>OY728120.1:2040418501-2041668501 GCA_963277665.1 Viscum album | reverse complement strand
ACTAGTCTAATAATCACATGCAATATCAATAGAAACATTCATAATGATGGAAAGCATAAAGACATAATTTCATAACCACATAGTCAAGGCCTTGTGCCAATACTACAAATATTATTTTATCAAGGCCTTGTTTCAAGACACTAGTTTGTCTCACGAGACCATCTGATGCATCGAGAAGCTATAGAGGGCTCCACTCATCACTTACTAAGTCCAGTGCATTCCTCATATGAAAAGGTGTATACATAACATAAACATTCATATTAAAACTAGCATACAAAATGTTAATAGTATATCCATTATCCATGAATGGTATGTAATAACAGATCCAGAGTCAAACATATCACAAAACTTCCAGTACAATATGGATGTTTTGTATCATAATAAATCAACTTCAAACAAACTTAAAATCCATCAAAGGATTTTTACATAGATGAAATCAAAACCTTTTTAGAGAAATATCTCTTTCTATTTTAAAATCATTCAAAAGTCACGCAATTATTGAAGAAACATTTATATTTGAAAATATTCTTATAAGCTTGTATGGTAAGATTCAATGTTGTTATAACGGCGTAAAATAGCTACACCCGCCGTATAAATTAAAGAAAAACATTCTTACCATAATTTTGATGAAAAGGTTATAAAGTACTTTGTTTGTAATATGATGGAAAGATTCATTTATAAACATCTTATAAAAGTCAAAAAATATTATATATTACTTTAAAACATAGTCTATAAAATTTTAAGAATGTCTTGAAATACAATTTTATGAAACTTGGATGTGGATGATAAAGAGGTCCCAGTAGATAATTACATATAAACAACCTCAGATAATGATGAGATTGTGAAATTAACCCTTACCCAGTACTTTTCCTTGGTCTAGGATAGGTTAACCTCCAGTATAATAGTGAAAAATTTGTTATTAAATTATACAAGAATAATATATATTAATATGATATCATATATAATCTTTTAACATTGCTTGGTTAACAATATCTTAATATTATCATCATTTCAGGTGTTAACTGATTCTTATTCCTTTAAATTATTATTTAAGTGAGTTATGTTTGTTATGTACGGGATGTATATTATTCATTTCTAGAGTGATATTATTTGTTTAAAAATTATGTTTAATCATCTAATGAAAATTAGTCTTGAATGGATAAGATGGGGAATGAATCTCATCGCGTTCGTAGAGACTGTAATCCGTACGTACGCACGTGCCAAATTATCATTCTTTTGATATTAAAATAATATATAATTGGATGTTATATAATATAGGAAGAATCATTATCATGTTTTATTTATTATTTACATCAATTACACATCATAATTATACCCATAAAAATAGTAATGTATTGGATAACAACTACACCGCAACGTGGAGACGGTAAGCTGTACGTATGCATATATGGTGACATGTCATTCAATGGATGGATAGAATAATGAATATGGTTGTAACATATTTAAAATAACATCATATTATATATAAGATAATGCATTTATTATTTTAGAATTGAAACAACAAAGAAATAGGAAGTGGAAGTAGAAAAGAACTTGAAAGAGGGGATAAAATATTTACCTCTTCTTCGGGTTCTTCCTTTTTATTTGATGAAAAGGGCTTCTTCGGTTGGATTTATGACTAAAGTAAGTCCCTTAGGAGTAAGGGGTGACAATTTTCAGGGTATTTGGGTAGGGTTTGGCTGAGTGAAATGGCTTTGAATTTTTGAATTAGAGAGAAAGGGGAGTGCCCTTTTATAAGAGGGGTTGGAGGAACCTTAGGAAAAGCTAGAAATATTATTTTTTAATAAAATACTTTTCAGTTTAATGGCTCCAAAATAAATTATTTAAAATATAAGGTATGGATGGGTCAAACACCACCCAACCAATAGGGTTTAGATAGGTTTGGGTCAATATATTAATTTTATCTTTTTTATTTAACTCTTAATTAAATAGTTTGTCATTTACCAGGTCTCTTTGTATTTTTATATTATATGGTTAGTAAACATACAATAAACTTCCAAGAGAAAAATAGGGGGTTAATTAATGATACAAAGATCATTATATAATTCTTTTGGCTGGATCTTATATTCTTAGTAAAAGAATATCAATTAATAATATAATATTTGTTTGAAAAACGCTTTTATATGAATTTTGACACTATTTGGTATTTTGTTTTTTCTAAATTTATAACAGCATTAATAATTAGAAAAAAAATCATTTAACCAACACTAAAATTTCATATTAACCTATAAAATTAGTGGAATTCATAAAAAGTCTCAAATTATATTTATTGGGATATTTATATTATTAATTATTTTGATATTACATTAATTAGTTAATTACCGCATCATCATTGTGTCATAAATAAATTTAATTATTTAATGTCTAAAAATTATAAATAAAATACCATTATGTAGGAAATATTTATATATTTTTAATTAATATTTATTATAGAATTTATCTTATGTGAAACCTTATATTAAAATTGTTTTAGTTATTAAATGTTGAATTTAACACTTATAACTCTTCTTTGAATTAAATAATAATAAATGTCCAAATCTAATCTAAGAGGGGAAAAAATATCATAATTTATTAAAAAGGTTTTTTTGGTCTAATTACACTTATCCAATAGAATTAGGTTATGTGTTAGGGTAATAATAATATCATTTTACCCTTAATTACCCTATTTACTTTTATCCATGGTTAATAAAAGTAAAAAGTTACTATTTAGAAAAAAATATTTTCATCTTATTGAACCACATTTTACTTACTGATATAAACCATGTCTCTTGGATTTTTGAAATTCAACTCACTATAGTGGTAAAATTATGTTTTAAAGTAAATTTGAAAATGCTCATAGGAGGTGGGTAAAAGACGGTAAAAAGTTCAATAAAATATTTATATATATAAAATTATTATAAACTGACTCCAGTAAATTACATTGAAGTTATATACGTATTATGTATCTATTTTTACCTAAAATAAATTTAAATAAAATAAATAATTATTTAAATAGAAGTCCGGTTTTAGACTATAACTCAGTGTTTTTCACTATTCATTAAAAATTAAAAGTTATCCAAAAAATATCAAAAATTAACCCTAAGCTAATTTCGATCTTCTGAATCAAACAATGAATTCCATTTTGAAAGATAAAATTTATAAAATTTAAAAAAGTGGGTATTACTATACATAACAGCTTGTTTGACTGGTTGTGGGGTGTTAGAACTCGAAGTTGCATACAATACACGCTACTGTATTATTCAAAGAGAAGCGTACTATGGATGATTGGGGTGTTACATTCTCCCATCCTTCGAATAATTTCATCCTTAAAATTTCCAGAATATTACTACATAAAACAACTAGGGTGGTTCTTCATCATATGATCCTCAGGTTCCCACATTGCCTCTTTCATCTTATGGTTTCTCCGTAGACCTTTTACCAGAAGAGTCATCCGGTTTCTCAGCATGTGTACTCTTGTATCAAGAATCTTGATAGGCTCTTCGCAATAAGACAGATTGGGTTCCAGTTCTAATTCCTCATAGGTGAGTACATGAATTGGTTCATGCATGTATTATCTCAATAGTGATATGTGGAATACATCATGAACATTGGAGAGACTTGGCTACATTGCCAAATTGTAAGCTACAACCCCAATTAATTCCAGAATTTTGAAAGGTCTGATGTCCCTGTGACTCAATTTACCCATCTTACCGAATCATATAACACCCTTCCATGGAGATACCTTCAAGAAAACTTGATCTCCTACCTGAAATTCCAAATCCTTCCATCAGTTATCAGCATAGCTCTTATGCCAACTTTGGGCTGCTTTGATGTGGGTTTGGATTACCTTTACCTTTTCCATCATTTCTTCCACTAGTTTTGGGCATACGAGTTTTCTTTCCCTAACGTCATCCAAACAAGTTGGTGTGTGAAATCTCTTTCTATATAACGCTTCATATGGTTCCATAATAATACTTGAATGGAAGCTATTGTTATAAGAAAATTCTACCAGAGGTAAATATTGATCCCACATACCTTGAAAGTCAAGTGAGCCTGATCGCAACATGTCTTATAAGGTGGGAATAGTCCGTTTTGATTGTCCATCGGTTTGGGAGTGGTAGGTAGTGCTCAAAAAAAGTTCAGTATCTAGGGATTTCTGAATACTTTTCAAGAATAATGATGTAAAATGTGGATCACGATCAGAAACAATTGATAGTGGTACTCCATGAAGTCTTAAAACTTTATTAATATATAGTCTTGCTAAACGTTCAAGTGGTAAATATTCCCTTATAGCATGAAAATTTTCTAACTTACTATGAAGATCAACAATAACCCATATTGCATCGTTACTTCTAGGAGTCATTGGTAGTCCCATGAAAAAGAACATCATAACATTATCCCATTTCCACTCAGGTATGGGAAGAAGTTTCAAGACTCCTCCAAACAATTGTCTTCTAGCTTTCAGTTGTTGACAAACCATACATCTTGACACAAATTCAGAAATCTCCCACTTTATGTTGTCCCACCAAAAATGTTCCTTCAAATCCTTATAAATTTTGGTGCTACCAGGATGTATACAAAAATTGGACCTATCAGCATCATCTAACAATTCCGTTTTTAGATTAGGTATATTAGGAACACAAAGTCTCTTCCCAAATTTCAAAATCCCATCTTCATATATGAAGTTGATCAATATCCCATTATTCAAAGATTTAATCTTCTTTTGAAATTCATCATCATCCACATGATAACTTTTTATCCTTTCTAGTAAAGATGGTTTGGAAACCATTTGAAAAAGCATTAATGTTTCACCTTCCATGGTTATTCTCATATCCATCTTTACTAGATCCATGAAAATAGGATCCCGTTCAACCCTCATCTGGTTCAAAACTCCATGATATTTTTTCTCAAAGCATCTACGACCTTATTTGCCTTCCCCGGGTGGTAGTGTTTCATGTAATCATAATCCTTGAGTAGTTCAGGCCATATCCTTTGCCTCATGTTGAGTTCTATCGGTGAGAAAATATACTTCAAACTCTTGTGATCAGTATAAATATCACATTTTTCACCGTAGAGATAATTTCTCCATATCTTAAAAGAAAATATTACCTTTTTAACTCAAGTTCATGAGTAGGATAGGTTTGATCATGAATTTTTAGCTTTCGTGATGCATAGGCAATAATTCTATCATTATTCATAAGGACAAAATGAAGTCCTTTCTTTGATGCATAACTATAAATAACAAACCTATCATTACCCAATGATAGAGTCAATATAGGAGCTTTGACTAATCTTCTCTTCAGTTCTTCAAAAAAAAATTCACACACTTTTTTCCAAACAAATTTACCCCTTTTCGTGTGAGATTTGTTAATGGGATAGCGAACCGGACAAAATTCTGGATGAAACATTCATAATAACCTGGTAAACTAGATAACTGTGTACCATAGTTATACTCATCAGTGCTGGCCATTCTTGGATTGACTTTGTCTTAGAAATATCAATATAGATTCCATCCTTGGAGAAAATATGACCAAGAAATGAAATATCCTAAATCCACAATTCACACTTGCTAAACTTCCCATATAGTTCATGACTTCTAAGAGCATTTAGAATAGTGCGCAAGTGGGATTCATGATCTTCATAACTTCTGGAGTATACCAAGATATCATCTATAAGTACCACTAAAAAGTCATCAAGATATTCCTTGAATACTCTATTCTATAGATCCATGAAGATAGAGGGTGTATTGTCAATCGAAAAGGAATTATTGTACTTGTAATTCCCATACCAAGTTCGAAATGTTGTTTTCAGAATTTCTTCCTTCTTCACACCCAACTGATGAAATCATGATCGAAATTCAGTCTTTGAAAAGTATTGCACTCCATGAAGTTGGTCAAATAAATCATTAATTCAAGGTAGGTGATACTTGTTCTTTATTGTTATAGTATTGAACTCCCTGTAGTCAATGCACAACCTCCTAGATCCATCTTCCTTCTTAACAAAAATTAAAGGGGATCCCCATGGAGAAACACTATGGAGAATAAATAACTTATTACACTATTCCTATAGTTGTCTCTTTTGTTCCACTAATTCCACAATGTCCATTCTATAAGGGGTCTTCGATATGGGCTGTGATCTAGGAATTAAATCAGTGGAAAACTCAAATTATCATTCTGGAGGATGTAGAGGTAAATATTCTAGAAAAACATAAACATATTCTGTCCTAATAGATACATCCTATATTTTAACATTCCATTCCTCACCCATAGTTATTTCATTCTCTTCCTCCCTAATAATTAAATTTAGTAGAGCTAATGGGGGTGGATCTAGATAAGAATTAGGTGGTGACAATTCTACTCTAAATATAAGGCGTTCTTTATAATTGTCATAAAAAATAGTAACCTCCTTCTTCTTAAAAAAAGTTTTGCATCATGGTCTGAAATCCATCCATACTGAGGATTATATAAAATTAAATCATGAGTATGACGATGGGATCATCAGATAAAGAACATTTATATTCCCTAATGGGGACGGATTCACTAAAATTTAAAATGAGTTTAACCCATAGTCTATAAAATAGTAATAATGTTTTGAAATACATTTTTGGGAATCATGGATGTGGATGATAAAGAGGTCCTAGTAGAGAATTACATATAAACAACCTCGGATGATGAAGAGATTGTAAAATTAAGCCTTACATAGTACTTTTCCTTGGTCGAGGGTAGGTTAACCTCCGGTATAATGGTGAAATAATTGTTATTAAATTATAAAAGAATCATATACATTAATATGATATCACATATGATCTTTTAACATTGCTTTGCTAAGAATATCTCAGTATTATCGTCGTTTTTGGTGTTAACTGATTCTTTTTTCCTTTAAATTATTTGTTACGTGAGTCATGTTTTTTATGGATGGGATATATCTTATTAATATTCAGAATTTTATTAAGTATATAAACATTATGTTTAATCATCTAATGAAAATTAGTCTTGAATGGATGCAATGAGGAATGAATCTCATCGCATTCGTGGAGACGATAATCCGTATGTATGCACGAGTGACAATATCAATCTTTTGATACTAAAATAATATATAATCGGATGGTATATCATATATAAAGAATCACCATCATGTTATATTTTTTATTTCCAACAATTACACACCGTTATTATACCCATCCAAATAATAATGTATTGAATAAAAATTACACCACGACCTGGAGATGGTAAGCCGTACGTATGCAAGTATGGTGACATGTCATTCCAAGGATGGATAGAATAATGAATATGGTTGTAACATTTTTATAATAAATTCAAAATATATAAAAGATACTAGAGTTATTATTTGAGATAGGAAACATCAAATAAAGAGGAAGTGGAAGAAGATAGGAACATGAAAGATTTGATGAAATATTTTCCTCTTTTTCAGGTTCTTTGTTTTTATTTGATTAGAGAGCTCCTTAGGATGGCTTTATGTCTAAAGGATGGTCCCTAGGATTAATATTGGATAGTTTAGAGGGTAATTTGGTTGGTTTTAGCAGATCCAAATGGCTTTGAAGGTGTGAATTAGAGAGAAGTGGGAGTGCCCTTTTATAAGAGGGGTGAGGGGCACCTTAGGAAAAGCTAGAACTATTATTTTATAATACATTTTTTCGGTTTCTAATGGATCCAAAATGAATTATTTAAAGGTTAATGTGGGGATGGGTCCAAAACCACTCAACCAATAGTTTTTAGACCGTTTTGGGTAACTATATTTACTTTATCTTTTATATTTAACTCTTAGTTAAATAGTTTGTCATTTACCATGTAACCTTGTATTTTTATATTATATGGTTAATAAACATATTATAAACTTCTAAGAGAACCCCAAGTGGTTCATTAATGATACACCTATAATTATATATGTATTTTGGCTGATGCATAGTTCTTTAGGAAAATAATATCAATTAATAATATAATATTTGTTTTAAAAACTCTTTTATGTCAATTTTGACACTATTTGGTATTTTGTTTTTCCTAAATTCATAACGACATTATTACTTCGAAATAAATTCATATAACCAATCCTAACATGTTATATTATCCTATAAAATTAGTGGAATTAATAAAAATATCAAATAACATTTATTTTGATATTTATAATATCAAATAGTTTAATATTTCATTAATTAGGTAATTAGTGCATCATCATTGTGTCATAAATAAATTAAACTATTTAATGTCTAAAAATTATAAAAAAAAAAAATTATTTAAGAAATGTTCTTAGATTTATAATGAATATTTATAGTCGAAATTATCTTCTGTGTAACCCTATATTAAAAATGTTTTAGTTATTAAACTTTAAATTTTACACTTTTTACTCTTCTTTGAATTAAATAATAATAAATGTCCTAATCTTATCAAAGTGGACCTAAAGGATCATATTTTATTCTAAAGGTTATTTTTGGTCTAATTAAACTTATCCAATTGTATTAGGATATGTGTAAGGGTAATAATAATATCATTTTTACCCTCAATTACCCTATTTACTTTTAACTGTGGTAAATGAAAGTAAAACGTTACTATTCACAAAAAATTATATTCATCTTATTGAAACACAGTTTACATACTGATATCAACCGTGTCTCTAAAATTTTAGATATTCAACTCACAAAAGCAGTGAAATTATGTTTTATGTTAATTTTCAAACTCTTATAGGAGGTGGGTAAAAGACGGTAAAAACATCAATAAAATTTTTATATATCTAAAATTATTATAAACTAAATCCAATGAATTAAATTGAAATTATATATGTATTATGTATCTATTTAGAACTAGACTATATTTAAATAAATAATCAGTTTTAAGCATTAACTCAGTGTTTTTCACTATTCATTAAAAATTGAATGTTTTTAGAAAAATACCAAAAATTCACCCTAATCAAATTTCGATATTCCAAATCCAACAATGAAGTCCATTTTGAAAGATAGAATTTATCAAATTTCAAAAAGTTGGTATTACTATTCATAACAGCTAGTTTTATTGGTTGTGGTGTGTTAGAACTCAATATTGCATACACCACACACTACTGTATTATTCAAAGAGAAGCGTACCGTGGAAGCTTGGGGTGTTTCAGAAATATATTGTCAGAATATATATTTTTTGATAGAAGTAACTCGATAAATGTGATAGGCACATTGAAATTATTCATAATTATTCAAAATCTTCTCTGTATATATACTTTTTGTGGAAAAATTGAGTTTTGTATGAATTTTTCATGATTAGAATTAGAACATAGAAATATTACTGTTGGGAAAATATCCCTCAAGGTAACATTGAAGTCTTTTTGGGTTGATTGTGTTTGTTGACAAATCAGGTTTCCATGGAGAATTGTCGAGTTCCCGAGAATTTTTTGACAATCCTTGTTGACAATGAACGGTGACAAAGGAATGTTGACAGTAATGCACCACGATTACGACGATCTCTACGAACGGAAAATTTCCATGGTGCTTTGCGATTTGGACAGAATTCCGACGAAAACATCGGAGCTTCGCGTATGGTGATGATGTGGTGTTGACTTCACGCAGAAAGTTCGAGGGTCGGTGGAATCTCCTATAAATAGAGGCCGACCCCCTCGAGAGAAGCATAGTGAATTTTCAGAGAAAATCTATTTCTCTCAGTTCGTAGAGGTGGTTCGTGAAGGCAGTGTGCTTCGCGAAAGGGGAGATTTGCGGCGGCTATTCTAGATCTGCGAATGGTGTGTGCCCTGCGTTGGCTCAGTGAGCTTCGCGAAGAGGTAGGAGCTCCGTGAAGGCCTAAGCATTGCGAAGGTCTGTGCATCGCGAGAGTGCTTCGCGATAGAGCTTTGCAAAAAGGCAGGAGCTTCGCGAAGGCTTGTTTGAGATTCACGAAATTGGGAGCTTCGCGAAGTAGGGTGCTTTGCGAAGGTACTTCTCAAAGGTTGTTGCCCAGTGGTCAGGGTCAAAGAGGTATTCATCATTGGATGAAAGTTTTACTTCAACAGAGCATCTATCAACAGTTGAGGATGCATTCTTTCATGCAAATTAAGAGACCTACATGTCTATAAACTGTGAGTGAATCCCTTCTAGTGCAGTGAGCTTAGGAAGAGGGAGAAGGTGATCCTCTCCACTGGCAGTGAGCCAGAGAGAGAGAAATAGGGAGTGAACCTTAGGAAAGCAGTGAGCTGACCCTAAACATTGTAAAGGCAGTGAGCCTGGGCATAGAAGTGATCTAGCCCGAACATTGTAATACACAGCTAGTGAAGTTTAGTGGAATTGGTACGACCATCAACTTTTCGGTGTATGCTCCTTGGACGTAGCACTTTATGGTGAACCAAGTAAAATTGGTGTGCCCTGTGCATGCTTTACTTTCTGTTTACTTTGTACAACAGGAAAGGGAGAGAAGAGTGTTTTCCTTAACAGCGAAACAAGATCAGAACGGGCGTTAATTTTAAATTAGTCATACCCTGATTCACCCCCCTCTCTGTGTTTTTCACTATTCATTAAAAAATGAATGTTTTTAGAAAAATAGCAAAAATTCACCCTAATCTAATTTTAATATTCCAAATCCAACAATGAAGTCCATTTTGAAAGATATAATTTATCAAATTTCAAAAAGTTGGTATTACTATTCATAACAGCTAGTTTTATTGGTTATGGTGTGTTAGAACTCAATGTTTCATACACCACACAATACTGTATTATTCAAAGAGAAGCGTACCGTGGAAGCTTGGGGTGTTTCAGAAATAAATTATCAGAATATATATTTGTTGATACAAGTAACTCTAAAAATGTGATAGGCACATTGAAATTATTCATAATTATTCAAAAGCTTCTATGTATATATACTTTTCGTGAAAAAATTGAAATTTGTATGACTTTTTCTTGATTAGAATTAAAACATAGAAATATTACGGTGTATACGGTATGATAAAACACATGAATTCAAAAATACACATCCAATCTATGTATTATAAAGGATGTTTGGAAATATTATTGAGTTATGTGATTTGGATAATGAAATTAAGTAAATGGAAATTCACACTTTGATGTAGTAAATTTATGGAAGATATTTAAAAAATGTGATTTATGATATCATTTTTTCATATGTGAATAAAAACTATTTTTCATTCTATGGCAATGATCATGAATTCCACCATAAAATATATTTTTTCTTTAGTTATTGGATAAAGATGAAAATTCATGGTGATTTAGTTTATTTTATACAACCTTTTACAAATCGAAGAATATTTTTTCTAGAAGATAAGCATAAATTTAATAATGAATAGGTATTGGGGAGTAATAAAAAAATATTTATGTAAATAGTAAAATACTATATGAATATGAGAAATTCTAGTTTAAATATCATTTCAAAAACATTTTGATAATATAAATGTGAAAAAAAATTTGGATTAAAAAAATTCAAAAATAGGTTTGGTTATGATGATAAAATATTACATGTGGTGTGTATAAGAGAATTAATTCGGAGTTAAGATGTGTTAATGATGTATAGATTTACAATGTTAATGGGTGACTTAATTTAGGTATGTGGATAGTAATGTGGAAAAATTATCTCTACACTACAATATAAATGATTATTGATTGTGAAAATTTTTTTATGATACAAAAACAATAAATTAGTTATTGTATTTTGACTATAGAATCATAATAACTCTTGTGAGGGATGATAAACCTAATATTAAATAGTTTTTAATGATAATTTTATTTTAGTTTTATTAAAATTTATAATATTTTTTTGATGAATAATATATAGGATCCAATATATTTGAAATATTATATAATAATTAATGATTTTGTGTTTCTTTTTGAAAATTCAATTATAGGTCTGGGGTATGAATATATGGGAAAAATATTTGGAGGATGTTATTCTTGGTAATTTTAGGGAAATGGAAATATGTGGTGTCTAATGTAAGATACCATGTAATTGATCATAGTCCATTGGGAATAAAGTTCATTTTACTATTTAATGGGCCATTGTCCTTGATTTCAAATATTTTGTGGTGTCTGTGGGTACCCAATGGCGGAGCATGGAGTACATAAAAAAATATTGTTATATCATAAATAAATGGTGGGTAGTATTTGAAATTTTACACCTCCCCTAAAATTAAAACATTTTATAGGGGTTTTTTGTTGTCAATTATTATTACAGAGGTCAGGGGATAGATTTCATACAATTCCCTCACACACAACTTCTTCGCACGAATAATATTTTCTGGGTGTTAGAATGAAATTAAATCTAAAATAATAGGTTCTTATCAAATATTAACTATTACTAATGACATTGTTTCATTATTTTTATTAATATCACCAATTATTATTTTTTAAATTAATGTGTGCATATTTGTATATTTTTTTTATGATTTGTATCAATTAATTGAATTAAATATATTATAATTAATGTATTCTCTTGGATTTATGGGTGATAAATATGAATTTAACCATTTTTTTATTTTTTTTATATCTAATGTGTCTATTTTAGTGACATTTTGTTTTACCTAATTCTATAAATAGGAATGTAAAATTGGTTTGTAAAATATTGTGATTTAATTTCATACAATCCAATGTGATCTATCTATAAGGATTGGTTTATTTTTTACAAGTTCAAATATTTTCTAACATATTTTTAGGTAATAATTCCATTGAATATTTATATAATATTTTTTAGGGAGGTTATGAATGTGTTTTTCTCAATAATTATAATGAAAATATAATATATTAATTTTTTTATGTTTAGAAGTGTACATGTGAGCTTTTAATATCTCCTGAATTGATTTTATATTCAAAATTCAAACACATGAGTTATGTATAAATATGTTGTTTTCTTCCAAAGGGAAAAAAGTTTATAAAAATTCTTGGAATCATGGAAAACAAATTTAGGGATTTTAATTTAATCCCTATAATTTATAAAAATTAAAATAAATAGTTATTTTTAATATTTTTTGATAATGTGGTAGTGGTATGTACTCATGGAATTGGTATGGATAATTATTTTTTTATTAGAAGTTAAAATATATGAGGTCTTAATAATAATTAATGATGGAATATAACTAATTAATTTATGAATGGAATAAAAATAATTGTTAATGGTAGTTTTATGATGGTATAATTAGTGAAAACTACACCCCATAACACAATTCTCTCTCTTATGGAAAATTAGTAAAGAAATAACCCCTCTATCACTATTTTCAATTGTTGAAGTCTAAATTAAGAAATTAATCTATCCCAAATCATGTAATGAAGAATATTTCTTTGTGTTAACCACATTTTTAATTGTTCTAGTGATTAAGATCATAGATTATGATAGTGGTATTGAAGATATGATTATTCTCCATCAAGGTAGGGAATTTTATTATTTTTCTTCATTATTAACAATAAAAAATAACAATTTATTAATATTGATTGATGTATGATGAAAATGATTAATTTAAAAATTGTGATAATTAATTTTCTTTCCAAGGAGATATTATTTTAAGATAGATAAATATACATTTTATGATAATTTCACTTCATCTAACAAAAATTTATGATTTTTATCCAATAATTTACATTATATTATCATAATCCATTGAAATTTATTTTTATAAAAATATATGGAATGATATTTATATATGATTGATAATATTTTTTAAAATAAAATAATTAATTTAATGTTGAGGATTATTCTTGAATAAATTATATTTGGGTATGTGCTCCTCGTTAGTTCATGAAATATAATAAAAATAGTATATATCTGGATAAAAAATTATTTTTGGATTTTGAATAGATAAATCATCTAGGATCTTGAAGCTGAACATTCTATAATTTATTTTGGAACTATTTGATGAATGAAAATTTCAAAACATTACCATATATTCAGACATAAGTCATACAACATTCAATATCACTCTTGTCATCATCTAAATTGTCATTCGAATTTTATATAGTGATATTTCTAGAAGGGGAAGCCAACTAGATTGAAATAATTCATATGGTTGCAGTCTTGTGATGTGTTTTGGTGGAAATAGATTAAAAATTATGGATGGAAATAAATAACTATATCGACGTATGGTAGAAATCTATGCTGCATTAGATTAGTGTAGAATCATTACCTTAACCCAAGGGGAGGATGTAATGTGTAACATATGGAGAAACCATAGGGTTGAGTGGATCCTTTCATATTCATTTTGTTCTAGTTTTGAAAATTAATTCAACCCATCAATATATGTTTTTTAATATATTTGTTATGTGTTTCAGATTTACAACATTAAATTATTTATTTTATATCTAAACAAATTGTGATTAGATTATTGTAGAGTTTATTCAATTTTAATGGTAATAATGTTATCTTTATTTCATCTATTTATGTAGAAATACAATTTAATTTTTTTAATTGTTCAAAAAATTCTCGGAAGCTGCTAAATATGTTCAATTGATATTTCTATTTTCACCTTAATGTCAATGTGGAATTATCATGATAACTCAAGCTATATTGAATGGATTCATAAGTGTATTATTCCATTAGATGTATAATAAAATTATATAAACATCATTATTTTATGTTGTCTGAAAAGGATGTTTTCTTAAACTATAAAATCATCAATGTTTCTAAAGTGTTTTTCTACTGTACATTGTTCAGATTTGAAATCCTATAGTATTAATTTTTCTGAAAGTTATACATATGTTGGAAACTCTCAAGGCCTAGGGAAATGGAAATACAATATGTTTATATTTATTTAACTAGTCCACATCAAAGGCTAAAAAAGTGGGTTGTATGGTGAATTAAATCACCAAAAATTTTGAATGCAGTTTTTCCGCCGCAGTTTTCAAAATTTTTATTTCATCACCTTTTCAAAGATATCGAGAGATGTTAAAGTTGTATTGATTAAATTATTGAATAGATAGTACAATATTTAGATTTACTAAAAATAATTCTTAAGGGGATATAGATGAATGTGTTGATAAAGGGCTCAAAAAATTTAGTAAAATCAAAAGTAATGTTGTTTACATTTTTTGGATTCATTTTCTAAACCCTACGTTAATGAATGAAACATAAAGAATCAACCCCACGCTATGCTGAAAAATTCACGTATGGATCAGAAACCTTACATTTGATTCTAGATATACTTTTTTCTACCCTACATTTGTGAAGATGAACATATGGTTTATCAATGCTATGTTTGGGATATTATCTATACAAGGATGAGAATTTGGATCATCATCCATATGTTACTTTTTGATACCTATGTTATGTGCAGATTAAGGTAAGGATAAGGAACCGTACTCTATGCAAAAGAACCATATGTTAAATATTTGAAACCTACATTTGGTATATTCTCATTACACGAAGGAACTATCCGTTTAAATTTTCAACAAATCTTTTTTAAATCCCTGAGATTTTACTTTATTTATGCAATGGTTTTCTTAGTATTAATGATCATTATAAAGTTATTTTATGACTGATTTAAAGAATCTCATGAAACAGATTAAATCATTCCAATTTATAAGTTATTTTATGAATCACTTTGAATTATTTGATTTCAAATATTTATGACTTTTGATGGGGCTATTTTTCATGAAGTGTTTCAACTATATTTAAAGATGTTTGAATGGATTTAAATTAGAGTTTTAAAATTTTCAATGTTTCTATTATTATGGAGATATTATTTGAGGATTTAGTCAAATTATTTCGATTAATTATTTTCAATAGGAATAAATAGGATATAATGTTATGATATTCATAGGGATATTTATGAAGGCTATTAACTCTATTTACGTTGAGTGTCCTAAGGAAGAGGAATACTTTTAAAACAGTTGGATATTTATTCTATATTTATATATATCTTCGGTTGTAAAATAATATGCGAAACGAAGACAAGCAGAGACGGGAAAACTCTGTTAAAAAGAAGGTGATGAAAATACTCATATAAAATCTCGACACTTTTGAAGAGGGAAATACTTATTTTTTAATTCATATTCAAAAATATTGTAAAGAAGAAGGAAATATTCACAATCATTGTCTAGTATTTTTGCTACTTTTGATGAAAAAGAATCTTTCTCAACATTGATGATTATTTTACTGCTGCTGACTTGCTATATTGAAGATGATATACATCTGTATATTGCTGCTGGAAGTGTAAGATAGATGTATTTCACAATAGACTTCATCTCACCTATATTATTTTGGGTATATACTATTCAGACAAAGTTGTGGTGGAGTGTCAACATTGTAGACTAAGTAGTGGATATTTCAGCTCCCTGTAAATGAACCAGAAGGCTCCATAAAATCCGTATAAGGTTCAATCTTTCTATTCTCAGTTATGGACTGTATTGTAATAAGAGGACCTACTAGTGAAAATATCCAGAGTAGAGTGTTGATAGAGTGGAATAGGGAATTCTTGATCCCAAAACTAATAAACATCAATATGTTCTTTTCCATTATTTATTTCATATATTTGATCGACTTTAAGAGATAAGGAAAGGATCACTTCATTTCAAGAGATATGTTTTAATATTGTTAATTTTTTTAACAAGGACTAAATTCACCTATATCTTATGTCTTCATAATAGTTATCCAAACCTGACAATTGGTATCAATAGAATGGATTTATTGATTTATTTTGGCTCTTTGTAGACCAAGTAAATGATTCAGATGAAGAAAAATATCAATGAAAAATTTCATAGAAGGTATTTCAATGATCGGTGCTACTTATTTTAAATGGGGATAATTATAGTTGTTGGAGAGCACCCAGGACTATACATTTGAAGAATCATGGTTTAAAATTTTATATAAAGAATTAAATCTTTATTAAATACCTTTAGAATAATAAAATTGGGAAGCTACTAAGGAAGCTGAGTATGATATTAATTCAAAAGTGATGAATGCAATTATATGCGGTCTTGGCCCTGATAAATTTAACTTTGTTTCTAAATATGCCACATCTTATGAGATGTGGCAGACTATTTTGGTCTCATATGATCGTACTGATAATTTCACACAACTAATGTACAATACTGCAAAACAGAAATATGACACATTCAAGATACATGAATATGATAACATCACTCAAATTAATGGATGATTAAAAGTAGTTTATACTGATGATTCTTCTTTGGGAACTCTAATTCTAGAACCAAATCTAGAATTAATTATACAAAGTGTTTTACATTTTTTTTGGAATGGAATTTCAGCTAATATTCAAAAATACATAGTATCTAATTAATTAAATTTGTAAGAATTAATTGGAATCTTCATGATGTGTGAAGAAGAGATGCATGAAAAATACAGAAACCATATTTCTCTTAAAAAAGAAAGAGTTGCACTCAACGTCACGATTAATGAATTTTCTGATATAGATTCTAGTCATTCAGGTACAAGTGATGAGATACCACATCTTGTAATTTTTTTGGATGGATATATAAAATGAGAAAAGAAAAATTCAATTTGAATAAAGAGAATGAAGTCAGATGCTATGAGTGTAAAAAAGAAAAGTCATTTAAGACAAGATTTTTCATTTCATAAATCTCAAACGAAACCTGAATATAAACAAAAATGAAAGAAAGTAATGAAGGATAATATTAATTCATATAACGATACAAATAAGTAATCAACTACCAACATAGAAGTGGAGGATGAAAATCAAAAGTGTAATCTATGTCTTATATCTCATGCTGATGAAGTACACTCTTCTTACTCTAAATGTTCTAACTCTAAAAGTTTTTCATATGATAAACATAATATTATTTGATTTATTAATCATGATAAGTGTGACTCTTTAAAAATATAACATAAGAACAATAGAGTATCTTATGATTCTATTTCAATTTATAATGAATGTTTTTAAAAATTGATGGCTAATTTATGATCAAATACATCCAAAATTTCATATGATCTATATGAAACAAAAATTAACAAATTATAGGATGATGTTTATAATTTCAAGAATGCTTTATGTATGGTTATTAATGGAGATAAATAATTGAATAAAATAATTGGAAAAAAGTAATTTAATAAAGGAATACTAGGTATTGGTCATATTAGAGAAAATTCAAATTTATATAACAATTATTTTGTTCCTGGTTGAAATAGAAAAAGCAAACCTACTATTAAATGTTTTTATTATGGTATTAATGGAGGCATTTATAATGACTATTATTTTTGAAAACTTCAATTTTTTGGTGTCAAAAATGTTAATTATTTGAAAACAATATCAAGATTTATTTAAAACATTGTTGATAAAAATACACTTATTTGGTTACCTAAATTCTTAATTGCTAACAATACTGGAAACAAAAGTATATGGGAACCAAATGGTACTTGTTTTTGATACTTTGTTGGTATGGCCCACTGAACATCATCGTTATACCATAAAACTAATGCCTTTATATTATGGGCTTTTCTGATATTATTATTTTTTATTCTATTACATTAAGAATTCAATAGATCTAGAAATGTTAATCTATAAAGTATTATATTTTCATTTTTAAAAATAAATTTAAATAAACGTACTTTTTTATATATGGGGATATTTTTTTTAAATTTTTTATTTAATATTTCTCCAAATTTAATAATTATTATCATTATTAAATAATTAAAACAATTCACAATACTATTTTATCAAATTAATTAATTCGTAAATTAGTATTATTAATCAACAACCATCAAACATTCTATTAAAATTTTATATAAATAGTTATCTTTTGTGTAAGAATGTGTTTATTGTTTGACTATTTAAATTAATTGCATGTGAGTAATTAATTTATTTATGATTTTGGTAATATATTCTATTAGTATATTAAAATATTTGAAACAATTGTGATAGATGTAAAATTGTAATTAATTTTTTCCAAATTCGTTTAAATAAATTCTTTGAAAATAATTTCATTAAATTATTTGAAAATAAATTAATTATATTCATTGGAACCCTTCAACTAAATTCTATGAAAATCCTTTATTATTTTTATTATTATTATTTTTTAAATTTTTTTCTCTATTTCTTTAAAATTCATTTATTTAAATTATTTGAATATCATTAATACTTAATATTGGTCATAGGGGGAGTTATTTTAAATAATTTTCATTTTTTTAAATTTCATGTTATTATGACATAAAATAAATGTTCTAATACTTTCTTTGTCAACCCTTGCTGTTCATTTAATAATATTACATATGTTTTCATGGCTCTTTGAATATGTATTTTTATCTTTTTAAAGAAATCAAGAATTTAGGGGGAGATTATATTATTGTATGTGTTTAGAACATATTTAAAAATAACCCATCTTATTAATATATAAAATATAATTTTAAAAAGGGAAAAATTTATTTATTTTAAATTTCTCATATATTAAATAATGTGTTTTAATAAATTATTTTTCAAATTTTAAATATATAAAAAAAGTGTTGTCCCAAATTTTAAAAACTTAAGAAAAATATTTTTTAAATTTAAAATACAAAAAAAAAATATTTCTCAAAATTTAGACACATAAAAAAATATTTTACAAAATTTAAAAAATTGAAAAAAAATATTTTTCAAATTTTAACTACTTAGAATATTAATTTTTAAATTTTAAATACATAAAAAATTATTTTCCATATTTTAAAAACTTAAAAAAATAGTATTAAAATTTTAAATAATTAAAACAATTGTATATAAAATTTTATATATTTTATAAAATTCACAAATATTAAATACTTATATGTTTTTCAAATTATATTTACATAAATTTTTTTATAAATGTATTATACTTAAAAAAATAGTTTTAGAATTTTAAAAACATAAAAAATTATTTTCCAAATTATAAAAAAAAATATTATTTTTGAAATTATAAATTTTTAAAAAATTAATTTTCAAATTTTAAAATCTTAAATTTTTTTTAAAAATTTATATACTTAAAAAAAGGTCCCGTGAAGAAAATTATTTTTCTGATTTTATATAATTAAAAAAATAATTTTTCAAATTGTAAATATTTTTAATAATTTGTCAATTTTTAAATATGGTAAAAAATTATTTGGTATGTTTTAAATATTATTTTAAAAAAGGGAAATAAAATTTAGTTTTTCAAATTTTATTTTATTATATATATATATATATAGTTAAATCTCAAATTCCAATTCTTTATAAAAAGGGTAAATATATTGTATTATTTAATTTACTTAAGGTCATGTTATTTTAATTCTCACAAAAAGGGGGAGAAAAGGATGGTGATTTGTTAGGGTTTTTTCATTATCAAAAAGGGGGAGATTTTTAGTCGCTCCCTGAAATTCTCATTTTCATTTAGTTTTGTTAATTACTTCTACCAATCAATATTTGTTTTCTAATAAAAATTTTAGGGGTTTCAAATTTAGTACATCAAATTATTTATTTTATATCTAAATAAATTGTGACCGGATTCATTAATTTTTATATTTTTAAGAAAACATAAGAATATTATCTTCATTTCATCTGTTTATGTAGAAATCCAATTAATTAAATTGTTTTGATGGTGAAAAAAATAACCAATGATGTTACAGGAAATTCAAGTGATATTTCAGTTTTTAGATTAAAGTCAATTTAGAATAATGATGACATCTCAAGATATATTGAACATATTCTTAGCCTCATTATACCATTAAATAGTTAATTGTATTATCTAAACATCATTAGTTTATGTGGAAGTCCGAAAAATATTTATTAATAATCTAAAAAATAACATATGTTTTTAAAGTAGTTTTTCAACTCTACAGTCATAAAATTTGAAATCATATTGTATTTATTTTTCTTCATGTTCTACATATTTTGGACTATCTAAATATTTGCGTAGATGGAAAGACAAAAAGTTTATCTTGATTTATTTAGTACACATTAGGGGCAGAAAAACTGGTTTTGATTGTCAATAAATTCACCAAAAATTGGGAATGCAGTTTTCTAGCTACAATTTTCCGTAATGTAATTTCTTCAATTATTCGAATATATCGAGAGATGTTAAATTATTTTTGATTCAATTCCTAAACACTTTTGTAGAAATTTAGATTTACTAAAAATAATACTTGCAGGACTAAGGCAAAATCTAATGATAAAGGGCACGAAATTTTAGTGAAATCACCTGTTAATTTGATTTCCTTCTCTGGAAACACTATTTATACCCTATGTTGATAAATGTAATGTAAGGAATCAAACCTTAAATATGATAAAAAATTCAGATATGGATCAAAAACTCTACATTGGAGTATGGGTTTAATATTTTTAACCTTATTTTATGGAAGTTGAATGATTGGTTTATCAATTCTATGTTCAAGATTTTATACAAACAAGGATGAACATATAGATCATCATCAATACATTTCTTTTTGATGATTAATATATCATTATATCAATATACTCATAAAAGACCCTACCCTATGTAATGGGACTATACGTTATATAGTCGAACCCTACATTTGGTATTTTTCCATTACATGACGAAACCATCCGTCTGACTTTTCTAAAATTAAGTTTTAAATCTGTAATATTTTACACTATTTCTGGAATGGTATTCTTATAATTAAAGATCATTTTAAAGACCTATTATGGCCCATTAATGACTCCCATGAAATAGATTAAATCATTCTTATTTGTAAGGGACGTTATGAATCTCTTTGAATGATTTGATTTTAATTATTCTAAATTTATTGTGCAGTTAATTTTTATGAATTGTTTCGACAATATTTAATGTGGTTTAATGGATTTCGGTAGCTGTTTTATATTTTTCAACAATTATATTATTATGGAGATGTTATTCGAGTATTTTTTCAAATTATTTAGAACACATTTTTTCTACATGAAAAAATATGAAACAATGTTCTTCTATTCTTGGAAATATTTATAATGGCTATTAAATATATTTATTTTGAGTATCCTAAGGATGAGGATTGTTGTTAAAACTTATGGGTATTTATTATATATATATATATATAAATATTTATTTTTAAGACAATGAATATAAACAATGAATAAAAGTTGTGAAAAAAACTCTGTTAAAAATATTTCTCTAAAAATACTCATACAAAATCTCGGTGCTTTTGAAAATAGAAATACTTCTCTGTTCATTCATATTCTACCATGGTGTAAAGACATAAAAATCTTGTAAAAATAGTTTCTGATCATTTTTTTGTCGTTTGATGAAGAATAATCATGCTTGACATTGAATATTATTTTTCTGCTGCTATTGTGCTATATTAAAGATCACCTACATCATTCACTTGCGGCTAAAACTATATGATAAACCTATTTAAAAAAATATACATCTCATATATTTTATTTTGATTATGGATTTCTTGGATTCATTCAGGGTGGATTGTCTGCTTCTCAAAGCAAGCTATGGATATTTTGGTTCCCTATAAAAGAACCAGAAGGCCCTGAAAAAACCATGTAAGGTGTCAACTACCTATATTAAGTTGTGGACGATCTTGTGATAAGAGAACCGTCTAGTTAAAATCACCATGGTTGTTGACTAGAGTGTTGGTGGAGTGGACTGGGGTATTTTTCTTCCCCAAACCACTATACATCCTTGTGTTCATTTCCTTTATTTAATTCTATTGCTTTCTCAACTTTAAGAGGGAAGGAAAGGATCGATTCATTACAAGAGGGATGTTTTAATATTGACTTGTTTTTAAAAAAAAATTAATTCACACCCTATTGTGTCATCATCATAGTTATCTCGACCTAACAACTATAATCAAAGGAATGGATCTACTGAGATCTTTTCTCTCTCGTAGGCATGAGTTAAAGATTCATATGAAGAAAAGTGTCAATGGAAATTTTCAGAGAAGGTATGTCGATTATCCATGATTCATATTTTAATGGTGATAATTATTGATGTTGGAAAGATTGCATGACTATATATTTGATGAATCATGGTTTCAGTGTTTATATTAATGTTGTCAAACCAAATGAAATTGTTGAAGAACCGGAAAATTGTGATTCTACTAAGGAAGTTGAGTATGATATTAATTAAAAATCCATGAATGAATATATATATATATATATATATATATGGTCCGGGTCATGATGAATTTAATCTTGTTTCTCAATGTACCATTACCTTTGAGATGTGGTAGATTATTACAGTTTCCTATGAAGGAATATACAATGTCAGAAAACTAATGTACAATACTGCATAACTTAAATTTGACACATTAGGGATGTAGGAATATGAGAGCATCACTCAGAAGAATGAAATATTAACAAAATCTGTTAATAATTTTGTTACCTTGGGAACGCCAATTCCAGAACCATATTAGGCATTAAAGGTACATACAGTATACCTTATAGGTGGAAGAGAATTTTAGATACTATTAAAAAATTGACACATGTTAAATAATTAAAGATGAAATAATTGACTGGATCCTTGATGATGTGTGAACCAGAGAAGCAAGAAGGTGTTGAAAACTATATTTCAATTAAAAATGAAACAAGTGAACTCAAATTTTCAATGGTTGAATTTTATGATACAGATTCTAGTCATTTGGGATATAGTGATGAGCTACCACATCTTGGTAAAAAGATTTTCAAGATGTATAAAAGGAGAAAAGATAATTTGATATTGATTAAAGAGTACGATGTACGACGTTATGAGTGTAAAAACAAAGCTCATTTCAGACTCGATTATATTATGGTTAATGCTCAAAAGAAAGATGAATGTAAAAAAATGAAAAAAAATAATGAATGAATCTAGTAATGTATATGATGATTCAAATGATGAAACTACTACAAACTCAAATTCTGATCCGGAAAATCAAAAGGTTAATCAATGACTTATTGCTCATGCTAATGAGGTACTATTTTTTTACTCTGAAATTATAATTCATAATGTTTTTCTTATGATGAAAAGAATAGTATTTGTTTTATTCATCAAAGATATATTTTATTAATTAAATAAAGGACAGAAAATTATTACAATATCTTATTATTCTATTTCAGTTGGTAATGAAGGTTTCGAAAAACAAATTGCGAATTTAAGATCAAATAATTCCAAAATATCTTTTGATCTGCATGAAACTAAAATAAATTATTTATAGGTTGAAGTTGATAATTTAAATAAAGCTTCATGTATTCTAATTATTTCAGATAAATACTTGAATCAAATTATTGGTAAAAATAATATCCATAAAGGAAAACTCGGTATTAGTAGTAACAGAGAAAATCCAAAATTATATAAAAACTATTTCATCCCCGGTTCAAACTGCAAAAGCATGTCTACGATTAATTTTTTTTTTATTTTTTTATTATGAACACCATAATAATGAATATTTTTTAGACAACATCCAATTGTTGGGGTCATGAATGATAATTATTCGAAATAATTATCTTTTTTTAATTATAACATTTTTGATCAAAATAAAATTATTTGGTAACCAAAATCATTAATTATTGACATTATCATACCCAAAACTATTTGGCCACCAAAACGTTCATTCTTTTTTATAGTTTTCAGTTATGTGCCACTAAACCTCATAGTCATATCATCAAATGGCCACATGAATATTATAGGAATTTATTATATTCTTATTTTTTATTCTATTAAATAGAATCTTTAATAGAGCTTGAATGGTTAATCCATGTATTATTTTATTCTCAATTTCAATATTCAATTTAAATTAATTAAATTTTTTTTATAGGGAATATTTTTCTTAATGTTTTCACTTTTATTACTCTAAATTTAATTATTATTCTCATTCTTATATAATTAATTCATTTCACACTGTTATTTTATCAAATGAATTAATTCATAAATTTACATTATTAATTAATGACCATCAAACATTCTATTAATATTTTATATAAATAGTTATCTTATGTGTAATAATGTGTTCAGTGTTTAAATATTTAAATTAATTTCATTTTCTAAATTAATATCTTTCTGTTTGTGAAAAATTATTATATTATTAGATTAAATTTTTCTTGTCATTTATGACACATGTAATATTTTACTTAAATTTATTGAATATATTTTAATAAAATTCATTGAAAATATTTTAATTAAACTCTTTGAAAATATTTTAATTAAATTATTTGAATGTCCACTAATTAAAATCTTTGAAAATCCTCTATTATTTTTTATTATTTATTTTATTAATTTTTTTGTAAAAGTATTTTATATAATTCCTTGAAAATAATTTATTTAAATTCGTTGAATTTCATATATATATATATATATATGCTAGGTCATAGGGGGAGTCATTTTAAAGATTTTACATGTGTCTGAATGTTTCATTATTAAGGCATCAATTAAATGGGTTAATACATTAATTAAAAACCCATATTATTCATTTAATAATATTAGATATGTTTTCATGTTTCCTTGATTATCACTTTTTATCTTTTTGAATGTAGTATGAATTTCGGGGGAGTTTATATTGTTTTATGTATTTAGAACATATTTGAATTAACTCACCTTTTTAATATATAAAAAATAATTTTATAAAAGGAATGTTTTATTTATTTTTAAATTTTCACATATTAAATACTTTATTTTTTTAAAAAAAAAATTCTCAAATTTCAAATATGTTAAAAAAATATTTCTCAAATATTAAATACTTAGGAAATTATTTTTTAAAATTTAACTACTTAATTTTTTTAAAAAAATTTAAATACTTAAAAAATTATTTTTGAAATTTTAATCACCTAAAAAATTAAATTTCAAATTTAAAATATATCAATATATTATTTCTCAAATTATAAATACTTATGTTTGTTTTCAAATTTTAAATACTTAAAAAATTATTTTCCAAATTAAAAATACTTAAAAAAATTATTTCTCCAATTTTAAATAAAAAAATTATTTTTCATATTTTAAATATTTAAAAAATAGTCTTTAAAATTTAAATACTTAAAAAATTATTTTCCAATTTAAATACATAAAAATTAAATTTTCAAATTTTAAGTACTTAACAAATAAATTTTAAAATCATTAATACATTATTTTTTTCATATTTAACATACTTAAAAAAATTTCATACTTTTAGAAAAATATATTTCTAATTTTTAATACTTAAAAAAATATTTTTCATATTTAAAATATTTTTAATTGTTTTTCAAAATTTAAATACGTTAATAATTTTATTTCTAATGTTTTAAATAATTTTTAAAAATATTTGGAAGAAAATTGTGTTAATAAAATTTTATTTTATATTTTTTTTTTTTAATAATTAATTTTTTCCTAAATCTGAATTACCAATTCCTTATAAAATTTTAAATATATTGTATTATTTAATTTACTGAAGATCATATATTTTTTATCCTCAAAGAAAGGGGGATAAAATTTGATAGTAAGTTAGGGGCTTTTAATAATAAAAAGGGGGAGATTGTTTAGTGGCTCCTTGTAATTCTCATTTTGATTATGTTTTGATCATTAATTCAACCCTTCAATATTTGTTTTTTAATAATTTTTTTTGTTTCAGATTTTGGACATCAAATTACATATTTTATATCTAAAGCAATGGGGATCAGATTCTTATGAAAATTATTATGTTGGAAATATAAGAATATTATCTTTATTTTATTTGTTTATGTCAAAATCCAATTTAATTGTTTCAATGGTGAAAATATTCACTGATGTTGTTAGAAGTTGTTCATGTGATATTGTCATTTTCAACATAACGTCAATTTGGAATTATGATGGAATCACAAGACATATTGAATGGATTTGTGGGAGTATTATACCATTGGATATCTAATGGAATTATCTAAACATCATTAGTATATGTGGATGTTTTAAAAGGATGTTTCGATACTCTATAAAATCATTGATGTTCCTAAACCAATTTTCTAACTATAGTATGAATTTATTTAAAATCCTATTGTATTTTTTTTTTCAAATTCTATACATTTATGAGTTTTTCAAAACATGGGGATATGGAAAACCAATACGTTAATTTTGATTTCATTAGTTTACATCGAAGGAAAAATAGTGGATTTGATGGTTAATAAATTCATTGAAAATTGGGAATGTAGTTCTATAGCTATAGTTTTCCATAATGTTTTTTATTTAGTTTTTCAATGATATTGGGAGATGATAATGTCTTATTGATTCGGTTCTTGAAAATTTTGAAATATCGTGAGTTTCACTAAAAATAAGTCTTTCCAGACTATGGATGAAACTGATGATAAAGGTGTAAAAAAAATCCATGAAATCAGAATTTAAGTTGATTTAATTTTCTAGAAACATTGTTCATACACTATGTTGATAAATATAACATAAGGAATCAACCCTATGCTATGCTGAAAAATTTATTTATAGTTCAGCAAGACTACGTTGGAGTCTAGATTTCCTATTTGCGTCCCATTGTTTGGGAAGTTAATCATATGGTTTATCAATACTACGTTTGGGATTTTATGCTGACAAGGATGAATGTATGGATCATCATCCATACATTACATTTATATCCCTACGTTATGTAAAGATGAATGTGTGGATAAGGAACCTTGCACTACGCAATGGAACCATACGTTACATAGTTGAACCCTATAATTGGTATTTTTTCATTACATGAAGGAACCCTTTTTTGAATTTTGAAGAACACTGTTTTAAATTCAAGATATTTTATGGAATTTATGCAAAGGTATTCTTAGAATTAATGATCATTATAAATCTATTTTATGACCGATTAAAATCCATACATGCAATGGATTAAATCTTTTTTATTTATAAGGGACATTATGGATCTATTTGATTGATTTTATTTCAAATATTCATGATTTATTTATTGCTCTTTTTAATGAAGTGTTTAGAATATATATTTAATTTTGTTTGAATAGATTTTAACAGGAGTTTTAAAATTTTCAATAGTGCTGTTATTATGGATATATTATTGGATAATTTCTTTAAATTATTTTGATTACTTTTTCCAACATGAAAAAAGAGGAAATGGTGTTAAGATATTATAACGGATATTTATGAAAGCTATAAACTCTATTTATTTGGAGTATCCTAAGGAAGAAAAATTCTATGATAACCACTAGATATTTATTATATATATATATATATATATTTCTTTTTCGTATAAATATAATATACACAATTAAGAAAAGAAGATACATGATTACCAAGTTAAAAAGAATTTGATCAAAATACTCATACAAATGATCAATGCTTTTGAAGATAAAAATACTTATTTGATCATTCATATTATATCAATGGTTAAAGATAAAGGATTCCTATAGAAAAGTCATCACATCAATTTTATTTTGAGTATCGACTAATCGGACTTAGTCATTGTGGACTGTTAACTTCTCAGACTACGATGTAGAAATTTTCGATCCCTATAATGAAACCAGAAGGTCCTATAAAAACCATGTATGGTTTCAACTACATATACTCAATTATGGACGGTCATGTGATTAGAGGACATACCTGTAAAACTCATCAATCTCATTGAGTAAAGTATTGGCGGGGTAGACTAGGGGATTTATGTGCACCAAACCACTATATATCCTTGTGTTATTTTCCTTAATTCATTTCTGGTACTCACTCGACCTAGAGAGAGAAGGAAATCATTGCTTCATTTCAAGAGGGGCGTTTGAAAATTGTCATGTTTTTTAAAAGGACTCAATTCACCCGTCTTGTAAGTTTGTCATAGTCATCCAAACCTAACACATAACATATATGGGAATCCCAACAAAACAATTTTTATTACACAAAAAATATGAATGCAATTATATACAATTATATTGTAATGTTTTTTATACCTTTCACATGTTGATTAACATTGTTTTATATTCCGTGTATCTCGAGGATAGATTCCTATGGTTGTATCTTTGAACATTTTATGTCATTAATTTATACACACTTACCATATACACCTTTAACAAATTCCACTTATATCAGAACGAGTGGATTATATTTAATTGGTTGTACACTCCATGAAGTCTCATAGAATATACACACTATATATTTTATAAAGATGGTTTATACATATAGTAGGTTAACTAAAAATTTATCTAGAGTACAAGAAAACCATATTGTATAACCTTCATGAAATGAACTTTATATGGAGTGATTTGTACATAATCCATTTGATGTATTAGACTATAGAGGAATAATCAATTCTATTTTGGTGCCCTGTACGATTTGTACTATATAATACATGTCGTGTACTATTCATCTTGTAATACAATATTTATTCTTGTATAATAGTTATAATTTCATATATGAGTAGACCATTCTATGAAATATTACACATAAAACATGGTGGTACACATTTATTCATCATTTAAACATTATAATTGTATTATTTAATCAGTTAAAATTTTATAGTTTTCATCTTATGAAAACAAGTGTGTATATGTTTATGGATAATACTATTTTAATAAGCCCTTGTGATCATATTTTCTCTATGGAATATTTCTCTAAAAAATTAGCGGAGTAAGTAACCCCTCTATTTTGAGGATTCATGAGTATTCCACTTATAGTGTCAAGAATTATATGAAAAATGGACACATTTATAGGGGTTATATTTGGTTGAAGGATGAATTAAAATTTTGTATCTTTTTCATCTCTCTTATTTTTAATCTTGTTCCCTTATTTAAAGATACACTATTCGACCTATATTTTTCTTATGTGAATCTACAACACAAATAAATAAAAATTAAATAATTGATAATTTTAAGAGAACTAGGATTTTTATATTGTTCAAAAGTAAATGGATACTCTAAAAAGCACATATCTTCAATGCATTGATGTGTTTGAATAACTATTAAATTCCATGATATTATTGTATATTTTTTTAAAAAAAAATTACTTCGATTGAATATGATACAAGAAACCCCGAGTTTAAATGAACCATTATTATATATATCATTATGGATTGCTGTTAAATTATTTAGTATGAAAATGAATAACTCATATTTAAAAAGTTTATGGATAAAATAATTTCATTTAATGTCATATGATTATAAGTTGAAATAGAAATAATTTGAAACTTATATTTTTGGGGGTTTAATTTTTTTATGTGTACAATGCATTTTTAGGTTAATAAATTAAATTAAACACCATTTCTAAATCATTTTAATGAAATTTTAATTTCATATAATTAAAAATATTCATGAATATTAATCAAATTAATTTTTTAGGCATGATATAGTAATATATATATTTTTTGGTTCAAAATTATTTTTTCCAAAAAATGATTTTTTGTTATGTATTGTAAAATTGTTTTATAATTATTTTGTGAAAATTTTAGATATTTAATTTGATAAATTTTCTCCATATTTAAAATCAATAGTTTCATATTTGGTTAATCTCCCCCTTACATATTTAGGCATTATGAATAGAAATCGTTGTAAAATTTATCACCTATATAATTGGTAAATCAAGTTATTATATGTTAAAAAAAGTGTTAAGGACTGCATTTTTTTATCAAAATACATAATAAATGATATTAATTGGAACCATATCCCCTTAGTCTCAAAATAAAATTTCTATGAAACAATTTCCTAGGAAAATGACTTATATAATATTTAATGAAAATATAAATACAAAATTTCACTCTCTTAATATTAAATATATCTTATGTGTTCACATATAGACAAAATATAGATGTTATTGAATCTAAATTTTAATTTTGAGAATAATACAATTTTTTTTATGATGGTATTTTAATTTCAATTTATATTTATTAAATAATTACCTCAAATTCTTACTCAATGCTTACAAAATAATTTCTCCATTAATGGGAAAATAAAATAATTTTTTTAATAATTTCAAATGTAATAAAATTTAATTTTGTTATTTTGATAGAAGAATTATATATATATATATAATATATTAGTGATATGTTAATTTTTTGTATTATAATCACAACAATATATTTATGTATTTTGTGTCAAATTAAATGTGTAGTGTTAAAATGAAGATAATTATATTTTACAAAATTAATAATTTATTAAATTATTTATAAATCATCAAAAAATTTAAAGATGTCAGGGGGGATAATATATGGTTTATGATTACATAACAATTCCATTCATGAGCAATCTTTTTACCATATAAGTAAAAAAATATAACCCCTTAAGAGTGAATGAGATGTTACCACAATTAAGGATAAAACAGGCAAACAAAAAGAATAAACATAATGTTAATGTTTAGAATAAAAATTGCTTTAAAAATACTATTGGTTGATGATATTTATCCCAAATCCAATCATATATTCAAATATAATTCCATTTTTAATTATTTTTCATAAGAATGATTTTTTATATTTTAATTATCTTCATAATTCAATGCGTGTTAATTCCATCCCTTTTAAAAGGAGACCCCATACATGACTTCATTTAAAAACATTCGACAAAACTAGATCAACCAATACCTACCCATTTCGTTTATAAACTTCCTGATACATGTTATATAGTTTTTGGAATCCAAAAAATACTAACCCTAGTTGAAATAATGTTGGACCCAAATGAGGTCTCTTGATGAAGAAGTAATCATATTACCTTACCTCTTCCAATTAATTCACTATTTTACCACATATAAATCATGATTATTAATAATAAAATTTTAAATAAGTCTTCCAAATCATACAAAAATTATATTATGATTATGAATCCCCAATTATCCCTCATCATTTCTATCAAATGGAATGTGAATATATTATTTGGGTGTACTTATGACTTACCATATTCATGTAGTGATAAAATTAGTTTTTCATAACTATCTTTTAAAAATGAGTATTATCATGGGATGAATGTTTATATATTATATTTATAAAATAATTAATCTAATACAATAATAAAATAATATCTAACTACTTATTATATAATATTTTGTAAAACGATATCCTCTATCGTGCGTATGTGTGAACCACAACATCCATGAAGTGCTGTGATCAATTTTTCATTTGTGGTTTATATGGATGGTAATATGGATATATTTAAGTAATATATATGATTCATATTCTATACTAATGATTATATAAAATTATATTATTTTATAACTATCATTATTTTCTTCTGTGAAAATGTGATTACAACATTCATACACACGTAGATCTTACCTTCTCCATGAATGCTGTAATTCATTTTTCTGTCTCTATATTTTGTGGATTAATATACATAAATATATAAATATATATATATTATATTCATATCATTGTTAATATTTTGGATATTATATATCCATGATAAAACTAAACATACCTAAACTACCAAACCAAAACATATACCAAAGGTGAAGTAGTTATCACCCACAACAGTGATTTGGAAAAAGATATGTTAATAAACAAGAAATAAATTATTATAAGTAAATCATATAGGTTATGTTATATATGATTATTATTTTTTAATATATTTATAATAAAAAAATACTGATTATTTAAGTGGTTTGGATGTAGAAAAATGATATCAAACTAGAGTTAAAGGTTTATTTCACAATTTAACCATTATTCAAGATTTATTATTTTTATGGCTATATTGGCAGAATTATATGATATTTGTATGAAAAAATAATATTTTTTATCCACTGGTTATTTATATTAAATTTACTTTTTCACATTTTCCACTCATTTGTTCTTAAGATAGTGTAATTATATTTATTAGGAAATCCATAATTTGTTTTTAACCCGGTTTAAAATATTTCAATAAATTGTCCATATTTTCATTAAAATAACCAATATAAATTTTTTTGAATTTTTGAAATATTTATTATTAATTTTTTCCCATTTTTTACTTTATATAATGTTGTTAATTGAATATTTTTATCATTTTATAAACAATTTTCTTTTTGATAATATTATAAAATACTGAAGGAATGTTGTTTTATGTTATATGACATGAATGTTGTTTCCGACCATTAGGACCACTCATTGTTTTGAATATTAAATTACATTTTTATATGGTCCTTTTCAAGGAAATTGTTTTCATTAATATTTTTTTAATTATAAATTTTTAAATAATAGTGGATTATGAGAGTTATAATGTCTACAAGAAGGGCGAGGGTGAATTTCAGTTTAAGAATGTTAAACCAATTATAACCGAAGCCCCTTTTATATTGTTTTTCGGATAAGTATTGAATCAAAAAATCTGAGTAAATTATAATTGGAACATATTTAAATTCAAATATTGATGTATAAAAATGATTACTTAAGGATAACATTCATGTATTCATGTATAATGGAATTAAAACAACTTTTGAAACCACATATATTTAAGAATAAAAAATTAATTAGTAATGGCACAGAAACATTATAAAATAGTTTACATTTTTTTTCATAGTATAGATGGATGTCAATAACCATGAAATATGTTATCCAATGTTTAGACCAAAATCGAATGCTTGTTAATATTTAGCATAAATCCCATAGTCACAATGATCGTAATAAGCTATGTATTATGATCCCTATAAGCCCATGATCAGCTTGATCTAATCCAATTTTATTCATATCCCTGAAATATATCAATAAAAAAATCAATCAAACATAGAATAAATATTAAAACACCATTCTAATGAATTTAAAATCCCCATATATAATAATTTTAAAAAAAAATTCTCTAATACATTACAAATATAAATCGCAATAAAAATTTACAATAGTGAAATAATTTGATCAATTGAGTTCACAAAAGAATCATCTGCCAAGTGTTTTAATGATCCTATATTTATTAGAATCCATCCAATAGTTATATTTTTGTTATTCTTAGAGCTAGTTTTTATGGCCTCAACTGATTTTCACTTGAAAAATTAGTAAATACATCTTTATTCGATATGTTTTCATTATCACTATTAGAATTATGTTAAAATATCTTCTATATGACAGATATATTAATAACTACATTTATATTCTTCATTTTTCTGATGGAATAAAACTTGTTAGTCAGATAGACTAAATATAATCACACTAATAATTGAATAATATTCACACAAATAGACTAAACTCTACCATAGAGATTGACTAGATTTCATTATATAAATTAGGGTGATTTTTTCAAACCTATGGAATAAAAATATGTTAATTCGATGGAAATGACATAGGAAAATATGATGGACATTAATTAGATCAATCTGATAGAAATCACTTAGATTGATAAAATGTACATGACATAGGTCAATCAGATGGGTCAAACCTGTATGAAAACATGACACCGGTTAGATTAAGATATATTAATAAATTCTGAAGAATGAATTGTTTCCTACTAAAAAATTACAATGACTAGGGAAATATAATTTTAGTAAAACATATAATTTAAGAGTGTATTGTGATTTTCAAAAATAAGGATAAAATGTGTATAAAAACATTTGAGTCAATAAATAAGAATTTTCATAGTGAAAAGTACATTTTCCTCAAGAAATACTTGAGTGAAATTTTGAATGTATTTTCACCTTTGTTAGTATCCTTTGATGGATTACTTTCATTGATTATGTATCAATATTTTGAGACCATTCACCATATTTCTTACTGTAGTTTATTATCATCTTGAATGGGGAAGGTATTGATATTTTAAATACTATTTATTCTTCATGGATAATTACATTTTTTGGATTTTGTTTTATGTTGTATGGTTTATTCATGTAATTATTGTAGTTGAATTATTAATTGATCAATGTGGAATTAAATTACCTAGCCACTTGATGAACTATTATGTCTCATTAGACAAACAATATTGTGTGTTTATCCATGGAATCACTCATTTATAGAGATATATTTACCTGTAGTCTTCACCATATTTTTAAATGTACTAAAAAAGGAAATATTTATATGTTTAAAATTACATACCTTTTTCTTCCATCATTATAAAATTTTTATTGATGTATACAATTTTATTTGAGTAATTTTTAATTAATTTTTATCTACCAAATTGTTTTGATTATTTATATGAATATATTTTATCATTATTTATTCCTTCTACATTATTCCATCCATATTTAGGTTCCATTGTATGCATTACCCTACCAAAAATTGTAGCTCTCCCCCTATTTTGATTCCTTTCACTAAATTCTAGAATTTTTTTGATTGATATCCATTGAAATTATAGTGGGATGAAATATGATCCCAAATAAAAAAATATGTTTTATTTTATTTTTCCAAATGTAATGTGGGAATCATTTATGGATATAAATTACAAATATGACTAAAAATTTCATTCCATTGGGATGTATTTTCCTATATTTTCTACCAATATAATAATGTAACCACTAAATTGGAAAAATAGGTTTGGATTATTTTAATTTAGTATTAGATAAAGAGTAATAGAGACTGTGGAAACAAGATATATTAATAACTATTTTATATAACTTTACCCTATAAGATAAGTTAATAATATTCACAAATAAAACAATATTTTGAATTTGAAACTATTTATACATAAATTTTCAGTATTTTTTGGTGTTTTTCTAATTATTGAAATATCAATTATGATTCACATTGTTATGAAATAATCTATTGTGTGAAATGTTTTAGAAATGGAACGTAGAGGAAAGACTCAAAAAAAATTTATTGCATGTTATCAATATAGGGATTATAGTTTTGTGTAAGGTAATAAATATAGAACTGGATTTTTTAGTATATTAACATATTATAAATATATTGAGTTAGTCGAATCATGTTATGAATACATACTTACCTAAATTTTAAATCATGTTGAATTATAATTTGGCATAACAATGTTTTACATCTTAATTCATTAGAAACCTCCATCATTAAAGGGGACTAAAAATATTTTTTTTCTTGGAAATATGATTACTTATTTAGATAAGATACATCTCTCTTTTTAATGTAGTAAAACAGAGAATGATTTCATGGTAGTTTTTCTTTACATAGAATATATAAATTAATGTTGTTCATTGATTCAAAACACTATGGATGAGGCTGAAATAACAATCATATAATGAAATTTAATTAATGATTTTTAAAAAATTTCTTTTTCACATAACCACTATGTAGATATGGGATTTAAATTATTGATTCAATGTGAAAAGGAAGATGATTTTTTTGTATTTAAAAAACAATAAATGGATAGAAACAAGTGTTTTGGACTTTTTATTAACCATTTACAAGATGTGTTAAAACCATTCCTTCGTTGAGAAATAGTCTTGAAAATATTCTCGTAATATTAGTGTATTTTATTTTGTGATATACAGATAGAAAACGTACACTCAAATCCATTTGGATTTGAAGGAAAGAATATTAATATGGGATAATGATGAAAGAAATTTATATGAGGAAAATGAGAAAGAAATATCTCATATATTGTGATGCATTAGGAAGGAAACACCTTCATATATGACTAAAATGAAAATGAGTCTATATAAAGTGTGTCGAAAAGTACATAATTCCCAAGAATTAATGGGTAAGAAAAATAATATTAAAGAATAATTAATTATTTATAAGGACATATTATAATACTCCATCAAAATCCACAAATGTAAAGGAAACATTCCAATAAAAAATAAAAGTATATAAGGTCATTATTTTTTAATTAGTACGACTGATTTGGATGTTTCAAGGAATATGGTGAAATTTAATCATTGTATCCACTTCAAAATTTAAAATAATTTATTCTACTCTAGTTTCATGGACTATATGAAATATTAATAACTTTATAATGGTGTCATATCGTAATATAAATGATATGATTTTGAGATTGTAGTAAAAACTATTATTAGAAAGATCACCACTTTCCCAGACTACTACACCTCTCTGATGGATGTTTGTGGAATAGTTCTTCCTACAAATTTCTTATTTATCTAGTTTAATTTAACTTTATTTTGGGTATGTATTGGCTCTCCAGACATAGTGGCCAAATCAAATTTCTAGGAAGTTAAGTTACTTCATACATTTTAAATAATATATGAATCATACATGAATGGAATTTATATCAACAATATAGGATTTCTAACTATTACTAAGGGTTCTTTTCCAAAATGGTAAGTGATATTCTCACCATTAAAAATGTGCCTATGGTTTGGGAAATTATATAAATGTTTAATGATGTATTTTCTAGTCATCCTAATTTTTTTTATGTTTATATTTCATAAGATGCCATATATTGCTGTACAAATACTTATAGGGCCCCATATATGATAGAACCATTTGAGTTGTGGAAATTGAATAAACAACTTAATGACAATATTTTATAGAAATTAATTTGACCATGTCCACTAAATTTGGGAAATCCTCTTCTCTTCTGAAGAATAATGATTGGCCAATGAATCTCTACATCAGTTATCAATAAATTAATAGAATTACAATTAAGAAAAATTATCTTATACCTTGTATAGAGGATATATTTGAACAATTATTATGAGATCTATATTTATCCAATATTTATTTGTTGAGGATATCGTAAATTAAATATAATGAAGTATAATATAACCAATATAACCTTCAAGATGTTTTATGGTCATTATTAATTCATAGTAGTTCTATTTGGACTGAACAATTCCCCTTCTATCATCATGGATTTAATAAATAGTGAATTTATAGTTTACATTGATCAATTTTATGTGTCTGTATAGATCACATTCTTATATCTTCAAGGAAAAATAAATAGGAAGAATAAAATTTTGAAATTGTAATGAATACTTTAAAAATGTAAATTATATATGCTAAATTAATAGTGTAAATTTTGGATTCTATAATCTTCATTTTAGGGTCATATAATATCAATTATTGTGTATTAATGGACCATTTTAAGACAATAGTAATTAACTAATGGCTAACCATGATAACCAGAATTTTTAGTTTTTATGGGTGTGATAGATAATATCATCTTTTTATGAAATATTTCTCAGGAATATCCAATCAAATCTTAATGTTATATTATAAGGGGGTTATGATTATTTGGACAAATTAATTCAATGAGTGTTTCAATGAATAGAAGAGAAGGTTGGACATCATTGAAATTTTTATATTACCATTTCTTAGAGATGATTTTGTAATCTATAGAGATGCATAAAAGAAGGAATTTGTATGCATCCCCATGTATAATGATATGATGAATTTTTTTTCCTCATTCGAATTAAATATTCAGTTGTAAAATTACCCAACTATTGATATGGAGTTTGTTGGGGTATATTTTCATTTAAAATATTATGGCATTACTCGTATAGTCAATGGTTTGATATATATAGTGATCATAATATATTGAAATTTATATTTATAAATAATGGATTTAAAATGACTAAGATAATATGGTTTGAGTTTTCCAAAGATTATGAGTTCTCAATAAATTATTTCCCTACGATGGAGAACAAGGTGGATGATGTTCCACATCAAGAAGAATATAATGGTTTTTCCAAGATGGGATTTAAAATCAATCATATATTTAGTTATTTAAGAATATAGATATAGAAATCATGATAGAATTTGAAAGATATAAACTTTCTCAGATGGATTTTCATCCATCCATCAATGGGAGTAAAAATAATACATAAAATTAAGATGTGGAATAACAAAAGATGGTGTGGGATATCCCTAACTTATACCATGACAATGGTTGAATGATAAGTTTTATGAATAGAGTATATATCCCATCAAAATATGACCTTATGAAGGAGCAGTTTGATGAGGAAAATAGGTCATCATTTTATATTCATCTTATAAGTATGAACATTTATAGATATTTAATATGGTATTTTTATGGGAAACGTAAAGAGATATATTTATGTGATTTTACTCGTTGCATTATATGTATGAAAATTTAGGCTGAAAGTCTAAAGTCTAAGGGGATGTTATGACCTTTACCTATACAATAGTATAATTGGGAAAACATCATAACAGATTTTTTCATCATACTCCACAATTAATAAAAATTTTATAATGCTATTTGGGTAGTAGTCAATCAATTTAAAAATTTAGTAAACTTCATTATGACTAGGGAATATTGTTTTCATATTCACATTCTTTAATATAAATTAGATTGGTTGTATGGTTTCCTGGGGTACCACTCACTATTAAATTTTATTAAGCTCTGAGGTTTATCTCAAGGTTCTTGGAAAATATTCATCAATATCTGGATAAAAAATTAGGTTTCAATATGACATATCATCCTCATCCATATGGTCATTTTATAGGAAATAGTTAAACCCTTGAGGGTATATTGAGATCTTGTTTTTTGTATTTAAATGGTGGTTGGGTTTAAAACCATCCACTGATATAATATTCATACAAAAAAATATTTTTTTTGAGAATTTAGATTGATCTTGATGAATACCTCTAGGGAAAGGAGAGTAAAACTCCCACCTGATAGGATGAAGAGGAAAAAAGTATATTGGGAGACATGATAGTTGAGTAAAAAGAATTGAAATATAGTTCCATTCAAAATGACATTGGGGAATCTTAGAGTGAGCATAAAATTTGTAAGGAAAATCATCAGTGTGATATGGAATTTCAAGATGGGTAACATGTATTTAATGAATCATTTTCCATACAAGAAGGTTTGGATATTCATAAATAAATGAAATCTAATCCCTAGGAGTATTAGTCCTCTTAATTTTCTTTATGGAGTAGAGATTGAATTACATCACTAGTTCTTCAACCGAACATACTTCATGTTCATGATTTGATCTATATATCTCTCTATAGAAGGAACATACTTGATCATTTTAATGAATTAAACTCAACGCATGTAAATTTATATCTTGATCATTTTTCTAATGAATTTCTGGTATAAATCATTGATTATAGTGACTAAATTCTTTGAAACGAGGGTAATCTATGGTAACTGTTCAATAGAAGATTCAGAAATTTTATGAGGCCACCTGAGAACCAGAGGATGTGTTGATTCCAATATAATCATATTTATTTGTATCGTAGTAATATAATGTTTAGAATAAAATTAAATTTAAGGGTCCCAAAATATAACACCTAATGAATTTGAAATGTTTAATTTAAAATTTAATCGATAGCTTGAGATATATGAAAATGAACTTATAAATGAATCATAATTTTCTATACCATTATCAACTAAGCACTAAATTTGTAGGTATAAATAATTTTAACTAATTTATGAAAAATTCATTGGTAAAATAAATATCTTGACTATAAATTCATTATATGTGGAATGAAATATCATTTTAATTTAAAAGATAGCTATTTATGAAATATTACTTTGATGCATGAAACAAGTTTTTATGCTAAAAACTAAATTTTTCTCTACTGGAAAATTATGTATTGATATTTGTTATATGTTAAATTAAATATTTTTACATTCATAAAAATATTCTATTATGAAATAGATATGAATAAATCAATTTTTATATTTAAATATATATTTTTATAAAAATATGATTTCATTATGTTTTATACATTTATGGTATAATTGATTTTATCCAATTAGTGTGATTTATTTTGGATAAATTGATTCCATATTTAGTATTATAGGGTTAATTTTTTTAAATATGGTAAATGTATTTTTAGGCATTATGATTAGTAACCAAATAAAATAATTATCTTAGAAAAGTGTAACTCTGGTTGAAAAAGGTTATAACTACGCTTTAATGTCACTGTATTCAATACAAATTCCTTATCAATGAATGAAATTAAACACTTACTATATTTGGATTGAAATTTTAATTTTTTAGGGATTTTCATCCATGAAAATGACTTTTATAATATTTATTGAAAGTAAAAATAAAAAATGTTACTATATTACATTTAAATATCTCTTCTGTGTCTACAATGGGAAAAATGAAATTTATTAGTGAATATATCCTTTAATTTTATAAGAAAAAAGTATTTTTATGATGCTTATTTATTTAGAATTTTAATATTTTTTATAAATACCTTAATTTCTTACACAACCCTAACATAGTATTAATTCACTTAATGGAAAAAATAAAATAGATGGTTTTGGAAAATATTGACTATAATACAATTTGTATCAGTCATTTTGATTGATGAATTTTTTGGATAAATTTAGAATTTTAGTTGTACTTTAAGGGTTTATTTTCTAATTATAACTTTTTCTTGATGTATTTTATGTCAAATTAATTGAACATTATCACAAATAAAAATAATTATATTTACAAAAATAATATGTTATTAAATTATTTAGAAAACATTAAAATATAGAAAGAGGACAAAGGGGATAATATATTATCTAAATTCATCCATTGAATATTTTGGAGCTAATTTTCACTTTATAATTATGAATAAATACCCTTTACAGTGATAAAGATGATTTAATAGTTCATTTTTTAATAGATTAACTAATTATTTAAACAAAATTATAAGGATTAATATACCAATTGAAATAATCAAAGTACTATAAGTTGATAATATTGAAACCATATCCATCCTTATCTTCATATATCTGACTATTTTTAAGATTTTTTCTTTAGAATTAATTTTTTATACTTTAATCCTTTTTAAAATTACACGGGTGTCCTTTCTCTACCTTATAAAAGGACACACCATATGTCATTTATCTACCCCATATAGAGAATCCTATATCATGAAATGGAATCCAAATTCTCATATAAATATTTGTTTTCTATTTATAAATTTTATTTTATCTGAAAATAACCCACCCATGTTTCCAGAGGAATTGATGTAAAAGAGGTCTCTTGAAGAAGTCATAATCGTATTACCAGAACACTTCAAATTTATTTTTTTATTCCTCATATAAATATATGATAATTATTATAATATAATTAATTAATTATCATAAATATACATTAATTTTTTTTTGATAATATTAAACAACAATTTTACACCCTATTTTCCATGAATTGTACTGTGAAAATATCACTCATGCATACATACGACCTAATGTCTTTACATAGAATCAAAATTAATTTTTCATCACCATATTTTAATGAAGGAAATTACAATCGATTTAATGATTAAAATTTATATTTATTACATAATTATCAATATGTAATATTAAAATCATAGTCTTTCATACAATCTTATTTATTGTAAAATAATTATATCCCTTCTGCGTATGTGTAGACATCCACCTCCATGAAGGGATGTGAGCCATTTTACTTTTCTTTTACTTGAATAGAAATTATTGTAGATATAATGATTATATATAATAATTATGGTATAATCAAGATTCTATAAATAGGAATTAGTTTTCAACATTTTTTATCAATTCGCTAAAATGTGAAAATAGTATTCATGCGTACATATGACCTATTGTCTCCATGAAAAATATAATTCATTTTTATATCTGTATCTTTTAAGGAATAATATATATATTCATATAATAAATATATATTATTTTTATACTATTTTTTAAATTTTTGAAATCATGTAATAATGATAAAAGTAAAATGATCAAAATTACCAAACCAAAATCTACAAAAAAGAAGAAATTATCACCTTCTATAGTGATTTTAGCAATGAATTGTTAATAAACATTTAATAAATGATTATAAGTAGATCATATATGGTATCATATATGATATTATCTATATATATTATATTTATAAAAAATATATATTTAATATATTGGAGTCTCTAACAAATATATAGGACGTCAAACCTGAGGTTACGATGTGTTTCATTATCTCATTATTATTCTGGAATTTTTTATGTTTTAGTCTCTATTATGAGGAATTAATTGAATTTTATATCATAAAACTTATAAATTTTATTAACATATGGTAATTCATATAAATTCGATTTTTTTTTTCATTTTCTTATATTTTGGTACTCATGATTATTGATTTTTTATAGTAAAAAGACCACAATTTTCTACCAGATCGAAAATAATTCTCTTAGATGTCCATATATTTTAAAAAAATTCCATGAGGTTGACATTACTGTTATAAAAAAAATAATTTTTTTTCACAGATGGTATAAATTTTTACAAACTTTTTAAATGGAATCTTTTTTTCATTTTCTGAATAATATTCTTTTTGACCCTTTTACAAATTTGTGAACAAAATTTATTCAATGTATATAGCATGAAAAAAATGTATCATTGCTAGCACCAATATGTAAACTTAATATTCCTTTAAAAATTAATATGTTTATTTTCAAAGAATAAATTTTCTTAATATTATGTAATTATTTTTATTTTAGATAGGTTTTTTCAAATTGAAATGGGTATTTATATCTAGAAATTTTCCTACGAGATTATTAATGTATATTTGACTATTTCTGAAATTATTTATTGAATGTTGTTATTTAATAAGTTTATAAACATGCAATTAAAGAAAATATAAATATATCATGATTTATGACCTAATTTACAATGGAAATTATTTATATTCTATGTTATAGTTCTTCTACAACGTGAGTTATTAACGTTTAAGGCATGTGGATTATGTTTTATTAATTATTTATATGATGAATCCATTTGACATATTATGTGGCATGTTGGGACAGGAATTACATGGACCCTAGATTAATTGGTGGATCTCAAGGGAAACTGCAGATTGGTTATTTTTCTAAGTCATTACACATTTATATAGATGTCTTGTCATGATACCTTGATGGTATTTTATTAGGCCTTGGAACAAGGAGTCGATAGTATGATTTTTATGCTTTTCGTTATGTATTAAATAATTATAATATAAATTATTAATTTTTATCTGTTTATTAATAATTTTATTATATCCCTGGATAAGTTTCAATCAAATATTATTATTTATATGGATTATTTGATTATCATTTGGTCCTACCATATTAATCAACCCTTATTTGTATTTTTTTGAATGCATTACCATACAACGAATTTGAGAAGACTTATTTATTCTTCTTTAATTCCATAGGATTCTATGAAATGTTTTAGGATTAATTTGGAGTTATATACCTATGGTAATAAATATGATAAAAAATAAAACACTATGTTTTAATTTATGGTTTCAAATGAAATGTGGGAATCATTTATGTATCATTCCTACCAATAATTATAATAAATTTGGACCTTTGGGATATAGATTATTGTATTTATTACTAATGTAATAAAGTGACCACCAAATATAAGATAATAGGGTTGTTGTACTTAAATTAATTACTAATTCATTAAAAAGTGGATAAAACAATACAAAGATCCTACTACACCACCATAGTCCCCAATATATTGTTCCATATCACAAACTAATTTACTAGCACGAGGATATATCTCTAGGAAGACATCACTACTTAACCATGGTCTAATTACTCTTCTTATTTCTCACCGATTACAACCAAGAGTGATAAAAATATTATATTATATTATTATATTTATTTCTTTGTTTATTGATGTGATGATGTATTTAATATCATTTTATTGAAGATATATAAATATTGTCATAAAATTTAATTAGATCTTTCAATGTACACCATTTACTGGTTACAAATCTACCTATATATGTAATACTACTTATATAGGGTGTTTCAATTTAAATCAATAATAAATCTCCACTTATTAGAAGTAATTTAGATATCATAAATCAAGAAATTATCATTTCCTTTAAGGTACACTATTAACATCACTTCCTGATAAATATATATAATTCAGAAAACAATAATTTGACATTTGTAAATATTTACAACAACCATATCTTCCAACATTGATCTTCAATTCAATTCCATCCAAAAATTACTCTATCTTTTTAAATAATATATTCAATATTAGAACTTTTTTTATATCACCATTCTCCATGAATCACATAATTCATATTCTATATATTCTCTTTTTAGTTAATATCATGTATGTATCTTCAAAATCTAAACAAATGATTCATATATATCAAAATAAATACATGAATTGAAAATTAGAAATTCAAATCTCAATGAAACTGTTAACAACTTATCCATAAAAATAGCCTTATATTTATTTGTTAACCACTCCCAATTAGATAGACAGTAGATATTAAAAGATTAGTCAATAAGCATTCCATAATATCCGTACATTTCTAGATAAAAAATCCTTATCAAACATTTTTTTATTCATTAAATACTGGTTTGTAATGTGGTTCTATTGATTTATGATACAAATAGATTGATATAATCAAAGTGGTCTCAGAAACCAAAATATTATCAATGTTGAATTATTTATCCCTTTATAGATTATAATAAAGAAAATACTTTTATTTTATTATACCTAGATCATATAACAACTCCATGATTCTCTCAAAGCATCATTTCAGTGAAACATATTAATTGTAGGGTCATTAAATTTTGAATAAAACTACAATCTGGATGGATCTTCTCCTTTGATAAAGTTAAAATGAATCAAATATAATCTATTTTTTTACATAAAATATGATTTTCATCTTAAATTCGTTTTCCATACTTTTATGAAACTCTTAAGGTTTCACTTATGATGTATACACACTCTTCCATATGAAATTTCCTAGATAAACATTATAAGAATATATTTTAAAAACTATTTCATTAGAATACCATGTAATTATAAAATTTATTCATTTATAAAACTATAGGGAAACAGAAATTCCTCATGCTTATTGATTGTTTAAATATGAATATTTTTTTGGTGTATTCTTCATGATTTACACTACAAAAAATTATTCATAGAGAAAAGTGTTTTTTCAATGTGGTGTGTATGTAGAAGTTTCGATTTCATTGTTATGTATTATGGAATTTTTGGTTCATGGAAATGATCCTTGGGGTATTATCCTCTTATGCATACATCTTGTGCTAAAGGTAGATAAAAAAATATTTTCATTTTTTTCCACCTACACATTTTAATGAATGAATAGTTAATTATATTTTTATATACCTCATGATAAAATAACTTTGGATGTGGCCATATCTTTAAAAAATATGTGGAATCTATTCCCCTAGAAAAATAATTGATGGCAGGTCACAATGCTACCCCATAAATTTATCAATTATAAGACTTCACCAATTCCATTTTTGATAAATGATAATACCTCAAAATTACAACTCATGTCCATTTAAGTTATCATGATAGGCCATATCACTTGGTGGATGTTAATTTCAAGGATAATAGACTTATTTAAAATCCCTTAATTTTATATAATCCATCTAGAAAGAGACAAATCGTTGTAACAACTTGATATTTTTTCAAATTATTTAAATATTTTGTGATTTTTCACTACACACAACACATAAAATAACTTTTCAAATTTTCAAACACTCCTTTCACATGAAATAATAACTTGGATTGCACTACACACAACACCAAATTCTTTTTTGATGTTAATAACACTGATTTTCTATGAATAGTACATATATATATAGTAAATTAGATAACAATAAACTAACTATTAAACATGGTTATAGGAATAATAATAAACCATTTTCAATTTTTTTATAAATGTTTTATATAAATAAAGATTATTTATAATAAATAATAATATTTTTGGTATAGTACTTTTTGGGTTAAATATACCATTTTCTTGAATAAACCACGTTTAAAAAGAAAAATAATTTCAGAGAGATTTAGAAATTAAATTTTCTAAAATAAAATTCATTTTTGAATATACAATGTCAAAATTATCTTATGGTGATTTTTTGGTATTTCTCAGAGAAACATCATTTTTGATTAATAGTGAAAAATACTACTTTTTAGTTGAAAACTGCATTTTTTTTCTTATTTAACCAGGATGATCTGGAGGCAGTTGATCCTCCTCCTATGAAAATATATTAAAAAAGCATAAAATACATAGTGTAGTATAAATGAGGTTTTCTAAAAAGATAAGTATAAATATCACCATAGTAATCATCTAGAACGAAGCTATTACAAAATTCAGGTTAATCAAAACACCAACTAGAACAGAACTTTAAAATTTCCAGATTTTAAAAATCTTGTGTAACTTGATTGGTTTAACTATAAACATGTAAAACTTCAAGTGAGAACAATTCTTCAAGCCATAGGCATTCAACCAAGACTGCTAACATCTTCCCTGGAACATTCCTTGACCAATATCTAAAAATTTGAACTGCAAAACATTAGCTTGACTCAAGCCTTAACTCAAGTCGACCATAATGGGAATCATACATAATTTCCATTATAATATACTAAATCTCCACTTCCATTGGGAACCAATTTCCAGTTTTTTGGAAGCAACATCCTTTTTCAATACCACTGTGAGTGAGGAAGACTTGACCACATCTAGAGGGACACGGTGCGACAGAAGCTTCCCCATCAACAACGAACTTTAACCATTGAGATATAGGTGGAATCCATCGAAAATGTTTCATAATCAGTGGTTTATTTACTCTTTCATTAACACCAAGGTAATTCCATTTCTTTCCTTCCATATGAATGTCAAAAAACTGGCCACGACTATTAAGGGAAGAGCATGTACCTTCTCACTGTAGTCGGTCTTGTAGGTGGATTGCAACAGCTCTTCAAAAGATTGAGAGAAGATAGCATAGTGAAAATCCCCTTGAACATAAGTTCATAGTCTATAAACAAATTTTTAGGGAATAAAAACATGAGAAAGAGTTTCATCTGCCTATAGGAAGAACATGCAGACTGAAGCCAGGTTCATTTCAGATCACTGCAACATGGACTGCAATGGGAGCCTCTTTTTCCCAAATTTCTAGATATGTAATGAAGAGACCAGGAGTATAATGTCTTTATATAATTCTCTAACCCCTGATAGTAGATCTGAAAAAACACCACAAATTGACCTGTAGTATTCTATCGTAGTGAATGTTCGATTCAAATTTGGCATCCAAACCGGCATGTCATTATAATTATAGCAGTACCTTTGTATTTACATGCCTATATGACTAGGAAGAATGCTATTAGTATGTTTATTACTATGAAGTTATACAATGGATGTATCCTTTATTAGTTGAGGGATTAAAGTATCATCACATATGGAGACAACCAAGGAGTAGTCCAGAAGTTCATAGGGGATTTCTTTCACTCAATCTATTTTGAGGAAGCCATGAGATCAACATAGGCCTTCTTTAAGGAAGTCCAAAGATATGAGCAAAGATAGTCAGAAAACCCATTATACAGTTTCCCAAAAACATGAATCTACTAATTATCGAGGGTAATCAGATTTTAAAATTAATTTTCAATAACACTTTTTGATCACAATTTCGTTGAATAATCAGATATCATTGACACTTAGTCCACCCATGTGGATTGGTTTAATGCATTCATTCCCCATAGTGGGGACCATCTTCCTCTCATGAATGGAGATAGTCCAAATTATGCTTTTTATTTTTCTGCCGAGCTCTTTAATAATTGTTTTGGGACATCTATATAGGGAAAATAAATAAAAAATCTTCGAGGTGATCACTGAATTGACCTAACATATATTCCCTTCCTGAGACATGTTTTTTCCTAACCAATTTTCTAACTAGCTTCTGAGTTTTAGACCAATGTTTTCTAAATGGTACCTTTTAACACATCCCTAGAAATATGGCACACCAAGGTATGTGAAAGAATGCACTCCCCTCTTGAAATAAAGCATAAAGGAAACTCTATTTTTCCTTGATGTAATAATTCCTCCACCAAACATAACTGATAATTTCCCCCAATTAATGACCTGTCCTATAACCTCCACATAGTGTGAAAAAAATCCCTTAATATAAGAGATGGTACCTTTACTCACTACCTGAAAGAGAAAAATATCATCTGTATAAAAAAAGATGTGAGGGGGAACACCGTTCTTACCCTGCTTTCATCCTATGATACCATCCAAAATTAGCAAGATTTGTAGGGAACTAACTTAAGTAATCATACACAAATATCAAAAAGCATACTAGAGAGGGACACCTTGTGTAACCCCTATTGACCAATGAATGAATCCCTTAGGAGATCTATTGACCAGAATGGGGAGTCCGTCACTTGTAAGAATGGAGCTGTAATGACCCGCGTTTTGATCCGGGTTAAAAAGCAATGGAATTTGAAATTTTTCAATTATTGAACCAGTTGTTTTGAAGACCTAGCTTCAGAACAAGGTTCTGATGGTTTGAACCCTTCTTTTTAATTTTTTTGGATGTGGGTGGATGCCAGTTATGTTTCCCAGGTGGCCCAAGGGGTTTCGGAAGCAACGAACCCCAGTATTTAAAGGGCAGCAGAGGGCGCACGGTTGGCGCACGGGCTGACCAAGCCGTGCTGCCTAAACCATGCAGCCCAAATCTGGTGTAAAGTGGTGTTCACACGGTTTCCCCAAACCGTGCACCTAGCCCGTGCGGGAGAGCTCTTCGAGGCAGAGGACTCCACACGGTTTGCGCACGGTTTGGAAAACCGTGTGGGTCAAACCGTGCGCTCGGGGATGTTTTAAGTTTTTAATTAAAATTAAAATTAAAAAAATAAATTAAATTAAAACCTAATCTATCTCTCCTTCACCCTCACACAACCCGCACGCAACCCCTTCCTCTCCCGTGAGCCGCACGTGTGCCTCCTCCATGACCTCCTCTGGATCGAGATCCTCCGGCCGGTTTTCATGGAGATTCTTCCTCCAAACCTCTATGGTGAGTCTCTCCTTCCCTTTATCCTCTCTTATTGGAAGATTTTAGGGCTCCTCTTCGCCCTAATTACATTCAACTGAACGCCCTAGGTTTAGGGTTTGTTTTTTATTCTTTTTTCTTTTAGTTCCTCTATTCTACAGTTATGCGGAGGGTCCCTAAGGACCTCGTTGTTGTGCATACGACATCTGCCGCCGAAGGCGAGGCGGATTGCAGTCTTTTTGGTCTGTTAGGTTGATTCTGAGGTAGGAGTTTTTCCCGTTTATGATTTTCACATACTCTAAGTTAATATATTTTGTTGTTTTAATGTTCATAGTGTGTTAGGACTAGTGGGGGAGAAGCAACGACATCTTTAGATAGAAAGCGCCAAGAGACGGTGTGGACAGATGGATCCACCATGAGGTAGGGTCCCTCTCCTTGCCATTTAATTTAAATTGAAGCTTTTAAAGAGTTTAATACCACATTGTTTTAGTATTATTATTATGAAAGTTATTCTTGGATAAGTACTTCTGTGAAAATAGTGTGAATTGAAGGAATAAGATAAAATGGTTGCTTGGTCATTAAACTAATGATTTAATAATAAAACCCCTAGATCAGAGGTGCACTGTCTTCAAGATAAAAGTTAGAAGTGGATTATTATGCTTGGCTACTAGATTATTGTTATGATTTGGTGATAATTGATGCTGTCATATTTACTTTGAATTGTACTAAATAGTTAATGCATAACAGTTGTAATATTGTGATGAATTGGTTAAACTTGAATAAAACGGATTAGGGTGGTAAGACCATGCCTTAGGATAATGGAATAAGCACGACTAATGTTAATGGAATGGGTATAGTAAGTGGGACTTACCTAGGAGTAGTCCTTATCACCTCTTAATGCTTTGTAAATCTTTATATGTCTTTGAAATGAAAATAAAAGGAATAAAGAATGAATTGGGGGTTAGACAATACCATACATGAGCGGGTTGTCTCATGTACCTTATATCAATATGATGAATATGACAAATGATGTGATTATGTGATATCGTGAGATGGAAATACCATGTTTTATTTATATCAAGGTTATAAGAAGTGTATTCCTTATAACCCATGCTAAATAAATGATTGAGCTTCGGGCTATGGGTAGACCGTGAGAGATCCCATTTGACACGACTTCTTGCTAAGGGCAGACCATGAGAGCTCCCCTAATTAAATGTTACAGATTCAGTCCTGGGGTAGACTGTGAGAGCTCCCCTTTGACATGGATTCGGGCTAGGGGCAGACGGTGAGAGATCCCCTAATTAAATGAAACAACTTCGGGCCAGGGGTAGACAGTGAGAGCTCCCCATTGACACGGCTTCGAGCTAGGGGATGACAGTGAGAGATCTGTTTATTAAATGATACAGCTTCGGGCTAGGGGTAGACTGTGAGAGCTCCCCTTTTACATGGATTTGGGCTGGGGATAGACTGTGAGAGCTTCCCCAAGGTTGGGCCAGGAGTAGGATCGAGAGCTCTACTCCTAGGTTAAGGACATCCATTAGTTACATCCTGGTCCTACCCAAAATATTATATATATATATATATATATATATATATGGTGACATTATCAGGTTGCTTTACGAGCAATGAGTACAAGCTGGTATAGTCGTCAGGTTTCCTCTGGGGAAACTGTGATGGGTGTTGTTGTTCTTTATTGTTCTGTTTATCGAATCCTGCTATACCTGCTTAATTCTTTAATTACTACTACACTGTCTAGATTGGGTTAGACACCGGTGGTGCCGGCCTAATGATATTTATATATCACACCCTACTTGGCTGACATTGCACTGGGGTACCCGAGTAGACCTACTTTTTTGTAGGACCTAGGTTGGTTTCTACATTGTTTGTACTTGAGGAGTTGGGAGCAAGAGACCAAGCGGGAGCTTGGGATGCTCAGGAGATCGCCCATCAGGCTTTGCTGTCTTTTCTTCTTTCCTTTTGTATTGTATTGAAAGCATGTTGTATTTTTTACTTCTTTCCATATCTGTATCATCATCCTTGTATTGTGACAGGTGGCGTTTTCCACCTTATATATATATGATCACTATTTGACTTTTTCTATTGTCTGTTCATTATTTAACTATTACTGCTTCCACTATTGAATGTTCTTTACTCTGAGATACCGTTGTGAAACTATGATAAGAGGGTATAGTCTCCCCACTATTACCTCCCGAGACCCTCGCTGCTAGTCGGCAGCCTCTGGCGTATGGGGAGAAGTGCTTGAGGCCATGTGGCGATCGGTTCAGGCCCCAGTTCGATGGTGAGCCAGGCCGGGATGTTACAAAGTGGTATCAAAAGAGATTCTTTTTTTGGTTTGTTTTACTGTTGGGCGACTTTAGACAGGGATAGGAAGAAACTGGAATTTGGTAATGAGCTGTTTATGGGATTGGCCACCCCACGCATAGGGAAAATCCAAATTGCCTTGAATGCAATTATTATTTTAATGATTTTTATTATTACGATTGATTTGATTTCACAGTTGGGTGACACACATGATTTATGCTGATATTGTTGATGCAATTATGGGTTCTATTTCAGTTGTGACCCAATGAGACGAGGGTATTCCATCTCATGCATCATATCAGTACATTGATAGAAATCACATTCCATGCATTATGCGATGCCATCTGGGATTCATTAGCTAATTCTTGCTATTGTGATAGGTACTATGGTAGTTTTTCAATGCTTCTGTGATATAGCATGTTCTGTGTTACTGCTTACGATAACATGTTGTTTTGATCAAAAAAGAAATTGGTGGGTTTTTCTAAATTAAGTGATTGCAGTTATGACATGAGCCAATTTCCAGTTGTAAGGTGTATGGATGTCTTATATCTAGGAAAGGGTAACTTGTGTAATCAGATTTCCAAAAAAATGGGACTGCTAATGTTTAAATTGTAAAATTAATTGAATTTGGTTTTGATTAAAGGGAGCCAAGTGCCAAACTATAAAGTGCATGGGCACTTTACAGATTTGTTGGTGGCCACCCTTATGATTGGATCGTTGTATTTGAGAAAGTTAATTTCTGAAATGTGATCTATTTTGCTTAATAGGAGCCAATTTTTCAATTTATGGAGTGTATGGGTGCTTCATGGGTTGGGAAAATGGCAACCCATAAGATAGGTAATGGAAGGATGCCTTGTAAAATACTTAATGCTGTAAAAGTTTTTTGGGTTATATAAAATGTGAGTTGGCTTATTGGTACCCTCGTAGGTTGCCTGTTTTTTTAAAAGGAATTTATTATGATAAATTTCCGGAAAAAGACAGGATGTCTGATTAATGTTTAATAGTTAAAAGGATGTTTTTTGAAACATTCCTACTTTTCTTTGAGCTATTTGTTAAAAATGATCAAGTTTTGGGTGATTTTGGTTTTGAAAGGTTACTTGGAGTTTTGATTTTAATCTTTAAAAGTGATTAAATGATAAGTGTGAATGAATATAAAGGGCTTGGAAAAAGGAACCTGTAGTGGTGTCCTCTATTGAGACCCCATTTGTGGGTAGGTTAAGTCTTTCTTGTAAGTTCCTGAGAAAGGAACCTTACTCATTTTCGTAGGTTGTTTTCTTTTTTCAATGACGTTAAATTTTAGGCTTTTATCCTGATGAATTTTGTTGGGTGTGACCAAGTGCTTGGGTCGACGCTTGTTCATCATGAGGGGCTAGCCCGTGGTAGGTAGTGCCCTTAGAGCTTTTGTGCTTGGCTTGTTCGGTGAACTTTCTAAAGTTTGGTACTTTTCTCGTATCGTTGTCCCGTATAGGACTTCTAGTTCTAATGACACCCATGTTCAGATGGGTGGTCATGATTATTTTGATCTTGTTAAGGGTTTGAGCATCGGGTAACATGCTGTATCGGTTGGTTGGACATGCCTCGGGTATGGTCAGTCATCTTGTTGGTCATTTGACCCTTTCTTTTTGTGCAGTAATGGTTGACTTGACATGTCATCATCCAAGAGAATGGTCATTAGGGGCAATACGATGTTTGGCTGTATCTCTTTCACTGTTGTGTACGGTCTCGGGTCATCTCCGTGGTAGAGTGACCTGAGCTCTTGAGAATCATGTTTTCTTAATGGTCGGGATTATTTTCAGAAGACTCGGGTGGTTGACACGCCGGTCTTGTTGCTTTGGATTCCTTGTACATTTGACTTGGTGATCGTGGCTCAGAGGAGCGACGCACACCCGCTCTGTTAATTATGATCAATTCTACTTATGATCATCTTGTCTTTATCCTTTCTATGACGCCGACCCTTCTATGGTGGGAAGTGTCGTGCCAGTTGAGTAAAGTGTGTTCTTCAGGGTAGGAGGAACACGTCAAGAAGGACCATCTGGGAATGGTCGGGCTTGTTTGAATGCCTTTGTAGCTTGTAGGTGTTGTTATGCATCGATGCTCGCTCGGTAGCATGAATTTGATCTGGTTGGTGGTGTATGAAACCCTTTTTAAGGCACATTGTTGGTTGGGGAGGACATCGGTGGTAAATCATGAACGATCACGTAATGACTTGTGTGGGAAGAGGCATTGTGATCAGTTTAGAATCTAGATGTGTCTGCTAGTGAAGCCAAGTTTCTTCTTTAGAGTCGACCAAGGGTGGTTCGACTGTTCTCCTTTCTGGTTATTGGGTATAAATAACTGGAATCTGTTTCAATCCTCTTAGTGTACTCTATCATGTAACGAACATGTCCCCCATCTTGTTTCCATCCTGGATGCACTAAGAGAGCATTGGTCTTACGCCGCGCTAATCTTTAAAGGATTTTGCGCTCGTCTGGTTGTTCTCCTTCAGTGTTTCATGCGGGATGTGTGCTTTATCTCTTGGTTTGATCTTAGAGATGTCACTAGGAGTCGGGTATGAGCTTCGGTGAACGTTCTCGTGGTAAGTGTGAGATGCCTTGGGAGAAGGAATAGTTGTCTAGCTTATAAAATGTCAGTTGTCTAAGCTATGAGTCTTCATGAATAGTCAGCCGGAGTGGCTTGACTCTTTTCGACATGGGTTTAGAGTTCTATGGGGAAATCGACCATTTGATCGTGTCAAAATCACGCTAGCTGCGTCGTTGGAACGCTTAGAGCATGATTTTGAAAGACAATTCAAAAGGTGGAGCTGTAGTTTGAGTCTTGGCCGTTTAAAAAGAAAACTCTATGGTGGGAAGTACCTTTGTTTGGTTTCTTAGCGAGGTGACGATGTAATTGTGTCTCTGGTACGACGGTCTTGGGTAAGAGTTGTTTGGGTGTTTCAGTTGGAAAACGAGCATTGGCTCGATTGTTGATGGCTTAAGTGCCATGTGCTTAAGTGGATGTTTGTTGGTGCGTGGGACGTTCAGAAACGTAACGTGAACATTTGAATGATGCTTCACGACCCTTGTAGGTCGAGTGAGGTGGGTGTTGTTCCCGATGGTTTCCCAGGGACGAGATGTTATAAGGTGGGACGGTTGTAATGACCCGCGTTTTGAATCGGGTTAAAAAGAAAAGGAATTTGAACTTTTTCAATTACTGAATCGGCTGTTTTGAATACCAGTCTTCAGAACAAGGTTCCAAAAGTTTGAACCATCCTGTTTAGCGTTTTTGGACATGGGCGGATGACCGCTAAGTTTCTTGGGTGGTCCGAGGGGATTTGTAAGCGATGGACCCCAGTTCTTTAAAGGGTAGCAGAGGGCGCACGATTGGCGCACGAACTGACCAAGCCGTGCGGACTAAACCATGCGGCCCAAATCTGGTGGACACTGGCGTGCGCATGGGCTGTGCACGGTTTCCCCAAACTGTGCACCTTTCCTGTGCGGGAGATCTCTTGGAGGCAGAGGACTCCACACGGTTTGCGCACGGTTTGGCAAACCGTCCGGGTCAAACCGTGCGCTTGGGGATGTTTTATGTTTTTAATTAAAATTAAAATAAAAAGAAAATAAAATAAATAAAAAACTAATCTAACTTTCTATCACCCTCACTCAACCCGCATGTAGACCCCTCCTCTCTCGTGATCCGCACACGAGCCCCCTCAATGGCCTCCTCCAGATCGAGCTCCTCTGGCCGGTTTTCTTGGCGATTCTTCCTCCAAACCTACGTGGCGAGTCTCTCCTTCCCAATATCCTCTCTTATTTGCCGATTTTAGGGCTCCTCCTTACCCTAATTCCATTCGGCCGAACCCCCTAGGTTTAGGGATTGTTTTTTATTCTTTTTTATTTTAGTTCGTTTGTTCTAGGGTTATGCAGAGGGTCCCTCGGGACCTCGTTGTTATGCGTACGACATCCATCGCCGAAGGCGAGGCTGATTGTGGGCTTTTTGGTCTGCCGGGTTGATTTCGAGGAAGGGGTTTTGCCCGTTTATGGTTTTCGAATCCTCTAAGTTAATATCTTTTGTCGTTTTAAGGTTCATAGTGTGTTATGCCTAGTGGGGGAGAAACAATGACAACTTTATTTTGAAAGGTCCAAGAGTTGGTGTGGACGGATGGATCCACCATGAGGTAGGGTCCCTCTCCTTGCCCTTTAATTTAAAGTGAATCTTTTAAAGAGGTTAATACTACATTGTTTTCGTATTTTAATTATGCAAGTTAGTCTTGGATAAGTGCTTCTGTGAAAACAGTGTGAATTGCAGGAATAAGATAAAATGGTTGCTTGGTCATTAAACTAATGATTTAATAAAAAACCCCTCTCTCAGAGGTGCACTGTCTTCAATATAAAATTAGGAAGTAGATTCTTATGCTTTCCTACTAGATTTTTGTTATGCATTGGTGATAATTGATTTTGTCATATTTACTTCGAATTGTACTAAATGGTTAAAGCATAACAGTTGTAATATTTTTATTAATTGGTTAAACGTGAATGAAATGGATTAGGGTTGTAAGACCATGGCCCAGGATAATGGAATAAGCACGTCTTATGTTAATGGAATGGGTCTAGTAAGTGGGACATTCCTAGGAGTAGTCCTTAGCACATCTTAATGCTTTGTAAATCCTTATATATCCTTAAAATGAAAATGAAAGGTATAAAGAATGAATTGGGGGTTAGCCAATACCGTACATGAGCGGGTTGTCTCTTGTACCTTATATCAATATGATGAATATGAAAAATTATGTGATTATGTGATATTGTGAGATGGAAATACCATGTTTTAATTATATGAATGTTATAAGATGTGTATGTCTTATAACCTATTCAAATTAATGGATTGAGCTTCAGGCCAGGGGTAGACCGTGAGAGCTTCCCTTTGACACGGCTTCGGGCTAGGGGCAGACCCTGAGAGCTCCCCTAACTAAATGATACAGCTTCGGGCCAGGGGGTAGACCGTGATAGCTCCCCTTTGACACGGCTTCAGGCTAGGGGCAGACCGTGAGAGCTCCCCTAATTAAATGATACAGCTTCGGGCCAGGGGTAGACCGTGTGTGCTCCCCTTTGACACGACATCGGGAAAGGGGCAGACCGTAAGAGCTCCCCTAATTAAATGATAATGCTTTGGGCTAGGGTAGACCATGACAGATCCTATTTGACACAGCTTCGGGATGGGGATAGACCATGAGAGCTTCCCCAAGGTTAGGACAGGAGTAGGATCAAGAGCGCTGATCCTGGGTTAAGGACGTCCGTGAGTTCCGTCTCGGTCCTACCCAATGTATTATATATATATATATATATATATGGTGACATGATCGGGTTACTTTACCAGCAACGAGCCGAAGCTGGTATAGCTGTCAGGTTTCCTCTAGGGAAACTGGTATGGGTGTTGTTGTTTTTTATTGTTCTGTTTATCTAATCCGGCTATACCTGCTTACTGCTTTAATTACAACTACACTGTCTGGATTGGGTAAGACAACGGTGGTGCCGGCCTACTGAGATTTATATGTCACACCCTACTCGGGCCGCCATTGCACTGGGGTACCCGAGTAGAACTTCTTGTCTGTAGGACCTAGGTTAGTTTCTGCGTTGTTTGTAACTTAGGAGTTAGGAGCAAAAGACCAAGATGGAGCTTGGGATGCTCAGAAGATTTCCTGTCGGGATTTTTTGTATTTTCTTCGGTCCTTTTGTATTGTATTGAAAGCATGCTGTATTGTTTACTTCTTTCCATATCTGTATCATCATCCCTGTATTGTGACAAGTGGCATTTTCTACCTTTTATATAAATGATCACTATTTGACATCTGCTGTTGTTTGTTCATTATTTAACTATTACTTCTTCCACTATTGAATTTTGTTTACTCTGAGATACCGATATGCAACTATGATAAGAGGCTATAGTCTCCAAACCATTAACTCCCGAGACCCTCGATGCTAGTCGGTAGCCTCTGGTGTACGGTAAGACACGCTTGAGGCCATGTGGTGACCTGTCCGGCCACCGGTTCGATGGTGAGACGGTCCGGGACATTACAGGAGCCAATAAGGTCAATGTACTTCTATGAGTACCCATGAATTTTGAGAATGGTGTAGAGAATTCTCCATATGATGGTGTAAGAAGATTTGGTGATATCAATCATTAATGCTATGTTACCATCAATTGCCACTATTTTCAGGGAATTGACACACTCACAAGAAGTAAAAAGACAGTTCGGTATATTCTATCCTAGAACAAGTTCAAATTGATTGCTAGAGATATGTCCCTTTGATATACAACTAAACTGATGGGTCATGATCTTGATAATCACCTTTGGTATAGTGGTACCAAAAGAAACTGGCATGAAATCCTTAAAATCGAGGCTATTCACTTTCTCAGTGATTAAAGAAAAAATGTTAGAATTCATTCCAATGGACTTATATGACGATCATAAAATATCATTCCCATAATTTTTTAACTTGAGATGGACAATATCACATTAGAACTTGAATAATTTATTCGTAAAGCCACCAGGACCTCCCAAACCATCAATATTCAAATAGTAGAGGGAATCATGTATCTATTTTCCCTTGAGGTAGTCAACAAGATTTCTATTTTGATCATCCTCAATTAAAGGATAAAAACAATGAATAATTTTATCAAAGTTAACCTCACAATAATCTGAGTAAATATCCTGAAAAGTAATTTATCCCATCATTTGTAATATCATTCTCAGAGTTTAAAAGATTACCTTTAATATTATAGTAATGAAGACTTCTCGTGGCCTTTTTTCCCTATTCATGAAATGAAACAGCATTGAGTTTCTTTCTCTATCATTCAACCATCTAATGTTAAACTGGTTATGTGCCTATTTTTCATTAATGGTCAAAATCTTGTCTAGATTTTTTGCAGCCTCTATCTTATCCTATGTTGGAAAACCCGGAGGCTGTTATGTTTTTTGAATGTTTTATAGAACATTTTCATCCTCCCTAATGTTATTATCAGTGGAGGCAAAATATTCATTACTATATTTCTTTTTCCTTTCCTTAACAAAAATTAAGTTTTAGCAAAGAATGTGACAAGGGATTCCAATGTTTGCATTTTCCCAAGAATACCGAATAATTTCTATAAAGCCCAGAATAACAAGTCAAACATTATTTAACATAAAATAAAGATGTATTGACCTCAATTAATGAAAAATACATCAACAAGAATGGATTACCGTCTCCACAACGCGGTGAGATTAATTTCCGCGTTCACAATTCAACGATGATTATAAGAAATATTTATTTTATTAATAAGTATGTAATATATTAAATAATAATTCTTCTGAATATATGTGTATATATATGTATTTACATACATATAACTTATTCACTTACTTCCGTTCAAAACAATATGAAAACAGAAACAGCGTTTACGCAGACGTACGGCCTACCATCTCAATAAAAGGTGCCTTCCATTTTATATATAAATATATTATATATATTTATATTATAAATATATATGATATATAAATCAATAATTATATTCTATAATTATTTAAATCATTTTCAAAATGATATGATCAAGAATAACAAGTTAAAACACATACGATAAAGAAAGTGAGTATTAAGAAAACTGTTAATTTAACATGGAAATCATTATTAAATGGGTAGTATAAAGCCCTAAATGAATCATGTATGATATAATAAATGTTAATATGGTTATGGTATAAGTTAATAACATACTATGGTAATTATACATGAGGTTAAATGTACCCTCGACCCAAAGAAATTGCAAGGTAAGGGTTAATTTCACAATCTCATTATTATCCGAGGTTGTTTTTACGTATGTATCTACTAGGAAATATTTATTATCCATGTCCATTTTTAAAAAATGATTTTTCAAATGGATTATTTTTAAGTGAATTTTTACTAGAGCCTCATTTTTAATGTTTTAAAAATTTATTCCTCCAAATCATTCTCATTAATATACATGTTTTCAAAATGGTTTTTATGGATTTATTTATATGGACATGAATGTTTTAAATATTTTAATTCCTTTTAAAAGTTTCAAAGTGGTATGGGACACTTTAATTAAAAAATGTCATTAAATTTATTATTTTCTAAATTGTGTGATTTTTAAATGTTTTAATGAAAAATGGATATTTGTCTCATAGAGTTTTAGGAATAATTTTCATCTATGTCAACATCCTTTGATGGATTTTAAACTTGTTTGAAGTTGATTTATTATGATACAAATCTTTCATATTTTATTGAAGGTTTTGGGATATGTTTGACTGTGGATGTGTTTTTTAAAACCATTCATGGTTTGTGGTTAATGTATTGAAATTTCATATGTTAGTTTTAATATGAATGTTTATGTTATCTTTCTACCTTTTCGTATGAGTAATGTATTGGACTTAGTATATGATGGGTGGAGCCCGCAATAGCTCCTCTATCCATCGGTAGTTCTAATGAGATAATTAGACATGGAATTGACCAAGGCCTTTCCAAATTTTATATATGGTTTTTGACGAGGCCTAAATCATTTTAGAGATCTTGGTCGAGGCCTTGACATAATGTTTTTGAATATACAACATTTTACATTCCTTAAATATGAAAAAAATATTAATGGTTCATGTGGTTATTCAACTAGTATAATACCCATGAATAGGATTTATTATGGCATTATTTACTCAACTGATATTCCTGATATAAAAGTGTTCATGTTTATTATTTGTAAAGGTATGTGTTTTCAATTATTCACCATGCCTAATATTTATGTTATCTTATGCTATATTTCTCACCCTTAATGAGCGTTTGAGCTCACCCCTTTCTTATATTTTATTTTCCCAGGATTCCAAAAAGTGTTTTATGATCGATAAGCAGGGTTATGCTAGGGTATTAATGGCGGTCTCAAAGGATCATTTACGTTATGTTTTATCTTCCAATGTGTAATGTAACGTTCAGGTTTGTAATCTATTTTCCAGGACGGCTAAAGTGATCAGTCCTTCGGGACTTTATTCCTTGTAATCATGCCAATATATTAAAATAATGCACCGACTTTGGGATTTTGGGGTTGGGGAATTACATTTGGTATCAGAATTAGTTTAGCAATGTCACGACCCGTCCCCCGGGGCCCGTGTCGTAACTACCCCAAGCCCGCCTTCCAAAGGCCAAGGGCTGTCGACTAGCACCAAAGGTGTATATCCCGATAACTGGGAAGGCATTGCCTTTATAAAATTAAACAAACACCAATTAGAGTACAAGCGGAAGAAAACACTAACTAAAACTGAAAACAAAATTAGTGCTAAAAGTAAAGGGGCCAGAAATACAAGCCCAACTGTAAAGAACAAGGTAAAAGACAAAACAGCCGGAAGGTGTCATGTAGCTCCTGGATCGTCCACCACAGATCCCACCTGAAGGGTAGGTACAGATAGCGAAACTCCTGGATCGTCCACCACGGATCCTACCTGAAGGGTATGTACAGACAGCCTCCACAACACTCTCTCCCGTCAACCTCCTCCGAGTGTCGTCTCATCGTAAAGTCCAACACCAGATACTGTCTCGTCTTGAGGTCCACCTCCGGTTACCGTCCAGTCCTCGAACACTCGGCCTCTGTCTGCGCTGCCCGTCGTCTGCAACCAACACAAGGAGGTGCGGGCATAGACAGTGCAGGGGTGAGTATAATGATACTCAGTAGGGACCGTGAGACTCTCAAGGTCTCACTAAATCCAACAAGGATAACCACAAATAAGATCTCAACAGATGACCTCTACCAAGGTATATTCCCATACATATATCCAAGTTATCAAGTAACCCATCTCAATCATGAGGAAACACAAAGATTATGAAATCAACAGATAACCACTACCCATGTATATTCCCATACATATACCTAAGTTATCATGTGACCCATCTCAATCATGAGGTAAACACAAAGGTCATAGACTCAGATCAAACCAGGATTTTCATTATCCAAACTGTAACTGCTGAAGAGCCCCATCTCTGGAGTGTACAGTGGTCCTGTAACGACCCCGAGGTACTGATCACTAACCCAAGTTTGCTGAGGTACTTCTCCTATCGAGTATTGTGGGTCTGCTGCTACAACCAAGCGTTTCCCACCATGGGTCTGTCGCTACAACCAAGCGCTCCCCCTAATAGCCTCCAGAGGTACTCATTCTATTGAGTACCGCGGGTTTGCCGCTACAACCAAGCGCTCCTCCGCCATGGGTCTTCCACTACAACCAAGCACTCCCCCTCATAGCCTCCATAGTTACTCCTTCTGTTGTGTACCGTGGGTCTGCCACTAAAACCAAGCGCTCCTCCGCCGTGGGTCTGCCGCTATAACCAAACGCTCCCCCTCATAGTCTCCAAAGGTTCTCCTTCTGTTGAGTACCCCAGGTGTGCCGCTACAACCAAGCGCTCATCCACCGTGGTTCTGCCGCTACAACCAAGTGCTCCCCACTGGGCTATCTAAAACACACTGAGTCGATCGGTCAAGCAGTCGCCAGGTCTCTGCCTGCTACACGGTCTCTGTTCTCCACACGCTCGTCTCCAGGAGGGTCCTCTCCACAAGCTATTGGTCGACACTCCAAGTATCAAAAATTCCCACGATGAAGTATCTCAAAGGACCGCCTCGTCATAGGGGTCTCAACGCAGCAGACGGCGTGTCAATCGGACGCCCGGTCTTTGAGTTATTAGCCTTTTCGTCACAGGGACCCTGTTGGTTTTGTGTACGAACCAACCCAAACATATCTCAACTGTACCCCGAACTCACATAGGGTTTACTCATAGGGACCGTTTCTCAACGTGATCACCAACGCCGCTGACGGCTTGTCAAACAGACGTCCGGTCTGAAAGGTACCAACTTTTCCGTTCGAGGGGCCCGGTTGGATTTCGGGTACAATCCAACCCAGACAATATCCAACTATGTCCAAAACACGGGAGAAGTATGCCAAAAGTTCCCTCTCCTCAAGAGGAATTCAATGAGACAGACGGTGCGTCAATCGGACGCCCAGTCTGTGAGTTATTGGCTTTTTCATTTCAGGGGCCCGGTTTGTTTCGTGAGTGAACCAACCTGACTCCACTCCGACGACATCCAAACCTCGAGCGGAGTAAGCCAAAAGTTCCGTCTCATCAAGAGGAATCCAACAAAGTCAACGGCACATCAACCGGACGTTCGAAGCTCAAGATATAGGCATTTCCGCTCCGAGGGCCCGGTTGGTTTCGTATCCGAACCAACCCGGCCGAACCCAAATTTCTCTGATACCTTGAGTGTAATATACCGAAACGACCGTCTCGATCCCAGGATCGCTAATCAATAGACGGTACATCGATCGGATGTATGTATCCCATGATATGGGAAAAATACCGAAAGTGATCTGAAAACGGGGGGTCTGGACCCGGACCGACCTGGCCCAACCTCCCCCTGGGTCGGCCAGGCCGGGTGACTCGCTGGCTCGGCCAGTAAGCTACCGATCCGCGGACACGGTGCGTGCCGCGTCCCCCTAGATCCCACGCCACCGCGGGATCCACTTGCTCGCCACCGCGGCTTCAGCCGCGGCGGTTTGTCCAGGTGGCGCGCCGGCGACCCGCACCGCCGGTGGTGTCTGCGGGTGACCAGAGTTGCTTTGGTGGTCCGTTATCAATTCCGTCTGCGCCGATGCTCATCCCGGGTCCTGTTATTCACTGCGGAAACATAAAAACGTCTCTGTGGCCCAATTCGTCAATACCCATCATTCCACACGTAAAAAGAACAAACTGCGGAGTCTTCCGTTTGCCTTCGCGGTCCCAATTACGACCACACTTTCGTTCGGCCTCGACGGCACGACGCGACGGCGCTGCGCCTCCTTGCCACATTCCCCTAGGTTCCTGCGTGGTGCCGTCACACCATGCCTTCATCCTTCGAACTACAACAACACAACAACAAAGGGGGAGGAGGGTCGGTCGTGTTCGTGCAGTCCGACCTCCTCCCGTTAAGATGATAACAAGCGGCCCAAAAACATAGAAGTCGACGTACGGCAAGGAAATAATTCACGGAAAAAAACAATAAACCTCAACATCAACCCATATAAACAAACGATCCGCAGATCAACCTAGAAATGGTTGGTCCGCACTCGTCGTTCTTTTCTCAAAAGATAAATAGAATACCAAATAAATTTCCCTACCTCGTGTCGTTCGTCGTTCGTAGCGTCACTTCATCAACGTTGGAAGGAAAGACGTTGACGATGTTCTACGCGGGCGGCATCTTCTCCCTTGACCTGAAGGAAGAGGAAGAAAATCGGCATTCCTCTTGGGCATCACATCATGCTCTTGCCTCGGATGAAGGAAGAAGGTAATCACGTCATCGATCTTCGGTGGAGTCGGTGTTCGTCGACGAGAGAATGTCGTTCTTCCTAATTCTCCCAAAGTCTCCCAACCAATATTTGCCTAGGAAAATAAAACATTAGGCTCCCCAATATTATAAAAAAAGTCATGCCTTTCAAATTAATTCAAATGAATCAATTAATTAGGGAGCATAACTCATTAATTTTAGGTGTCGGAACATTAATGATAGGAGAGAGAGAGGAAAAAGAAGGTTACTCAATTTAAGATGAGTTACAAAAATAAAGAGGGGGGGGGGTTTAAGGAGTTTTGGGGAAGGTGAAATAGGTGGGGGCTCGTGAGGGCCCCACCTCACCTTTAAACCTCTCATGGGTAGTTAGGGGCTTGTGGGGCCCACCCTAACTACCTCATGTTGGATATAACCACTAGGATAAAGAATTAATAAGAACTTTTTCCACAATTTTTTTTTCAATTCATTATTAATCCACAAATTTTTAACAACTCCTCCGAGAAAACGCACCTTCGGAAAAGGTCTTCTTAAGCATTTACCGGTGCTGCGAGTTCGTCGGTGCTCTCAGATTTCAATTCCGAGCACCGGTTTAAAAGTTAGAAAAACCCGCTCGTTCGTTCACTAAACGTACCCGAGCTAAACTTTGGAAAATGATTCTGGGCACACCGGGCCTCGGAATCAGGCACCGTCAGAAACTGCGTTCTTGTAAAATCTGAAGGAAAATTAAGAAAACATTTCCCTTGAATTTTACGGGTCTTTAATTTACTCCCACCTCAGGACTTCACGTCCTCGTAAAGCTTTAACACAAACTAGGCATACAAAAGCGGTACTGAGCACGCATTTGAGACTTTCGCTCCCATATGCTCACCTGGAGGTTCCCGTACTGCCAGTGAATGTGAACCCAACGAATTGACCATCCTCGTATGATCTGCTCTTGTTTATTCTCAACCTCTTCTGGAACCCCGCAAAAGTCACCCCATCGCCAAAGTCCAATTCCCCATGGTCGATGACATGCGTCGCGTCAAGCACGTTTCTCCTCATTTGAGATACGTGGAAGTCGTCGTGCACCCGGTGCAACTAAGGTGGATGGGTCAAGCGGTAAACCACCTCGCCTACCCAACTAAGGACCTAGAAAGGTCCGATGAACCTTGGAGATTACTTGCCGCCTTGGCCACATCTCCGTAAACCTTGTTGAGGTGAGACTCGTATAAGGATGTGGTCTTCATCCTTGAACTCTAGAGGCTTCCTGTCAGCTCTATGCAGTCTCATCTACCATGATCTATAGGCGATCACTTCCAACTCCTACATCAGGACACACCTGAGTTCGGTCCCAAATGCGTCGCAGTGAACTACGTAACCAACGCCCACAGGTTGGGTGCACCAGTCAACCCAGCTCTTGAAAGCTCTGCTGGGAGTGGCGCCACAACTCTGGGGAATTCTGGCACAAAGGTAAGTTGGTCATCTCCTGAGTGATCGAATTCACCCTCTTATGCATGATTCCATCCTGTGCTGCCTGGGTTTTCCTTTTCGCCGACCAAGGAAAACCCCATCCCAACATTGTAGATAAACCACAACCTTTTTCCCTAATACAGTCAATTCGTGTATGAACTGTGGATCCAATCCATACTCATACCAACGTCGTAAGGCCTCGACGATTCCACCCAGTGATTCCAACTGAAACTCTCGCCTAATGGGTCAGATCACACGGGCGGCGTATGTGTGATTATCGAGTCTCCTCCCAATGTATCTCCAAACGTGAGGGTCAAGTCAATGGCTTAATCGGAAACTCTAGGTCTGGGAAAAGATTCGTGGAAGGAATGAATGATTCGTATCAACGTCTGTTACTACAGGAACTTTTAGTGGACACAGACTATCCCTCAAATCATTCTTAGAGCCATTGGGTAACTCTCCTTTACCGCATGCAGCTACTCTCTTTCCCTGCCCTCCAGCTCCCTGAGCCTGGAGGTAACAACAAAGGCGGGTGGTTGTAACATGTTGATATGTACACCACCTCATGCTTCTCTCCTAGCTCTGCCTCCACATCTGCTACTCTGCAGATTCATATGTCCTTAACATTTCCTCTTTTTGAAACATTTGCATGCCCAAGTCTCCTAGACTAGTGCCAGTTTCCAGCTTTCACACTTCTATCCTTCACTAACTGCATCCATTCAGAAAACGAATTCTCAACCACAAGGGTTATTTCTAGCACCCTAACATAAATAGGAATGCATAGAGGAAGGAGTGATTACTCAGATATCCTTTATACACACCTTGCTCAGAGGTCCGAGAACTATAGCACTGATCGAATCGTATTCATCGAGTACCCGGAATGTTCGGTATGCCTCGATAAATACTCAGCTACCGACTCGTCGTCCTGCCGAAGCTGTATAAGCTCAAGAAAACTTTCAGCCACCTTCTCAAGCTAGTCCTCAGCCGCCTGTGAGTCGGGATAGCCTCGAAACATGAGGGTATCTGATGTTAGAACACATGTAAGGTAGTAAGCTTACATATGTCACCTACCGGTACCGCCGGTTGTAACTGTTGACCAACAGGTAGTGATGTATAGCTGACACACTACCCGAAGGAACTATCTCAGGCATCGATCCACGTACCGAAGCCTCATAACTATTCGGACCATCCTCATGGTCATTCACTGGGAAACACTAGTGGAAATGTCCACCATCCACCCTACTGATGTCTCAGCTAGGCAGAAAACTCTAGAAATCGCCTCCAGCCAGTGCTCTGCTATCTGGCAATCTATCTCGCCTCGTAACCTCAGAGGCCTCTATTGCTGGAACTCGTGCAACGCGCACTGCCAGCATGCAAAATTCTCTAGTAAGGCTGGTGGCATATGCTTTCCAACAGGTGGTGGTGCTGCTGGTACACCACCCGAGGGTGCCGACATAGAAAAAGGTCCCCACAGCGGAGCCTCGCCGCTCGGTGGGCCGTCATCGAGTACTCTCTCGGAACTCCAACTGACTGTCTGCATGGAGACATCTTGAAGAGATGTGACATGGTCAACCATTAATACTTGGTGAGATGACCTGGTTTGAGCTGACTTTTAAACTTTGGTAGCACACACACAATCAGTGTTTTCGTGCATGAAGTCGGAAATCAGAAGTCAGGGTCCTGGTGTACGGATACTTCAGCCGCCACACCAACACTGGACTCCCTGAACTGAAGACCACACTCAGTACCCTTAAAATTATTTCTTCACATAGAAAAAGATTAGAGTCCTGAGTTATGAGGTAGAACCGAACTCCTCTGATACCAATTTGTCACGACCTATCCCCCAGGGCCCGTGTCGTAACTACCCCAAGCCTGCCTTCAAAGGCCAGGGGCTGGCGACTAGCACCAAAGGCGTATATCTCGATAACTGGGAAGGAATTTCCTTTATAAAAGTAAACAAACGCCAATTAGAGTACAAGAGGAAGCAAACACTAACTAAAACTGAAAACAAAAGTAGTGCTGAAAGTAAAGGGGCCGGAAATACAAGCCCAACTGTAAAGTACAAGGTAAAAGACAAAACATCCGGAAGGTGTCATGCTACTCCTGGATCATCCACCACAGATCCCACCTAAAGGGTAGGTACAGATAGTGCAGCTCCTAGATCGTCCACCTCGGATCCTACCTGAGGGTAGGTACAGATAGCCTCCACAATGCTCTCGCCCGTCAACCTCCTCCAAGTGTCGTCTCGTTGTGAAGTCCACCATCAGATACTATCTCGTCATGAGGTCCACCTCTGGTTACCGTTCAGTCCTCGAACACTCGGCCTCTGTCTGCACATCCCGTCATCTGCAACCAACACAATGAGGTGTGAGCATAGCCTGTGTAGGGGTGAGTATAATGCTACTCAGTAGGGACCCCGAGACCCTCAAGGTCTCACTAAATCCAACAAGGATGACGACAAAGAAGAACTCAACAGATAACCTCTACCTAGGTATATTCCCATACATATACCTAAGTTATCAAGTAACCCATCTCAATCATGAGGAAACATAAATATTATGAAATCAATGGATAACCACTACCCAGGTATATTCTTATACATATACCTAAGTTATCAAGTGACCCATCTCAATCATAAGGTAAACGCAAAGGTCATAGACTCAGCTCAAACCAGGATTTTCATTATCGAAACCGTAACTGCTAAAAAGCCCCGTCTCTGGAGTGTACAATGTTCTTGTCATGACTCCGAGGTACTGCTCACTAACCCAAGACTGCTGAGGTACTCCTCTTGTCGAGTATTGTGGGCCTACTGCTACAACGAAGTGCTTCCCACCATGGGTCTGCCGCTACAACCAAGCACTCCCCCTCATAGCCTCTAGAGGTACTTCTTCTGTTGAGTACCGCAGTTCTACTGCTACAACCAAGCGCTCCTCCGCCATGGGTCTGCCGCTACAACCAAGCGCTCCCCCTCATAGCCTCCAGAGGTACTCCTTCTGTTGAGTACCGCGGGTCTGCCGCTACAACCAAGCGCTCCTCCGCCGTGGGTCTGCCGCTACAACCAAGCGCTCCCCCTCATAGCCTTCAGAGGTAATCCTTCTATTGAGTACCGCGGGTCTACCGCTACAACCAAGCGCTCATCCACCATGGGTCTGCTTCGACAACCAAGCGCTCCCCACTGGGCTATCCGAAACACACCGAGTCGATCGGTCAAGCAGTCGTCAGGTCTCAGCTGGCTACACAGTCTCCGTACTCCGCATGCTCGTCTCCAAGAGGGTCCGCTCCACGAGCTATTGGTCGACACTCCATGTATCACAAATTCCCACGAATAAGTATCTCAAAGGACCGCCTTGTCATACGGGTCTCAACGTAGCAGATGACATGTCAATCGGACGTTCGTTCTGTGAGTTATTAGCCTTTTCGCCACAGGGCCCCGGTTGGTTTCGTGTATGAGCCAACCCGACCATATCTCAACTGTGCCCTGAACTCACATAGGGTATACTCATAGGGACCGTTTCTCAACGTGATCCCCAACACTGCTGACGGTTCGTCAAACGGACGTCCGGTCTGAAAGTTATCAACTTTTCCGTTCCAGGGGCCCGGTTGGATTTCGGGTACAATCCCACCCGGCCAAAATCCAACTGCGTCCAAACCACAGGAGAAGTGTTCCAAAAGTTCCTTCTCCTCAAGATAAATTCAATGACACAGATGGCGCGTCAATCGGACGCCCGATCTGTAAGTTATTCGCTTTTTCATTTCAGGGGCCCGGTTGGTTTCATGAGCGAACCAACCTGACAGCACCCCGATGGCATCCAAACCTCGAGCGGGGTAAGCCAAATGTTCCATCTCATCAAGACTAATCCAACAAAGGCGATGGCACGTCAATCGGATGTCCGGTGCTCAAGATATATGCATTTCTGCTCCGAGGGCCCGGTTGGTTTCGTATCCGAACCAACCTGGCCGAACTCAAAGTTCTCCAAAACCTTGAGTGTAATATACCTAAATGACCGTCTCGATCCAAGGATCTCTACACAACTGATGGTGCGTCGATCGGAGTTCCGTAGCCCATGATATGGGCAAAATACCGAAAATGATCCGAAAACGGGGTGTCTGGGCCCGGACCGACCCGGCCCAACTCCCCTGGGTTGGCCCGAACTCCGTCGACCCGACCCAGGTCTGGGGCCAGCCTGGCCGGGCGGCTCGCTGGCTCGGCCAGCGAGCTGGCACTCCGCAGACGCGCCGCGCGCCGTGTCACCCTAGATCCCGCGCGGCCGCAGGATCCGCTCCTCGCTGCCGCGGGTTTCAGCCGTGGCGGTTTCTCCAGGCAGCGCGCCGGGGCGCCACCGCGCCGGCGACCCGCACCGCCGGTGGTGTATGCGGGCCACCGAAGTTGCTTCGGTGGTCCGTTTTCAATTCTGTTTGCGCCGATGATCATCCCGGGTCCCATTCTTCACTGCGAAAACATCAAAACGTCTCTACGGACCGTTCCGTCAATACCCGTCATTCCGCACGTAAAAAGAACAAAATGCGGAGTCTTCCTTTTGCCTTCGCGGTCCCAATTACAACCACACATTCATTCGGCCTCGACGGAACGATACGACGGCGCCGCACATCCTTGTCGCATTCCTCCAGGTTCCCGTGCGGTGCCGTCGCACCATGCAGTCATCTTTCGAACGGCAACAACACAACAACAAAGGGGGAGGAGGGTCGGCCGTGTTCGTGCGGTCCGACCTCCTCCTGTTAAGATTATAACAAGCGGCCCAAAAAAATAGAAGTCGGCGTACGGCAAGGAAATAATTCACGGACAAAAACAATAAACCTCAACATCAACCTGTATGAATGAACGATCCGCAGATCAACCTAGAAATGGTTGGTCTGCCCTCGTCGTTCTTTTCTCAATATATAATGAGAATACCAAATAAATTCCCCTACCTCGTGTCGTTCATCGTTCGTAGAATCACTTCGTCAACGTTGGAAGGAAAGACGTTGATGATGTTCTACGCGGGCGACGTCTTCTCCCTTGAAACGAAGGAAGAGGAAGAAAATTGGCGTTCCTCGTGGGCGTCACCTCAAGCTCCTGCCTCGGATGAAGGAAGAAGGTAATCACGTCGTCGATCTTCGGTGGAGTCGGCGTTCGTCGACGAGAGAATGTCGTTCTTCCTAATTCTCCCAAAGTCTCCCAACCAATATTTGCGAAGGCAAATAAAACATTAGGCTCACCAATATTATAAAAAAATTCATGCCTTTCAAATTAATTCAAATGAGTCAATTAATTAGGGAGCATAACTCATTAATTTTAGGTGTCGGCACATTAATGAGAGGAGAGAGAGAGAGAGGAAAATGAAGGTTACTCAATTTAAGATGAGTTACAAAAATAAAGAGTGGGGTTTTAAGGAGTTTTGGGGAAGGTGAAATAGGTGGGGGCTCGTGAGGGCCCCACCTCACCTTTAATCCTCTCATGGGTAGTTAGGGGCTTGTGGGTCCCACCCTAACTACCCCATGTCGGATATAACCACTAGGATAAAGAATTAATAAAAAATTGTTCCACATTTTTTTATTCAATTCATTATTAATCCACAAATTTTTAACAACTCCTCCGAGCAAACGCACCATCGGAAAAGGTCTTCTTAAGCAATTACCGGCGCTGCGAGTTCATCGGTGCCCTCAAATTTCAATTCCGAGCACCGGTTTAAAAGTTAGAAAAACCCACTCTTTCGTTCACTAAACGTACCCGAGCTAAACTTCTGAAATTGATTCTGGGTACACCGGGCCTCAGAATCAGGTGCCGTCAGAAACTGCGCTTTTTTAAAATCCCAAAAAATATTATGAAAAAATATCCCTTGAATTTTACGGGTCTTTTTAAGAAACAAGCTTGGAAATAGATTTTGATAATCTCTGATTATATAAAACTACCCTAAGATAGACATTGAAGATTAGTATAGAATAACTTCATAGAATTTTGGTAATGTAAATATTTTGTGAGTTTTCCATGCAATACATCCATGTTTGGATATGAGCAGGTAGAGGCGGCTCCGGCATAGATGTACCTAGGGATAAAACCCAAAAACACCACTTTGAGCTAGACTCGAATGGGTACTAGTTCACGACAATGGGCCTTGTTGTACTCTTGGTTATGACACTCCCGGGGGATATGCATAGGATAATTCACATCTTAAATACACTCCATTATGAGGGATTTAAGAGTAAATAGTTCCTCAAATAATTTTTATTATTATTTTGGATTATCTCTATAAACTTTTTAATTTACATTAGGTATTTTACAAGATTTTAATTATTCCTTGCAATTCATATACTGACCTAGTGTATACCATTGTTTAGAAATGTTTCCCAGTAGAAGGAATGAGAACTCCAGAAATACTTATGCTCCAATGAGAAAGAAGGATAATATATTTCATAGTATTAATCCAAAATTTAGTAGGTAAATAGTCTCCCATGTATTATCAATATATGAATAAATAATATCATGTGTTAATAAGATAAGTAAATAATTCTCTAAGTCCTATGGGTTTTAAGGGAAGCAAGAGAAGAAAAGAATGGTACAAGGAAAGAAGGATATAGAGATGAGGGGAAAGAAGGATTTTCACATATGTGATAAATGTGTAAAGAAACACCTTGGTAAATGCTTAAAGGGAATGGGAGTTTGTTATAATTGTGGAGAAAAAGGACACTAAGTACATGATTTCAAGGGTAAGAAAAAGGTTTCAAATGTAAAACACTTCATCTACAAGTTGTTGGGAGACTACGTGAATCAATGTACCAGTCATCAGAGTATACCACAAATGATGCTATTGGATAATAATCATGTTATGAAACTACCTCATATGAAGTGGAATGACTAGTGTTCTTTTTTTGTTGTTATAGAATTATTAAATTTGAGTGTTTTATCAACAATATACTGGTTATATGAATTATGGCGATAAATAAAGATTGTATTTTAGTACTATTTTATTGAGGATTTGAGATTATATAGTTCTAAAAAAAGTGAATTAATAGTAAGCTACAATTTTTGGAAAATTCATGGTCGAAGGAAAGGAAATCGATCATATGGTCCTCATAATGAGGTAGTGATTTCGGAATAAGAGATGGTTGATTTGGATAAATTATATTGGATATTCTTATCTCCCTTGGAACTAATTAATAGTTTTTTTTATTTCATCATTGTTGGAATATTCAAAAAATTTGGATATAAGGAATATATCCAGTATTCCATAAAGAATAAGGGATAATGAATGTAATCAGTAAGGTTTTATGGTTATTTAGGGTGTTACTATGTTTTAAAAGAATACATGATGAAGGTGTTCAAATGTTATTATGTGGAAAAAGGATCTTCATTATGTCTAACTACCTTATAAATTTTGGACTATGAGATTAGATGGAAGTATTTTGGATAAGTGTAAAAGTAATAATTGATTATGCTTGAAATTGGATACAATTTTTATGGTTATTTTTATATTGTAAAAAAAGGACATCCTAGAGGTCGGGAGACAACAAGTCGCGCCTGGCAAGGCTATGAGACTTGAACCCCCAACCATATGGTGATAGGGGTGCATCACCAACCACTGGCTTACATGTTGTCATGGATTCTATAATGTAGTTTATTTTTTTTAAAGGATTGATTGGTGAATTATAAATTCATTATTTTGGTAACCCTATACGATTAGGATAAACAGAATATTTTTTTTGAAATCTTTTGGAGTGAAAGATGAGTTTGTGGTAGGAATTAGTAAAAGGATATAACTATACTTGTCAAGTATATGTATATACATATATATATATATATATTCCCCTCTTATTATATGAATATATTAATTCTTAAACATTAGATAAGGGACTTCGTCTCAATCTCCTTTTATTGATTCATCCTTCGATTTCTAAACGACAGTCTTTTATTCTGTGTTAAAACCCTTTGACTTTTCATTTGAAGGGGAATATTTTTCTACGAAGAAATTTACTAAACAACAAAAAAAGGAATGTTTTTTACATAAGAGGTGACAACGACCTTTCCACCGCTGCGAGTTTTATTTGATCTTTGGCTTCCTTAACAAGCCAAAATTTTTTCAAAATGAAAATAAATTCCATATACTCTTTTTATGTCTTTTGGTATTGAAAATGATATTAATAATGGATTTGTTATGTCAATGTATTTGAATGATATATTATGAATGTTGACCTAAATCAAATCCTATAAATATTTACGTTTTCCCTCCAATTATGTGCCTCTAATTTCCACAAATGTTCTCTTAATCGAGATCATAATTCGGTGGTAACTTTTTAATTTCCCTTTCCCTCTTATTAAGACTAAATTTTATTAACCCAATTTCCAATGTGGTTTTTACACAAAGCTAATTTTATATTTTTAACCATTTATTTTTGACGAAAAATTTAAAATTTGAGTACCCAATTTGATGAAATAGGGGAGAATATAACACCACAAGATTTCATAGTACATTCTCTCATTGAAGTAATTCAATAGCTTGCGCTAAATGCAACACTAAGTTAGAGCACACCACGACTTACCAAACTAGCCGTTGAAAAGAGGTTATGGATCTTATTAACATAATTTTTAATTTTATATAATCATTTTAATTTTTGAATCCATATTATGAGTTTCTTAGACATAATGTAAGAACAAATTCATTTTTTCAGATAAAAGAAGTATTTTTCAGAAAATTCAATTTTACCGCCTTTTAATGGAGAGCCCTTTTTAAATATATAATTTAAAAAAATAAACATCTTTTTTAGAATTAGGACATAAAAATTTAGTTTTGATAAATTTTGGGTGTTTTTCTAATAACATTCATTTTTGGGTGAATAGTGAAAAATACCAAATTTTAACTGCAAACCACTTTTTTAATCAAAATAATTTATAGTGATAAATTATACATTTGAATGGTTTGGAAGTATAATTAGATAATATTTTTATCATTTAATATAATTTTGGTTATTAAATGTAATTTGATATTTAAATTTGACATAAACATATACCAATCTTTTGATATGTTTTATTTTAAAAAAAAATCCTTCTTTTTGGTTTTGGCAATGAGAATTATTGTTAAATTAATAAATTAAACTTCCAGGTTTTTAATTTGGTAAATATATTTCATTTTTGAATTCGTAATATCAAAATTACCTTATAATAATTTTTGATATTTTTCATTAAACTTTCAACTTTTGATGAATAGTGAAAAACACTGCCATATTATTTAAAACCGAATTTTTATTTAAATAATTAGTTATTTAATAATAATTTATTTTAACTAAAAATAGATATATTATAAATATATAAGATAAATTTAATTCATTGGAGTAATTTTATAATAAGTTATGATATATAACATTTTATCAAACTTTTTACCGTCTTTTACCCACCTCCTAAGAGCATTTGCAAATTTGCATTCAAACTAATTTTATTGCTTCTGTAAATTGAATTTAAAAAATCTGAGAGACATGATGGATATAAATAATTAAAATTTTGTTCAATAAGATAAAAATAATTTTTTTATGAATAGTAACTTTTGACTTTTATTTACTACGGTTATAAGTAAATATGGTAATTAAGGGTAAAATTGATATTATTATTACTCTAACACATGTCATAATTTTATTGAATGCGTTTAATTATAAAAAAACAACCTTGGGAATAAAATATTATCCTTTAGGTTCACTTGGATTAGATTAGGACATTTACTATTATTTAATTTAAAGAAGAGTTAAAAGTGTTAAATTCAAGTTTTCATAACTAAAACATTTGTAATATATGGTTATGCATAATATAAATTTGATTATAAATATTTATTATAAATATAAACATATTTCCTAAATAATGGTATTTTATTTATAATTTTTAGACATTAAATAATTAAATTTATTTATGACACAATGATAATGTAGTAATTTTCTTATTAATAGAAGAATAATATAATTGATATTATAAATACCCAAATAAATGAAATTTGAGACTTCTGTTAAATTATAATAATTTTATAGGTTAATATGACATTTTAGGGTTGCTTCAATAAATTTTTTTCGAATTAATAATTTTGTTATGATTTTATCAAAAAACAAATACCAAATTGTGTCAAAATTGACAAAAAATAGTTTTGAAAAAAAAAGCTATATTATTGGTTGATATATTATTCATAAAAGAATATGGTTCGGCCATAGGGTTTAAATATTATTATATATGTCATTAATGAACTACATGAAGTTATCTTGGAAGTTTAGAGTATGTTTATTAACCATATAGTGTAGGAATACAAGAAGACACGGTAAAAGTTAAACTATTTAACTAAGAGTTAAATCTAAAAGATAAGGTTAAAATGGTAACCTAAACTACTCTAAAACCAATTGGATGAGAGGATTTTGACTCATAACCACTTAATTATCTAAATAAATTCATTTTAAGCCATTATAATCTGAATATGACTGTATAATAAATTATTAATTTAATATTTTCAAAAAGTGACTCTCACCCCTCTAATAAAAGATAACTTCAACTTCTCTCAAAATCACACCACCAAATCTATTTGGCGTGGCCAAAAATTGCCAAAATATCCTCTAACGTTTTCATCCCGTCATCTTATATTCCATACTTTAGTCATAAATCCATCCTTTGGAGCCCTTTTGATCAATTCAAAAGAAAAAAACCAAAGAGGAGGAAAATATTTCCTCACCTCTTTCCAGTTCTTTACTTCTTCCACTTCCTCATTCTTTATTTCTTCAATTATAAAATTATAACTCCAGTATCTTCTATTTAATGTTATGTTATTATAAAAATGGTACAACCATATTCATTATTATACCCATTCTATAAATGAAAATGTCATCATATGTGCGTACGTACTAATTACCGTCTCCACGTCGTGGTGTAGTTTGTTATTCAAACATTTCATTATTTGGATGGTTATAATAATGAGTATAACTAATGTAAATAAAAAATATAAAATTCTAATTATTCTCTATATATTATATACCATCAAATTAAATACTATTTTTCCATTAATATAATGATATTGCCGCTCGTGCGTACGTACGGATTACAGTATCCACGACGCGATGAGATTCATTTCCACATTCAGCATTCAACAATGATTGTATGAAATATATATGTTATTAATAAGTATGTAATATATGACGTAATAATTTTATTGAATATATATATAGATATGTATGTATGTACTTACATATATCTTATTCACTTTCTTCCGTTCAATATGATATGAAAGCGGAAACAATGTTTATGAGTACGTATGGCCTACCATCTCCATAAATGGTGCCTTACATTTCATATATACAATTATAATAAATATTTATATTCTAAATATATATGATATAGAAATAATTTCTTATATTCTGGAGTCATTTGAATCCTGATTTAAATGATACGATCAAGATTAACAAGTTAAAACATATACGGTAAAGAAAGCAACTATTAACGAAAAAAATCATAATTTAACTTGGAAATTATTATTAAATGGGTAGTATAATGTAATAAATGAATGTTTCATGATATAATAAATATGAATATGGTTCTGGAATAACTTAATAACAGACTGTGGTCATTATTGATGAGGTTAAACGAACCCTCGACCCATGGAAAGTGCAAGGAAATGGTTAATTTCACAATCTCATTATTATACGAGGTAGTTTTTACGTAAGTAACTTCTGGGAAACTTTATTATCCATGTCCATGTTTCATAAAAGTGTTTTCAAAGGGATTCTATTTAAGGTAATTTTAATAAAAAATAATTTTAAATGTTTTAAATAATTATTCTTATAAATCATTCTCATTAATGTCCATGTTTTTAAAATGGGTTTTAAGGAATTATTTATATAGAGATGAGTGTTTTAAAAATGTTAATTCCTTTCAAATGTTTCAAATTTGAATAAGAAACTTTGATTCAAAAATGTCTTTAAATGTCTTCCTTCAAAAATTGTGTGGCTTTATATGTTTTCATGATAAAGGGAAATTTCTCTCAAAGAGTTTTACAAATCATTTCCATATATGTCCACATCCTTTAATGGATTTTAATATTGTTTGATGTTTATTTATTATGATAAAAATCATCCATATTGTATTGATGGTTTTGGGATATGTTTTACCATGGATGTGTAATTTTTATACCATTCATGGTTTATGGTTAATGTATTGACATTTTTATTCTTGTTTTAATGCAAATGTCTATGTTATGTTTCAACCTTTTCATATGAGGAATGTGTTGGACATAGTATGTGATGGGTGGAGCCTACTATATCTACTCGATGCATCAGTAGGTCTCTTGAGACAATTAGACATGGAATTTTCCGAGGCCTTTTCCAATGTGATATATGGTTTTGGTCGAGGCCTAAATCATATTTAGCCGTCTTGGCCGAGGCCTTGAAATAATGTTTCAGAATCTCCATTATTATACATTCCTTCATTATGAAAATAATATTGATGGTTCATGTTGTCATTAGACTAATATAATACCCATGACTATGTTTTATTATGGAATTATTTTCTCTAATCATAGTCCATCCATAAAAGTGGTCATGTTTATTATTACTAAAGGCGTGCGTTTTCAATTTTTCACCATGCCAAATATTTATGTTATCTTCTGTTGTATTGATTACCCTTACAAATCATTTGAGCTCACCCCTTTCTTATGTTATATTTTCACAGGATTCTAAGATGTGTTTTATGAATGGTAAGCAGGGTTATGCAAGGGGATTAATGGCGGTCTCCAAGGATAATTTATGTTGTGTTTTATCTTCTAATGTGTTATGTAAAATTCATGTTTGTAATCTATTATCCATGACTGCTAAATTGATCGGTCCTTCGGTACGTGATTATTTGTTATCATCCCAATGTATTAAAATAATTCAACAACTCTGGGATTTTGGGGATGGGGAAATACAGGGGGCAGTCAAGGGTGGTGGTGGTGAGGGGGGGGGGGGGGTTCCGTCCATGGGGTGTACAGGGGGGTGAGGTGGGGTTCGGGGGTGGTGTGGGGTGGGGGGGATAACCATGGGGGTGTCCAAGGTGTGGGGTGTTGTCCGGGGGGGGGGGGTTTCATGGGGTGGGGTGGTGTCCATGGGGGTCGGTGGTGTCCAGGAGGGTGGGGTGTTGTCCATGGGGTTGGGGGTCTTTCTAGGGGTGGGGGTGTCCAGGGGGTGGGCGGGCTATCCACGGGGGTGGTCGGGCTATCCAAGGGGGTAGGGGTGTCCGGGGATGTGGACGTGCTATCCACAGTATTTGGTGGGGATGTACAGGGGTACGAGGTGGGAGGGATCTCCCCGAGGGTGGGCAGGCTGTCTACGAGGGGTGGCCAGGCTGTCCAAGTGGGTGGGGGTGTCCAGGGGGTGGGCAGGCTGTCCAGGGGGCATGCCACGGGGGGGGGGGGGGGGGGGGTTGGGGTGTCCAGGGGGGCTATCTAGAGGTGTGGGCGGGGCTGTCTTGGAGGGTATGGGGTTTCCAGGGGTGGGTGGGCTGTCTATAGGGGGATGGTGATCCAGGGGGTGGTCGGGCTATCCACGGTGGTGGGAGGGGCTATCCAGGGGGTACGGGGTATCGTGGGGGTGGGGGGGGGGGTTTCCACAGGGGGAGGGGATTTCTAGGGGTGGGAGGGCTATCCAGGGGTGTTGTCGGGCAGTTTAGTGGGTACGGGGTGTCCAGGTTTGTGGGGGGGGGGGGGGGGGGGCTGTCCAAGGGGGTGGGTGGGGCTGTCCAGGTGGGTACTGGGTCTCCAGGGGGGAGTGGGGGTGGGCTATCCATAGGGGGAGGGGCTGTTCAAGGGGTGGGCGGCTGTTCATAGTGGTGGGGGGATTTCAAGGAGTAGAGTTCCACTGTATCCTTCCAAGCCATTCTATCATGATGGTACCACATTTTACATTAATAGAAATGGGTATTTACAAGAAAATTAATATTTTATCTATTTTTACAACTAATACAAATTGTGATGAATATTATTTTTCATTAGAATAGTAGTGGTTTTTTGAGATGAAATTCAAGACCTTGAACTATCGATTCCTCATTTTTTGGTTCCACTATAAAAGCAAGAACATGAATGAGTTCATGTTCATCTCCCAAATCATAGATAATACACAAAAATATCTCAACCACACTTATTTCCTCATAAGGAATCTCTTATTGTGGATAACCAAAAACATCATCCAATGGTCTACTAAATTTTCATTTAAGAGTCATGATTCCACTTAATATCAATAAGTCAAACTAAATGAATCTGTAAGGATACCCAAATCCATAACTCAAATAGCAGATATATGAATGTGAATTTCATGAAAACATAATTAACAATTTTCAATATAATCAGTTAAAAACATTCCCCAGTGATACTTTTTCAAAATTCCCATGGTGACTTACAGCTTGTGAAATTGAATGATGGCCAAATGAATCACTCATAACAACCTCCCATGTTCCTGAAATCCAACGGTATGTCTACCATGAAAACATAGAATGGATAATTACATGAAGTAGAGATGAATACCCTCATGTATGATAATAATCTATCATGATCTAGTTCGGATTTCAAGGTATACTTCTACATGAGTTAGCTCTATCAAAGCCTGATGGAAATTCCTAAATCCCACAAATCGGTGACCAGAACCATAAATAATACAATAATAATGATGAGTTTTTCTCCTACAAAATAGATAAAGATAAATAATAAAAGTTTATATGTCAAAACACTTCATGTAGAAGGTATATGAAATGGATGGGTAAAACAAAAACCAAAAAAACACATCATCAAGTGACACTATATCCAATAATATTAATTCTTAGACATATCCCATGTAATAGTTTGATAACATATCCAGTGGAAACCTCCAACACATTAGGTCTTATGGATAGTGAACATCCACCACCTATATGTGTTTCATTCCCATTAACAATGTTTTATGGGGTGGTATTTACATATTTTCATGGGATGGTATTTACGTATTTTCTATGAAAATTATTTCAAAGTTAAAAAAACAATTTCACTATATCAACTTCTAATCCAACCACCAATATTCTAAATTCCACTAAAAAATTACAATTTCATCAAAATAGGGGGATATGAAAAAATCCATGATTTTTAAAAATAAAACATTCATAATATATAAATAATCATTTAAATCATTTAGAATGTCATTTCCTATCAATCATTAAATTTAAGGTTACATTTATGGAGAAAAATATTATGGAACCAACAATGTTTTATCAATGGTCAAATCAACACCAGGAACTAGAAAACCCATGAAAAGAGGGTGGGGGGATATCCATGGGGGTGGGAAGGTTGTCCACGGGGGTGCATGGCTATCCAGGGGGTATGGGATTTCTAGGGGTGGGGGTGTCCAGGGGGTGGGGGTCTGTCTAGGGGAGGGGTGAATCAGTCACAGAAAATCATCAAGTCATGTTTTATTATTTTTAGATAAAAAATAAAGATAATGTTATCTACCTAATCACACATATATTCTGGAACAACAAATAAATAAACATCAATGGTCAATAATATTCATAAAAAATGTAACAGATCAATTTTCCTGCATCGCTGTAACTATCATCACCATTATCATCACCCTCACCCTCATCCTCATCATCATCCCCATCATCATTCCTTCCCCCCTCGTCACTCTTGTACTAAGCCTTGACCTCCTCATCTCCCTCGTCCTCCGACTCAGCATCCTCCTCGCCCTCCTCTTTTGCCTCGACCTCTGCCCCACGACCTCCTCCTCCACATCAGCCTCATCCTCACCATCCTCTTGAACACCACTATATTTTCCTTTTGGTGCACCATATATCGAACTCATCGAGGACATATATTTATCACAAGAAGTGCTGGTATTTGGTGGAAGTGTTGGACATAAAACTTCCATCAGTTTCATAAATGCAGTGTTTTCCATAAAAAATTGTTCTTCCATCTTTTTGGCCCTTTTTCAGCTTGTTCTGCCTATTCCTTAACCTGCTGCAACTTGGTGGCATTACAACTCATACCCGCGGAGGTCTAATACCTCATCAGATCTATACTCTTCCAAGGATGACATCATACTCTACCAGGGTGCTCATCTCCCAACACCTAATGTAAGTGATCATTTGGCCCAAAATTGTCAGGTTCTTGGGCATCAAGGGCCTCTAAATCAGCATTTTAAAAATATAAATAGATTATTATGTTAAAAAATAGAGATTAAAATTTTAAATCAATAATGTAAAAATTAAAAACTGTTGTTGAGTCATTTTATTAACCATGGTTCCATCTTTCTTCTTTCTACTCGACCAAAATAGTTTTGCTCGAGGAACACGTCCTTCTATATTCAATTTATGTCTCAAAAATTACGTTGAATTTAGGAAAAAATAATTAAAAATATGATACAAAGAAATAATAATATCATAACTAAAATTATATAACTTTAGCAATCAAATAAATTATGCAGGAAGAAATAGAAAGCGCAAATCATAAGGAATGAATATAAAATATCATACCTGCTGCCTCTCATGACCTGGTTTTGTAGTATGTCTCAATGAATGAACTTATTTATTTTCATCAATGTTTTTTTATTTCATCCTGATGAATCATCAATAAAATTCAAATATTAGTATAAATGAAAAATATGAAAATTTTCATTTACATACATCTAATTTGAATGATACTGTAAATTGGCTAGTCACCCAATAAGTAATCATCTGTTGGTACTATTATAATGGAAAATAATTCACAATAGGGACCACCTATAAATCTCTTCCCACTCTATCATGCCATCCAGTGTGAAACTCATGCTTATAGGATCCCCAAAGCTTGCCTAAATCCTTTAGACGGGATGACCGTGCACCATCAACATCGGGGAAATTAAACCACATCTGACACCAAAATAATTGTTATTAAAAATAAAAAAATTAATATATTTCATTAAGTACAATCGATATTTTTTACCCATATATTTTCCCAGACATTATCCTTGACTTCATCTGGCAGTTTTCTCTATGAGATCAGGCTGACTGGAATGATTTCATAGTATTTGGAATGCATCGCCAAAAAGATCTAACAGTGCTTCCCTAATTTTTCAATCATCTGACTATCTTCATTGTAGTCCACCATCAACTGCGTGTGCCTATTTCACACCACACACATGCATGTACACCCCCTCCCCAACCTCCTATCAGTATAAGCATCTGTAATGAAGGAAAAAATTATTTTATTAAAACATGTTATAATGAAAATAAATACTGCTATAATTTTTTTTTAAGGTTGTATATGTATAACTGCATTAGATTGATCAATGGGCACCACTGGATCCACAAAAATTGAAGTAACACCCTATACAGATGGAGTGGGTAACAATGTATGCACTGTAGGGAAATACTCTGGTGGAGCAAGAGTTGAAGAAGATGGAATATAAAATCTTGATGAGAAAGAAGCAGAAGAAAAAGAAGATGACTGGGATTATAGGCCAAATGATTGATGGGGAGTGGGAATCATCATCAGATATGGTATAGACAGGTGAGGAGGATGAAATGTAATGGGTGGTGAAAACATGAGAGGCTAAAATATCATGTGTGCCCCTAACGGAACACCAGGATTAGAATGTGGGATGGATGTTATGCCAGTGGGACAGGCATGGTCTAATCGGGTACACTGGCCAGATCATCTATCTCTTGTATCACCTCTTTCGTATGAACACCCCGAGTACTGGGACCACTACTAGGTTGATCATCATATAACTATCACCTAATATATGGATTCATAATTTTTTTTTTAAAAAAAATTAACCACGTGACATTATATATTATTTAAATAAATATATTTGAAATAAAATACTCATTGCTGGCACTAGTGGTGGAATGCCCAGCTCATCCATGCGATGATTATTGTCAATAATCTATTTGCATCACCTCTCTTCAATTGGTTTCATTTTCTACATTTAAAAAAAATATTGAAGTTAATAGAAAAGGATAACTAATTGTAACCCAATAAAACTAAATAAATGAGAGGTAATAGGGGGATTCATGGATAATTTTACTAACCATTGTTTTAGGTGACCTTGAAAAAATATATAATGAAGTCAATAAATAAGAAAATATGTAATAAAGAAATATAATTTTTATAAGGATGGTTATTTACTATGTTTCATCTGTCTATTAAAATCATGGAATATTGATTCTATAAGATTAATAAGTGGTAAAGCAGTTGTCAAAATTTAGGAAAAATTTAATTTCGTTAGCTCATGTAGATGATGTAGGATTAAATACATGTTTTTTAGTAGAATACAAACCATCATGTTCTTTACCTGGTAAAATGTTCCAGAGCGGTATTATAGTCATAAATTTTTATACAAATCACATTTAAAGCATTGAAATGTTCACCATGTTATAAATGTTGGTTTCGTAGTTTTAAATACAGTTCAATTCCAAATTAGAAAATGCAATTAAAATTAAAATTACAACCAACAAAAATTGAAAATATAAATAATGGTCCCATTAGATACAAAATAATTGTAATCAACATTAAATTAATTTTAATCGTACAGACCTTAACATTCAAAGTCGAGGTAAAACAAAATAATTGAGAACATGAATGGATGATTTTGTATATTTTCCATCATAACATCAGGTTCACAGTCAACTCTGACAATTAAGAAATTGGAGTCATCAAAAGTAATAAATGAATAGTTTCCAATGGTAGTAGGGATGGTCTCAATTCCATCATCACCATCATAAAAAATATTTCCTGGAATAACTTCAATAATGTCACATAATTCAGGACGAAGATGGTCTTTGACATAAAAACAACTGTTTTTCCATAGATGAAAATAAAAATGGTTCATCAGTAGACAGAGTGCAAGTGATATCATTTTCTCAGAATCCACAATATTCAATAAATGTTCCCTACCTCATCATCAAATCAAACCACTGACATTTCATCAGTGTTACTCATCCATTAGAATAATAATACAATTTTATTATTTTTTCAATGACTTCGTAATATCCTACATTTTCAAATCGCGGTCTACTATCTGATGCACAAGCATAACAGTATGTAGTGGTAGTAACCATAACACCATCATGTTGTGTTCTCATGTTCTTTTCTTTTTCAGTGATAATAAATATGGACTCATTGATAACAATTTATTTACAGTCACGAACAACAGTATTAGGAACAAAGGCCAAAGCTCTTATTTCCTCAGAGATAGAGTCAACAAGAAAACTCAATACCTGAAATAAAATTCAATATTAAACTTAATAAACTATTTTTTTAATTACTCTAAATAGTAATATTATGACCTTCAGTTTTAACCAAGCAGAAAACTCATTGCTATGCAAAGTCTCCCTCTTTCTCAAAGATAAAGAATGATGCATTCTATTTATCATCACTTTATGTTCTCAGTATATAAAAATAAGAATAGTATAGTAGATATATATAAATATAAGATATAAATATACAATTTACATACAAGATGTTGTCATCGAAAAAATCTAAGTTGAACAAAACTATGCGATGTGCTATCTCTCGCGCTTCAAGGATTAATGTCGTCAATGTGTTTGATCCAAGAATTACTCCTCTTTGAGGATGTGATGGAAAACTGGGTTCAATTTTATCATATTGTTCTTCTTCATTTCTCATTGGTATATTTATTCTTATAGTTACATCAGACAAATATATAGAGTAGAAATCTATAGATTCTTAAGCCAGGTAACCGTTCACGATAGAACCATTGGGATGATTCCTATTAGGGACATAAGACATTAATTTGTACATATTTATTTCAGTTTGATACATCCAACGAAACTAAATAGGTCTTCTAAGAATTATTTTAGTTTGAATATTGACAGTCAGATACAACATGCATGTGAAACGTGATGGAGGAAATATTTTCTCATACTCACACAAAATTAATGGTGCATCAGCCAATAATTTTTTTCAAGAATGTCGTGGAAAAATTCTTAGCAAAAAGATCTCTAAACAAATGAAAAAACTGAATAACTCCCACACCTATATTATTGGAAAAAAGATCACGAATTTCTATTGGAATCAACTCATGTAGAAGGATGTGATAATCACAATTCTTCAAGGATTTTCTCTTCAAATCTCTTCTATTGAACCGTTTGGATATGCTTCTTGAATATCCATTAGGAACATTAATAGTCTCTAGTACATAGAGAATTTTTTTAGGTGTCATAACAAAAGAATCACATGGAAGTTTCCTTTTATTTTCATTGATACACATAGGATGCAATTCTGTTCTGAGGCCCCAATCCACCAAGTCACATAGAGACCCTAAATCATCTTTTGTCTTTCCCTTATCATTTAGAAGAATTTAAATCAACATTTCACATATATTTTTTTCAATGTGCATTACATCTATGAAATTAAGTAACAAATTGGTTGAATTATAAGGAAAATAAAAAAAGATACTTCTTTTCTTCCAATTGTATCAGGTTTTAGTGGAAACACATTTTCTCATTCCAGATTTCATTTGACCCTTCCTGAATGAATAACTGAAATCTATCAATTCATTAAGCACATCACTTCAAGACATACACTAAGGTGGATTATCGGTCTCCATGGTATTGTAAAATATTTGATGATTATTTCCATATGGATGGTCCATTGGTATGAATCATCGATGTATATTAAAACTAAAACTACAACAAGCTTTCTGTATTCTGGATCATGTATTCTACAAAAAAATAGGACATGATAGTTTTCCCTTCATGCTCCATCCAGACATCATTGCATAAGCAAGAAAATCATTCATCGTACACATAAGTACATCACACATATGAAATATTTCTTTCGAACATGTATCATATGTGCGGATCCCACATCCAAAAAACATTCAACTCTTTTATTAAAGGTTTCATGTATATGTCTATATCATTACCCAGACCAAAAGGGCCCGATATGAGTATACTCATAAAATTGAATGGGTTTTTCATACAAAACCAGGGGAAGATTATAAATGTGTATAAAAATTGGATATGTGGTGTGTGACGTAAGAATATTCCCAAATTGATTAAAACTATCACATGAAAGACCCAACCTCACATTACGCATGTCAGCTACAAAATAAGTATGTCATTCATCAAATATCTACAATGAAAATCCATCTACAGGGTGAACCAACTCATTATTAGTCTTTATTCTCTCGATATCATGCCATCACATTTTTATTGATATTTCATCAGACATAAAAATATTCTAGAGATTGGGGATCACTGGAAAGTTACACATTACTTTCGGGGGAACACAGGATGGTGTTCCATCAGCTTTTGGCTTCCAACGGGATGTTCCACATTTTATACATTCATTCGGTTCATCATTTTCCTAGCAGAATAAACATCAATCTTTTGGGAAAGCATGATTTTTGTTTCATGAAAATCCTTGTTCCTCAAATAACATCCATTCCAAATAGTGGTTTGAGAGAATATTTGCATCATCTAGAAGTAATTTCATGAAAAAGGTAAGAATGTAATCGATGGGAGTATTAGAAATCCCATACATAGTGTTCCCATAAAAAATCAGATTAAAAATTCATACTTTTTCATTTTACTGAATTATTGATATACTGGAGTCATGGAAGCATCATTCAATTTTTTCACTCTGATAACATCATAATTTTCAATTGACGCATCATGTGTGCTCATATCGAAATCTTCTTGGGTTGGAATCCTTTTTTTCCATGATGATGAATATACAGAAACTTTTCATACAAAAAATTCTCCAATACAGTCCTCTCATTTGGATCATCAGGAATTTGAGATGTCATTTTCTCCCCATTGTGATACCACACAGTGTAGTTTCCTTGAACACCATATTTGTTTATGTGGTAGCAGACATTATCACGACACAACTAAGGTCTTCCAACACAACTGTAACAGGGGCATTGTATGTGACCATTTTTTGAAGCACTTGTAAAATGAAATATCTAAAAATATCTCCAAATTGTTTTGAAAATCTCTTGAGATCTGATAAGTTTCATAAATCCAACTTCTATCCATTCTGGAAAAAAATGTTATATGTCTTTTCGTCAGAAACAATTCAATAAGATTGAATTTTCATCAAAAATATATTTATGCAAACGAGAATTGTAAACATTATATAAAACCATAATTGAAACACTAATCTATATGAGAATCATAATATAAAAGGAAAAAATAATATATTTATAAAAAAAATATCACTGAAGAACTATACATGAGTGTACATGACCATGTACACCTATGGAGGATAATTATTCAGGAGTTGACTAAATTTTAGATCGATGAAATATTATATTTTAGTAGATTATTTGACTTATGACATACATTTCCCAATGGGGTGGGGGGTGTCCAGGGGGTGCAGGGTGTCTAGGGGGAGGCATGGCTATCCAGGGGGTCGGAGGTGTCCAGTGGGTGGGGGGCTATCTTGGAGGGTTGGGGTGTCCAGGTGGGCGAGCTATCCATGGGGGGGGGGGTGGGGTTGTCCAGTTGGGTACGAGGTGTCCAGGGTGTGGGCGGGCTATCCACGAGGGTGGAAAGGCTGTCCAGGGGGTAGGGGTGTCTAGGGGGTGGAGGGATTTATATGGGTCTATCCATGAGGTTAAGAGGTGTCAAGTGGGGTGAGCAGGGTGTCCAAGGGGTGGGCAGGGTTGTCCAAGGGGGTACGAGGTGTCCTGTGGCTGGGAGGGCTGTCTATGGGGGTGGCAGGGCTGTCTAGGGGATATAGGGTGTCTAGGGGTGTGGGCGGGCAGTCCACGAGGGGTGGTTGGTCTATCCACGGGGGTGGTGGGGGTTGTCCAGTGGGGTCAGGTTTGTTAGGGGGGAGTCTGGGGGGATGGGGGTGTCAAGGGGGTGGTCGGGCTGTCCAGGGGGTATAGTGTGTCTAGGGGGTGCGCATCCTATCCACGGCGGTGGAAAGGATGTCTAGTGGGTACGGGGTGTCTAGGGGGATAGGTGGGCTATCAACATGGGTGATGCGGTAGTCCAGGGGGTACGATGTGTCTAGAGAGGTGGTGGGGCTGTCAAGTGGGACATCGTGTGTCCATGTGGGTGGGAGGCCTATCCACGGGGGTGGAGGTGCTATCCAGAATGGTAGGGGTGTCCACGGGGGTGGGTGGGCAGCACACGGGGGTGGAGCATTGGGGGGGGGGGTCCTAGGGGTAGGGTGTATCTAGGGGGCGGGCTGTCCAAGGGGTGGTGGGGCTGTCCAAGGGGGTAAGGGGTGTCTAGGGGGTGGAAAAGCTTTTCATAGGTGTGACAGGTTTGTCCAATGGGTTGGGGGTGTCAAGGGGGTGGGGGATATCCATATGGGGGTCTAGGGTGTGTGGTGTGTTAAGGGGGGTAGGAGGGATGTCCACGGGGGTGGAGGGGATGTCCAGGGGGTTACAGGGTGTCCAGGGGGTGGGCGTGCGGTCCACAGGGGTGGTTGGGCTGTCTATGGGGGGTATAGGGTGTCCAGGGTGGTGGGCAGGCTATCCACAGGGGTGGCAGGGCTGGCCAGGGGTACCGTGGGTCAACGAGGGGTGGGTGGGCTGCCCACGGGGGTGGCGGGGCTATCCAATGGGGCACAACATGTCTAAGGGGGTGGGAGAGCTATCCACAGGGGTTGAGGGGGCTATCGAGGGGGGTATAAGGTGTCCAGGGGGATGGGCGCGCTATCCATGGGCATGACAGGGTTGTTCAGGGGGTACGGGGTGTCCAGGTGGTTGGGAAAGCTATCCACGGGGGTGGTAGGGCTGTCCAGGGGGTAGAGGTCATCTAGGTGCTGGGGTGCTATCGATGGTGGGGGGGTGTCCATGGGTAGGTGGTGGACATGGGGTATGCGGGATGTCCACATGTGTGGCGGGGCTTTCCAGAGGGTAAGGGGTGTCCAAGTGTGTGGGAGGGCTATCCTCAAGGGTTATCATTCTATCTTGGGGTAGGGGGTGTTCAGGGGGTGTCTGGGCTATCCATGGGGGTGGATGGACTATCTATGGGGTAGGGGGTGTCTAGGGGGTGGCGGGCTATCATCAGGGGTCGGGGGGCTGTCCAGTGGGGTAGGGGTGTCCTGGGGGTGGGCAGGTTGTCCTCAAGGGTCACAAGGCTGTCCTGGGGGGTGGGGGGTGTCCAAGGGGTGGGTGGGCTATCCACAAGGGTGGTGGGGCTGTCCAGGGGGTAGGGGGTGTCCCGGGGGGGTGTGTGGGGTGTTTAGGGGGTGGGGTGTCTATGAGGTGGGCAAGCTGTCCACATATAATTTAACCAACCATTGTTTTAGGTGATTTTTAAAAAATATATAATGAAGTCAATAAATCATCATAGATAAAATAAATTAATTTAATTATTAGAAGGATGATTATTTACTAAGTGTCATCAGTCTATTAAAATCATGATACATTGATTCTGCGGCTTTATTTTACTCAATAACAAAGAGATAAAGAGAGAATCCTGAATTATGCCTCTTGAAAATTAATCAGGGTATATATGGGAATAAAGAGTGGGAGCACACTAACATTTCAGAGAGCCCATGATAGTTTGAATAACATTTTGAGCATGCGACTATGGTTTTTAGTTTTTTATTATGGAATCAGGTTCATGAGGTTAATGTGTGATAAGTAAATTAACAAAGTGTGGTTAATATATGGGCATAAAGAGTGATGTAGGACTTTTATGAGCATTGAGTTTTATGTGTATCTTAATGGAATCCTTTATGGTGTGATCGTGAAATGAGAATATTATGGGATGTGGGAATGGATGGTGGGTGATGCTTCTAATATGGGTTTTATAGGATGATGGTTGTTTTGGAACCACCGTGATATTGATACCTTCGGTCGAGAAGTGATGAGGTAAGTAATTCCTATTGGGGGAGTCCCCAAAGAAGTGATTGATTAATTATATTAAGTTTCTCATGTATTCTAGGAACATGGGAATGAGACATCTACATTAAATTTCTTATCATATTTGGGGACAATGAAGATTGGGCAGTTGAGATGGACGAGAGTTTTGGTGTGTGTATATACAAAATAGCATAAGGATAAGCTATTATATGTTTGGTATATGGAAAGGAACATGTATTTTTCATGGATTTAAATGACTTGAGGGGTGGGAGTGTACATCCCCCAATCCCTACGCACACCCCCCTACAACCCCCACCTCCCACTACATACCCCCCTGCAGTCCCCATCCCCCACCTCCCCCTACAACCCCCAACCCCCACTTTGCACACCCCTCAGCCCTTGCACCCCCCACCCTGCACAACCACCCCCTAAATAGACCTCTCCCACTGCACTCCTCCAATCCCACTACACCCCCTACAACCCCCTACCACTGCACAACCCCCCTACATCCCCCTCCCACTGCACATCCCCACCCTCCCATTGCACAACCCCCCTCCCACTGCACAACCCCCCTCCCATTAACTTGAAAAATATATTATGAAATGCAGACACTTAGTAGGTATCCAAACATTTAAGAACTCAATACCATGTTGGATAAATAAAATAGGAAATCAATAAAATGTTACTATAAGACATGAACCATGCTTCAAATGAAAATGGTCTTAATATAACACCTAAAAGGAACTCTATGCTGTAGAATGATGTGCAAAGGACCTCTATAAAACAACATAACATTCCATATATAGAAATATCTGAACTGGTGGAATCATTATTTGAATATATATTATACTAGAAGAATCATGTGTTATGTTAGGGGAAACAGGATTCACCATGTCATCATCTATAATATGTGGAAGAAAAAACACTTACATGAATGATGGATTGATCCCAAGATGGGAAGAATGGTTTGTAATGTATAAGGGAGATTTCATTTAGGGATAATAAAAAAACAATTTCTTCAATGAAATAAAAAAGGAAAATGGAATAAATAGAGGTATAACATAAAACAGTGTTATAACATACAGATTTGATGTGGAAGAACAAAAAATGAGTTGCTAGAAAGAAGGGTTTGCACGCTTCTCGAACAATGGAGCTCGTGGTTTAGGGTGCAATGTGAGAGGATCAAGATCTTAATCTTGTGGTACATTTTTGTATTTTTATCTTAATGGTTTTTAGAAAATGTTGGTAAATATTATCAACTATACCACTATCCCAATGGTTTCAAAAAACCATTGGGAAAACTAGGCCTATCCCAACGGTTTTACAAACTGTTGGGAAAATACAATCTAAAAATTCATATACCTATGATTTCCAACAAACCATTGGTATATTAATCTTATCCAAAGAGTTTCACTAAAACATTGGGATAGAGGTATTGGTATAAGATTAATTTCCAGTTGTGATAATAAAAACAGAAACATCGTTCATGCATATATACAGCGTACCATCTCTATGAACATTGTATTTCTTTTCATTTTTCATTATAGTACAAATTATTATAATATAAATATATTATATATAGAAAATATTTATATCATGTTTTAAATTTTTGAATCCTTATATAATTATTATACTCAATATATAACAAATTAATACACATGTGAAGTATAAAGTGAATTTCACCCGAAGTTAAACTCTAACGTAGGATCAATAACAAAAAGTTAATATAAGTTCAAAATAAAACCATATATTGTATTATATATATAATAATATTCTAATTTAAAATATTTATAATAAATTTATATTTATTATACATGAATAATGTACGAGTGCATATAAAGTTAATACACAAAGTAAGGCGATTTCATGTCACTTTTTTTCTATGAGATACAAGAAATGTTTTCCACTCCTACATATTGTGTGATGTATGAACATAAAATGATTTTTTATATATATATTTTTCATAAATTTATGCGTATTCACATATCCATTTTATGGTCCTTCTTTTTTGGGGTTTAACTTTTAATAGTTACCAAATTTGTAAAACGGTTTTGTCTCAATTTTCCATCATTGAGAATCATGTTTTGTTATGCATCTAAACACTTTTTTGAGGTGTATATACTTAAATTATATATATTATATCATTAATTTACTTATTTTCATGATATATTAATCCTGATTTAATTTACCTTCCTTACAAGGGGAGGATGATCCCAAGTTACTATGTAATAAGTGTTTATTCAGACAATCTCATCACTTCCCAAGATTGATTATGTTTACGATTTCATTGATGAAATATTATGATCCATATCTCAATAATATTCATAAATTTCCTTATCCTATTTTTATTATAAAAATACTCATTTTTTAGTACCATATTCCAATAAACTTTACATAGTATAATGTTTTTAGTAATATATTATTGTCTTCCTCTTTGCTCAAAAATCTAATGTATTCCAAAACTAGATTTTTAGAAAATTTTCAAAAGATATTTGAACATAATTTTCATAGAAAAGGGATTTTTAAAAAATGTTTTATTTTTTTGAAATAATAATCTATACATTTTAAAATATATTTTTAATGGGAAATGTTTTCAAATGGGTTTTTTAATAAAAATCAATCTTCAAAGAAGAAAAAATATTTTCCTGAAGAAATGATTTAAAAGATCTTAATACATTATTTCCAATATTCGATAACATCCATTGGTGTTACTCACTCTTTTATGGGGGAACATATTCAATTTTTCCATTCATATTTGTCATATTAATGATTTTTTATTTATTTTAGGATGTTATGAAACTCGTTTCTCTTCCATAGGTTATATGCTTATGCAACCCACTTCTTTTCATGGGTTTTTATAAAGAAATGATTATGAATCCAATATATTTATGCATGTTATGATATTTTTAAAATTTAAGATACCCATTTCATTTAATGGTTTATGGTATGTTTATTTATGATTTAGTGTTACATGTATATATGATTTCATTATGTGAAGGATGAGACCTATATTTCCCTCTAATACATATGGTAATGTTTTATATCTCCTAAGTTAAACTAAAATGGTCATGAGAGTTATCCTTGACTAATATTATTGCTATGGGAGTGAATTATAATCACTAATATTATAATAGGAGTGAACTTTTTCTACTATGATGGAAATGTGATTCAACCATTATTACTACGATTGTATGTGGAGTGAACCCATACTAATATGATGGTATTGAAATAAATTCTCGAAAACTCTGGATATCATTATATACTTATGTCATTTCCACAATACCAAGTATTACTACTATGTTATTATTTCATAGAATATGTCCTTTACATCATTTTATTCTTGTCTTATGATCTTTTATACCTTATGGATTGATTCATGTATACTATCTTCGACATGTATGGTATAATTTTTTATTTTTATGATCACATTATCATACCCTTATGCTCACATTTAAAATTATATTTATCCCTCACTTAACCTTTATAAGCATTTGATCTCACCCCTTTTTTATGTTTCCATACCAACATTCTGAGGATGCGTATTATGTTCGATGTGTATAAGAAGGGTTATAGACAATAAAAATATATTGGGAGATAATACACCTCACATATGTATTGTTGTTTATGTTTCCAAGTCTCAAAAGACACTATACCAACTATGGTCCTTTGGCATCTATTTTTATAACATTTATGTATTCCCCAGATATTATGTAATGTCAATGGTTGAAAAAACAAGGGTTACTATAATATCAGTATAACAAACTTTTATATTTTTTATGTCTATATTGAAACCAAAACCCATCCATCTTCATATATATATATATATTTCAAGTCATCATAAAAAACATCATACAAAATAATAATTTATCCATGAATCTAAATCCTTTATATAAATCTATAAGGATGAATCTATAACCACCATCCATGTATCAAGAATTTATTTAATAGCAACCTTATAAAGCATGAAATCCAATTAAAAATCACTTTGAAATATTTATAATTATATTTAAATCAATTCAAAATTTTCTAAAATTAATTACATAATGTATTTTAAAAAAATACAATAAATATTCATTCGTCACATTTGGACTTTCTTGGAATTTTTTGTGTAGTATGTCTAGTAACAATTATTGTATTTTATGATCTTTTATTCCGCATTGTTTATTAATAAAATTCATAGGGTTCTTTTCTCTATCTTTTTTTGTGTCAATTCCATATTTGATTTTTTTGTTTCACCTTCACTCCCAATTTTCCAACACACTATTTTTCCATATAGTTCAATGGAAATAATCGCCTTATTAAATATATATAGAACTATGATTTATAGAAAAAAATTTAACCCATAATACATATCTAATTATTACTTGTAAAAATATATGTTGAAATGCATAAAAATCAATATATACATTATTTTATCTTTCTATATGACCTCTTCAACTTTTAACCCACTTTTATGTAAATACTAAATTTCTTTTTAATAATTCCCATTATTGAATTTCATAACATGTAAATGACATGTAGAAAAATAATTTAACACTATAATGATAGGGATCATTGTGGGAACTAAGTGTAAACATTAATGAAATAAATTATGTAAGTATGACTTCCAATTTTGTATCAATTAACACCTCCACCCTAAAAAATAACCAATAACATTCCAATTATTGTAATCATAGACAGACCACACTATTAGTGTAAAAATAGAAGAACATAGTTTTGAGTGATAAAACAGTTGTAAAATCAATATCATCCACCTCATCATTGGGAATCTATTTTTTCATAAAATGTTGAATATCAATTGAATATTTCAAGAACCCAATTTTTCTTGAGTTACATAATATTTTACCTTACTAAAATTCTATGTTGAAATTCATAAAATTGAACTAATATAAATATAATTTGAGGTGAATGATTGATCAAGGTTTTCAATGGATTTTCTGGGTCTCAGAACCCAACCTCATGGGTTAAACATTGTTTAAGAATGATCAATATAAATAGTGAAATGTAGGATACATGGTTACTACTAACCATGCAAGGCTGGCCAGCGGGGTTCTATAGGGTGATCATTTTGAGGAAACCATGAAAAAGGATGTGCACATCTGTGTGGAGACTCAGGATTTCTTTATAGTGTTTTGAGACATGGTTTAAACAAGGTTAGGAAATCCATGCGCACTAACTATGTGAGGAGGCCCTCCTTACTATAGTGGGTTCATGGTTGGAACATGGTTTGACCAACTATGTAGCCAAACCTTGTGACCCAATTTTTTGGATAAGATCACAAAACTTCCCTTAATTATTAGTCAAACAAAATCCCTATTCCCATTTTTGTTTCCTGCGAAATGAACCTATAGGAGATCCCTACATGAATAAAATTTGTTTCTTTTAATATGTATCCTCAATTTATACTTAGTATCGAGATCCATTGAACTTATTAGATATACGCTGGGGAGTACGGAATAACTTATGTTTCATTTTGTACATTGTTGGTATAGAATGTGCTATTTATGTGAAAGCTAATATTCCCTATTTTCATGTGTTTCATCCCATATTTTTTTTCTCTTTATATGATATGAATTAAGAGAAAATACTAGATGATAACTCCACTAAATACCTATAGTAGATGGTCTTGTTCTTTTCCTTCAAATTAAAGGTTTTTTTATATAAGATATAGTGAATCAAGCCTGATTTTATGAGTGACTCCCTTTAAATTGAATTTAATCCTTGTTTAAAATTGGTAAGTATTACCAATGCAATTAATGAAACCTATTTCTGTATGATTATAGTCAATAAAACTTTAATTACATCCCCCTTTGTGTGTGTTATTTAATTAAATTAATAAAATTGGGTAGAATATGAATTGGACACTATTAATTACACTGTTTACCCAAATCCATGGGATGTTAAATGATGGATTGGATTGTAAATTGTAAATTTTAGTTTCAATTTATTAATGGAAGGGATTTTATGACCATGTCCATAGGTTATGTATAAGTAATAGTTTTTATAAGAATATGTTTCTTTTTATAATTACATACCCATTTATGAATATTAGGAGACTAAGACTTATAATAAAATACAATTCCTTGAGCCATATTATGAGTGGAGATATAAATGAAATGATCATGGTAGTGAACCGGAAATAGGTAAATGGTAAATATTTATTGCATATAAGCCGTGGATGACACTTTTGATTATATTAAAATTAAATGGATGGACTCATTTTGATACTACATTGCTTATTCCCAAGAGATAATTGTAATTCCAAGTGAACATCCTAGGAAAAATTCAGAAGTATGATTCTATATACATCCAAGTGATACGTGGACTTCTTATATGTAATTATTGGAATTTGATGAGCTGTAGTGGATTTTATATTCCTTGGGAGACACTTGGTCACCTTCTTATGATATTCAAGTAAGTAATCAATGTGTAACGTTGTTATACTAAACCTAGAATGATACTTTCTATCCTATGATGATCGTCACAGACAATACATTAAGGTGTTTGGTGTATGAAATGGAGGGAATGATACCTAGATTCCAAATAAGAAATCTAGGGATGTTCTTAGGTTCTTAATTAAATAATAAATTGAATGATTTATATGACACCTCTTCCAAAACAAAAGTCATTCTCAGATTTGGTATTTTTATTACACTGGTTTGGTAGCCTGGTTACGAATCCTAGATCACATTTTTAGGGGGGATGCAGGGTTAAATGCCATATCCTGAGACTAATTAATTAAATGGGAATAATTATTTTAATGAAACTAATTTGAAATTGATAATTTGACTGGCTATTTTTTCAGAGACTTACATACTAGGGCTAAAGCTATTTTCAGGGGATGGGTTTCCATGTGAACCAATACCATTAGGAGCGGATTACTTTAACAACTTCTACAAAAAGTATATCACTACCTATGAACTATTATTATTAAACATTAACTAACTACATGACATTAGACCAATGCTTTGTTAAATACAGGGATGGGATCTCACACCCTATTAGGGCCACCGTTGGGTAACTAAAAACACAATTTGGATATAGATAGGGGTAGGGGAAAACACCCACTATTTGATACATTATTTTATGCCGTACATTGGTGAAGGGTAGCTTGGGACCAAGCTGAGGCTCATGATGATTTATGGAGATATTACGTATTGTCGTTTTTAGTATTTTGGTACATATACTTACTTTTTTTATAGATACCTATTTTCTCATTATTTTAGACACATGACCCGATGTGTATGCTCATCATTTTTTATATTTTCTATCAGGTTTTGTTTATTTATATCTATATTGGATGTTTTATCTTGTCATATTGGTTTAATAATTCCTCTTATAATCTATAATTGTTTATTTGTTGTGTTAATATTTGAGGATCGGGGAGTAGTCTCGCAAATGAAACACCGTAGGCCCCTTGTACTAATAAACCACCTCTGTCTTTTAGGAGATGCACTTGACTCCATGTGGACAACCGGGCTTATAGAACCATTATGTGGAATTTGGGTTTGGGACAATCAAATGTCATATCATAGTATTTATTTTGGGGTTGAATTACTATTTTGAGACAACTGATGGTATATGAAGGTATTGGAATTTTGTAATGATCTCAACATGGGAATTGCTAACCCACATATAGGAAAAATTCAAATTACCTTGAATGAAACAGTCATTTTCTGGGTTTTGGATATTATTGTTGAATTGATTCAACAATTTGGTGATGGGAATTAATTGTGATAATATTATTGATTTGGTTTTTGGTTCTATTTTGTTTCAACCTTATAATACGAGGGTATTCCGTCTCATGCATCATATTAGAAACATGTTATGATTCCTAATACATTCATTATTCCATTCCATATATGGTGAATTTATTTATTTCATGCTATTGTGATATGATCCATGATTATATATATACTTCCTAAAAAATAATTGTGTAGGAAATAAGATAATCATTATTATTACATATTGTGTATTCCACCACGTAAGTGGTATTTTAATGATTAGGGTACAACAGAAAACTTATACAACAAATTGTGGAAGGTTGATTCATGGATCATGAGTTTACTATATTAAAACATGTTATGGTATTGCATAGGTGGACACCATATTGATGTTCATGAGATGTATGGGACCTTATGAATTAGAATTTTGTGAACCATCTCACAAAACCATTTAAAATAAAATATGACATAATGGAAATAACTGTGAAAATGAAAATGAAAATGAAAATTATTATAGAAGAGATCTTAGCTCATACCTGACCATAATAGGGGGCAGTGGGCATAATCCATGGATCTAATATGATCTATACTTTTCCCAAACTCAACTGAAGAATCTTGTAGAGGGTTGTGATTTATTATATTGGAATTATTGTATCTATCCAATTTTAGTATATATGATTTAAGAGGTTGTTAAATCTTTATACGAGGTGTGTTCATGGAACTGTAGAGATATGCTACTGGGATTTCCTCTTTTCACATGCTCATAGGGTTGAATAAACCATGCTTTGTTGGTGGTGAGGCATGAGAAACTAGTAGATCCACCAACAGCTCTAGTTGAGGCACTAGTGATTGTACCAAACCCTAGTGCTAAGGCACAGTTCTTTGGAAGCTTTATACATTTCATGTAGATAATTCAATGATCACTGTTACCAACCCCAACTATGGAAGATTTGATTTGTGAGTTCTATTAGTAACATGCACCCACATTATTCTTGGATGGATGAACACATGGTGTGGATTCATGGCCAGAGGCCATATAATCTATCATTTATCATCATGAGAAACCTCCCAAGATGAGGGAAAATCTCACTACTTATATGATTTATAATTCCCCCATGAGATGAGGGGATTTCATTTCCTAGAAAGATCGTCCTTAGGAGATGAATTGGAGGGATTTTAATACTTATTTATATGTTTAAAAATCTCCCGATATGTTTAGGTTTGATAGATCCCATGATTTCATAAACAAGGAGAAGGGAACCTTATCAGTAATGAATAATTTGGGCCATTTTATTGATCCCCAGAGCTTCACACTTATTATAATGGGTGAAGAATTATCTAAATTTAAAATATATGTAGACGACATTTGGTATGAAATATGATATTAGTTGAATGTATTTCGGTTAACTACTATTTATGGAATAATTAATTGGGTTCTTTTCATAGATCATAACATGATTAAGGCTTGGAGTTTGATATATGGATGTTTGGAACGATGATATAGTACGACATCAACCAATAGTAAGAAGCATCATTTGGATATTTTGTGTGGCGGGGAGATATTAGTAGCCAGAGCACATACTCAGGTATCTAGGTGAGGTGCCACCAATGTTTTAGAGAAAGGAAAATGATATATCCAAGCACGAGTGACCCAGTCGAGTGCTGATCTGGCTGTAAGATGGAACATCTACATCAATTTTGTGGGACTATTCATCTGTAATCCAGTGAGGGATGGTCTCTACAAACTCCATGTGTGGGAGCAAGGTCAGAAACATGTGGTGTGGAAGGGAGTTAGAGTACAACTTTCTGATCATGTTGAGGTGGTGGTCGTGGAAATAGTAGTTAGAACTCTAATTTTATGTGACAAAAAAGTATATTGTCACAAGGTATCGAGGATATATCATAAGGTTGTGGAGTAGGCTAGATACATGCAGTGCAATCGAAACCTAAGGACAAAATCTCAGATCCTCTACTATGAGATGAACTATTATAGTGGCATATAAATAGTATTGGAATGGAGGATGTAAGTTAGTGAATGGGCTGGCGCATTGATATTGGAATATGTCAAATTATATGGGATAACATTTAACTCAACATTATGGTTTTTGACAACATTATCAGTATGGATTAGTTGGATCCCTCTCATGATTTTTTATTTCAATAATATAAGGGTGAACATCACATTCCCAGATAGTGGAGAGTTTATTCAAAAGTGTGAATCTGATTTCTAGGAATGTCTTGATGTACTTCAGCATCATTGTCCTTGTGGAAAAAAGACCTAGATTATGATTTTGGATCTAGATGATTACAGAAAATGTCTGGTATGTTTCCCTCTAGTGGTTGATCATTTGAGGAAAGTTTTCCTAGAAAAAATTTCCTAATTACCTTTGGTGAGAGAGGATGATATCTCTATCAATATAGTTACATGAGCTGTACCAGCATCAATTTCTCCTTATAATATCGATACTACTGAGATACAAGAGCATAGAGGTAGATTGATGATTTAGTTTAAAGTGGATTATCCATCCCAATACATCAATGTGGGGTTCGTTGGTCCATTTTGGGAAAGAGAATAAAAATACCCTTTGGATATGCATGGATTATCAAATATTCATCCAACTGATGGTTAACAACTGATATCCACTACAATGGATAGATGATCTCTTTGGGCATATTTAAGGAGCTAGAGTGTTCTTGACAATTTATTTAAGATGAATTTATCACCAGTTGAATGTTAGACCATTAGAGATACCTCATAATGCTATTCATATAAGGTATGTTCTATATGAATATTTTGATATGTAGTTTGGTTTCACGAACATGGCATCTGTTTTCCTGGAATTGATGAATCTTGTTTTCCTTATTTATCGTGATATGTCTTTCATTGTATTCATGGATTACACCACTCTGTATTTCCACACTTGATATAACCATGCCAAATAATATCAGATAATGTTTGATAAACTGTGTGAGAATTAGTTATATTCTAAGATCAAAATGTTCTACTTATGGATGGATTAGATTCACTTATTGGGTCATAATTTTCAGGAGAATGGTTTATCAGTTGACCAATATAATTTGAGAGTTTTAGTTTCACAGGATCCACCTAAAAATAACATTGAGATACAGTGTTTCTTATTTATGTATGGATATTATAAGCATTTCATAATGGACTTCTCATGTATTTATGTACCCTTATAGGATTGTATATGAAGGGTTTAATGTATTCATGGTGAAATTCAGTTGATTCATAACCATTTAGATCTAGTAATAGAGATTTACATCAAAACATATAATTATTTTTCTAGAACCAACTAGAACCTACACTGTGTATTGTAACCAATCAGGTATTATGGGATGATAAATTCTTATTCAGGGGTATATAGTTGTAGCATATATGTATCAAAAGTAGAGTTAACATTAGAGGAATTAGCTAATGCATGTTCTTGAGTTTGTTGCAGTTGTCCATGCTTTTCACTATTGGAGACACTACTTAATGGGAGATCATTTTGTGGTGTACACCAACCGAACAATCATCATGTATATATTTACATAGTATTATATGAATATTAGGTAGTGAAGGTGGGTTCAGTACCAATATTATTTTGACACCACACTTTCCTATAATCCTGGTAAAGGAAATTCCGTGGTCGATACCTTGAGCAAGACGAAAAAAATAATGGCAGATCAGATGGTGAGTAGTCAATGTATGATTATGGTTTTGTTCTCCAGGATACACTTGGAGTTACAAAAATGTAAATGGTGTATTTTTTATCTTTCTTAATTATATTCTCGACTATTCTGGATAGAGTGAGGATGAAGAAGCTATCAAAATATAAGGCCGTAGTTTCATGCGAGAGTGTGGAAAGGATGAACCACATACAAGTTGGACTGTATGCAAGGATGAAATTCAACATATATATGGTTTTGTATGGTTTTCAATAGGCATGAGTGATGATACGATGTGAGACAGTAATGATTCATCATGTGCAGTGCATCCTGGTGTCACCAAGATTTATCAGGATATAAATCTCCTGTACATGTGGCTGGGTATGAAATGTGATGTAGCTTGTTTGTAAATGATAAGTTCTATCTATTTGTAGTTGAAGGTATAACACCATCTACATTCATACATTTATAGAATCATCCCATTCATGAGTTAAAATGAGAATACATTACAATATATTCCGTGACTATGTTACCAAGTTAAATGTGAGGCCTCTTGGGTTTTAGTTGATATTTTCACAGAGTTTGATCATTTCCTACCTATAAAGTAGACCTTTTCTATATATTAGGTTGGGAGGTATTATATCAATGAAATTTTATGACATCATAGGTCCCTCATACAATTATTTTGTATAGGGATGCCCGGTTTACATTATGATTCCAAAAAAGGGTTACAAAGGGAAGTAGGTAAAAAGTTGTTTTTTAGCATTAGATACCCCCATCGGTCTGATATCCATTCAATGAGCATGATTCAGTTTCTTGAAGAAATGATATTGGAATGCATCCTGGAATTTCAAGGCTCTTGGGAGAGGCATAAACACTGGGATCAATTTCCCTAGAACAATATCATTCCAGGCTTAATATAGATAGTTACATATGAGGATTTATATGGTAGGCCATAATGATCACTCGTGTACTAGGTAGAGGAAAGAGAGGTAGCTATGAGTGGAAACTATATCGTAAATGAGACTATTAATTATGATTAATTTATTCATATGAAAATTTCTATTGCACAATTTCAGTAGAAATATTATGCTAATTGTTTCGGACAACCACTAGAGTTCATGTTCAGGGATCTGGTATTTTCACATGTAAAATTGAGGCAGGGACACAGGCAAATTTTGAGAAATTGTATACATTCACAATGATATGTTAAGACCTTCTTAGTTTATTGGGTGATTCGTAATGGTAACCTATCAGTTGAAGATACTTTAGAGGTACCGAGCCATGCCTAACATCTTTAGTATATCTCATATACTCCATTATCATTCATACCCATCTCATTCTTTCAATCTTGAGTATGTTGAATAATTGGTAGATATGTCCTTTTAGGATCATCCAATTTTTATCGTGGAACTCATCAAAAATTTCTAAATGACAACCCATTACTCTAGTATGGGTGTTGTGGAAGCATGATCATGTATAGGATGAAGTCTTAATGTGGGAATCCAATGTTTGAGCATTATGGCCAGATTATTCAATAGATTACACTTCCCAACCCAGGAAATGGAAAATTAGTGATGAATTTCATTATGGAAGATATTTTTAGGAACCCGGTTCTTCCTGAGGTTCAAAATCAATTAGATTCCATAAAGATTTAGTTTAAATTATATAACATGACCCAATGTGAATTATTATTGACGATTTGGAGGTATCAATGGTATCTATGGATTTTTTCAGTCCTAAACTAAGCTTTTTTGGAGAAACTAGTGTGCCATTGGGTTAGTATAAACTGCATGGGGTAGGCAATACAACTAATACTAACCATGAAAGGCTAGATCATGGGGTGATCTAGGTCGTATGGTATTGGGAAACCATACGAATGGAGGATCACACCCATGCAGAGCCTCTGTTGTGTTTGATAGTGGGGTGATACATTGTTTTTAAAATGGTGCACACTAACAATTTTAGGTGCCCCTACTTATAGTAGTGGATGGACTATTAGTTCACATTTTCGGAAACCATGTGAAAAAACAATGCAACGAAATTTTTGCAATGAAATTAAAAAAAATACCTTAAATAATATCTAATAATATTCCCTAAACACCTTTTTGTTTCTAGATAAAATTTCTTAACTGGGAGATCTTAAATCCATTTTATAACATGTGACCCATCTCATGGGTCTAATCATAGATTCTAGAGCCGTTTGTCTCTTTGGATATACATAGGTGAGTAAAAAATCTTTTTTATCATACTTCTATTATCCTTTTTAGATGTTCTATTTATGTGCAAGGTAATATTCACATTGTTAAGTGTTTTCAACAAGTCAACAATTTTATCCAAAAAAAGAGTTGAATAACGAGTAGATACTTGACAAATACTCCACTATGGACCTATGATTAGTGGTATCATACTTTTCCATCAAGGTATAGGTGTTTATATATATGTCATCTTTCCATGCACACAGTATTTAGAGTGACTCCCCTAAAATGGAATATAATCCATGATTAAAATTGATAGTTATGACCAATATAATTAATTGGACATATTTATGAATTATTAGTGGTTATAAACAATGAATTTGAAAAACCAATTGGCTTTATTTTTTTAATTAAGTGGACCACCTTGGGTGGCATATAAACTGGTCACTTTTATGTTAATAGTTTCCCCCTTACTGTTCGATGTTAAATGATAATATGAATTGTAAATTGTAAATGTATTTTGACTTGATTAAATGAATATAATGGAGGAACATGTCTCTAGGATATGGCAATGTAAATTATTGTTTACGTATAATATTATTCTTATAATGAAATTCCCTTGGGAGATAATTAAGAGGCCAATAATTATATGATTAGACTAATCCATTAATGACATTCTGAGGTGTGGTTTATAAATAACCATTATGGTGATGTCATTGAAGTATTTAAATGATTTTTTGGAATGGTTATATTTTCTGGGTCATAGATGGGTTCATATATGAATACCCTAGATATAATCATTTTTCTACTAACTTTCTTATGATCAAGTGATACATGGACTTCCTAGTGGACTTCCAAGGACAGACTCAGAGGGTGGACTCCATTTATGCCCATATGATACATGGAATCCTTAAAAGCCTGCCATGAATGGTCAATGATGGAATTTTATGATATACAGCCTAGGTTACACTTGGTATCCCTTAGGAGACCTAAAAATATTGAATAAGTGTGTGTGTGGGGGGGGGGTTGTTATACAACACCTAGATCTATATATGTGTTCCTATGAGGATTTCCGTGGATGGACATGGAAGGTGATTTGTTTATGATATACATAGAACGAATCCTGGATTCCAAATAAGGAAGACCAAAGATAGTCCCCATTTCATAAATGAAAAATAAAGAGAATGATGTATACAATGTTTCTTACAAACCTAAAAAAATATTTGGATTTATTATTTGTCTTACAACAGATTTATGGAATCATTAGAGATGCTAGATCACATCCTTATAGGGGATAATGGGAAAAGGTATATGTCAAGTTACTTATTAATAAAATGAGACCGATTAATTAAATGAATATAATTATAATATAATAACATGAAATACTATTTATTCAGAAACATATTTAGTGGGGACAAATCACGTAGTAGAGAATGAGTGTCCCTACGAACTCGGAATGTTATGGGTTTTTTACCTTCATCAATTCTAATACATATTCTATTATTGAATACACACTATAATTATTACATATTCACTGAATAAATGGAATTATATCATTAGGTGGTTACCAACTGGGATGGTATCTGACAACCAGTTGGAGAATCCATTGTGTACCTATATAGTATAAACGGATTTAGGTAGGGGTAGAAAGATATAACCCCCATTTAAATACTTTATTTTATTCTATACATAGTATTTGGGGTTAATGGGACCGAGAAGCAGCTCATGATGATATCTGGAGAGAGAACATTATGTCCTTTTTGGTATTTAGTAACAGAAATTAAACTATTACAACGATATTTATTTTAGATTCTTTGAAAACCCATGAAATGACTTGAATGATAATCATTTGTATATGGTATTCATTCTGGAATTATTAATTTATATGTCTTAGATGTTTTTTTTATTCTAATTGAGGAAATTATTCCTCTATATATCTATTGTTTTATATCAACTGTGATACACTCTATTGATGAGGGAATAGCCTCCATAAATACATAGATTTGGCCCTCATGTCTATTCCACATCATCTGGTGTTTTAGGAGATTCCTTTGAGGCCATGTGGCCAACATTTATTGAGGCATAGTTCAGTGTAATACAATTCTATGCTATTAAAAATATCCATCATGAAATCCTCTTAAATTGCAGCATCATATATTTGACCATTTGTTAGAGTAGGGACACCACCTGTTGGTATGTATATCTATTTTCGAATATATTTTTGGTCTGATGTGAATACAAACAATTGATACCAACAAGAAGTTTACAAAATAATAGTAATAGAATCCTAGAATAAAATCTCTCCATTAATTAATAATTCTTCTACATTTTAATTGATTAATTACTCATACTATATTACCAATTATTACTATATTTGTCATTAACAAACTGATTTTATTTTAATTTCTATCTTTAAACCATATATTTCCTCAAATAAATCATTGACACCATTATTCACTATAAAATAAGCCACATGTCCCCTGAATGTCATTATATTAGAATGTATAAGAATATCCATACCGAATCTTCTTTATTTTCATTATAACTAATCCATCATATTTATTAATGCAATCATAGTGCATTTCATGTTTTTCAATGCATATATACTTTCCCTATACATCAATCTATTTTTAATACATATGCCTCATTGACTCTATCACCCCGTAATTCAACATCAATATAATCAGCAATTGTAGAAATAAATCAGCTGTGGAAAGGGGTGTCTCTGACATCATTAAATAGAGGATTGATGTTGGTGATGGAAATCCAATAATTTCTTTATATTTTTCTTCCAAGGTTATTGTATATTGTTTATTTACTTATTATCACATGTATATATATCCTTTTGAATTCCTAATTTCATATCATCTATGTTTTTCAATAATATTATTTTTTCAATGTTATAATAATATCAATTATGAATTTTTCAACATTGAGTACATTATATAATAAAATTTCAACCATAGTATAGTAATTTTTAGTGTTATTTCATTAAATTATACCACATAATAAATTTTCTTTTTTAATTTATTCTTTTACAATATTATTATATTTAATATTAATTTTATTTTTCATAAATATTTATTTTGTTGATATAAGAATATATTTTCATATGTTATTATATTTTCATAACATATTATTTTCCATATATTATGGTTGTCAGATCATAATATATCGTGATGTATGAAACACATCCCTTTGATCATGTATTTTATATTTCTATAAACACTGGTATACATTAATTTAAATAATATATTCCTTTTATTAAGATACTTAAATTGTACCCATAATCAGTGTTAGATTCTTTATCATATACCTTTTCTTTTTCTCATATTAAAATATCATATAAAATATCATTTATTACAACATTTTTTCATCATATATTTTATATATTATTGTTAATTCTCATCTATTTATTCAATCCTTCAAATCTAACTATGTACTTGATCAATAAATGTATTTGATGTCCACACCATTAGAAAATTTCTCTAGTGGTATTGCTAAATATCATCTATCTAGTAATATATTTTTTCATTGATTATTATTTTCTACTACAACTACCAATATAATTACAATATGGATATTAATTAGAACTCTATGAATGTCACCTTATTTATTGTCACATAAACAACAATTATCTTCAATTTATTTCACAACATAAAACCACCTCAATAGCCACATAAAAAAGTTCAATGTATCACTTGGAAACCCTTAAAAACACATATGGTCATATTTTCCATTTTAAATAATCATATTTAAGTCAGAAAAATATTTCACCTCTTTTACGCGGATTCCAAAATTTATTTTTATAAAATCAGCTTATCTAATTCTAATAGTTCATTGTACATTTCATTATTTTATTACATAATGATGATACAAACATTAATCCTTCTATTCTATTAAAAATTTGCCTAAGGAAATCAAAACATTATTAATTATTTCCCTATGACATAATATATATATATATATTGTATTCTTAATTGTTTTCATAAACTATTTAATAGTATTGAACATTACCACCAAACTGAAGCCCTTCATGCTGATCGAAGTTGTTTCATCTAACAAAGACCATATATTATATTCACATTACATTTTTTTTAGAATTAAATTTGTTTTAATTCCATTCTATATATATATTTAAAATCATTCAAGAACAATATTGATTTTTTCTTTTACATCTATTTTATCATTACTAACTTCCATTCCTTATTTCAATGATTCACCCACAAATGTCATTTTTTAATAATGATTTTTGATTGATAATTTAACTTGAACACCATTATTTTGAGGAATTGATTTTCCATGGGGATATATTCACTCAAATTCATTCTCAAGGATCTCATTAATGATAATTGTAAAAATGTGAATAATTTATTCAAGGTTATTCTAAATATCAAATAATTTATTTATCTCTTACTAAAGATAGATAATTTAACCCAAAGTATAATTTTCATTATGAGTACTTTAATCACCCTCATCTGATAAATCGGAAAAATATAATCATCCAAAACATTAATATTTATATAAATAATCTTTTATATGGTCCTCATAAGTCATACATTGAAGAAAAATTATTACTTATTTGAGTGATACAAATGTATCATTATATTCTTCAATAAAAGTACTCAAAATGTCATTAAAATCTCATTTTATATATAATTTTATACCAATAATATGTATTTTTTACTCTACATGAGTTTCCATTTTTTATTATAAAACTTGTTCTATCTTATTATGGTCAGCATAAGTTTGTTTAATGTATTCACATGAATCTTTCAAAATTTTACTAATCGCAATTTTTAAAATTTACAATTCTTTAGGAGATCTATAAAGCTATAATTTAATATTAAAAACTCCATGTTTTTTATTATATATTTGATAAATAGTGTCTACCATATAATTATGATAGATATTAATGATTGAAATCCCAAAATGAATTATTATTTCACTTAAACAAATCTATTTTAGAAATGAATTTAAAGATGAATCCTAAATTTAACATATATACATGATACCTACTATAAGAAATTGGGACACCTAGGGGTAGGGGTGGGGTGGGTAACTGGGTTTTGAAATAAATAATTACTTCTTGTTTAACAAAATTTTTTAAGATATTGTTCCCTTGTTAGTTAAAAAACAATTTGAGTTATCTATTACATTGGTAAATCCACAGAACACATTAAATAAAGTATCCTATAGAAATGAATGGATGTATAATAATATTTTAAAGATAAAAAAATTTCATTAAAACCAATTTTAATTGTCTATATATCATATATTGTTACATGTTACAATGACTTATAGTGTGGAATTATAAGTATTAATGCATGTAATCTCATCAAATTGAATTGATAGAACATGAAGTAAAAATTGATCATGAAAACTGATTTATATATTTATAGGATACAATGAAACCATATTTTACATTGAAAATCCCGAAAACATCTATTAATAAAAAACATCACTCAAAATATCTTCGTGGTATAACATGAGACTTTTAGTCTGGTAAACTTTTGCAGAAAAATACATACACAACAGATCATTCCAACTATAACATAATAGAAGACACAAATTTTGGATATGTTCACTAGTAAAATTTTTAATATAACATGTAAAACCATTTTCTCCTCTCATACAACACACATCTATTTACCATTATTATGTTTGTAATCACGTCCTTCCAATTACCCATTGTCAACCTTTCATATAAACCCATTATCACAACAATATTTTTGGCATATAATGTTCATCTATGATGTCAAAATTTCCGATGAAAATGTGCAACTGAAATTATTCAAGATTCCTCCATGGTGATCCATGAATAAATTTTCTCCATGTTTTATTTTGTGAATAAAAATAAAAAAAATTCATGGCACACTAGAATCATGATTTGAATTATGATGCATTAATTATAGAGTCCCCTCAAGCATTAGGTATTTTCGAAGTTCTGATAAAATGAGAGTATTCAAGATAGAAGATCCTCCCATGTAGTCCACTCTAGAAAGTGAAAAATAATGAACATGAATAAATCTTTTCTTTATTTTTTTATATTACTATTTTATGGAAAAATACCCATTATTTATTTAATTCTACATCGAAAGATAAATCAATATGTGGATGCATAATTACCATAGATGTGGCATCCATTTTATAAGAAAACCCTTAGGCCCTACCCTCATCAGATGATAACCATGATTCCCCACATAGTGCACTACAACTTTCCTAGATTGATTATTATGTTGACCCAAACTAAAACTTACATGAAGTATCTAATCATGGAATATTCTTTTATCATATTGTCCCATTTCCTTCGGTAGCTTTGTTCATTCATGGTTTATAACATTGTATTGGGCCTATTTTTTTAATATGCTTCCCTAATTACTAAAATTTACAAATTACAAACACACACACACACACAATATATATATATATATACATAATTTTCATGAATGAGACCAAAAAAAAATAATTAAATATATATATAAATAGTTATTTATTCAATTTTAAAAACTCGATTCCCATTATCCTAAAAAAAATTCATCCATGCCATGAAATAATGTAGGTTCATATACAAGGCTTAATCCAAAATCATATTCAAAGAATCACCACTACATTTGAAATCGACCTTATCAGGATTTCCATTCATTTCGTGGATTCATTAATAGTAAAATTTTCAATCATGTCATCTAATTCAAATATTTGTTAAATCTATTCTTTAATATAATTTCATCAAATCAAACTAAATGATATATTATAGAAGAATCCTCAATAATTTATTTACATTTTATAGTATAATGTAAGGATCCCTATAGGGGTTGGTAATCTTCTACACTATGTATTCTCTCAATATTATGAAAACACTAATCCATTTCAACTATAGAGTGATTTTGTGAATGTGATAAATGTGGGAAATATATAGATTAGGATTCATATGATTATTGATGTTTATAGTTCATTACACTAGTGAATTTTGTGGGGAGATAATATATAATTAATAATAAACCACTTTACCTTGGTAACATATTAATTAAGGAAAATATATAGATTTACCATATTGTAATGACTTTTGATCTATTTATAATTTTATACTTAGGGGGATAATTTAAAGGTATATTTATAATCAGAGAAACCTAGGAATTGTTCCCACACATGTTGTTTTTATTAAGTTTCACACTATTCATTGGTGATATCATAAGATGTAGATATTTTGAAGAAGTTGAATAGAGAATATTGTTATTGTTCATTAATAGCAGTGTTCATGTAGGAGTTTTCATTATTTTTTATCTAGATGATTGATTTTTTCAGGAATCTTTAATTATACTAGTTCTATATAATTTTTATTTATAATTGATTACTATATATGTATTATTTATATATTAATGGGTTATTGATAATTTTACCTTGTATATTATACTATTTTTATTTTTTTATATACACGAATTATCAATTTTGTTTCCCTAATCCTATTGATATGTGGTTAATTACATTTATAGTGTATAAGGATTACAATTTCTAATATATAACATCTTAGTGATTTTCATCAACCCAGGGCCTATTTTTGTATGGGATTAGGGTGTCACACATAGATTAATATCATACTAGGTGGGATACTGGTGTATCAAGTAATTTAATTGTGAAATTAATTCAATTTGTGACTTAATGATTGAGTTTGTAGTTAGTTTTCTTTTGTGGAATGGTTGGGGGAATAAATAAACATTATTGAGACCCTATATTTTCAAACATTAACATTAAATCACTTTTCAAGAATAATTAATAAATTAGAAAAAAAATGTCCCTAAATACCGCATTAGTCTTGTTCCATTGGAATTTGTGATACATAAAAAAATGGTACATAAGTGAGCTATATTATCCTCCAATAAGTTCTCTAAGGATAGTAACCATATGAAAATTATAAAACATAATCCATATCTTCATTTCTGGGAGATGTAATAATTAAAAGGTATGATCTCATATGTTCAATAAGGGATAATAGTGGAGGAAAGTAAGTATGAACATTATAATAGGGGTATGAGAATGTGATCATAACATTAGAAAGTCATAACCTGCATATCAATGATAAAAAACATGAATCATGCAATAATTATTCGAAATTAATATGACATTAATCATAATGGAATAAATATCATATGACACGAAAGTATAACATATGATTAATATATAGAATTTGGGCATAAAAAACTTGCAATATCATTTATTATTGTTCATGACGAATTTCAAGAAATTATTAAGGAACTTCTTTGGGACTAGACCTGCTGGGCAGGACACCACACCATCCCAAGAAATTTTCTATTCCTTGTAAAGTATTTGTATTCCCCTCTTACCATAGTGGTGTAGGTTTCTGAATATTCCCATTGTGGATCATATTCCCCCTCATCCCATAGTAGATTGGGATTCCCAATCTTCCAAATGTGAATCAAGATTCCCAATAACCCCCACTACCACAAAAACAGTTTTTCGCAGCGCCCCCCTATATCAGCGCTTTAGTTAGCGCTGATAAAGGGCCCCCTTTATGAGCGCTTGCTTAGTAGCGCTGATAAAGGGCCCCCCTTTATCAGTGCTTGCTTAGTAGCGCTGATAAAGGGGGGCCTTTATCAGCGCTTTTTTAGCATTGATAAAGGGTCGGCTTCAAAAAAAAATTAAAAATATATTAATATATTAATATATAAATATATTTATATTGTTATATAAATATAATATATAATTTTTAAATATATTTTAGATAAGTATAAATGTACATTTACACTTATTATACTTAATATTTAAGATATTTAGTGAAAATGACTTCTTAAAAAATTTAAAAAATATTTTTAATTAATATATTGATAATAATTATGGAGTAATAGTCATTTAATAACAATTTGAGGACTAAAAAAATTAAAAAAATTTAAAAAAGATCCAAAATATGTTGAAAACGCAACTCAAACTTCAAAAAGCCATAACTTTTGATCCGAGTGTCCGTTTGAGCTCTACCACATATCAAATCGACGCCTGCGACGAGCTCTACGTCGCTATGATTTCGGGGGTCCTCAAGCAAGCGTTTTTCGAGGCCAAAAGAGTCCCAGAAGGCCTCCAAAACTGAGTTTTTTGTCGGGGTACCTAGATTTTTTAAGATTTTGTGGATTTTCAAACTCGTTTAAGGGGGTATTATTGAATTTTCTTGGTGGGGACTAAATTTATTCCAAGGTATTACATTCATATTGATATTATGACTTTTAAATTTCATCCTTTTTTATAATGAACTGCTATTTATAGTCAAATATATAACTATATGTACATATTTTTTATATATTCGCACCTAAAAATTAATTTTTTTTAATAGATAATTAAAAATATTTACATATAAAATATATTATATTTATCTAGATAATAAATAATATCCATTTTATTTAAAATACCAATATATGAATATTTATATACCTATATATTAATCTAACTATATAAATATATATTAATCTAACTATATATATATATTAATCTAACTATATATATATTAATCTAATAACTATATATATATTAATATAACTACATCTATATATATTGTATTACTATAAATATATATATTAATATCACCATAAATATATATATTAATATCACTATATATATATTAATATAACTATATAAATATATATTCATATAACTATATATATGTTAATATGACTATATATATGTTAATAGAACTATATATATGTTAATATAACTATATATATGTTAATATAACTATATATATGTTAACATAACTATATATATATATTACTATATGAATAAATATAACTAAATATATATATATATAGATATAGATATATATTAATACCACTATATATATATTAATTAATATTACTATATATATATTATAATATAAATATATATATATATATTATAATATAACTACATATATATATCAATATAAATATATATATTACTATACGAATAAATATAACTATATATATAAATATATATATATAGAGATATCATGAATTGGAAAGCAAATCAAAATAGAGTAGTGGTAAGGGCTTAGGAGCGCAGGGGGGAGGTCTCGAGTTCAAATCCTGGTGGAGGATGGGGTGCGCACGCATGGGGAATATTGGAGCAAGCGTTGTTAAAAGGTGGAGGGGGGTGCGTGGGGTGCGTGGGGTGGTGTATAGGGGCCGAAAAGCGTTGTAAAAGGGTGGGTTCAAGCGCTATAAAAGCCCCCCCGATTGGCAGTATTTTTTAATTTTTTTTAATTTTTTTAACTTTTATCAGCGCTTTTTTAAAAGCGCTGATAAAATGGTCCTTTATCAGCGCTAAAACGAGAGCGCTGATAAAGGAAGCGCTGATATAGGACCCCTTTATCAGCGCATTTTTTGAGCGCTGATAAAAGACCCCTTTTATCAGCGCTTTTTTTAGCACTGATAAAGGGGTCCTATATCAGCGCTTTTCGGAGCGCTGATAGAGGGACCCCCCCCCCTTTATCTATTCTGGCTTTATCAGCACTTTTCTAGCACTGATAAAGGACATTTTTAGCGCTGATAAAGGCCGTGTTTGTAGTAGTGCCCATAGTGGATCAATCCCATTGACATGATTCACATAATTATCTCATTAGACATAAGTATTTACCATATTAATTTTAGGTACATATAGGTCCCAACCCTCATATAGTGGAAAACATGTACATGTGTTCCACAATAACATAAATCATCCATCATATCAGAATCTGTAAAAAGAAACAATTTAAAAAAAGTTTAATTAAAAAAATCAGGTAAAAGAAAAGGGTTTCATAAATATCAGTCCATAATTAACATGACCCATTCATAGAAATAATAAGAATTGAAACATTGATCTATATCCATATTAAAACATATTTAACATAAAATAGTGTTTTCATATATGAAAAATTGTTTTGAAAGATAATTTGATATAATTAACAAGGAAAATTATCTTTCCACTTTGAAAAAAATCATTATAAAATAATAAAACATTGAAAACCCATATTTTAATGAAATTAAAATTGATAACATATCAAAAATATTTGAAAACCATTTTAAAAATATATTAATTTTTTCCCTTGAAAAGAGTTATGGGATCATTTGGAACACATTTAAATGATTTTTAGTAAACATTGTTTTGAAGGAAAACAAATTTCTGAAAAAAGGGAGAATACCATTACATGAAACATATAATATCATGAAAATAATTAGATTAATAATGTTAAATGAAAAAAATTAATTGTATACATTTGGTTATAGAATATAGGTGTGTAACAAAACATGTTACTCAAAGAATGAATATTTTGTGAAAATTAGCTTACCGATTTGGTACCTTTTGAACCATAAAACCTGTGAAAGAGAGATCAAAATATATATGTAAATTACCTTAAATTTAAATATAGTAATCATATAATAAATTCATGGGAATTTTATACACCACAAATAATAAATTGGTTGTGGACATGGATGGTATCTCATAGGAAATAAAAGTAAGAGGGAAATCCTACAGTACATGATTAATTTTAGAATCATGAACCATATAAAATGATAACATAAATTAAAGCATTGAATATATTTAAATAAATCAAAATAATAATAAAAAATATCCTATGTTAGTATATAAAAAAGAAATAAGAAGAATGGGGTGAATATGGAATTTAGATTATAGAAATAAAAAGTGATATGAAATTCCTTTTCTTTTGAGTGTTGAATTCATTCACAAACCTTTAAACCTCATATATATTAAATATAAGTGTTTTATAAGTATTAAAAAAAATCATAGACACATATATATTCCACATACAATTTCATTATGACTTAATATTACCTATTTCATAATAATTCATTGTTAATGTTATGCTTTACGTAATATCCATTATTTTTTACGTTCATGTTTTTACATGTTAGCCTTGGTCTTCATACATATATAGTTATTATATTTTATCTAGAATTATAGAACTTATATAAATATAATATATAAAATTATTTATATATATTATTTATATATTTATTAATTTTGATTAACATAATATAGAGATTGAAAATAAAATATACCATTCATTGAGATGGTAATTGTACATATATAAGAACATTATTTTCATTTTCATGTCAATTTAAAAGAAAGGAATTTATGTCATATATTATCATTAAAAATTCATTTTTAAATCATATAAAGAAAATATATTCATTAAATTCATCCATATTACGATCCATGTGAGATATATGTGAATGAGAAATCACTTCATATTGTTGAGATGGCATGCCATGAGTATGCACAACTGGCATTGTAAATTTCCCAGAATATATTACGAAACGTATAATGGTAAATATGATATAATAATTATAGAAGAATAATTATATCATAAATATGATATGTAAAAAATTAAACTGATCATAATTCTCACTCATATAATATGGAAATGGAAAATTAATTGTTTCACTACGTGGTGAAGATAAGCTATACGTATGAATGAGTGATACATTAATTTTTTGTTTGATGGGAAAGGGGTTGTGTAATGGTGTGATCATAATCATAATAATATTTTATAATATTTAGTTTTCTGATGCTATTATTTAATTATATATATCGTAGTATTGTATAAGGTATAGAAGTGTAGAAAAATAGAACGATTGGTTATAACAATTATCACTTCATCAGAACGACTCCTTTATATCTCATCAAATGGATAATAGGGATGGTTATTTGGGAAAACCAACACCACTATAATGTTTCTACGTATTTTTATAAAGGAAATGGGTAGTGTTTTCAAGAGTTATAAGGATCAATATGATAAAATGAGATGAGGGAGTAGGAATCATTTTATAATGAACATGAGGTGAAGTTGGAATATATAAACAATTAATTTATAATAAATTAAAAATAAATAAAGAAATATCCAAAATGAAATTTATTCAAAGATAAGATGATATAGGATTTCAATACCATTATCTAATAAATTTAGACATGTTTTGATTAAATATTAAACCATTAATTTTTTATTAACCCTGAGTTAACCTATTCTAATTTTATCTATCCCAGAAATGTTTTCATGTTTTGTGAATTTATTTTTTACATATAATGTGTTAATTGGAACATAAATTATCATTTCAAAATATTTTTGACCATATATAATCCCCCTATCCTAGGAAAATATTTTAATAATTTTTAATTAATTTATTAAATTAATATTTTCATAAAATATCACACATATCAATTATGACACAATTAATAACTTTGAATTTTAGAAATACATACAACATGGTAACTTCAAAAAAATTTACATAACACACCCCTAACATATCATATTCATCCATAAAACTATTGGAACACCATAAATACGAAAATTTAAATTTCTTTTAATATTTATAATATCATATAATTGATTATTTCATTATTTGAGTTATTGCAACTTCATCATATTTTATTTATTTATGATAATAATTTTTTACAATAAAAATTTAAAATAAAATTCAATTATGTCGATAGAAAATATAGATTACATAATCATATAAATATTAATGAATATCTATTATTTTCTCCCATATTAAAAATATTAATCTTATCAAATGTAAGAGTGTGACATTTTCCCACTCACTTTGAGTTTAATAAATTTCAAAAAACATTTCTTGTAAAAGTTTCAATAAAATTATTAAATTTTGATCCTAATGTATTAAGGGTTTAATTACACTCATCCAATAATTTTTTTTCATGTATTTGGGTAGATTTTTTGTATTTATTGAATCATATTAACCCATAATTACCTGATATAACATTAATTGTGGTATTAAAAAATTTTAAAGTTATTATTCAAATTTTATCAAAAATATAATTGACCAATGTAATTATTATGGAACATACGATTTAAAATATGAAACCAATTCTTCACCATTCATAAATGTCAGGACCCATCCCATGGGGCCCTTGCTGTGAATATTCCAAGCCTGCCATCCATAGGACAGGGGCTGGTGACTAGCACCAAAAGGTGTATCATTATAACATGGAGTAATTCTCTCGAAACTTGTACAAATATACATCCCAAGAAATCAAAAAGAAACAACCATGATGTTAAATGTTGTAATAAAAAGTTTACTGAAAGTAAAGGATCAGAATAAAGGCCTAATTGGAAAGAAGAAGTATAACTGAAATGGAAATAGTACTACTAGATCGTCCATTGAGGATCCTACTTGAAGGGTATGTACAACTCTTGATCAGTAGTCACAGTGTCCCGTCACATCAAATGGTCCACCTCGGAGTACCGTCTATTCCTGGCTCTCTCATCCTCAATGAACAATATACGTCACCTAAACTGGACACATCAAGGTATGGGTGTAGCCCATGTAGGGTTGAGTATAACAATACTCAGTCAGGACCCCATGACCCCTGAAGGTCTCCCAGATTTCCACAATGGAAAAAACACAAATCAAGACTTAAAAAACAAAGCACGAAGAAGTATTTTACTCTAATTAGATATATGCTAATACATATAACTAATTTATCATGATTTACTCATTTCATACATGAGGAAACTTAAGGCTCCAACTTTTAATCCTTCAGCACAACTGATCCACAATGGAAGAATACCACAAAGGTAACACCATGAAGGTAACACCACGAAGGTTAATGTACCAAAAAGATAACACCATGAAGGTAACACCACGAAGGTAAAATTACCACAAAGGTAACACTACAAATGTAACACCACAAATGTAAATGTACCACATAGGTAACACCAAGAAGGTAAAATACTTAACTCCCACAGGTATAAAACTAAGAATAGAAGTACAGATGATTAGATGAGAAGCTATATCATCATATTCTGTCGAGAGGCACTACTTCTAAATATACAGAGTCTGGTCCACACACGATCGATAGCTACTAACCCCTATATATCCACATAGGATCTGACCCACACACGATCAGTATGCACTAACACAGACAGGATTACTGAGAGATGACCCACACATGATCAAACCCACACTGGATTGGTATGAGCTGACCCGCACAAGATCATTGAGAGCTGACCCATATATGATTACACCTAGATATGATCGGTGCTGACCCACATAGGATCGCTCGATACTAACCTATGTATGATCTGTCTCCATTCTCTTCCCCACTACCAACCACTTTATTCCTGCTCATGGAACGTATCAGAGAACTGCTCCTCTATCCATCGATTGTACCTCAACCACCCCGAAGTTCCACTAAAAAGTGTCCCAAAGGAACTCAATGTTTTAAGGTTTCCAACGAGATAGACTACACATCAATTGGTCTTTTGGTCTGTGACATATAATCATTTTAGTTCCAATGGCCAAGTTGGAATCAGTTTCGATCAAACATTGAAATACTCCAACATTCTCCAAAACTCATATGGACTATACCCAAAGGACCGTCTTTCTACTAGGGTCCCTACGCCATAGACGAGATGTCAAACAAACATCCTGATTTCATGTTATGATCTTTTTACCGAAACTATGCCTGGAAGGGGCTAGGTTCGGTCCGACCCGGCCCAACCTGGTCCGGGTATGACCCGGTTGGGCTCAACCCTCTTGGGTGGATCAGCCCTCTTGGGTGGCATGGCCCACTGGGCTGGCGCGGCTGGGCCTGGGAAGGGCATGACCCATGGAGGGGTGCAGCCTACTGGTGGTGTGACCCACAAGGGCTTGTGTGGCCTGACCCGGGTAGGGGAGTGGGCTGCTGGAGGCGCATCCCCCTTGAACTTAGGTGGCCCAGCCCAGGGAGTCACGCACAGCGGGGCACGCGCCACCCACTGGAGTGGGGCCTACCCTAGCCGACACGGGGGTGGGGGGGGGGGTCCCCTCAGTTTTCATGATGAGCTGAGCGGCTATTCGGTTTGTGAAGTGATGATTCAACATGGTGCTGCCCAGTCCCCATTAGACCTATAGAAGGGAGGGTCCTTCCACCATGCGGTTTTGATCCCCTACCTCCTCCAACGTCATGTGACAACACCCCGCTCTACCTCTGTCTTCTGTGGCCGTCTTGAGCCATCCACCTTCTTCACCTGCCCTGGCTTCGGCTGTGGCCCTTCCCCACTGGCGGAACATGACGGTAGGCCGCACTGCCTCCATGGCCTGCCGATGTCGGCTGCTCTGCTAACCACCATGACATAGTGCCTCACCCTCCTCCTGTTGTGCACCACAGTGCACCATCTACATCATGGTTGGCCGGTGCCACTGTGCTGATGGTCTTCCATAGATAAATCAAGGTCAAACAGGGTAGTAGAGGGTCCATACCATGTTTTTTTGGACCACTCCCTCCGTGCTAACTTGAAAACATGATGGAGGAATTGGATTCAACAATCATTTGAAATTATAACTAATTAAATCCCTTCCTCGTGTTTTTTGGAGGGCCTATAATTTTGAGAAATATTCACTTTTTATCATTCAGTGGAGCTTGTCACTGCCTACTAGAACCATCTCTATCCTCCTTGTGATTGGTGTCAAGACACTTTTTCATAACCTCGTCACATGGTGAACTAGTGCCAATACTCCTCCCCAAACTCCATATAAATAATAGAGGGGGAAGTTGAGTAACACATATAGAATTAATGGGGGTTCATTTAATTGGATCATCATAATTCTAATGGAGCTCTTACAAAGGATTTTATGAGTCAATCCATTTAATGTCTTGACATGTTGTTGGTCTAGACAATACCTCTTGTACATTGGAGAAAAATAATGGAATAAATAAAATAAAAAAGTAATTTTATTATTCAATTTAAAATTCCAAAAGCTTACTTCTTGTCTAGACATACTGTGGTCAAAGTGAAGACTCCCTTATGCGACTCGCAACACTGCGGATTCAACGGTGTCCTCAGATTTTTAATCCAAGCATCGATTCAAAATATAGAAAATGTCGCCGACACATTTTCCGAACGTACCATAAAAAAGATCAGAAATTTATTCCAAGCACACCAGGGCACACAATCACACACCGTCAATTTTTACAAGCTCATAATAATTCCATATAATAAAAAAATACATATAATTAAAGGTCTTTACATTCTCCCCACCTTTGGGATTTTCATCCCCGAAATCCACAATAAAGGATAAGGAAACAAATGGGGGTACTGAGCATGAATATGAGCCTCCCGCTCGCTTGTCCTCTCTTGGAGGTTCCCATGTTGCCAGCAAACACACACTATAGGTATCGATTTTCCATGATGGACCCACTCCTATCGATCCTCAATATCCACTAGAACCTCTGTAAACATCACTCCATCATCAAAGTACATCTACCAATGGTCGATGATGTGAGATGGTTCATGTACGTATCTCTTCAGTTGGGTTACGTGGAAGACATCATGCACCCTCTCTAACTACGGTGGCAATTCCAAGTGGTTTTCTACATCACCAAAATACTAAAGAATCATAAATGGTTCAATAAACTTTAGTGAGAGTTTGTCGCCTCAGCCTAATCTTTGTATTCCCCATTGAGGGGATAATCACAAGAATATGTGGTCACCCTCCTGGAACTCCAGATGTCTCTATCTCTTGTCAGCATAAGACTTCTGTCTTCTATGTGTAGTCTCCATCCACTCCTGGATGATCTTCACCTTCTTAATGGTTTCCCATACCAACTCTTGACCCATAAGTGATAACTACCCTTGTTCTGTCTAAAACATAGGTGATCTGCATGGTTAACCATACAAGGCCTCCAACAGCACCATAATGATGGTGGAGTGATATCTGTTTTTGTATTAGAACTCCATTAAAGGCAAGTGATCCTCTCCTATGTGGACAAAATCTAGGAAACAAGAACATAGCATGTCCTCCAGTGTCTGTATGGCTCACTCCATCTAACCATCCATCTGAGGATGAAAGGCGGTGCTCAAACATACCTGAGCCCCGAACGGATCATGTAGTCCCTTCCAAAATCGAGAAGCAAAACATGAATCATGGTAAGAGACGATATCCGATGGCACCCCATGAATCCGTACAATCTCTTATATGTAGAGGTATCACAAGACCCCTACCGATCCATACTCTCGGATGGGTATAAAGTTGGAAAACACGGTGAGTCGGTTAACGATCACCCAGATGGAATCATGTCCCCTAGACGTCCATGGTAACTCTTTCACAAAGCCCATGGAGATAACATCCCACTTCCACTCCAGCACCTCTAGTGCTTTCGCTAAGCCTGCTAGAACCTGATTCTTGGTCTTCACATGCTGAAGAGTGAGGCATCAAGAAACAAACTCTTCTATAGGTTTCATTATCCCTGGACACCTGTGCTAATGCCATAGGTCCTGGTACATCATTGCCACACCATGATGTACTTCTATAGGTGACGCATGGAACTCCCTTAACACCTCATCACGTAGCACCACTGGTACTATGGTGCGTCCTCTACATAGGATGATGTGCTCCACACCTTCATAAAATGTATCAATTTCTTATCATGTTGATATTTTAGCACGTCAAGCCTCATATTCAATGTCCCCAAGTTGTTCTTCCCAAACATGATGATGAAGTGGGGGAGTGGTAGTCATAGACTGGAGGTAATCTATTCCATCTCTATCTACAATTTATATCTACAATGTGGCTAGCTGCTCTGTTTCCTCACATAGTAGTTGTAAACCAGACCTCATGTTGAGTGCCTCGACCATGACGTTCCCCTTCCGAGGAGTATAGAATATCTCAATGTCATAGTACGGGAGAAACTCTAACCATCGTCGCTACCTCAGGTTCATGTCCTTCTGTGAGAATATATACCTGATACTCTTGCGATCAGTGTAAACAATATTTCATTCACCCATCAGTTAGTGTCACCACATAATCCAGGCGAAGACCACTGCTGCTAACTCTAGGTCATGGGTAGCATATTTATACTCATGTTGTCTCACTTATTGTGAACCATAAGCAATCACTACTTGCTCATTCATCAGGACACACCCATGTTCGGTTTCTGATGCATCACAATAGACTACATACCTAACACCCTCTATTAGTAGCCTCAAGATGGGGGCGCCCTTCAGTCTCTACCAAAGCTCCTGAAAACTCTGCTGGAATATCTCTATCCACATGAAGGGATGTCCCAAAGGTGACAAGGGTGTTGCAACTCTGGAATAAGTCAATAACGAATCTCTGGTAGTACCCCTCCAATCCCAGGAAACTCTGCACCTCAGTCACACTTCTAGGTGTCTCCCAAGCTATCACAACCTCTAGCTTTACAGAATCCACTACAACTCCAACCATCGAGATAACACATCCCAGATAGTGGACCTACCGTATCATGAACATGAACTTAGAGAGCTTAACATAAATCTGGTTCTCTTAGAGTGTATCCAGAACTACCTTTAGATGATAGGCATGCTCCTCCTCCATCGCTAAGTACACCAAGATGTTGTTGATGAAGACCACCATAACGAAATCAAGGTATGGATCGATGATCCTATTCATGAGTACCATGAACACTTTTGGGGCGTTATCCATGCTTAATGGCATAACCAAGAACTCATAGTGGCCATACAGACATCTGAAGGTCGTCCTATTCACATCCTCATTTTGTAACCTAAGATGATGATAGCTTGATCTGTGGTCTTTCTTAGAAAACAAATACTCCCCCTTCATCTAATTAAAATGATCATCCATCATTGGAACTGGATAATTGTTCTTCACGTTCACTTGTTTTAGGCATCAAAAGTCCACATAGAGCTTCAAAATCCCCTCAGCCATCTTAGAAAACAAAATAGCGACTACCCATAGAGAAACACTGGGCCTTTTGAACCCCTTCATCTACAATTCCTCTAGAAATAGTCGTAACTCATGAAGTTCCACGGGATCCATCTGATATGATGGTTTATATATTTTTGTCTTCTTGGAGTTCATGTTGATGCATAAGTTTACCTCTCTGCATGGAGGTAGTCCAGAAACATCATTAGGGAAGACATCACCATACTGGTCCACTACAACAGGATATCTCGTACACTCAATATAAACTGCCATGAGGGTAAGGCTAGACAACTGATGTGTGATTGGATCCACCCTCCTCAGGGCAAGTCCATCCTGTCCTAAAAAGGTTCCCTTCTCACTGGTGAAGGAAAATCGGGTCCCATCCACATGGTCACACCACACATTTTCACCTAATACAGTCAATCAGAGCATGGGTTGGGGATAACTAGTCCATACCCAAGATGATGTCATAAGGCCTCGCCGCCGCCACTACAAGATCCCAGTTGAAGCTCTATCCTCTTAGAATAATCACACACTGCTGAAAATATTGTGTAATTGTCAAATCCCCTATCATAGTGTCTCTTTCCCAAAGGATCTAGCCAACGACTCCAACAAAATCTTTGAGCTCTAAATGAGTGTTGTGGAAATGAATGAGTTCCTGGAACCTTTGTCTATAAGTACTATAGATAAGGTGGAGTAGACACATATCGTACCACTAAGGCGATCTGGGGGGCCATTGTCGTAGGCCTCAGCCGCCTAGAGGTGATATTGTCCATGGCCTCCTGCTCCCTGTGGTTCGGATGGACCACTTGGAGGTGGTGGCGGAAGAACACCAAATCACCACCCACCTCCTACTTGACAACCAAATTCTTTACCCTGACCTCCATCTTGGGGTACTCCTCATTAAATTTTCTACATCAACCACGGTGGCCCCTCGAACATTAGTTTTTTATCCGTATAGTCGGTCGAGATGTTAAGATCCATGTGACCATACCTGTCGCATGAGTAGAACTTCCTACTCCTCAACTGTCCTCCTCTATCCCATGTGCCCCTAACCACTGACCCTATATCCTGAGGTTGTCCGCTAGATGATCTACCTTCTTGTTCCCCTTTGTTATCTTTCTACTACCTTCTACAGATGACACTACTATTGAAATTCAGGTGGAGGCTCTCACTGTGGGTGCCTTCTCTACTAGGAAGCTCCCCACCAAAACTGCTCGATCTAGAACCCCAAACTATGTCGAAATGCTGAGTGATATCATCGATGCTTGGATCTCCCATTGGAGAACTACTCAAAGGTCTGGGCCCTGATGAAAACGTCTTGTACCATGTTGGTGGAGTAGTAGGAGAGATTAGTGAACCTCGCAGAGTATTAGGACACAGTCATGCTACCCTAATGTAAGTACAAAAGCTCATGTATACATACTGAGTATAGAGTCATTGGGATGAACTCTGCCCAATAAAGGACCTCATATTCCACCCAAGAGGGGGTCACCTCATCGTTTAACCAGAGCTTTGAACTCCACCATCTCCTAGATGCTCCCCAGAAGTGACTGAAAGCTAGGATTACCATCATATTGGCTGGTGTCTCAACTAAGTGAAAAATCTGGCCACAACCTCTAGCCAGTCCTCACCTGCCTGCAGATCCATCTCGCATCAGAACCACAAATTTCTCTACCTCTAAAACTCATTCAACTCACTATGTCATCATGCAACCTTTTCTGGTTGGTCTGGTGGAATCCTCTTCCCAACAGGTGGTGGTGCTATTGGTGTACCTCAGGATTGTACTATTTCCATCAGAGGGCCTTGTATCAAGGCCACATCACACGGTGCGCCATCATTGTGTACTCTTTCGGGAATCCTGGCTTGCTGTCCACATGGTGGAATTCTGAAAGCAAAATAGGTGCGCCACAGAAAAAAAGTTATCCCTAGTGAGGTGACTCAAGAAATTGAAATAAAAACTTTTAAAAAACACACACAATCAGGGTTTTCATGCACTAAGTGAGAAATCAGAATTCTAGGTCCTAGTGTATGGATACTTCAGTATCCACACTAACATTGGATTCCCTAATCTAAAAACCACACTACTAACACATAACACTCTTTACTTATTGAAAAGATCAGAGTTCTAGTTCATCGGTAAAACTGACTCCTCTTATACCACTTTAAAACAACCCGTCCCCCGGGTCTAGTTCTGTGACTACCCCACGCCTACCTTCTATAGGCCAGGGGTTGACAACTAGCACCAAAAGTCATATCCCTATAATGGGAAGGAAATGACTTTAAAAATACACAAAAAAACATCCCAAGAACCCAACTAGTAGAAAACATGATGTAAACTGCTGTAGTAAAAAGTGTACTAAAATTAAAGGGTCCGGAATAAAAGCCCAACAAGAAATAACATGTAAAAATAAAAGTGAAAAAAGATCATGGATCATCCACCGAGGATCTTACGTAAAGGGAAGGTTCATCTCTAGATTAGTAGTCAATGCATCACATGATTCCAAATTGTCCACCTCTGGGCACCATCCATTCCTGGATCCCTCAGCCTTGGTCAAGGTTGTACGTCTTTTGCACAAGACACAACAATGTTCACGTGTAGCCTGTGTGGGGGTGATAATAAAAATACTCTATAGGGACCCCGAGACACTTATTGATCTCCTGGAGCTCCATAATGGAAAAAACACAATTCAAGACTTCAAACACAGAGCATGATGTAGTAATCAACTCCACTTAGGTATATGCCCATACATATACCCGAGTTATAAAGATATACTCATACCATAAATGAGGCACATGAGGATCCAACATTAACATTTAACACAGATGATCCACGAGGGAAGAATAAAACAAATATAACACCACAAAGGTAAGACCACAAATGAGAATGTACCACAAAGATAACACCACTATGGTAAAAAAGAAGGTAAAAGTACCACAAAGGTAACACCATAAAGGTAACACCATGAAGGTAAATGTATCACATAGGTAACACTACGAAGGTTACACCACGAAGATAAAAAACTTTGCTAACATCGGTATATAAGTAAGATCAGAAGTACAAATGATTAGTCAAGAAGCTAGATCTTCTTATTCTATTGAGAGGCACTACTACTAACAAAATGGAGTCTGACCCACATAGGACCAATTGGTACTAACCACTGCTAACCCGCACAGGATCTGACCCTCACAAGATCGATATGCGTTGACCCACATAGGATTGACGAGCATTGACTGACATAGGATCTTGCCCACACAAGATCAGTATGAACTGACACACATAGGATCACTGAGTGCTAACCAACACAGGATCTTACCTATATAGGATCAGTGCTGAACCACACAAGATCACTCGGTACTAACCTTTATATGATATGTATCCAACCTCTGCCGCCCTACCAGGCACAGGATTCCCACTCGTGGAATGTGTGGTATAACCTATCCTCAAGCCATAGGTAGTACCTCAACCCCCACTAATTTCCACAAAGAATTATACCAAAGGAATACTGTGTTGTAAGGGTTCCAACACGACATATGGTGTGTCAATTGGATGCCCGATCTATGAATCATAAGCATTTTAGTTCCTAGGGTCTTGTTGGATTCAGGTCCGATCCAACCGAAACATACTCCCACTTTCTCCAAAACTCATGTGTATTATACCAAAAGGAAATTCGTGATCCAAGTTTCATAGTTCCACAGATGGTTCATGAAACATATGTTCATATTCCATGTTATGTTACTTTTAGCGAAATTCAGAAACGAAGGGTATGGGTCCAGTCCAACCCACCTTGGGCCATCATGGCCTAGTCTGGGCTGACCCAAATAATTTGTGGTTGACGCAACTTGGTTCTGGTTTAACTCAGCTAGGCTCATCTCGCTTGGGTGGTTCAACCCGCTAGGTTTGCGTGGCTCGGCCCATGGAGGGTGTGGACCGACCCACGGAGGGGCACGACCTACTAGAGGCGTGGCCTGTTGGGGCTCATGTGGCCTGACCCAAGGAAGGGCACGACCTGCTCGAGGAGCGGCCCACTTGTGCACGTGCATCCCGGCCTATAGAGGCGTGGGCCGCTGGGCATGCGCGTCCTGATATAGCGGAACCCACCCTAGCCGATATAGTGGGGGGGGGGGTCCCCTATTTTCTCGAATGGTCGAGCGGTCGTTCGGTTTTTGTTGCGGTGGCACCACGTGGCACTGCCATGTTGATGCATGACTCGTTGGAGGGCGGGTCCATCCACCACTGCTGGTCAGAGCCACTTCATCATCCAACATTGCGGATTCGGCCACGACCCTTCCCCACTAGCAGTGCGCGATGGCACGACACACCATCTCCACTGTCGGCCAGTGCCAGCCACTCTTATAACCTCAACAACATAATGTCATGGCCTCCTCCTCCCACACACAATGGCACTCCTCCTCCATCGTGACCGGTCAGTGCTGCCATGCCAGTGGTCTTCCACAAGGAAGGAAAGGGTAAAAAAGATAGTGGAAGGTTATGACCATGTTTGTTTGGCCCATGCCCTCCACGTAAACTTGAAAAAATGAGGGAGGGATAAGATTCAACAATCACTTGAAATTATAACAAATTAAATCCCAACCTCATGTTTATTGGAGAGACTCTGAGCATGAGGAAGAGTTGTTGTTCGTCATTTGGTGGCACTCGTCATGACCCGCTGGAACCGACTCTTCCCTCCATTTGACTGGCGTCATGACACTTTATCATAACTTCATCGCTTGGTGAAGCTATTCCAATACTTCACCCCAATCTCCTTATAAATAAGAGAGGGGGAGGGTGATTAACACACATTGAATTAACATGATTTCATTTAATAGGCACCTTTTTAATTTATACAGTGATGTTACAAAGTATTTGAGGAGTCAGTCCATTTAATGGAATTATGGTTCATTGGTATCACCATTGTTGCTTGTCCGCTGGATGGAAAGAAAAAAAGAGATGATATAACAATGTTATTTTAGTAGTCATTTTAAAATTCCAAAATATAACTTTTTATCGGGACCTACTACAATCGAAGTGAGGAATCCCATAAGAGAATCCCGGTGCTGCAGATTCAACTATGCCCTTGGATTTTTAATCTGAGCATCGGTTCATATGATTGAAAATACTGCTCGTGCGTTTACTGAGCGCACCTTAAAAAAGTTCAGAAAATCATTCTGGGCACACTGGGAATCAAAATTGCACGTCGTCAATCTTCACAGACTCATAATTATTCTATATAATTAAAAAAATTACTTGGAAAATCTAGGTAGTTACAAAAAACATGATTTTTCAATATTTTATTTAATATTAATCACATTGAATGTGTGGGAAAATGTGTAATTAAAGTTGAAACATGCCAAGGATTGAAACATATTTATATCTACAAAAATGTAAAACTTATTCCAATTACATATTTAAATTAAATGATTAAAAGTTAATCTAATTATTCTTTTAACACAATCAAAAACATAATTCAACAATATTAATTATTTGAATATAAAAAGTTGTTTTCAATTAAAATGTAATATATATTTTTTCTATTCATGAAATCATGAATCTAATCAGAAAAATAGCAAAAAGTAAATCAATGAAAAATTTTATACTCTGATTTAAAATAATAATATTATATTTTCAAATAATATATAAAATATTTTTAATTATTTTAATTAATATTGGTTATCAATTAATAGGTGGTAAGATTACAGTTTTTGAAAAATATAGTTTTTTATGCACAAACATGGGTTTGTTATTATCTTATTCCAATGAAATCTATTAGATGAATGTCAAAAATATTTTATTGAATATATAACCTATATATAAATTTAATATTAGTCAATAAATTTAATTAAATTAATTTTTTTAAGACAAAAATACTTTGGGGTGTAAAAGTAAAATTATTTCCTTTAGAATCAGTTTGTAAATAATTTCATTTCTAATTAACTACTAACCAAGAGAATCCATATTATAAACCTTATATTTTCATATGTTAGTTACTAAAATTCATAAGTACTAATTTAATGGCTATATTTTATCTTATTATATTAAATAAAAATATTTTAATACTATATTATTGTAACGCCCCAAAGAAATTTAATTTGAAAAAAATAATATTTTCATTATTATTACGGTGCATCTAAAATTAAAGAATTTCATAATAAAAATAAAGACAGGTTTTATTCAATATTAATGATGATAACATTCCATTTATATAAGGCCAAAAGATCCCCACAAACCAATAATGCCTACTTGGAGACCTATTAGAATCACCAGAAGACCCCCAAACACCACAGACATAATGAGAAAATTGTGGAAGTCCTACAAGTTTTTTACAATGGAAAAGAGTATGGAATGAACAATGACACCTATACTGAGAATAATGTTTACATAGAGAAAACATTTCACTGAGTTGTTTCTAAAGTATGGAATACATAAGCACCTCATTATAAGGCCTTTATGGCTGTTAATAGCCATTGCGGTCCTTTGGTGACCACTGGTTTTTTAAGGACCATAAAATGTTATACCCATTGGGTTTTTTTTATTTTAATTATTTTTTTGAATTCTGTATATTTAAGCATATTACCAAATCTGAATTTTTTTAAATGAATAAATGTTTCATCATTGAACCTGTTTTTTAAACTTAACTTATCTTTAGATTTTGAAAGTATTATGTTATAAAACCTAAAATGAATTAAAAAACATAACTTTTTTGTTTTAATGAAAATAAAAAATACAAGTACATATATTTTAGTTCAATAAATTTTGAGAGGAGAATAAATAATGATTTTTGATTAAAAATTACATATTTAAACTGAAAGTAATGTTTTAAATAACTCTTGATAATGAAAAGTTATACACAGTATAATTTAGATGTTGGATTATGTATTTTAATGTATCATAGTATATATGATGTTGAAATCATGTTTTAGAGTAAAATTATTAATTACATAATTTTATTCTTGGATATAAACATTGAATACTTCATTTTTTTCTTTCATTATTTTAAAGTAATGTTATATGGTTTATTTTGTTTTTGAATGATTTTAATCAAGAGCTGTATAAAACATTTCCTACACTTAAGCTATTCTTCGATCCAGTTGATGGAAGTAGCTCGCACCACTCCTTATAGAGTAGGCAGCTGGGCCTTGAACCCACAACAAGTATAGGCTAACCGTGAGGGAGAGCACATCCAATAGGATGCATGGGTATTGCAAGGTGGTTCCACTATGCGGGGTGGCACAACATTAGAGAGTGGGCGCAGGAGCGTGCCCACCAGGGTGAACTGGTATGGGGTGGTACCGGGGAGGGGTAAGAGATAAAATTGATTAACGACTGGGAGATGAAGTCTTATATGTCTAGCTAAAAATCTCCTCTATTTCAATTTGGTAAAAGTTTTTATTCAGTAGAGATAAAATCTCAACCACTCGATCACATCGCAGGATATCTAAAATGCATGATCCGGTCTCAGGTTTGAATCCCACCACCAAAACCCTTTTTTCCATGTTTTCTTTAGTCATATAATCAACGAATCAACTTTTCTATACCACCCTTATTTTTAAAAAAATTGGATCAATCTGAGACTGTTCGATCTAATTCCGTGTTTGATCTCATCCTTCCATTCATTTTTATCACCATGGAAACACGCATAGCCCTTCGATCAATCTAAGATGTAATTTCAACTATCCATTCATTTTTTTAAATGCGGATCTTGCCATAGCATTCCGATCGGCCTTGTTTTATACGGACCATTCACTCTTTTCCACACTCCTCTTTTCTTTTCATATTCATCACGTTGAACCACCCGCTGCCACTATTTCTCCATTGGGTCGTTCTCCTTCTCAGATTCTTTCAATCCCTCTCCAAGCCTAGTTGTCCTTATTCATCCATCCACAAATTCATCAATGGTAGGTTAATTTAATACTGAACCAATCCTATATCATGCAAGTTTTTGAAAATATATATATATATATATATGTATATTATTACCAATAATCAATCCATTTTAGATATTATTCAATCTCAGTATTTGATTTATTTATCTGGAATGTATGATTCATATTTTATTAATTTTAATTGTTTATAATTCTATAATGAACCATTGAAAATAAAATTATTTAAAAATATATATAGTTTAAATAAATCGGTTATATAAACCCTCTATTGTACCCTATCTCTACGGGTTCCCTCTTCTCAAGCTCCTCTCCAACCTCTGCTCAACCAGTGAGTTCATGTAATGGTTAATCTTGTTTTTTTGTTTTTATAAACCATGTATATATAAAGTTATATATTTATATATGATTCTTAATATGAAAATCCAATTTATTTCTTATGATTACTAAATAGTGATACTTTTTATGGATTTCATAATGAAAGTTAAAAATGTTAGGGGTTATTTCTCTATGATTTAATTATGCAAAACCTAATATATACTTTTGTGTATATATATATATAAATGTATTCATCTTTACCTAACATCCAAATAAATTCTATTTCATTTTTTTTTTCAAATGGTTTTTCTCAGGGTTTAATTAATGTATAGATGCATATAGTGCTTGAACGAGGATTATTTTGGTTTGTTGTTCATTTGAATAACATTGTTTACAAATTATGTATGTACAACTAGGTTAGTATGTTAATTTATTAAATAAACATATTTGGATTTCATGGTCTTTGAATGCTGAAGATATGTTCTTAAATTATGTCCTTGATTTCAAATAAATCATTTAAGGATTTAACTTTGTTTTGTTTTATTGGACCATATAAACCTATATGTGTATACATTAGGTTATAGGTATATATAAATATGTGATTTAATTATAATATGAATTTGGTATTCATAATACATATTTTATTGATTGCATTATGTTTTTGAAGTGTAAAACAGTTATGGGGATTTTTTAAACCTTGATTTCAGTTGTGAAAAATACCAGGCATACCCATTGTGTATATATATGGTTTTATATAATTTTCAATAACACACATATAAATATATGTATTTCAATCATTAAAACATAGGTTTTTAAATGGTATTATCTATATTAGTATGCTGTATAATTGTTTTCATTTTTAAGAATAATTATATATACATGTATAAGCTCATTTCTTTAATTAGGAAAACATCACACGAAATAATGGTTTTACATACATGCTTTGTATTTAAATTTGCAACATGGATTGAATTTATATATTTAGGATTATGTTTTAATATATTTTATATTTCAATTAATATTGCATGGTGTAAACATGAATAACATGTATAACAATATCCCAAAAAAAGTAAATTGTTGTTTGAAAATATTCACATTCTGGTGAAAGGGTTTTAATGCATGAGTTATTATTTTAGGTGAAAATCCATTATTTTATGTGCACTAGTTCTTATAAAATGTGCTAAGTCATTCTGTTTTAGTTCATGCATGCCACTGTTAAATCTGATTCATCCGTAATCTAAGACGAACAAATCTAGTAATTTTTAAATTTATTGCATAATTCAAATCATTTATGCATATGAATGCGAGAATGAGATTATATCTCATGGATTATGATTGTATGTATCCATTTTAGTATGGGATACTATTAATATAAGACTATACTAACACATATGAGGAATGTATTGGACTTATAAGATGTGACGAGTGCGCTAAGAATTATAAATTGCTCCAATGAATTGGGTAAATTTAACTCTAATGAGATGAATTATGTTGGGTTTTACCTTTATAGTCATAGAACGAGGACTTGACCGTATGATTATGTTCGGTCTTTGCATAAGGCCTTGAAAATTTCTAGATTTATACATTACCTCATTATGTATTAGTATATGTCCAACCAAGTTATTATTCGACTAAGAATCATTTCTTATGATAATGGTGATGAATTCACATTGAATAATGTATTATGTACTTGGATTGTTTTATAAGTAATTTGTAGTGTATATAATCAATATTTTGAAAAATAAGTTGATATTACACTTATCAGTCAATGAATTTAATGTTTTATGTGCCATGTTATCCATGATATTGTTGGTTATGTGATTTAAAAAAATAGTTAATTTATGTTCTAATTTGTACTTGTTTTCTTGGATGTCACATTTAATTTGATTTCATCATTTTATTGATTATGCATAATTCCATGCATTTTTGTACATGTATACACACTCTGATAAATATTTTAACAAAATATTTTAAGTAAATAGATTTAATTTTATTGAAAAAGATTTTCCTGAAACAGTCTTCATGTAACAACTGAAAAATATTGATGACGTGCTTCAAAAAATGATGTTTTCCTCTTAAGAAAATGGTTTTTAATTATTTCAAAGGATGGGGTTTTAAAAAGTAATTTATTTAAATTTTTTGAAACCCCCTTACCAGGCATTCTTATTCTCACCCTATGTTTATAATTTATTTGTACACAATTTAGTATATTTTTAATGATTTGGGTACTCCTATGTGATGGAAACAATAAGATTTATATATTTATCGTGTTTTGAAGAAATGTATTAGTTGTATCTAGTTTTCGAGAACCTAAACCAAAAATATTACCTATTATGGAATGAGATGTGTTATTTTTGTCTATACGTTTTATGAGAAAAAAATTACACACCATGCTTCAGGAATTGACTCTGGGCTGCTGGGGCTAGGTTCACTATAGCTGGTAATAGAGGATTAGTTTTCACAACTCTATGTAATTAGAACAACACTAATAATGTATTCATTCCTTGATATGTATAATATTTCTTAGAATTTTCAGATGGAATAATAAAAAGCACCAACAAAACATATGTTCTTCCTACTAAGGTTGTAGACACAATAATATCCAATTCGGGTCTATAAGAATATAAGCTATTTCAAAATCTTCGTTTGAAATTCAACATCTCTAATATGTAAATAACTCTCCAAATTTACTTCATCTCCAATGAGGATAATGATTTGATTACTTCCTCACGATTAATGACCAACATCTATCCTATTCACGTTGGGGGAACTACTTTGAGGTTCTATTTGAATGATTCTCACCAGACGATGTTTTTATCCCTATAAGAATTCTAATAAGTTGCAAGAGAGGGTGATATCCATGTAGGATATATGTGTTAGATTTTTTCATATGGTCATTTTGGTCAAGAATTTGATATTCTGGAAGTCGAGTCCTTTCATTCATTGTACAAAAATCAATTACATGAAGAAATATTGTAGCTTCACACCCCTCATGCCTCACTCCTAAGAATATATATATGTCTACATAATCATGGCCTATGATGCTCACATTTCATCTCGACCAGATAAAACAATAGTTTTGAAGCTCCGGTAGGTATTCATATAATTGGAAATCGAGGAAATTGCCAATACCTGTGGTACTTGTAAAGGGACATCGAAGTGGATTGCATAAGGTTAGTGTCCTTGGATATTATTGGAATTGAGGGGACACAATTATTATAAGGGTTCATAATGTAACCCTCCAAACTAATTTAATTTGTAATAGTGATATTTTCATTATTATTATGGTGCATCTAAAATAAAATACTTGAAAAATAATAACAAATATAAAATTGTTTCATCTTGAATGATGAAATCCTCACATTTCCATAAGGCCAAAACAAACTCACTAATATAGAATGCCTACTAGGAGACCTATCAAAATCACTAGAATACCCCCTAACCCCACAAAAGATCAGGAAAATAGTGGAAGTCCTTCTGGTCAATCATGATCCAATGAATAATGGAGAGAACAATGAAAACCATATTGAGAATCATGGGTATCTAGAGAATCGTCTTCACCGATTTGTTTCTACAGTACGGAATACCTAAACACCAATTTATAAGGCCTTTGTGACCCTTAATATCCATTGTGGTCCTTTGGTGACTGTTAGATTTTGAACCAACCATAAGATTCTATACTCGATGGTTATTTCATGTATATTAATAATTTTTTGAATTCGATGTGTTGGTCAGATTATTTTACTCAAGAGGGGAGGGGTGAATTGAGTAAAAATAAAAATTTCTGTTAAAATAATATTATTTTCAAAAGAAAAAGTTTCCCCAAAAAATAGATACGGCCCAGTTAATCAAGGTTATACTATCATAAGAGGTTGAATTTTTAAATAGCTTCTTAAAAGATTGATTAATTCTCAATAATATTAATTTGTATAATTAATATTACTTTTGAATTTATCCTACTAATGCAAACCAGATATAACTTCTTTCCAAGACTAACTATCAAAGTGAAATTAGTGATTTCTGGATTATGTAATAATGTAGTAAAACAGAGAATACTAAATTCTAACCGCACAACGGATATGAAAAAAGTGGTTCAGTCTCAAGCTGAGACATAATCCACTCCACTTGGTGATCACCTGCCACCAAGCAATTTATATAAATAAAATTTGATCCACACAATGGATTGTGGTTAAAAATAGTACACATACTGTCCAGGTCAAACAATGATGTATTCCATAGTTTTCATGGGTAATAAAATATAATATCCAGGCCACACAGGGACCTCTTACACAGTTTTTGTGGGTAAACAAAAGTATAAAGTGTTTGGTGTGAGGATATCAATATCCTCCAGTTCAGCTCAGGAGTCAGTGTGTGTCAAAACAGACAGGGGCAGACACTACTAAAAATGTAAATAAAAAGATGATCACAGTAGAGAAAGAAAATAAAGATAAGTTTAGAATGCTCTGTGTGATGTCAATGTTTCTCTTGGCTTATTTGGATTGACACAGATGATTCTTTGATTCATTCATTGGATGTTTTTTGAAAACCAGAGTGTCGCGATTCAGCTTGTGTTCTTCACAAGTTTTGATAATGCAAAGATGTTCTCTGGATTCCAGTGTGCTTCGTATGTTCTTCAGCAGAGACAGATTACATGCACGTGAAAATTCATCCTTTGAAAAATCTTGTCGGATGTTATTCGATGTCATGCTCACAGATTTGTTTATCATTCAATATCTCTCTCTATTGTTGTATGGAACACTTCGCTCTTTATCTTTGAATGCATGAATTTTAGCCGATAAGTTCCATGTTTTCTGCACCTCGTACCTCGTACTATGTCTATAATGAAAAAATCATTATTTCAGTGCATTAAAGGCATCAAATATGACTGTTAGAAATTAAATTGAATTTTGAAAAAATAGTTTAAGAAACGGTGTCATAGAATGTTATGAAAACAGTGTCTCCTTCACACGGTGTCTAGACTGATCAAGGTGTCTTGTTCACGGTGTCTTTCATCATGATGTCTTGTTTACAATATCTTGCTTCATAATGTCTTGTTCACGGTGTCTTTCTTCATGATGTCTTGTTCATGATGTCTTGTCCATGGTGTATTGATTCACGGTGTCTTTTTTGTGGTGTCTTGCTGACGATGTCTTGATTCACGGTGTCTTGCTTCACTATGTCTTGTTAACGGTGTCTTGTTCACAGTGTATTGCTTCACAGTGTCTGGAATATGGTGTCTAGATTACAATTTCTTGCTTGCGGTGTCTGGATTACGGTGTCTTTCTTAGACAAATAACTGTATGTAGAATTAAACATTGATATGCATGAAATAGATTGATTTTAACCATTATATAGCATGAGAGATCATGAAACATAAATACACATGATTGGATATAATTTAGAAGTTAACTAGGTTGAATAATATTTGACATCATTAAAACATGATTAATACATGAGGAGTCCAACAATATCCTACTTTTTGATGATCACAAAACATGTACAGGTAAAGTGTAAATTAGATGCAACTGTAGAGAAAAAACATATAGAAACTTATCCCCCTTTGGGGATTATCAAAAAGTGAAAAGAATATAGGGGGAATAGTGCACATTCCATTAAGTGTAAACATAGTGGAGTAAAAAATAAGGAGAACTACAAAAATAATGGATTTATTATCAAAATGTAGTAAGCACTGGTCTTCTTCAGTGACCGGACATCTCTCTTCCTTTATCAGCAGCAGAATAGGAAGCCATAGGGGCAGTGGTTGATGTAGAAGAAGGCAGAGACGTGGTAGATAAAGAGGGTAAAGGGAGTCCTTGAAAGGCTGAGGTATCCACAATAGGATCAGTAGATGATCTAGGCAGTTGTTGATCAAGAATCACAGGCCTGATTTGACTGAGAGCTTGGCCAACATACATGGTAGTTGAGGCTAAGGCAGAGGTGAAGGTAGGCGGCCGAGGTCTGAGAGTTTCAGCCACTAGAGCAACAATTGATGCAATCTAGACATGAAGATAAGGTATTAGGAGTTTGATGAAGTATTCAATAATATCTCCACCATACAGCATGGATTTTTCAAAGTAATCTTTGTTTTCCATAAACTTTTCCAACAATTGGGTAAACTCGGTCAGCTTATGAACTTGGGTTTTGAAGGCTTGAGTCATAGGAGGAATTCAAAGATTCTCTAAAAGGTATTTGAAGTGGTTGTTCATATCAGTCTTGGATAAAATTCGGTCGAAATAGAAATCTACTTTCTCTAAAATCTTTTGTTGGACATCATTTTCAATCTTGGAGTGAATTTGTAAAAGGTCAAGCACTATATCCTTGTTCTTGACAACTTCATATAAATAACCCACATGAAAGCCACTGAAAGCATTCTGAAGTTCTTATTCGACTATATATCTCAAGAAAGTAATGTCCAAGAAAGGTGTAGAATATTGAACAGAGGTATTAGAAGCTGTCACGGTTGTTGTAAGTGATTTGAGCTGATCCAATACCTTTTGAAGACAACAAGTGTACTCACCAGTGAGTTTATTAAGGTTCACCACAAGATCTCTCATCTCATTAAACATTTGTTTGTGCCTTTACACAACCTTTTCATCAAAGGAATCCAGATGAGTCTAAATCTGAGACACAAAATCTTGAGGGATTTGACAAATAGTGGGTTCTTGAGGAGCAGAAACAGTCTCGGATCTCGAATGCAGCTCTTTTTGCATGTCTTCAACCATGCTTCTCAAGGTTGCGACTTCATTACTAAGCATCTTATTTTCAACTCGTACTTATTGATTCTCATGGATCATATTAGGTTGGATTCTCCAAATAACTTTCTCCAAAAGTAGTGTGGCATATCTCTCACTCAAATTTGTCACAGGACGAGGTTGGGAGTTCATTTTTTTCTCAACACCAGATAAGTGAGTATCTCCAAATTCCTTTAAATCATGATTACTAACAATGGCTGAATGTTTAGGTAAAGGGTCAGGTGTAGGAATTGGTACAGGTTCAGGTTTAGGTTCCTTCTCAGGTGCAATGTTTTTTATTGATATCAACTAAAATAGGGAGGAAGTATCAAGCCCGGTTGTAGTAACCTGCTGAGACTCACTCACATCATAAAAACTAGGAAATTTAAACTGAAAGTGTATAGGACTTGACTCAGTTGGATTTGAGGTTTCATCAGACTCCAGATTTGTGGTTTACTCCCCCTCAATATGTGATTCTATATCAGGACTAAGAGGCTTAGGAGCTTGGTCTAAATCCATAGACTCATCTCTATGTTCCTCATTCATTTATTGCCTAGCCAGTTGAAAGGCCATCTCCATCCTTTCATTAGCAGAAGTTATGATTTCAGGAATAGATTGTTCCACATGGAGTTCCTCTATATTCTCTTCATTCACAATAGGGAGTTCTTCTAGATTTTCTTCTTGCACAACAGGGAGTTCTTCTACTGTAGGATCTTCCATGACTTGCTTCTCAGTTTCTATCACCACTAATTCTTTTTCAGCCACGGGTTGGATTTCCAGATTGACATCTTCACTAGGGGTAGGAAGTTCTTCTTTAAGAATATCATGAGGAATAATAGTCCATTCTTCCTCAATGATAACTTCTTTTGTATGTGGTACTTCGGCCTCTTCTTCCTCTTCTTCGAAATACTCAACAAGTTCATCTGGTTCCAAACCAGGACTAGAAATGTCTTTCGGAATTTATGGATAATCCACAAGATCTAACTTCTCATAAACCCTATCATTGTCTTCCACCCATCCCTTTCTCCAAGGATTCCAGTTTATCATCATTCTCTGGATGATGGATTTAGAGAGACAGTACTCACAGTCCATAAGCACTTCTTCATTAGGTCCAATCACACTATTTGCAAAAAGCATGGCTGATATCAGCAAATATTAGAATAGAGATGTCTACTTAGATGTAACATTGATCAACTCACACATATGGTGAATGATGTACTTGCACATGCCGATCTAATGTCCATTTTTCATAAGGTGAGTCAAAAACACGTCTTGATATTTTAACACAGCAAAATCACATTTTCTTGGACTAACCATATTTTGATCAAACATAAACAGAAGTCTTGTTTCTCCATATAGTTCAGAAGTGATGGACCTTCTTTTGGTGCCATTTTCGGTTAGGTTTTTCAGTGCATCTTCTTGATCAAAGAAATTGGTTGAAGGTGGAGGTGTTCTCTGATAATCCCCAAATATACCTTCATGAGGTATCCTAAGGAATGTGGTCTATAACCTCTAAGAGGAGGTGCATATTTGTCCATTAACCCAGCTCCTCACAACATAACTTTCACCAGAATCAAAATAGAATTATATGTACTACTAGAACTAAGACACTAACCTAGGATAGATGGGTCTATTCTCCCTTGAGAACCATTCTAACCAGCCCTGTTCTTTTTACACATTCAATAGTAGATATTGGCTAGAAAGAAACCATTCGGGGAAAATTTTTCTCTTAGGTAAAAGACTGTGATTTACTAGATTCGGATTTAAAGGTCCTTCGAGTGTAAGATTAGGTTCAATCTTCTTCTTCTTCGGGCTGTGCTTCTCAATTGTGGATGATGACAGACGTTTCATTCTTGGCATCCACCGAGGGTTCGAGAATGAGGGAGAGAGATGTTTACAAGGTTGAAAGGGTTCTAAACGGGTGAACCCAAGAAGGCCTGAGTGAAGAACCGAGTGAAATTATTAGTTTATCATTTAGGAATTCCAAACGTCACAAAAATAAAAACACGTGAAATTAAAAGAGGATAAATAATAATTACAATGATAAAGGTTTAAAGAAAAAAACATAAATAATTTTCATTGTATGACCGTGAGTGGTCGTTACAGTGAGACAGAGAATGGTCGTAACGGTGAGCCATTGAGTGGTCGTCACGGTGAGCCAGTGAGTGGTCGTCATGGCGAGACAGTGAATGTCAGATCATTAGTACAAAGTGCTATCAGTGAGACTGTAATCATAAGAGACTGAAAGTATAACATAATAAAATGTTGAATAGTAGGAAAAGAAAGATATTTATTTTAGATTTATTGTGCCAAGATCATGTATGATGTAGACTATTCCCTCAAAATTTAATGGTTTAGTGAATATATCAGCATGTTGACATTCAGTACCACTGAATTCCAAGGTAATATAACCTTTTTATAATGATATCTCAAAAAGTTATGTCTTACATCAATATGTTTTGTCCTAGAATGTGAAAAAAATATTTTTTGAGATGTTAATAGCACTTGTCTTGTCACAATTTAATGGTACATGTCTGAATTGATATCCATAATCTAGTAATGTGTGTTTCATTCGCAAAATTTGTGCACAACAACTGCTAGAAGCTATGTATTCATCTTCTGCAGTAGATAATGAAACATAATTTTGTTTCTTACTACACCATGATACTAGTGACTTCCCTAAAAGGTGACATCTTCCAGAGGTTCTCTTTCTATCTATCATTCATCCACTGAATTCAGCATCAGAATAACTAACTAGTTCAAATGATTGTCCTTTAGTATTGAATAGTACTAGATTGGGTGTATTCTAGAGGTATTTAAAAATTCACATTACAACATTTAAATGAGATTCATTAGGATTTTCTTGAAAATGGGCACACATACACACAATAAGCATAATGTTCGGATGGCTAGAAGTTATGTAGAGTAAACTTCCAATCATTCCTCTATAAGTGTTTTGATCAACATATTTTCCATCTTCATCAAGATCTAACTTAAAGGTGGTACTCATGGGAGTGTCACTTCTTTTAGTGCTATCCAATCCAAAATGTTTTAGAAGATCTCTAGTGTATTTTCTTTGATTTAAAATAATTCCATCATTATTTTGAACGATTTGAACTACATGAATGAATTTTAGTTCTCCCATGAAACTCATTTCAAATTCATTTTTCATCATTTTAGAGAAATCAATACATATTGAGTTTTTTTTATGATCCAAAAATAATAACATCTATATAGATTTTAACAAATGAAACATCATCAGAAATTAGTTTTATGAAAATGGTAGGATCAGTTATTCCTTTTTTAAAACCTTTAGAAATGAGAAAAGTACTCAATAAGTCATACCAAGCTCTTGGATCATAGTTTAAACCATATAAAGCGTTTTATAGTTTGAAAATATGATTGGAAAATGAGGATTTTTAAATCCAGGGGTTTTTTCAACAAAGACATCCACAGCTATATACCCATTTAAGAACACACTCTTAATATCCATTTTAAATAGTTTGAAATTAAGATGTGCAATATAAGAAATTAGGATTCTGATGGCTTCAAGTCTGGCTATTAAAGCAAAGGTCTCCTCATAGTCAATACCTTCTTCTTGAATATATCCTTGTGCAAATAATCTATCCTTGTTCCTAAATATATTTCAAAATTCATCTAATTTATTTCAAAACACCCATTTAGTGCCTATGATGAATGTTTCCTTGGGTCTTTCAACAAGTTTACAATCTTTTTTTCTTTCAAACTTAATAATTTCTTCTTGTGTAGACATCACCCAAAATTCATTATTGATGGAATCATAAATGTTTTTAGGTTCATGTTGTGACAAGAAGTCTTGATGTTCAACTTGATTTCTAAAAGAAGATCTAGTTTGTGTTCCTTTCTCTAATTCTCCTACAACAGCATCAAAGGGATGGTTTTTAAGGGTTAAAAACATTCTAGAAAAAGAGGGACTAGTGATTTTAGGTTCATCAATAGATTCAAGTTCAATATGGCTTGATGGTAGGTAATTTTCCAGAATTGGAAGTTTTCATAGATTCTTTCACAGAGGAATTTGAGGATTTCGAGTTTATGTTCAGATTTCATACATCATCCTCCTGATTTTCTAGGATGGTTCTAGGATCATGTGGATCTGTTTCATCAAACTTGATATGAGAATATTCTTCCACACAGTTAGTTCTCTTATTGAATATATTCTATAATCTTCACTTAAAATTGAATATCCTAGGAAAATTCCTTCATCACTTTTGGATGAAAATTTGTCAAGATTATCCTTAGTGTTGAGAATAAAGACTTTTCAACCAAAAAATCTAATGTAATTAACCTTAGGCTTCCTACTGTTCCTGAGTTTATACGAGGTCTTTTTGAGAATTGGTATAATCAAGACTCTATTGATTATGTAGCATGCAGTATTATCAACTTCATCCCAAATGTAAATAGGTAAGTCATATTCACTAAGCATTGTCCTAGAAATTTATTGGAGGGTTCTATTTCTTCTTTCTACAACACCATTCTGCTGAGGTGTTTTAGGGGTAGAGAAATTGTGACAATAACCATTTTATGAGAAAAATGATTCAAAATCTTGATTTTCAAACACATGGTCATGATCACTTCTTAAAGATTTAATTTTAATGTCACTAAAATTTTATATAGACTTGGTATACTTAGTAAAATAAGAGTAGGCTTCACTTTTGTGAGCCATGAAGAAAGTACATGTAAATCTAGAGAAGTCATCAACGAGAACATAAACATAGTGCTTCCCATTTAAAATAGAAACTCTAGATGGTCCAAAAAAATCCATTTGATCCAATTCAAGAGGTTGAGAAGTAGAAACTTCTTTCTTTTTATTGAAAGTGAATTTGTGTTGTTTTCCCTTGTAACGACCTGGACCCAGCCAACCACTCAAACAATGCCAAACTGGTGGGTTGTCACTACCTGAGGCGCACCTCCCCTGAACGCCAAAGTCTGCCGACTAACAGCGAGGGTATGAATAGGTATAGTGGGGAGGGTATACCCTCTTGAAGGATCATAGTAAGGGTACTAGTCTGAGTATAACAGTAAAGATTCCGCGAAAAGAAAGACTCAGTAGACTCGAACCAGACCCGCATAGCGGAAGCACATTCAATAATAATATACAGTGGAAGCAATAAATATAACAACAACAGCAGAAATAATCACAACAGCATGCTGATAACATGTAACTACTACTGAATAGTAAAACATGCATCCAATGCAGGTCAACATACAAATGGGTGCCAATGGCTAACCAAACATAGCTACAACATGTAAGCATGCTAATAAAGAAAATTAAACACAACAAGTAAACCCATCTAGGAATGACCTCAAGGTCCATACCATCTCCATGCATCAACTAATGTAATCCTGCTCCTGAAGCTGGCCTCTTTCCAGCATGTAAATGCATAAAGTTTGCATGCATGCCGAAGGGCCTGTGCAGGGTGTCAGAAAAATCTCAGTAGGATACCACCCAACGGTGCGTACCGAATATATGTGTTTATGAAGTCATGCATTTACCGAGAAAGAAATAATCAATAAAATGAAAATATAAATACAAACTCCACTGTTGCTTAACAGCCACCATTGAGTGTCACCTACTTCAGCCAACACTGGAATCTCTGTCATGTAACCCGGCACCATGTGCCACCTGACACCTCATGTCTCAAGTACCGACGTCCTAAAGGCATGCCCAAAATATTAACCTAGCACCATGTGCCTCCTGACACCTCGTGCCTCAAGTACCGACATCCCAAAAGCATGCCCAAAATAGTAACCTGATACCATGTGCCTTCTGACACCTCGTGTCTCAAGTACTGATGTCCCGAAGGCATGCCCAATTCCAGAAGGCCCCTCACCTCCCACGTGGCTTTCTACGGAAAGCAACCCCAACCAAAATACCTAACTGCTACTACGGGGGCCTCTACCCACACGAGTGGTCAAAACCACCTCATCACGGAGTATCTCTGTGTGCACACTACTGAAGTCCCGGTGAGAGGTAATCACCAAAATAGTCCTTAGCCACCAACACATCTAACATCTCGTGTCCCTGCGACCATGTTGCTCAGGTCTGATGGCATCTCCATCCTAGTATCTCGGGCCATGCCCAACCTGACAATCGTACTACCTCAAGACGACGTCCATGACGCCAAATCCCATGGTCAGAACCACCCAAAGTAACCCGGGAAAATCCCCAACCTGTGATTAGCATCACTCAAGCATAACCAGTCCAATCCCAACACAACCCAAAGGGTCCAGTAGATGCAATTCAGTAATCGCATATATAACATATGTAAACAGAAAACATAACCAGGAAAAACCAACTAAACAGTCGAATTGCACTATACCGAGTGTTGTCTCATACCAGCACAGAGGTCTTAAATGCCTCTAAAAATTTATAACAGGCTTTAAAAAAGTATTCAAAACAATTTATAACAATCATATTTCAATTAAAACCATTTTGGCATTCCTCGGCCAAAATGACCGGATGAGAAACGACCCCTCACCCGGCCCCTGCTCATGAAAACTGGTAGCCAGGCATACCCAAAAGCATCCCAGAGGTCCCATAAACAATTCAGTAGGAAAAGGCAGATAAAATGGGTCCCGCTCAAAATACCCGAAAACGCGCTGATGTCCGCTTCACCCAAACAACCACGAAAACAAAAAATGAGGTATGCACCACCTACCTGAGACTCGCACGATGCTACTCCTCCGGTAACACCCGCGAATTCGGTCTAAAATGCGGAAAATCTACAAAAGATTCAAAACCTCTCAAAGGGATATAACTTGTTCTAGGACGGAAATCAGACAAAATAGAAAAAGAGGAGTCGAGGCCTTAATGAGGGGGTTCCAACGCATTAATCAGAGTTCAAAACGGGTCTCGGACGGACGATTGGGAGGATAAATGGGGTTCGACCGGCCTGGTTCACGTATCTGGGGGGAGGATGGTGTGTTCTGTCTCAAAACGAGGCTACTTCCAGATTTAAGTGGAAAAAAGAAATTACACGGTGTGTACTTTAGGACTACACATCGTGTATATTTCATTTAACTGTTCAAAAGATGGCTGATTCCACCAACATACTTTCCGAACCTGCCGACATGAATACACAGCATGTACCGGGTTCCTCTTCTCTTCATCGCCGACATACCCACACGCCATGTATATACCTCATACATGGATAGACTACACGACGTGTCCAAAGAGAACATGGCGTGTCCGTGGTTCTTACCCGGCCAATGGCCTACACGCCATGTATGGCCTCACACTGTCGGGGGTTACACGGCGTGTTCAAAACTACACGCCGTGTAGTAAGAAAATCCTACACGGTCACCACATGGCATGTACTCAGTGAGCACATGGTCGGCCAATCACCTACATATACACAGAATGTACTAAAGAGCACATCCTGTAGACTGGAAATTTCCAGACACCCTGCATTTTCTCCAGTTTCCTCAGAAACTAGTCAAAGATTCAAACAAGGTTGGGATTTTGACCCGTTCTGAAAACCCGGTTTCTTACAAACTCCCCACCTTAACGTAGATCATCCCCGAGCTACCAAATGGAACCAGGATATGGCACTAAACATTCTCATACTAGTTAAACAACCCGGACTACCCCGGTCTCAATAGTTCCGACTATATTACTCAAGGGGGCTCCCCAACTTAGGAATTGCCTTACCCAGTCTGAACCCAACAAAACGTAAATCCAACAGGGTTTAATAACCCATTTTCTGGAAGCAAAATCCTCCCATGACGGATCATCACTCCTGCACCTCATTGGTGCTCCTATGTCGCTTCTAACACCCAATGTATCACGCACTGCATCGGTGTCCGCCTCTACGAGGTCCTGATACCTGGAACCTCATGTACCCTGCATCCACGATGCCCCGATGCCCACGACACCTCATGTAACCCACATCCACGATGCCCCGATGCCCATGAAACCTAAAACACACACACACACACACACACACACACACACACACACATATATATATATATATATCATGCAACCGAGATGGTGCCAACCCACTGTCTAGAATCTAGTCAGTCCACAAATATACTATGCACCTCGTACACTCAAAACAGACAAGCCTCAATAGGTCATGCCAAAAAGGAAACATAGAGATCATGGTCACACCACGGTGTACCTCTAACCGTCATCGGCTCACCAGCCTGCTCACCCTCTGGAAGCTCCACAGCTTACACCTAGACGGAAACACGCATGCCTGACGTCTGACCTCATGATGATGCCCCAGTCTTCGGCCACTGACCCATCAGTTGGGTCCCACCGTCTCTGTCACGACCTCCGTGTGCAGCTGAACCTCGACTACCCTCTCTGGGTATCGAACCTGAACCAACTCCAGACGCTGCAGTCTGTCCTGGTCCTGCCTGCCAGCTATCTGAAAAGGCTGCCTGCAAAACCTCTCTAGATGCACGTCTTTTACACATGCCCGACACTCCTTCGGTGGCCTATCTCACTGCGCCCGAACATGTCCCTGATATCCACACTGGAATCAAGTCACCGATGAACTCCCACGAGGTGGTCTAGATGAATCCATGGCCTGACAACCCTATTGGAACTCATCTCGTCCTCGCTTCCTACTGTCCTAACCATCAGCTGAAGCTGTCGTCCTGCCCATGCGATATTTCTCTCTCTCATTGCCTCGGCTATGAGTGCCTGATTTACCACCTCAGAGAAAGATCCCAGCCTGAAAATGTTTACCTGGACCCAAATGGCGTGTCGCAGGGCATCCTTGAAGCGCCTCACCCTAGCTGCATCATCTCTCACCATACCAGGTGCAAAACGAGACAACTCTATGAAAGTAGATTCGTAGTCCATGACAGACATATCCCCCTGATGAAGACTCAAGAACTCCCGAGCCCTCTCTGCCCTCGGTGTCTCTGGGTAGAAGTGCTCAAAGAACCGGCCCTCTAAGTCCATCTATGCCAGTCCCTCATGCCTATGATCCTGAACCTATATGTCCCACCAACGCATCGCCGGTCCTCTCAGCATGTACGTCACCAACTTGACCCTCCGCCCTAGAGGCATCTCGAGCTGCTCAAAAATCATCTGCATACTCTCTATCTAGTTCTCTGCTGCCTATGGACCCCCCTCACCCTGAAAAAGTGGCGGGTTATGCGACTGTAACTCCCACGTCAGATACGCCATAGAAGGCTCTGTCCCCTGCACGCCTCTGTTAATTCCCTACAGGACGCGTGCTAGGATCGCTCGGAGCTGCTCGTCGAGCCATGGCCCGAACGATTCCAAACCCGGATGTTGTCTTGCCTGCACTAGATCCTGGACCTGATCCTGTCCCTGGGCCTGTACCTGTTGTTCGTGTTCTTCCTACACCGAATTCTGACCCTGATCCCGCGGCACTGTATCATCCCCTGACCGATGCTCCATCGAGTCGTGAAGTAGTAACCCGCTGAATACCGTAAATGTTCATACATCACATACATATATATGACAATATATTCTATGCAGATAAGGAAAGAAGTAAAAGGCAGTTCATAACAACTACCCTTACTCCCCCTCACCGCAACCCATGCCCCACGGCATCCCGGCCTCATGGCCTCCTTACTCACTCAACAGATCCAAGTATCGATAGTACCTTGGGCCATGCCTGTCTTGACAACTCACGTTGCCTCAAACCGACGACCGAGTTTCCCAATCCAGACAGTTACCCTGCCTCATTCATAGTACCTTCCTGCTCTCATAAGAGTCAGACCCAAATATCCTGCAACATGCAATTCTAAAAAATATAAAGCTTGGCACATACATTTTCACAACTAGAAAATCTATCAGGAATTTCACCAATTCACATATCAAAGTAGATAAATCATGGAAATTGATTTTTTTATTCACATGGTATTATCAGTTTACAAAGCATATGTGAAATTATGAAATTGAAATACCCTAAAAATGTGTCTATCGAAATCCAATCAAAATAGCCTTGCCATACTAGGCCAAGGTCCAATTCTCCTTTACCAAACCAGGCCAAGGGTCACATTTCACAATGCCGAACATCACACACCAAGTGAGACACCGAGGTGGAAATCGTATAATCCGTAATCTGAGAAAAGGAAAACAGAAATTCCCACCCATGGAAACTAGGTCCATCCCTCGTACCTGGGGTTGTAGGCACCCAAGCACAAGCTAAAACCCCAATCCCAGTAACCACAACATATCTCCAGTCTACGATATCCCAAATAGTAAAACTAGCAGAAATAAAAGAAAAGTCGCAATCTCATTAGTATCCAGAAAAACAATGCTACTAAATCCTAGTCAAGAACTCCTTTGATACCACTTTGTAGTGACACCCGACCCGTTCAGCACTGTTCGGGTGGCTGGCCGGGTTCAGTTCCTTACATCCCTTTTGACAAGGATTACATACTTTGTCATGTGGAAACTAATGTTTGGGTAAGTCTTTAACTAGTCCTTTTCTCATTAGCTTTCTAAGGGAGTGAACATTATAGTGTCTTATTCTCCTTTACCAGAGCCAAGATTCTTTATGAAATACTCTTAATAATGATGCATTTTGTGAATATGATGAATCTAAATTTACAGAATAAACGTTTTCATTCCATTATGCAAAAAATACTAATTCATCTCTTGAATTAAAGACATTACATGCAACATTTTCAAATTTAACATGATATCCATCATCACATAATTATGAGATATTAAACAGATTATATTCTAAGCCATTAAAAAACAGTACTTTAGAAATTTAAATCGAATCAGTGTTACTAATCTGGCCTAAGACAATGATTTTCCTTTTGGCATTTTCACCAAATGTGACATGTTATCCATCTACATTTATCAGGTTCTTGAAGCATGTATGTTATACTGTCATGTTCATTGAACATCCACTGTCTATGTACCATATATTTTTGGTGGAGCTCTTTAGGAAGAATTCCTATAACATGAACAAGCAAAGATAGATTTTGGTACCCTTATTTGTTTGGGTCCAGTAACATTAGTAATAAGTGCTTTAGGAACCCATATTTGTGTTATAGGATTCCTATAAGCATTTTGTAATTTATTTGAAAAATTGACTGTATTTGGTTCACAAAAACATGAAACAGTTTAATATGTATCAGGACTTGAGCTAGTTAAGTTGTGTCCAGAACTGAGAACAAAACTATATGTCTCAGACATTGAAACAAAATTCGTTCTACCAAGTTTTCTTTTACCTTGTTGATAACCAATGCCAGTATTGTATTTAGGGGAAATTTCTTTTCCTAAAATTTGGGTAAGGGTATTTTTTCCATTAGTAAACATTTCTATGTCACTTTTTAATTGCTCATTAGAAATTTTTAATTCATTGTTTTCATTATGAAGGTGATCATTTTTTCCCTTTTAGTAGTAAGTTCATATTTAACATTTACATTGAGAGCATGTTGTTTCATCACTGATTTATATTTATCTTTTAATTCATTGAATACCACTTCAAGCATGTTACAATATTCAAAATTTCTTCATTATCCATATTTTCGGAGTCACTTTCCTCTTCAGAATAGTATGAATTATGTATAGAAGAGTTCAGTGTTACCTCAGATGTGTTTGTCATAAAAAAATAATGGATTTTTTATCCTTCTCATCATGTGATGTTTCTGAGTCGCTTGAACTATCCTTAGAGGCACTACAAGTTTCTTTCATTACCTTTTTATACATCTTGTCCTTGTCCTAATATTTCTTCTTATACATGATCTTTGGATAGTCAGCCTTTATATGTCATTTTCACTTACATTCATAGAATACAATTTCATCAGTTTTGTCACTAATTTTCCATTCCTTTTTTCAGTTTTCTTTTCGATCATACGTGCCCTTGAAGTTTGGATTTCTGAAAAATTCTTCTTTTTGTAAAATATTTTGAATCTTCTGTCTAGTTGAGCCATCTCCTCATCATTTTCAGGTGATGATTGTTCAGTGGTGGAACTTTCTATAGAACCTTCCAGTTTCCCTTTGTCTTTGTGCATTACGGAGGCGCTCTTGAATGCTAAGAATTCCCTCTTTGGTTCATCCTCATTTTTTGGCTGACCTTAAGATCCTCCTCATACATCATCAGTTTTCCAATGAGTTCTTTTCAGGTATCTTCCTGATGTCACACGATTCTCTAATAGAGACAGAGGTTCCCCTCCATCTGTCAGGAAGACATCTAAGAATTCTCATGATCTGTTCCTTGGTGGTGACTTCTCTTCCAAGAGAAATGATTATGTTGAAAATGTCATTGAACAAAAGATACATGTTAGAAATAGGCTAATCAGGTTTCATTTTAAAATTATCATATTTTATAGTATAATTATTATGTCTCATTTTTTTTACACTAGATGTGCCTTCATGTGAAACAGACAGGGTATCACAAATTTAATGGGCAATTTTACAAGCAGAAATCCAATTAGATTCATCATCTCCTAAGGAACAGTACAACACATTCATGGCTTTGCAATTGTTAATATAAGAAAGTTTGGTAGGTTCATCCCATGTAATTCTAGCAGTCACTAGATGTTTGTTTTCATATATAATGGATGACCAAATTTCGAAACTCATACTGTCTAGATGCATTTTCATTTTAATATTCCATTGGGAATAGTTGGTTCTATTAAATAATGGTGGTATGTTGGTTGCAGTACCTTCCGATCTATTACCCATCCTAACGTATTACATTAAAAGAGCTAGAAATTTAGAATTAACATAAATTTAAGGATCTTTAATGTACAACTAAAATAATAGTTGAGTAAGATTACACAGAGTCCTAGTAAATAATCCTTTGATAGAAAATGTTTTTTATAGTAGTTTACACAAGAGGGGAGGGGTTAATTGAGTAACTATAAAAATTTCTGTTAAAAGAATATTATTTTCAAAATAAATAGTTTCCCCAAAAATAGATACAGCCTAGTTAATCAAGGTTATACTGTTATAAGAGTTTGACTTTTTAAACAGCTTTTTAGAAGATTGATAAATTCTAAGTAATCTTAATTTGTATAATTAAAATTACATTTGAGGTTATTGTTCTAAGGAAAACCAGTTATAACTTCTTTCCAAGACTAACTATCAATGTGAAATTAGTGATTTTTGGATTATTAAATAAAGCAGTAAAATAGAGAAGACTAAATTTAAACAGCACATCAAATATGAAATAAGTGGTTCAGTATCAAGTCGAGACTTAATCCACTCCACTTGGAGATCACCTACCGCCAATAAGTATATATAAATAAACATTGATCCACACCATGGATCTGGGTTAACAACAGTACACGTATTGTCCAGGTCACAGAAGGACCTCTTCCACAATTTTTGTGGGTAAAAAAAATAATATCCAATCCACATAGGGACCTCTTCCATAGTTGTCATGGGTAAAAAAAGTATAAAGATTTTTGTGTGAGGATTTCAATATACTCTATTTCATCTCAGAAGTTAGTGTGTGTCAAAACCGATAGGGGAACATGCTACTCAAAATGTAAATAAAAATATGATCACAGTAGTGAATGAATATAAAGATATGTTTATAATTCTCTATGTGTTGTAAATGCAGCTCCGGGCTTCATTGGATTGAAGAAGATGGAGCTTTGAGTACTTCAATGGATGTTGTGTGAAAAACAGAGTGTCCTGATTCAGCCTGTGTTCTTCACGAGTTTTGATAATGTGAAGATGTTCTCTGGATTCTAGTGTTCTTCGTATGTTCTTCAGCAGAGTCAGATTACAAGTATGTGACAATTCTTCCTTTGGAAATTCATGTAATATGTTCTTTGCGGTAGTTCTCATAGATTTGTTTTTCGTTCAGTATCGATCTCTATTGTTGTTGGGAACACCTCGCTCTTTATCTTCAAATGAATGAGTTTTAGCCAATAGGTTCCATGTTTTCTGAACCTCGTACATCATACTATGTCTAAAATGAAACATTCATGATGTTAGTGCATTAAAGGCATAAAATGTGACCGTTGGAAATTAAATTGAAAGACGACAAAATAGTTTAAGAAACAGTGTCACAGTATGTTATGAAAATGGTGTCTCCTTCAGATGGTGTTTAGACTGATCGTGGTGTCTGAGTGTCACGACGTCTTGTTCACAGTGTATTGCCTCACGATTTCTTGTTTACGGTGTCTTGTTCATGGTGTCTTTCTTCACGGTGTCTTGTTCACGGTATATTGTTCATGGTTTCTTGCTTCATAGTGTCTTGTTTACAGTTTCATGCTTCACAGTGTCTTTCTCATGGTGTCTTGCTTCATGTTGTCTTGATTTATGGTGTCTTGTTCATGGTGTCTTGTTCACGGTGTATTACTTCACAGTTTCTTGCTTACGGTGTCTGGATTACGGTGTCTTGCTTACGATGTCTGGCTAATGATGTTTTGTTTATAAAAATAACTATATTCAGACGTAAACCGTGATATGCATGAAATGGATTAAGCTTAACCAAATTAAAGAATGATAGAACATGAAACATAAATACACATCATTGGATATAATTTTAGAGTTAACTAGGTTGAATAAGATTTGTGATCATTAAATCATGATTTATACATGAGAATTCCAACACTATGTATTTATGTATATTATGAAATCTGACTATTTTAAAATTATTTAAAGATATATATTTGAAAATGTTTTTTAAATTTAACATATCTTTAGATTTTGAAGGTATTATTTTTAAAAACATAAAATGAAATTGAAATCATGACTTCTGTGTTTAAATGAAATTAAAAAAAAGTACATATTGAGTACTTCAATAAATTTAAAGAGTATACATATTGATTTGGATACAAAAATATGTACATAAATATGAATTCAGATTTTAAAATAATAGTGATCATTAAATGTTTTAAATGGTACAATTTATAATTAGGATTTTGTATTTAAATGTTTCAATGTTTCAAATGATCTTAAAATCATGTTTTAAACTAATAAAATTAATTACATAGTTTGTTTTAATGGATATAAATATTGAATAAGTCATTTTTTCTTTCTTTGGATTAAAAATAAGTAAAATGGTTCATTTTTATTTTGAAATATTATAATCAACAGTTTTATAAAATAATATGTAACCCTTAGGTCAGCCTTCTATCTATCCAATGGAAGAAGCTCACGCCATTCTGTAAAGAGAAGGCGTCAGGCCTTGACCCCTTCGTCGGCAGAGGACAACTGTGAGGGAAAGCATATGGACTCATGAGATATGTAAGGAGGTGCCATCATGAAGGGTGGCACAACAATAGAGAGTGGGCGCATGATCGCACCCACAGGGGAGAACTGGTATAAGGAGGAACTGGGAGGGGGAAGAGACCCAATTGATCAATAGAAGGGATCTTGAGCCTTATCTGTCCGGCTTAATAACTCTTCCATTTCGATGAGGGATGAGTTTTTTATAGAGATCAACTATCAAATGTTCTATATTTCCACAAGAGATCTAGACTTCACGATTCGGTATTGAGTTCAAATCCTACCATCGTGACCCTTTCCTATGAAATTTCTTCAGCCGTCTGATTGAGGACTGAACTGATCTCAGCCGCCCATCTGTTCAAAAATAACAGATCAGTCCATGGTTGTTTGATCCAATACCATTGTTGATCTCATACTTCAATACATTATATAAATGTAGATATATCCATATTTGTTTGATCAATTCATGATTTAATCAGAATCGTTTGTTCATTTTTTTAAAATGGTGGAACTATCCATATCCATAAGATCAGACTCGTTTGATCTGGACCATCCACTATCTTCAACAATCCACCTTTCTTATTCTTTTTTCTCACGTTGAACCAGCAGCCACCACTATTTCTCCATCGGGTCTCTCTCCTTCTAAGAGTCATTCTATATCTCTTCGCATACAGTTTTACACGTTCTTCCTTTCAAAATTTCATCAAGAGTAGGTTATTTTAAAACTGAACCAACCCTTTTCCCAAAATTTTTTCCAACAATATATTTATATATTATTTCCAATAATCAATCCATCCACAATTTGACCAAATATCTGCCTTTTATTTTTTATCTAAATATTCATATTCATATTTTATTAAGTTCTTTTCTTCATAATTCATTGTTGTACAATGGTAAATCAAATTATTTAAAAATATATAAAGTTTATATAAATTCATTTTATTAAACCCTATATTGCACTATAACTCTATGGGTTCCCACTTCTCATGCTACTTTCCAACCTCTGATCAACCTTTTAGTTCATGTAAGTGTTAACGTTTTTCTTATGTTTAAAACATGAATAAATGAAATTATATTTTTATATATGATTCTTGATATGAAAAACCAATTCATTTTTTTCTGATTACCAAATGACGATCCTTTGTTTTTATTGTGTTCTTAATTCATGTTAATCATGTAAGGTGGTATTTTTTTATGATTTCATTATGAAAACTATTATATATAATTTTATGTTTATATATATGTATATAAATTTACATTACTTACAAAAAAATATATTTCAGATTTTTTTTCAAATGGTGTTTGTCATGGTTTAATTATTGTTTTGATGTGCATTATTCTTGAAACGAGATTATTTTGGTTTGTTTTAGATATGAAAAATATATTTTATAGCATATTTATATATGTTTATGTTTGTATGTTCATTTATGAAAAAAATCTATTCAGTTTTTAGGGATTCCAAATGCAGAAGATATGTTCTTAAATGATGTCCTTGATTTCATGTAAATCATGTTAGGATTTAGTTTTTTTGTTTAATTATACATATAAACAAATATGTGTATATATAATTTTTTATGTATATATACATATAGGATATAATTATAGTATTAATAGGTTTTCCATAATAACTATTTTATTGATCAAATTATGTTTTTGGAGTGTAAACAATTTATAAGGATTTATGAATCATTGTTTTGGATTGTGAAAATCCCAAGCATACCCTTTGTGTATATACATGGTTTTATATAATTTTCAATACACATATATAAATATATGTATTTCCATATTTACTTCTTAAGATTTTAAATGGTATTTTCTATATTAGTAATTTGTATAATTTTTTTCAGGTTTATTCATAAATATATATACATGCATAAGAAATTTTTTTTAACTATGAATACATCACGTAAAGTATTGGTTTTAAATACATGATTTGTATTTCAATTTACAAAAATTAATTCCATTAATTATTTAGGTTTTTTTAATCTAATTTCTATTTCAATTAATTATCCATGGTTTAAACAATAATAAAAGGTTTATCAAGGTCAAAAACATGTTAATTGTGCTATGAAAAGGTTCACAAACTTGTGAAAGGGTCTAAAGAATGATTTATTATTTTATTAGACAACCCATTATTTTATGTGCACTATTTCTTATAACATGAGACAAATAATGCCATTTTAGTGATGCGTCTCGCTATTAAATCTGATGGAGCCATAAACTAAAACTAAAAAATATATCCATTTTTAAATTTATTGCATAATTCACTTAATTTATGAATATGAATGCGAGAATGAGATTATCTATCATGGATTAAGAATGTATGTATCCATTATTAAATGAGATACATTGAATATAAAATTGTAATAATCATATGAGAAATGTATTTTACTTTTCATATTTGATGGATGTGCCTGAAATTATACGGTTCTCCAATGAATTGGGTAAAGTTAATCCTCGTGAGATGAATTTTGTTGGGATTTTACCCATGTGGTCTATGAACGAGGCCTTGAAAATATGATTATGTATGGTCATCGCGTGAGGCCTTGGAAAAGTCTATCATTATACATTCCCTCATTATATATTAGTATATAACCAACCAAGTAATTATTCGGCCAAGAATAATTTCTTGTGATAATGGTGATGAATGCATGTGACAAAGTGAAGTAAGTCCCTAGAATGTTTTATAAGGAATGTGTAGTACCTATTATCAGAATTTTGATACTGAAGTTGATATTACATTGGTCAATCCATGAAGTGATTTTTTTAAGTGTCAAGTGAATCATGATATTGGTTCTTATGTGATTCTAATAAACTATTATTTTATTTGATAATATTTACTTGTAGCCTTGGACATCACCTATAAATTTTTTTGATCATTTTTTGTATTATGCATCATTCTATGCATGTTTGTACATATTTTCACACTCTAATATATGTTTAAACTATAGAATTTATGTATATACATATAATTCTGGTGAAAGATATTTTCTTGACAATTTCTTCAAGGAATCACTGATAAATGTTGATGATGTCATTCATGAAATGTTTTTTTCATCTTAAAAAAAGTTTTATAATTAATTGTAAGGTTTTTTTAAAAGGAAATTATTTAAATTGTATTATAACCCTTGACTATTTATTCTTATGCTCACCCTAGGTTCCCAAATTATTTTTACAGGGTTCAGTAGACTTTTCAGGATATGTGTACTCATATGTGAGTCAAACAATATGAATTCTATCTTTTTCACATATTTGATGAAATGTATTAGCTATATCTGGTTTTCCAGAACCAAGATGAAATAGATTTTCGGTGATGGAATTTGATATGTTATTTTTATCAGTATTTTTTTTGAGAAAAAAGTTACACATGAAGCTTTAGGAACTAACTCTGTGATTCTAGGTTTGGGGTTGGATCAACAATCATTTTTTAAGACACAGTATTCCGCGTAATTCAAGCTATAAAAAGATCTCAAAATTGTGTGTAACACAAGAAATGAATAGTGTTGTGTATACAATAAGAAAATCTATGTGTTTCTTGTAGCACAATATTATCTTGGGGTTGTGTGTGACACTAGACAAACATAGTGTTTTCTTATAAAAAATGTTATATTTAGTATTTCATGAAATGAATATATCAAAAATAATAAATTAATTCAAAAAATATATTTCTCTAAATACCCAGGATTTCAATTATACCCTTTATAAATAGAATTTCTCCCTTGAAATTAATTGGTTTATCAATGGTTTAATTCTGGAATGTTCCATTTATAGAAACCATCATCGTGAAAATGAAAACTAAAACTAGATTTTATGAATGGAATGTGGAAAACGAAATGGTTATCAATAGTTACTCATAACTAGGTTTCCACATAGGAGAACTTAGGTGGAAAGTGAAAACATGGTCATGGAAGATAAATTCAACAATCATGTTCTAATGGAGAGTTATAGAGAATATGGTTAGGAAAAGGATAACAATAAATAAATACATAAATATGCATTGACATAAGGGACCATATGATTCATCAAAAAAGAAGGAACATGGATATCATTTTTGGATTCAAGATTCATTCTTATTTAATAAATACTTTTCATGAGAATATATACTTGATTTCAGTACAATTTTACCATTTTATGTGGCTTTGATGAATTTCCACTTCATCACTTTTTCCAAGAAATAAAGGATATTTTTGTATTCCAAAATAACTAATAGATAATGAGACCCATAAATAAAATGATACATCATTCCATCTGTATTTATCAAAAAAAAATTTATCACATGTTATCCAATATGAATAAATCCTCATATGGTGAGATATTACTTTAATCTCATAGATTTCATTTGATATTAGAATTAATCCCATACATAATTTGTAATCCATATAAATATTCCGTAAGATTAATATAAAATAAACTAGAAAAAGGTCAAAAATCCGTAAAACAATGATCCCTAATATATCATAAATTATCTGTTAGGTGTCACATTTCAAACATGTTAATACCATCATTGTATATTCTTTGAAACATTGTAACAACCTAAACATCAATAAATCCTTTTAAAGAACATGCATTATTCATTTTTACAAAGATCACTATATATATTCCATAAATTCAAGAATATTTAAAATTCATCGATGATGAAAAAGACCACCTTTTCAAAAAAATCATTCATTGGTTCTATTGATACTGATACTATCCATTTATCTTTATCAAAATCCATGATCTCTTTATTCAAAATAATTGAATTTTTCTAAAAAACATGATAAAAAATGGATACTTACCTTAATTAAAATTTTACCTTTCAATGTATTCATCAAAACTCAATATATCCTTTGGAGTCCTTAATGAAATACTTATATTGAATATACCTATATATTTCATGTATCATATACCCTTCAATCATCCACCATCGTTTTTAATAAATTATTGGTCTTAATCATCTTATTAAATAATATATCATTACAATAATATGAAATATGAGTCCTTAATTATGGTTTCTAAACCTCAATATAATCATTATTTTGACATTAAATGTATACATTACTAGAAGAACATCCCATAACATTCACATTTCATTTTTTGTCACTTTATCTTCAGCAATATAACCAATAATTATTGAACTTATTGATCCACTTCAAGATATTTCAACATAGAAAATAACTTTTCATCATTCCTAAAGTTTTCATATTTTAAACATTCATTGTTAAGGAAGTTCCTTCTATTTTCCACTATTTATTAAATATTGAAATAATAATGTGAGAAACACTTATCATATATGAAAAGAACACAATCATGAAAAATTACTTAATGTAAGACTAAATCCGGATACCTAATTATTAATCAATGAAACCTTACGATTATCCAAGGATATTCATAGTTATATTCTGTTGAAATCCTTCAGGATGGTTTAAAAATAGTTTCTGAATTTCTAATGCATATCCTACATGAGTTTCACACTAGGTGTGCAACAATTCCCATTTTTTGTGTAATGGTTTTCACATGATTCAATACCGACACACCTCATTAGTGTGGTTACCCCTAGGTAGACTTGTGCTAGTGACCCATTCATATGTAGTATCCAGACATGGATGTAATTATATTAAACAACTCACTCTATCCTTTAATAAAATTCAAGCCATTTTCCTATACATTAACTCATTCTTGGACTTATCCTTTGAGAAACCCCTAGACATATCAATAGGAATATCCCTAGAGGATATCACTAAAGTATTATCCTAATTATTTCCAGAGTTTAATTAAAATTTTCTCTTATAGAAAGTATATCACCCCTTTATTTTAAAACATTATCTATAAATCAATTTCTTAGAATAATTAATACATTACACAAACTGAAACTTAAATATTGTATTAGTATTGTGCCTTTAGAAATAAGGAAAAAAATGAAACCTATGTGAGCTATATTATCTCTCACTAGGATCTTCATGTCTAGAATGATCATTAGACTCATAAAACATAGTAAACATCATAATAAAAAGGGGATGGTAACATAAAAAGAGGTGTTAAATGATGGTCAATAAGGTTAAAAATGTAATACATGTAAGAATAAACATATAGGGCTATGATAATGTCATCATAATATTAGAATATCATACCAAGAATATCAGTGATCATTACAATAAATCATATCCTAATGATAGGAAATTCATAAGATATAAATCATAAGGTAATCTAAGTAATAATCCATGAAACAATATCATAGGAGTAAGACGTGGAATTGTGGAATAAAAATAAACATGTAATATCATTTACTATAAGTCAAGACACATTGCTATAACATTTCTGGTAACCTCATGGGGAATATAACTAATGGGAGAGACACACCACCATCCCCAATCCTAGTACTTTAAATTTATATGGTCATGTTTCCCATCATTCAAATGTGGATCATGATTCCCCATATTCTCATAATGTATTAGGTTTCCCCATATTCCTATATTGGATTAGGTTTCACAGTATTTCTATTGTGGACTGGGTTTCCCCATCTTCCCAAAGTTGATTAAGACAATTTTCTGGATTCCCATCATTATCTCATAAGTCTTAAAATATTTACCTAATGAATTAGAGGGAGATATAGGTATCACCTATCACATAATGGAAACCGTACATATGTGTTCTAGAAGAACATTAATCATTAATTATATCAGAACCCATAAAAATAATTGAATTTCATAAAAAATTCATCAAAAAATAATCACAGAAAAGAAATGGGTTTCATAAATTTAATTACATAATAATAAATAACCATTCATTGATTGAATATGAATGGTTGAAATGGATCATATCACCATTAAAACATATGATACATAAAATTGAGTTATCATATATGAAAAATGAATTTTAATGATCATTATAATTAAATCCATAAGAAAATATTCTTCCCACATTTAAAAATGGTTTTTTAAATCATAAAAATATTAGCAATAATTTTTCATTGAAAATAACATTGAAAAAACTATATGTAATATTCAAAAACCATTTTAAACATCTTTGAAATTCTTTTTCGTTGAAAATGGATAATATTTATCTTAAAACAACTTTAAATAGTTTTTAGAAAACATTATTTTGAAGGATCCCTGAATTTTGACCGAAGAGAGAATACCATTACATGAAAAATATAATATCAAAAATAGAATAATATTCCTGAAAAAACATTTAAAATTTATGTATATACACCACATAAAATAATATAGGTTTGTAAAATAATATTTTAATGAAAGTAGGTAAATTTTGACCAAATTATCTTACCAATTTGGTAACTTTTGAACATTGAACCATGTGAAAGAAAGATAATAAAATGGATATGTAAATAACCATAATCATAATGATAAACATTATATAATACATTAATTATATTTTGATACACAATATTTAAGAAATGGGTGTCAGACATAGTTTGTATCTCATAGAAAATAAAAGTGATACAAAAATCCATTACCATTGGATTAACATTAGAATCATGAACCCCAAAAAATAATAACAGAAATTAAATCATTTAATATCATTTAATAAATTATATCAATTATATAAAATTTTATAGGTGAGTATTCTAACCCCCAAAAAGATGAGAGTGTTGAATATGGAATGAATCTCACAGATATAAAAAGTAAGATCTTACCTTATGTCTTGAATTCATTCACACTTATTAAAACCTCTGGTATAACAAATATTATTTTATAAGAAATAAAAAAAATAATCATAGTCACAGATATATATATATATATTCCATATAATATTTCTTTATGAATTTATATTACCCATTAATAATTCCTTATTAATGTTATGCTTGGGGTAATATCTTATTTTTTTTCATTGGTGTTTTGACTTGTTATCCTTGGTATTATTACATAGATCATGATTTAATCATATATAATATGATAAAAATGACATAAATATCATATATATATATATATATATATTCACAGTGATTCAATTAATATGGAGATTGAAAATAAACGAGACAGTTCATAGAGACGGTATGACGTACATACACATGAACGTTGTTTTCATCTTCTTTTCTTGTGAATATAAAGGAAAGAATATGATATAATAAAATTAATGAATTAATTTCTTGTAATTTATAACATATTTATTAATAATAGTTATAATTATTTCAATCCAAGTGAAATAATGTTGAATTATGAAATCCCATCGCATCCTGGAGATAGCAGTCCATACATACAAATGAACGACACTATATTTTTCCCAAAATATTAGACATATGGATAAAGATAAAAATGATATTATGATTATATAAGATTAATTATATCATAAATATCATATATAAATTCTTAACCAATCATAATTATCGGATATAAAAGATGGTGATGTAAATAATAATGTATCACTTCCTGGAGACAGTAAGAAAGATGAATGCATGAGTGATACATTAATTTTTACACTGATGGGAAAAGTGTTTTATAATTTTATTTATATAATCATAAAAAATTTCAACATATTGAGGATGATTAAATTATTATTTTTCTCTATATATCTTATATTTATATGAGGTATAAAAGAGAAGAAAAATTAAATTCTTGATTAGTGTAATTACCTATTCTTCCTACCAACTAAATTAGATATCCAATAAATAAATCTAGATTCAGACCATTGGGAAAACCATCACATCTAGAATATGTCAAGGTCAGTTTATAAGGTAAATTATTATGTTTTGGATGAGCCATAAGCATCAATATGATGAAATGATAAGAGGTAGGTAGTGTCCTTCAATAATGAATGTAAGGGGATCTTTTGGAATTTTAGAAAATATTAATTTATAATAAATTGAAACTAAATCCCAAATCCCCAAAAAAGAAATATATTCAAAGTTAAGTTAATGTAGGTTTTTAATATCATCATAAAATAAAATTTATAATAGTTTTTATTTAAATTTATACCTTATATGTTTTATTAACCACCAGTTAACCTATTTTATTTTTAACATTTCTAAGAATGTTTTTAAATTTTACATAATTTAATATTTACATATAATGTGATAGTTAGACCATAAATGGACCATTTAAGATATTTTAGACAATATTTAATACCCTTTTCCTTATTTTATATTTTTACTATTTTCCAATAATTTAAAAAAATATTACTTTCATAAAACATCACAAGTTTCAATTTTGACAAAATTAACAACTATAATTTTTTCAAAATATATACAGTAATAAAAAAAATAAAGAAAAAATATTTTTTAATATTAACCAAAAAACTCAATGATTTCATTAATTATGAAAATTATATTTCTCTTAATATTTTTAATATCATTTATTTTATTATTTCATTTATGAGGTAATTTCTCTATAATCATTTTGTAATAATTCATGATGATTATATATTCACTAAAAATAAAAAATAGGACTCAATGATGTATATAACCATATTATATTTCATAATAATTCATATAGTCGACATAATCATGTATTTATACTCAAATTAAAAATATTATACATATTAAAAATAAGAGTATGAAAATTTTTCACTCCTGTTGAGTTAAATAATTTTAAATAATTCTCCTGGACAAGTGTCCAGTAAATTTTTAAATTTATATCCTTATCTATTGAGGACCTAATAATCATCAACCAATATCTTTTGGTAATTTTTTTTAGTTCTCCAATATACATTATATCAATTTACGCTTAATTTCCCGATTTTCCCTTAATAGTTATAATAAAAATTTCAAATGTTAAAATTCATGTTGTTCAAAAATAATAGGGACAGATTTTCAAAATTTGGAGCATATGATGATAGATATGAAATCCATTTTTGAAATTTCAAAACATAGAAATTAATTAAATTAAATTAATTTTAATATCATTGACAACATGAGAAAAGATGTTATTAATGTTAAAATATAAAAAACATTGAAAAATTTCTGTATTAAAATTCAATGTAAAAATTGATTCCAATGAAATATATTAGATTAAATTATAAAATTAAAATATTATTATTCTTTAAAATCAATCTCAAAAATAAATTAATGATTGAAAATATTAAAATGAAAGAAGTCTTTTTAAATTGAAGTTCAGTATTTTTACTATTCTTCAAGACATAAAAATTATTATAACAATACAAAAAATAAATCCATTGAATAATTATATATTCCTTATTAAAATAAATGGTTTATTTTATAAACTATAAAAAAAATGTCTCGAATATTATATTTAATATGGGTTCTCCTTTAAAAGGATGTAAAATTACTATATTGAAAAATATATTTTGTTATGAACAAAATTGGGTTTATGATTATATTATGAATATAAAGTCTATTGGATGAAGATACAAATATTTTATTGAATATCTAACATATATATTTCATTAATGTCATTCAATAATTGTAATTTATATAATTTATTAAGAAAAACCAACATTAAGAGTATAAAAATAAACTATATTCATTATAATGAATTTTTATATATTTTCATTTCTAATTAATTGGTAACCAATGAATTCATATTATAAACCATCTATTTTAGTATGTTAGTTAATTAAATTCATGAAAAATAATTTAACATCCTGGTTATATCTTATTATATAAAATAAAATCATTTTTATAATATACTACAGTTTGCTAAAACTCATTATTTTGTTTAATGTGTCCTATCAAAAGAACTCACTCTTTTGGGTAATAAAAGACAAAAATAGTGTTTTTCATATCGAAATAAAATATCTTTTCATATAGTGTAATCTTGATTTGGGATTTATGTATAAGAAGTCAAACATAGTTTATTCATATAAAAATTTCTATATTCAGTATAGTGTGATACTGTAAAAATTAAATAGATTAAAATAATTTGAAAAAAAGTCACAAAATATCTCTAGAAACCACACCCCAAATATCCCTGAGTTGGTGTCTGTTATCAAATACATTGGAATTTTTACACAGAATCAAGCCCTAAAGTACTGATCAGTTTACAGTCATGGTAAGCTAGTTGATAAATTTGTAAGGAATTATAAATGGATACACTATTTACAAGATATTTTTTTCTTCATTGTATATAAATAATTGATAAACTTTGAGGACAAATCTAATTAATCTATTGTATTCATGGGGAAAGAAACATAAAAATGTTGAGCTCAAATTATCATTAATGGAAAAATATAATGGAAACAATAATGAATCAATGAGAATAGTCACTATTGAAAGGTGAATAATTGAACACGCATTCCATGAAATAAATTAACTAAATGGATTTACATATGCAACATGGAAATGTAATAACTGTATGAAAAATATATTTAAATGACCAAATATGTAAATAAAAATAAATAATGTTAAGAAACTAAAAAACATTTCATTTATTCAATGAACTGAAAATGAATTATATTCATAGATATGTTGATGCATTATCCCATGGATGAATAATAACCGAATCTTGAAAAATGAAATGAATCCATAGAAATGTCAATGAAAAATCTCATGGATTAACAATATCTGAATATAATTGAATGAAATGCTTAATTATTGGACTCCATGTTTCTTAGGTACATGGTACCTTTACTTTCATGATTTTTCACAATATAGTTTTCAAAATATAGGGTAATAACCCATATAAGGCGGCCAACCAAATGACTCGTCCTATGAGTCTATTGATGCATGGAGGGGCTATCTATAATCGGGCACTCCCCGTGTCATACTAGTCTAAAACATTCGTCATATATAAAATAATTGATTCAACAATGTTCCATATCAAATATAAGTATAGAGTAATAGATATGTACTTATCAATATAAACCAAGATATTCAAATAACATTCCAAGTATATACCGTATGTAAAATGTTATACAGTTTAGGAAATAATAATATCCATGATAAGTGAAATAGATAATTATTTGGGAATTCAATGTTCAATGATCATAAGAGATGGAATTTTTCAATGGGAATAATAAATAAATCAAGGTTATGAATATGAATACTGCCATTGGCCAAATAAATCATAACCCATCTTGTGCATGATTAAAGATAGTATTAATACAAAAAATCTTTTCTAGAGTAAAAATAGAGGGTTGTTGTCATTTATGAAATAAATTAATATTATTTAAAAATATTCTTTAAGAAAGTATCATTTTTTCGAAAAACATTTTGAAAATAGTTTTATTTAAAATTAAACCTTTTAAACATGAGAAGGATGCTTCAACGAAATCGTAGCAGATGAATCCGTACATGTCGTACGAAGTAAAAGAAAATTCCTTTTGTATAGAGAAAATGTTTTTAAATGCATAATTAGTAAGGAGACAAGAATATTCATTTGAAACATTTTTAGAATTTTATAAGGGAAAATATCATTACCACATCCTTTTAGAATAATTTTGGAAAAACCATTTAATAATACATGGTTTTAAGAGGAAAACAGGTTATTCGACTATTGAGAGAAATGATTTTCTGTTCTCTAAAAATGATTTTCTAAATCAATTTTGGTAACAATTATTTGAATATCAGTAATAATACATGAAAATGTTAATTAATAATAGTATAATAAATATAGGGTATAGTGAAAAATGGTTATTTAATTTACTCGAATGGAAATATCATTGAAATATCATTAATGTCATTGTTTAGGAAAATAATCTTTAAACATCCCAAAGTGCCCCATACCATGTTGAAATATTTTTAAACATAATCCTCAGAAATAAATAATGTATAAAATATCATTAGATAAGTTATATTCATTATATATCATATAAAGATCATAATATATACCCTGTAAAAAAATTTGTGCATAACAACAATTAAGCCTCAACAGAATGTAAATTTAGATGAAAATCCCATAACTTAACATTCCTTTTGTTTTGTGTTATTTAGCCTCTTATATAGTGATTTGAAATATGGTAAATAATAATACCATAAAAATACATATGTTAATAATTCCATATATTAACTACTTAAAATATTTTATTACCTATTTGTTAACAATGATCCATTATTTTTACTATTTTGGGTGTAAATTTCCTAGTTTATCGAATATGATTAAACTTGTTATTTGTTGATCTAAAAAAATATATCATAGGTTTTTCCACTACAAAATGTAAACCATGAAAAAATTATCTTATATATTCTGTACATATGTGTTTAAAATGATTAAATATATTTGGAGATTAGATATAATGGGGGCCATTTTTAGGGACAGTGGGTCGTACGTACGCATGAACGCTACTCTCACTTCTAGTTTTTATTAAAAAAATTATAAATATGTATATAATAATTCTATTATCTTATCTATGTTATATGTGTTATATATTTTTATTAAAAACATTTTTTTGTACATTCCATGTATGTCATGAACGAATCATATCGTTATAAGGGGGATGTAGGCCACACTTCCTCAAACAAAATTATCATATTTACATAACATGGATATCATAAAGGTCAGTTATAACTAGATATTACAGATTATTAACACATTAAAAAGAAAATATATATCATATATAAATCAGGTGTCCATCATTATGGCCATCATGAGAGGTGATAGGGAAAAATTGATCAATAATCATTTCGTGAGGTAGTAGTTCGCTGTACACAGAATCAATATGTTTTTTACCCACTATATGGTTGTGTGTGTAATTTTAGGTTTAAATATCAGCTTAAAACATCATATTAAGTTTAAGATACTTTTAATATTACACAAAATGTGAATAAATATATTTTAGGGGTTGGAGAATGGAAATAAAACTAGAGAGATGGAGAAAACACATTACCATTTAATCGAGTAACTTCATTTGATTTAACCAAAAAGAATACATAGAAGGTATTATGACAATGTATGATTATGGGTCTAGGGGAGGGGTTTTGGGATTACATTTTTTCAGTTATTTAACTATTATAAGAGGATAGAGATCTGTGAGGAATTTGTATAAGTGGTGGAATTTTATAGGGAAGGAAAAGGACTCACTTTTAATTTTTGAAAAGATTAAGGTGTGAAAAAGTTATTACTTAATAAAAATAAGAAAAAAACCACCTGAACACTATAATTAAACTTTAATTGACGTTATATTTCTATCTAATGTGTTTTGGACAATTTTATAGGTCATATGGGCCCTTAAATGTAGGGTTTTAATCCATTTTTAATCCTTATAAGTCCTTAATCACAGTAAATAATTTTAATAACATTCAATAATCAATATTGTCAATGATTAAGAAGATCCTATTAGAAAAAAATATAATATTGATTAAAATTGTTTCTATGATATTTTATTATTTGAAGTAATAGTATCAGAATCATTATGATTAATGCTAGTCTCATAGACAAACGGAATAACTAGTTTTAATAGAAAATTGTTCCAAAGATTGTTCTGTTTTTTATTCAATTTAAAGTTTATATTGATTATAAAGACATATATTATATTAAAAGATATATAATTAATACAATGTGACTTTAAAAATAATTATTATGAAATTTAACTTTAATAATTATTTAATAAAAAGGCAGTTTTTAATGAAAACACAGTATTTGTCACTATTCACTAAAAATTGACGTTTCTTAATAAAATACATAAAATAATTCCTAGGATAATTTTGACAATATTAATTCCAAGATTACATTTATTTTATCAATTTAGATTCAAAAATAAATTCAAAATTAATATTTCATATAGGTTCTCCATTAAATGGAAGTTAAAAATTTTTAAATAAAAATATAGGTTTTTTATGAAATATTGGGTATGATCCTATATTATTCTTACCAAATCAATTGGATGAATATAAAATATAATTTAAAAAATATAAAACATATTTATTACATTAATACAACTCACATATTACAATTAATTGAATCTATTTCGATAAAACATCTTTATGAGGAAAAAAATAGTTTTCTATAAAAAGAATCTTTTAAAATTCAATTGGTTCTTATATTAATTTCTTATTTATTTGATTCAAATTATTTAGTTTTATAAATAGTATATTTTCATATGTTAGTTAATACTATTATTAATTATTAGTTTATAAATTAGTATATTTAATAATAATATTTTAATTATATATTGTTTCTCATTAAGACTTGGTATTGCATATAGTGCAACCCATAAGTGAATGTTGATTTTGCGGAAACAAAATATATAGAAGAAGGTCATTGTTGCACATGATGTACGGTAGCATAATGCCACATTAAATGTAATCTAACTTGTAGTTTTAGTGTTTAAATATATAAAACATATTTTAAATAGTATTTATTTTATAAATTATACCAATATAATACTACATTACATCCTTTTTGTTGCATGTCATACACGCAATCAAATACAAGATTCTTACTTTAGTTTCTCGAGCATCAGATTCACCACACAATATATATCATGCGTCCATGATATTTAAAATCAATCTTGGTGATAGATTGTTTAAATTTTCCTATTTATACAATCTCACATTTTGATAATGGTTCAAAAGTAATATTCTATAAAAAAAGAACTAAATGTTCAATGGGAAAATGGAATACCACATAAATAGGTCTCTAAGTAGGATAATAATAGTGAAATGTTACGACATGTTCCTAGAGGAAAAAATGTAAATATTTATAGGGATTCAATGAGGTCATCAATAAAAAAATGAATGATCAATGGATAGTTGAGGGCCTTAAAGCTATACCTCCTTTACGATTTATAAGGACACCAGATCAACAATGATTTAAATAGTTTAAAACAATGATTATTCATAAGACATTTCTCTAAATTTGGGAAATACTTCTACTGACCAAGAATGTAAAAAAATATTATTAAATGATAGGTTTCAAAATCATATGAACAATCCAAAATTTTCATAGTGCTTTTATAAAATTATAATTCATCCCTTTACTCCCAAAAAATTAATTACCAACAATGAATTTTTTGTTGATACCTAAAACAATACAGAAATATTTTAAAAGATTCTATGTTCTATCATAGAGAGCTAGGTCTTACTATTTGTTTTTAACTATCATTAAAAATAAATATAATTAATTGATTAACTGTTAATCGTCAAAAGTTTTACTAATGGTTCATCATTAATATTTATTATTTAACGTTTTTAACTAAAAACAATATAAATTAATAAGTAAATTATGTAGGTCAGTAGATGTCATGAATGCCATATCATCCCTTGGTCACGGGTACAAGACACGTGGATTTGGTGCATTTGATTGGTTTACACCCAGCATAGAGGTCGTCCCTTTCTAAAAACATATTAATGTAATTTCTAAATAAAAATATGATGGAAATAATTGAAATTAGTTTAATCTCTAAATAAATTTTTTACTAATGGTTTCAATACAACCAAAATACATAAATACTTCATCTATTTTCTTTCCTAACTGGTCTTTCCTTGGTCTAGGGTTTATATATAATATCATTAGTTTGATTTATACAACATGAAACCATATCATCAATCTACAACTCTTAAGGATAATCCAAGGTTACATATAATGTGTCAAAATAATTCATAATGTATTTTAATGAAAATGTGGTTTATCCAAGTCATATCCCATGGGAGTGTCGAATGAGGTGTGCAGTAAGTCCCAATGTTATTTACCAGGTTATCCCTAGTCAAGAGAAGAACACCGTGTTAGAGATGATACTCATAAGTACATCTATGATAGAAGCACATCCACTTGTACTATCCAGATATGAATTTATTTTTCGGAATACACGCATAATCAATATTTCACCAAAATTATAGGGGTTTCATCTATTCTTCATCAAATTCTACATTAGGGTTTTGTTCTCTATTATATGTTTTCCTAAATCTAGTTCCCATGTTTCAAATAAATATAAATTGATACCAACTATAATTCCCCAACCCTAGGGGGACTAGAGCCCTTTTCTGTAAAAAAAAAATACATTGGTATGATTACATGGAATCAATCCCTATGGGACCAATTGGTTTAGTAGTCTTGGTGAACTATATACAAAAAATGTGTCTTACATTATAAATGGATAGACTAATGTCAAAATATTTTTTTAATTCATTATAAAAATAATAATTATTCATCTTCAAGGATAAATCATGTTAATCTATTATATTCATACATTTTTTTTCAAGGTATTCTTATTGGATTCATTGGGATAGAAACATAATAAGGGCAAGATAAAATTCACTTTATGAGAAAAATATAGCACAAGTAAAAAATGAATCAATGAGAATAGTCAATATGAAAAGGTAAATAATTTTATTCACATTCCATTTAATCAGTAAACCAAATGGTAGTGTGTAAGAAATATGGAAAGATAATAAAAGAAAACACATTCCATTGCGAAAAATAGAATAGAAAATATCAATAAGGAATGTTAGGAATCCGAAACACATTTCATTTATTAATTTAACTAAAAATGAAATCTATATATAGATATTTGGATGCATTATATAATGGATGAATAATACATGAATCCTTAAAATGAAAGGAATCCATAAATACACTGACACAAAATCTAATGGATGAATAATTTTAGAAAATAAATAAAGGAATTTCATAATTATTGGACACCATGTTTTCTAGGTTCATGGTACCTTTACTATAAAAACTAGTCCCAATATATTTTACAAAATATAGGGTAACAACACATCTATAGATTCATTCCAAATGACTCATCCCATGATACTACTATTGCGTCGATGGGCTATCTATAATCGGGCCCCACCAGTGTCATACTGGTCAAAAAAATTCCTCATATATAAAATATTTTTTTAACAATGTGCCTTATAAAATATCCATATGTATTAAGAGATTTGAATTTATCAATATTAACCCAGAGTGACAGATAACAGTCAAGGTAGACACTCTACGTGAAATGGTATATTTTTTAGGAAATAGTAATATCCACTACAAATAAAATGGATAAATTTGTGGAAATTTAATGTTCAATGATCATAAGATATTGAATATTTCAAGGGGACTAATAAATAAATCAATTACTTGAATTTTAATACTATTCTAGGAAAAATAAATCATCTGTAACACCCCATTATTTCACGGTATGCTTTTCTTTGAATAATACAATAGCCTGTGTTATACGCAACTTCATGTTCTAACACACCACAACCAATCATACTAGCCGTTAAGAATCGTAATACCAAATTTTTGAAATTTTATAAATTTTATCTTTCAAAATGAACTTCATTTTTGGATTCAGAATATCGAAATTAGCTTAGGGTGAAATTTTGGAACTTTTTGGACAACTTCCATATTTTGATAAATAATGAAAATTACAAAATCATAATTAAAAACACATTTTTTAATCGAAATAAATAATTTTGATAAATTATTAATTTGAGTGTTTTAAAAGTATATTTAGAATATATTTTTACCATTTAACACAATATTGGTCATTGGACATAATTTCACATTTAAACTGACATAAGTAAGTGTCAATCTTTTGATAGTTATTATTTCTGAAAAACACGCTATTTATTTTGACAATAGAAATTAAGTTTAATTAATTAATGAAACAGATATGTTTTTAATTTTCAAAAATAGACCTCATTTTTTAAATCATTATATCAAATATATCTTCGGCCGAATTTTTGGTATTTTTCTGAGAAACATCAATTTTTGATGAATAGTGAAAAACACAGGGTTTTTGGTTAAAACCAATTTTTTTATTTAAATAATTATTTGTTTTATTTAAATTAATTTATGTCAAAATAGACAAATAATACTTATATAAGATCATTGTAATTCATTGGAGTCAGTTCACAAAAATTTTAGATATATAAAAATTTTATTTAACTTTCCACCGTCTTTTACCCACCTCTTAAGAGAATTTGAAAATTCTCATAAAACATAATTTTACCACTTCTATGAGTTGAATTTCAAAAATCCGAGAGACACTGTTAATATCAAGTAGAAAAATTTGGTTCAATGAGATGAAAATATTTTTTGGTGAATAGTTACTTTTTACTTTTATTTACCACGGTTAAAAGTAAATAGGTTAATTAATGGTAAAAATGATATTAATATTACCCTCAAACATGTCCTAATTCTATTGTACAAGTTTATCTCGGCCATAAACAACCTTATAAATAAAATATTATCATTTAGGATCACTTGGATTATATTAGGACATTTATTATTTTTTAATTTAAAAAAGAGTTAAAAGAGTTAAAATCAATGTATAATAACTAAAAAATCATAATATGGGGTTTTACATGAGATAAATTCGATTATAAATATTCAATAGAAAGATAAAAATATTTCCTACATCATGGTAATTTATTTATAATTTTTAGAAATTAAATAAATAAATTTATTTATGACACAATGATGATGCAGTAATTACCTTATTCTTGAAAGAATCACATAAATGGTATTATAAATATAAAAATAAATATAATTTCATAGTTTTTATGACATTTAAGAAATTTTAGGTTAATACGACAAGTTAGGATTGATTCAATGTATTCTTTTTGATGTAATAATTTTCTTATTATTTTAACAAAAAACAAATACCAAATAGTGTCAAAACTAACAAAAAATTGTGTTTAAAACAAATATTATATTATTAAATGATATAATAGTCTTAAAAATCTATGGTTCGGCCAAAAGACTTATATAATAATATATATGACATTAGTGATCCAATTGGGGTTCTATTGGCAGTATATAGTATATTTATTAACCATATAATGTACGAATACAAAAATATATGGTAAATGTTAAATTATTTAACTTAGAGTTAATTCTAAAGGATAAGGTAAAAATGGTAACCAAAACCTGTCTAAAACCTATTGGTTGAGTTGTTTTCGACCTATCCCCACCTTAGACTTTAAATAACAAACATTGTATCCATTAGAAACCGAATATGAATTTATCAAAAAATAATATTTTATGTTTTTTCTATGGTCCCCCTCACCCCTCTTATAAAATGGAACTCCCCCTTCTCTCTAATTCACACCTTCTTTGAAATTTTTCTCTACCAAAATTTGCCCCAATACACTCTCAAATATCCTCCCTTTATCCTAGAGGCCCTAGTTTGATCAGAAAGCAAACCTAAGGATCCCTTTTGATCAAATCAAAAGGAAGAACCCGAAGAAGAGGTAATTATTTCACCACCCTCTTTCAAGTTCCTTTCTTCTTCCACTTCATTTTTCATTGTTGTTTCTATTATAAAATAATATCTCCAATATATTCTATAAACAATGATGTTATTATAATTATGGTACAACCAAATTCATTATTCTATCCACCTTTTGAATGACATGTCACCATACGTGCGTACGTACGACTTACCATCTCCACGTCGTGGTGTAATTGTTATTCAATACATTATTATTTGGATGGGTATAATAATGATGTGTATTTGATGTAAATAATAAATATAAAATGATAATAATCCTATATATATTATATACCATCCAATTATATATTATATTAATATCAAAATAATGATATTTTCGCTCGTGCATACGTACTGATTACCGTCTCTACAATGCGATGAGATTAATTTCCTAGTTCACCATTCATCAACGATTATAAGAATATATATTACTACTAAGAATGTAATATATGAAATAATAATTATACTATAGATATATATATTTATATATATAACTATTTATGTACTTACATATATCTTATTCACTTACTTCCGTTCAATACTATATAAAAACAGAAACAGCGTTTATGCGTACGTACGGACTACCGTCTCCATAAACTGTGTTTTCCATTTCATATATACGTCTATTAAAAAATTTTATATTCTAAATATATATGATACATAAATCATGTTTTATATTCTAGAAGTATTTAAAACATTATCTATGTGATACAATCAAGAGTGACAAGTTAAAACATGTAAAATAAAGAAAGCAATTATTACCCGAAATATTAATATAATTTGGAAATTTTTATTAAATGGGTAGTATAAAGTCATAAATGAATAATGTATGATATCATAAATATTAATATGGTTCTTTTATAATTTAATATCATACTACAGTCTTCATACAGGAGTCTAAACGTACCCTCAACTAAAGGAATGTACTAAGTAAGGGGTTTTCATCTCACTCCTTATTCCCATGAGATTCATTCCAAATTTTCACTATTACTTTTTGTGTGGTGTATGTACTGCCCATAATCATATTATTTATGTAATACAATTTAATTTATGTGTATTTACATTTTCATTGTATGATATCTCTTTCATGGGGTGTATGTTTCGTAAGTTACCAAATTGGTAAGGGTTAATTTCACAATCTCTCTATTATCCGAGGTTGTTTTACGTATGTATCTACTGGGACATGTTTATTATCCATGTCCATGTTTTATTAAAGAATTTTCAACGGGATTATTTTAAGGAACATTTTACTAAAACATCATTTCAATATTTTAAAATATTTATTCTTCTAAATATTTCTCCTTAATGTCCATGTCTTAAAAATGGGTTTTAAGGATTTATTTATATGGACAAGAATGTTTTTAAAATGTTAATTCCTTTCAAAAGTTTCCAAGTGGTATGGGAAACCTTGATTCAAAAATGTATTTAAATGACTTTTTTTCCAAAATTGTGTGACTTTTAAATGTTTTAATGATAAAGGGGTATTTCTCTCAAATATTTTTACAAATCATTTTCATCAACGTCAAAATCCATTAATGGATTTTAACTTGTTTTGATGTTGATTTATCATGATAGAAATGATCCATATTGTGTTGAAGGTTTTGTGATACGTTTGACTGTGGATGTGTTATTTTTATACCATTCATGGTTTATGGGTAAAGTATTGACATTTAGTATTCTAGTTTTAATGGGAATGTCTATGTTATATTTCATCCTCTTCTTAAGATGAATATGTTGGACTAGTATGTTTCGGGTTGGGGTCCGGTTACATTATACCTTCTGGGTTGGTGTCTGGTTATTAGAGGCACTCCGTGTTAGTGTCTGGTTATTAGAGGCACTCCGGGATGGTGTCTGGTTATTAGAGGCACTCCAGGTTGGTGTCCCGTTATTAGAGGCACTCCGGGTTGGAGTTTGGTTACAGAGGCTCTCCGGGTTGGGATTCGGTTATAGTTATCCCTTAGGTCTTGGCATGTGGCGTTGACATAGAAATTAAAGTTCAGAATTATGCATTACATCATTATGAAAGTGGTTAGTGATTTTTCATGTGATTTGTCGACTAGTAGAATATACATGTGAATTTGTAAATGGCATTACTTCATTTTTTCCATATTATGCTGATGTTCAATTATAAAAGTCTTTTGTTTTAGTTATACATTTCCTTAAATGTTTATGATTATTTATGAAAGTTTCTGTTGTATGGTTATCCTTAGTGAGAATCTGAGCTCACCCCTTTCTGTGTTTTATTTTTCCCAGGATTCCACGAAGTCTATTGTAATTGATACGCAGGGTTACGCCAAGGGAATAATGGAATTCGTGAAGGATTATTTATGTTGTTTTGTATGTCATAAAGTGTAATGTAACATTAATGTATGTAATCTATTTTCCAGGACTGCTAAACTGATTGGTCCTTAGGGACATGATTCCTTGTAATCATGCCAATGTATTAAAATAATGCACTGACTCTGGGTAACTGGGGTCAGGGTGTTACAGTTTGTATCTTAAGAAGTTTAGCAATAACCTTGGAAACTAGATTTAGATAATCTCTGATTAAAGAATATTACCCTACGATAGACTTTGAGGATTTTTATAGAAGAACATCCTAGAATTTTGTAATGTATAGATTTTGTGAGTTTCCAAGAAGATACATCCCTGTCTGGATACAAGCAGGTAGAGGCAGCTCTGGCATAGATGTACCTAGGGGTAAAACCTGAAAACACCGCTTTGAGAAAGACTTGAACAGGAACTGGTGCACGACAATGGGCCATGTTGCATTCTTGGTTACGACACTCCCAAGGGATATGATTAGGATAATTCTCGATTTCTTTACAAACCAATTTGATGGGTTTATGAGTATATATCTCCTCAAAGAAAACAATTTTGATTATGGATTATATCCACAAACTGTTCAATTTACGTTCGGTATTTTACACGTTTTGAATTATGAATTGTGATTCATAAACTGACCTAGTGTATAACATTTTTTAAAAATGGTGCCCAATAGATGTAATGAGAACTCCAGCAATACATATGATCTAAAGAGTAAGAAGGATCATATCATTCAATATATTAAGCCAACATTAAGAAGTAAAATAGTCTCTCATGTTTACTCAACATATGAAGAAATGGTATCATGTGTTAATAAGATAATTAAATAATTCTTTGAGTCATATGGATTTGAAGGGAATCAAGAGAAGAAAAGGATGGAAGAGAGAAAGATGGATAAAGGGAAGAGGGAAAAGAAAAATTTTCCCATATGTGATAACTGTGGGAAGAAACACCCTAGAAATTGCCTGAAGATAATGGGAGTTTGTTATAAGTGTGGAGAAAAAGGACACCATGTACATGACTTCAAGGGTAAGAAAAAGGTTTCAAATGTACAATGCATCATCTGTATGAATTTGGAACACTACGCAAACCAGTTTTCAAATCATCAGGATATTCCCCAAATGATGCTATTGGATAATAATCAAGTTATGATACTAACACAGATTAAGAGGAATGACTAGTGTTCTTATGTTGTTATTTTAGAAATATTTCATTGAAGTGTTGTGTCAATGATGTAATGGAAATAAATAAAGATTGTACTACAGTAGTATTTCATTAATGATTTGAGATTTTATGGTGCTAAGAAATGTGACTCTAGAACAAGATAAATTTTTTAGAAATTACATGATTGAAGGAAAGATAAACATTAATATGGTCCTAATATTGAGGTACTGATTTTAGAATATGATATGGTTGATTTGGGTAAATTATATTGGATATTCTTAAATGCCGTGAAACTGATTAAATATTTGTATATTCTATCATTGTTGGAGTTTACAACATTTTTGGATGGATGAAGTATATCCAGTATTCTATAATGAATAAGGGAGCATGAATGTAATCAAAAAGGATTAATGGTAATTCATGATGATTCGATGTTTTAAAAGAATACATGATGAAGGTATTCACATGACATTACGGGGTAAAAAAGATGTACATTATGTTTACCTTTCATATAAATTTTGTACTGGGAGTTTATAGAAGTATTTTGGATAAGTCTAAAGGGTGGAATGGATTATTTTTGAAAGGTTATTTTTGGATTTTTATAAAACGACAACACGCAGACCGTGTGACGACCCATCGCATCAGAAAAAACTGTGGGAATAGAACCCACAACCATAGTGATGTTGGGATTTATCGCCTACCACTAGACTACATGAAGTCCCTGGATTTTACAATGTATTTTCTTTTTTTAAAGGATCTGATATGTGAATTATAAATTAATTATATATTTGACCCTATACGACTAGGATAAATAGAGTATTTTTGAGTTATATTATATTATGGGGTGAAAGATGAGTTTGTGGTAGAAATTTATTAATGGATAAAACTTTAATTATAAAGTAATTATATCTCCTTATGATCGTAACAAACCTCATTAATAAATTCCTCAACATTAATAAAAGGAAGTTAGGACAAAAATGTTGTGCTAGATGGTACCTTAGATCATTACAAATTTATGGATTTGGGAATGTTGGCCTTTTCATAGCCATGTTATCTACCACTCCCCATCCGATATTTATGGTTATATTCCCATCCATATCCATATTTTCCTACATGGAACCCTAGTATGGGTTATTTTCAGTAACCTTCATACTTACCACTCTTTATTTTAAATAGAGGCCTCATTAATCCATTTTTTGATGTGGGATTTCAACAATGATATTTTAAAATGTCAACCCCATGTTTCCAATACTGAGCATAAATTGCGAGGATTCAATTTATTAAAGTAGGGGAAAATTTAACACCCCAAGCTTTCACGGTACGGTTCTCTTTGAATAATACAATAGCGTGTGTTATACGTCACTTCGAGTTTTAACACACTACAACCAATCATATTATCCATTAAGAATAGTAATACCCAATTTTTAAAATTTTATACATTTTATATTTCAAAATTAACTTCATTTTTGGATTCAAAATGTCGAAATTAGCTTAGGGTGAAATTTTGGTACTTTTCAGATAACTTTCAGATATTGATGAATAGTTTAAATTACTAAATTTTAATTAAAAACAACTTTTTTAATCGAAATAATTAATAGTGACAAATTATGAATTTGAGTGGTTTTAAAGTATATTTAGAATATATTTTTAACATTTAACACAATGTTGGTCATTGTACATAATTTCACATTTAAATGGGACATACGTAAGTGTCAATCTTTTGATAGTTATTATTTCTTAAAAACACGGTATTTATTTTGACAACAGAAATTAATGAAAATTAATTAATTAAACTTATATGTATTTAATTTGGTAAAATATACATCATTTTTTAATTCATAATATCATGTATATCTTCGGCCGAATTTTTGTTATTTTTTTGAGAAACATCAATTTTTTATGAATAGTTAAAAACACTGAGTTATTGGTTAAAACCAATTTTTTTATTTCAATAATTATTAATTTCATTTAAATTAATTTATGTAAAAATAGATACATAATACTTTTATAAGATCATTTTAATTCATTAGAGTCAGTTTATAATAATTTTAGGTATATAAAAATTTTATTGAACTTTTCACCGCCTTTTACCCACCTCCTAGGAGAATTTGAAAATTCTCATAAAACATAATTTTACCTCTTCTGTGAGTTGAATATAGAAAATCCGAGATACATGGTTAATATCAAGGAGTAAAATTTGGTTCAATGACATTAAAATAATTTTTGTAGAATAGTAACTTTTTACTTTTATTTACCAAGGTTAAAAGTAAATAGAGTAATTAAGGGTAAAAAATGATATTAATATTACCATCACACAAGTCCTAATTCTATTGGACAATTTTAGATAGACCAAAAACAATCTTAGGAATAAAATATTATCATTTAGGTCCACTTTGATTAGATTAGGACATTTATTACTATTTAATTCAAAGAAGAGTTAAAAGAGTTAAAATCAATTATTAATAACTAAAACATTTTTAATATGTGATTTTTCATGAGATAAATTCGATTTTAAATATTCATGAAAAAATATTTCCTACATCATGGTAATTTATTTATAATTTTTAGACATTAAATAAATAAATTTATTTATGACACAATGATGATGCATTAATTACTTTATTCATGAAAAAATCAAATAAATGGTAATATAAATATTAAAATAAATATAATTTCAATGTTTTTATGACATCCACGAATTTTCTAGGTTAACATGAAATGTTAGGATTGATTCAATGTATTTTTATTGAAGTAATAATTTTTTTTATTATTTTAACAAAAAAATATACCAAATAGTGTCAAAATTGACATAAAATAGTTTTTAAAACAAATATTATATTATTAATTGATATATTGGTACTAAAAATATAAGGTTCGGAAAAAGGACTTATATAATAATATATATGAAATTAATGAACCAATTTGGGTTCAGTTGTAAGTATATAGTAATTTTATTAACCATATAATGTAAGAATACAAGAAGACACAGTAAAAGTTAAATTATTTAACTTAGAGTTAAATATAAAAGATAAGGTTAAAATGGTAACCAAAACTTCTCTAAAACCTATTGGATGAGTTTTTTTAAACCTATCCCAACCATAGACTTTAAATAATTAACTTTGGATCCATTAGAAACCGAATATGAATTTATTATAAAATAATATTTTATGTTTTTCCTAAGGTTCCCCCCATCTCTCTTATAAAAGGGTACTACCCCTTCTCTCTAATTCACACATTCTATGCCATTTGGATCTACCAACACCTACCCCAATACACTCTCAAATATCCTCCCTTAATCCTATATTCCATATTTTGATCAGAAATCCAACCTATGGAGCCCTTTTGATCAAATCAAAAGGAAGAACCTGAAGAAGAGGTAATGATTTCCCCACCCTCTTGCAAGTTCCTTTCTTCTTCCACTTCCTTTGTCTTCATTGTTTCCATTATAAAATAATAACTCCAGTATATTATATATACTGTGATGTTATTATAATTATGGTACATCCAAATTCATTATTCTATCCACCCTTTGAGTGACATGTCACCATACGTGCGTACATACAACTTATCGTCTCCACGTCGTGGTGTAATTGTTATTCAATACATTATTATGTGGATGGGTACAATAATGATGTGTATTTGATGTAAATAATAAATATAACATGTTATTAATTCTTTATATATTATATACCATCCAATTATATATTATATTAATATCAAAATAATGATATTTTTGCTCGTGCGTACATATGGATTACCGTCTCTACGGCGCGATGAGATTCATTTCCAAGTTCCCCATTCATCGACGATTATAAAAATATATATTTCTAATAAGTATGCAATATATGAAATAATAATTCTACTTATGATATATATATTTATATATATAACTATTTATGTACTTACATATATCTTATTCACTTACTTCAGTTCAATACTATATAAAAACGGAAACAATGTTTATGCGTACGTACGGACTACCGTCTCCATAAACGGTGATTTACAATTCATATATACATATATTATAAATATTTATATTCTAAATATATATGATAAATAAATCATGTTTTATATTCTGGATGTATTTATATCATGATCTAAGTGATACAATCAAGAGTAACAAGTTAAAACACGTACGATAATGAAAGCGATTATTACCCAAAATATTAATATAACTTGGAAATTATTATTAAATGTGTATTATAAAGTCATTAATTTATAATTTATGATATCATAAATATTAATATTCTTATTTTATAATTTAATAAAATACTATAGTCTTCATACAGGAGGCTAAACGTACCATCGACAAAAGTAAAGTGGAAGGTAATGGGTTTTCATCTCACTCCTTATTCCCATGAGATTCATTCCATATTACCACTATTACCTTTTGTGTGGTGTATGTACAGACCATAATTGTATTCGTTATGTAATACACTTTAATTTATGTGTATTTACATATTCATTGTATGATATCTCTTCCATGAGGTGTATGTTTTGTAAGCTACCAAATTGGTAAGGGTTAATTTCTCAATCTCTTTATTATCCGAGGTTGTTTTTAAGTAAGTATCTACTGGGACATATTTATTATCCTTGTCCATGTTTTAGGAAATAATTTTCAAAGGGATTATTTTAAGGGACTTTTCAATAAAACATCATTTCAAATGTTTTAAATATTTATTTATCTAAATAATTCTCATTAATGTCCATGTCTTCAAAATAAGTTTTAAGGATTTATTTAAATGGACATGAATGTTTTTAAAATGTTAATTCCTTTCAAAAGTTTCAAAGTGGTATGGGACACTTTGATTGAAAATTTTCTTTAAATTACTTCTTTTCAAAATTTTGTGATGGTTAAATGTTCTCATGAAAAATGGGTATTTCTCTCAAAGAGTTTTACAAATCATTTTCATCAATGTCAAAATCCATTAATGGATTTTAACTTGTTTTGAAGTTGATTTATCATGATACAAATCTTCCATAGTGTGTTGAAGGTTTTGTGATATGTTTGATTGTGGATGTGTTATTTTTATACCATTCATGGTTTATTGTTAAAGTATTGACATTTCATATGCTAGTTTTAATATGAATGTTTATGTTAAATTTCATCCTCTTCTTAAGATGAATGTGTTGGACTAGTTTGTTTCGGGTTGGGGTCCGGTTACAGCAGACCCTCCGGGTTGTTGTCCGGTTATTAGAGGAACTCCAGGTTGGTGTCCGGTTATTAGAGGCACTCCGGGTTGGTGTTTGGTTTTTAGAGGCACTCCGGTTTCGTGTCCGGTTATTAGAGGCACTTCGGGTTAGAGTCCGGTTAGAGAGGCTCTCCGGGATGGGTTCCGATTACAGTTATCCCTTAGGTCTTGGCACGAGGCCTTGACACAGAAATTAAAGTTCGGCATTATCAATTCCATCATTATGAAAGTGGTTAGTGATATTTCTTGTGATTATATGACTTGTATAATATCTATGTAAATATGTAAATGGCATTACATCATTTTATTTTTTCCATATTAAATTTTTATTCTTATTTATGAAAGATTCCACTATATTGTTATCCAAACTGAGCATCTGAGCTCACCCCTTTCTATGTTTTATTTTTCCCGGTATTCCAAGAAGTGTATTTTGATTGACATGCAGGGTTATGCCAAGGTAATAATGGCGTTCGTGAATGATTATTTAGGTTTTTTTGTATGTTATGAAGTGTAATGTAACATTCATGTCTGTAATCTATTTTCCAAGACTGCTAAACCGATCGGTCCTTCGGGACTTGATTCCTTGTAATCATGCCAATGTATTAAAATAATGCACCGACATTGGGTAACTGGGGTCGGGGAGTTACATCATCAACCATCCAGTATAATATTATAGAAATTATCAACAAGACAAATCCCATGTGGAGAAAAAAAGAGTTGTTATTGTTCATGAAATTAAGGAATTTATTTTTAAAATGATTTTTAGGAAAATATCCATTAATTTTTAAAAACCTTTTGAAAATATTTTTCATTAAAAAGTTATCATTTTTATTTTATAATGACTCTTCAATGGGATATTGACAGATTAATATGTACATGTCATATGTGGTAAAAATAATATTACTTTTATATGGAAAAATGTTAGAAGAAGCCTCATTAGGAAGTAGATAAGAGGATTCCATTGAAATATTGGTAAAATAAAACAATGGATAAAATTTATTTACCAAATATTTTCCAAATCATTTTTTAAATATCTTTAATCAAAAAATGGTTTTTAGAAGATTACAAGTTCTCACACTAAAAAGTTAATTGATCTCGGGTTTTCTTATTATCATTTTCTAAATCATTTTGAGTAATAAGGAATTATATATTGGTACTAATACATGAAAATGGTTATGAATAGCAGGATAATTATTAAAAGGATTAGTAAACAATGGTTATATAATTTCAATGAATTGAAATACCATTGAAATATCCTTATTGTTATTATTGTGGAAAATTATCTTTAAAAACCCAAAAGTGTCCCATACCACTTTGATATATTAATTAATAAAATCATGATGAATCAATAAAATAATATTAACGTTTAAAATATAACTAAAGTAAGTATATTCATGATATATGATGAAATGGGTACTACATAAACCATGTAATATAAACTAGGTGCATAACAACAATTAATCCTGAATTGAATATAAATTGACATGAAAATCCATTACCTTAACATTATTTTTTTTTTCTATAATTATCGCCAGGTATATTGGTTTATAATATGTTTAATACTTATAATAGAATGATAATCATGTTTATAATTTCATATTTTAACAGCTTACAATATTCTATTGTCCATTTGTTTACAATCTTACATTGTTTTTACTATTTTGGGTGTTAATTTTCTAGTTAGTTAGGTATGTTTTATCTTGTTATTTATTGTTCATATAAAATAAATCATGCTTGAAACATCTCCAAAATTTAATCCATGACTATATTATTTTATATATTCATTAAATATGTATTTATAATGGTTCATAATATTTTCCATTCATGGAGACGGTAGGTTGTATGTATGTATGAATGTGACTTTCATTTCTTTGTGGTATTAAGATAATTAAAACTAAATTATACATATGTATATAATAATTAAATTAATATATATATGTCATATTTGTAGTATATTTTTATAAAAATCATCTTTTACATGTTCCATTTATTGAATTAACTAATCATATCTCTTGGAGGGGGTGGTAGTCCACACTTCCTCATATGAAATTATCATATTAACATAACATGGAGAGAATAAAGGTATGTAATAAATAAAAATCACACAATTTTAAAAAATAATAAGTATCATATATATCATATATAATTCGAATGAACTAAATAATGGCCACCATGAAAGGTGGTAGGTTAAAATTGAGTAATTGTCGTTTCATGAGGTAGTAGTTCTCCATACATAGAAACGTTATGTTTGTCCCCCATTATATGGTGGTGTGTGAATGTGTGGGTTGAAATATCACCATAAAATAATAATTTTATATATATTATACTGTTTCTGAAACATTAAATGAATAAATTAATTTTAGGGGTTAGACAATGGAAATTAATCTAGTGAGATTGAAAATTGACATTATATTTTAATCGAGTATCTTCATTTGGTTTAACCAATCAGATTCAATGGAAGGTATTATTCACAATGGGTGGAATCTAGGGTGAGGGTAGGGATGTTGGAAAGATATTTGTTCAGATTTGGGTAGAACATAATTGGTTGGATAGGTGTGGGGAATGGGTATTGGTGGTGGTCTTTTATAGGGAAGGAAAAGGACTCAGTTGGTATTTTTGAAAGGAGTTAGGTTTGAACATGTTATTAACTAATTAGAGTTAAAATAAACCACCATAAATCAATAATAGATAGTTAATGGATAATATATGTCTATAAAATTGGGTTTGGATATGTGGCTAGGTAATTTGGACCCTTAAACATAGGGTTATAATCTATTTTAAGCCTAATTACACCTTAATCACTCCAATTAATTTCAATCACTTTTAGAAATAGTTTTTCTAAAAAATTGACTTTATATCATTATTATAGATATAATTCCTTGATTAAAATTTTATATTTTATAATTTCAAAATTCCAATAATAAGAATCGGAAAAATTATGATTAATTCTAATCTCCCAGATAGACAAATTAACTAGTTTGGTTAGAAAAATGTTCAAAAGATTATAATAATGTTCTATTCAATTTAATATTCATATTGATTATAATGGAATAAATTATATTAATTTTTTTATAATTGAACTGTTTTTACTTTTAAAAAATAAATATATAATTTATATTTAATACTTATTTAAACAAAAAGGAAGTTTTTAACAAAAACACTTTATTTTGAACTATTTACTAAAAAAATTATTTACCCAGATAAATCGTAAAAATAAATCCTAAGATAATATTGAAATTATAAATTAAAAAATGTTGTTTATTTTATCAATTTAAATTCATAATAGTGTTAACATTAAGAATTATAATAGTATCATCATTAATAGGCGGTTAAAAATATTGAATAAAAATATAGGATTCTATGTGAAATATTGGTTTTGATCATATCTTATGGATAGAAAATTTGTGGGCTGAATGTCAAAAATAATTTATTCAATATATAAAATATGACTTACATTAATATAACTCACTAATTTTAATTAATTTAATCTATTAGGGTAAAATATCTTTGTTAGAAAAAAATAGTTTTCTATAAAAACATTCTTTTAATATTCAATTTGTTCTTATATTCAATTATAATTTATACATAACCAATGATTAAGTTGTATAAACTAGATAATTTAATAATTTAATTATTTATATTCCTAAAATATATGTTATATCCTATTATATTAAATAATAATGTTTTAATAATATACTATTTCTCAGTAAAATTATGTATTGCACATAGCGCCTGTCGTCAAAGAAGGTTTATTTTACTTGTAATACAAGATATATAGAAAGTTCATTGTTGCATATGATTTATTAAAACTCAGGATTTCATTAGTTGTAAGATAACATGGTGTCTCATGTATTAATATAAAAATATATATATATATAATATTTTAAATGTTAAATATATTATAAATTAAATAGATATTATATTAAATTATGGAATTTCTTTCGCATGGTATACACACTATTGAATGTAAGGTTCTTTCATTTTTTTAGGGTTTCAAATTATGCCCACCTTATTTAAATTGGTTCTTCACAATTTAAATTTGGTCATAGAGATAGATTGTTTGATACATTATATGTTTGAAATCCCATCATGAGAAGGGTTCATAATTAATCTTCTATAAAAAATTGTATGTACAAAGGTCAAATGGAATAACATTTAACAAAGTCTCTATATAGGACAACATCAGTGGAAAGTAGAGATATGTGCTTGAAGGAAAAAACATAAATATTTATAGGGATTTAAGGAGGTTATAGATCATAAACATGTGAATGATCAATTGATTTTTTAAGGCCTCAAAGAAATAAATATTTGATTATTTAGAAGGACATCATACTGATAGAAATTTTTGTATTAGGAAAACATTTCATTACAAATAAATTTTACTAATGTTGGTTAATTCTTATACGAACCACGAATATTTCGAAATATTCTTACATGAAAGGATTCCATATCATATAAAAAACATTAATTTTTTATGTGCTTTGATGAAATTATAATTCATCCTTTAAATCACAAAAAAATTATTTACCAACAATGAATTTTTTATTTACATCTAAATCACTAAAGGAAACATTTAATAGTTTGTAAGGCTTGTAAGAAAGATATAGTTCATACTATTTTTCTTTTACTACATCCCAAATTAAATATAATTAATAGACAAACTTCTAATCCTAAAAAATTTTACCACTTCTTCATCATTAGTATTTATTTGTTAAATTGTATAACTAAAATAAATGGAAATAAACAATGAAATTTTGAAGGTTAGTGGTCGGCATGAAATCCTTATCTTCCTTCGATCATGGGTTCTTGGCCCGCAACTTTTCCATATTCGATTAGTTGTCACCTAGCTTATATTTTGTTCTTTTATAAAACCATATTAATATTATTTCCCAATATAAATATTAGGGACAACCATGAAATTAGGTTTATATCTAAATATAATTTTAAATAACGTTTTCAATAAAACCTAAATACCAAAATACATCATCCATTTTATCTCCACATAGGTCCTTCCTTTGTCTAGGGTTTATCTATAATATCATTATATGTATTTTTAAATAATGGCACCTTATATTTAATTAAATACTCCATAGGTACAACATAGGTTACATATTATGTATACAAATCCATCATATTATTTTTTGACAAAATGTTTATTATCCTATGCATATCCCCCGATAGTGTCAAAGCAGGTGCGCAGTGAGGCATGTTGATGCGTACCAGGTTACCTCGAGTCATGCTCAGAACACCTTGTATGAGTTGTTATTCATAAGTAAATTTGTTCCAGAACCACATCCACTTGTAGTATCCAGACAACGATGCATTTCCAGGAAGACCCACATAATCAATACATTAGCAATATTATAGGGTTTTCTTATATAATTATTCAAATTACACAATAGGATTATGTTATATAATCTAGTATTTATTATATATAGTTCATATGGATTATAATAAACATTATTTGATACCAAATGGAACTCTCCAACCCCAGATAGCCCAGAGATGGTGTCTTATATCAAATACATTGGAAAGATTATAGAGATTCAAGCCCTGAAGGACTAATCGGTCTGGATGACTTGGAAAACCAAAAATGTAAATGAGTATTGAATTACAAATTTATATACTAATTTCAATATATTTTTTCTTCTTTTAAGACAAATAATGAAACAACATTGATGACAAATCTAATCCATCTAGTATATCCATTCGTTTCATTCATATTATTCTTCTTGGATTCCTAGAGAAATAATGTAATAAGTACAAGATTAAATTCTCAGTAAGGAAAAAATATAGAAAAAGTTGTAATGAATCAATATAATAGTAAATATGAAAAGGTGAATAATTTAATTCACATTCCATGTAATCAATAATCAAAATTGAAGTTCATAAGTAATATGGAATGGTAATAACTAGATGCACATGACATTTAAATAACTAGATAAGGAAATATCAACATGGAATGTTAGAAAACAGAAACACATTCAATGTATCCATGGAACTAAAAATGTACTTTATACATATATATGTCGAAGCATTATTTGATGGATCAATAAAAAATGACTGCTGAAAATGAAATACATACATAGATATGTCGATGAAAAATATCATGGATTAATAATATAAAAATATAAATGATGGAAATGGTTAAATATTGGGTTCCATGCTTCTTATGAACATGGAACCTTTATTGTTAAGAACCTTCCCAAGAAAATTTTGAATAATGTCTGGTAAAAACACATCTATTCTGGCTAGCCAAGTGACTCATCCCATGATACTAATGATGCATCAAGGGGATATCTATAATCGGGGTCCCTCATATGTCATACCAGTCTAAAAAAATCCTCATCATTCAAATAATTTATTTAAAAAAATGCCTTATCACATATCCATATGGAGTAAGGGATACATATTTAATAAAATTATCCTGATATTCAAATAGCAATCAGTGTAGTCATTATATGGAAAATGGTATACAACTTAGGCAATAATAATATCCATGATAATTGGAATTGGTAATTTTACGAAAATTAATTTTTCAATAGTCCTAAGATATTGAATATTTAATGGGGACTAATAAATAAATAATGGAAGTAAATTTTAATACTATAATTTCCCAAATAAATCATAAACCACCCTGAAAAATATTAGGGATTGTTTCAATACAACAAATCCCATGTGGAGTTAAAATAAATAGTTGTTGACATTGATGGAATAAAAGTATATATTTGAAAAATATTCTTGAGGAAAATACCCATTTATTATGAAAAACATTTTGAAAAAATTTTTCTTTAAAAATAAACTATTTATACTTGATAAATAATCATCAAGGAAATGACTACTAATGAATTTGTACATGCTGTATGAGGTAAAACGAATATTCCATTTGTACGACCAAAGGATATAAAACTCATCGTTAGGAAGGCGACAAGGATATTCTTATGAAATTTTATTAAATACAATATGGGTAATATTTTATTTACCAAATAATTTTAAAAATAATTTCTTAAAAACCTTTTAATAAAACATTGTTATTCGAAAAAAATGTGTTCTCCGACTAAACGGGGAAATAAATTCATGTTTCCTTAAAAACATTTTATAAAATATTTTGAGCACCAATGAATGAAATATTGGTACTAATACTTGAAAATAGTAATGAATAACTAGAGGATAATTAAATTATATTTTTTAAACTTATTATATAATATCTTCTAATGGAAATAACATTGAATGAACAATAATGTTATTTTTGAGGAAAATGGTCATTAAATATCTCAAAGTGTCCAATTCTAGGTTGAAATATTTTAAAACAAAATCCTAATGAAGTGATAAAATTATATAATCCATAAAATATAATGAGTTTAAGGAGATTCCTGATATATCATTTAAACGGTAGTATATACACCATGTAAATGAAACTAAGTGCATAACAACAATTAAGCCCCAATGGAATGTAAATTGAGATAGAAATCCATTACCTTAAGCTTCCTTATGTTTTGTGGTATTTATGCTACATTATAGTGATTTAAAATATTTTAAATTCTAATACCAAATATGTACTAATTTTTATAAAATAATTTAGTAACAACTTATAATATTTTATTACCCATTTCATGACAATCTTTAATTAGAATTACAATTTCATGTGTTAATTGCCTAGTTTATTGAGTATGTTTTAATTTTTTGTTGTTGTTAATATAACATAAATCAAGGATTAATCATCTAAAAAATGTATTTCAGGACAAATTATATTATATTTCTAGTAAATGTGTATTTATAATGGTTCATAAAATTCAGATATTAGACAAGAAGTGCACCGTTCAGGAAGACGGTAGGCCGTACGTATGCCTGAATGTTCAAATCATTTCATTTTTGAATTAAAATAATTAAAACTAAATCTTAAATTTTTATATCATAATAATTGTTTCAAATAAATATAATATATTTTATATATTTTTATTATAAATATCCTTTATGTTTTCCTTGAATGGTATGAACGAATCAAATCGCATTGAGGGGGTGGTAGTCCACACTTCCTCAAAAAAAAATTATCACATATAACAAACATGGAGAGTATAAATTTATGTTATAAATAAAAATTACAAGTGGATGAAAAATTATAAATAACATATATTTCAAATATAAAAAGGGTGTCTATCATAATGGCTACCATGGGTGGCGGTTGGGAAAGGGTGAACAATCATCGTTTCGTGGGGCAATATTTCACCGTACAGAAAAACATTATATTCATTACCCATATATGGTGGTTTTTGTAAGTTTAGGTTTAAATATAATCATAAAAACATAATAGTATATTGAGGATACTATTTTCGAAACACAATAATAGAATAAAAAAAATATTGGTTGGAAAATTGAAATGAAACTAGAGAGATTGAGAAAAGTCATTAAATTTTAATCGGGTAACTGCTTATGGATTAAATAAAAAGAATCAAAGGAGGGTATATTCATTATAGTAGGATTATAGGTAGAGGGGAGAGATTATGGGAGGAAGTTTCTTTAGATCTTTTCCGAAATTATGTGGTTAGAGATGTGTGAGAAATGGGATTAGGTGGTGGCCTTTTATAGGGATGAAAAATGAATCACTTAATATTTATAAAAAGAATTTAGGTGTGAACACATTCGTACCAAATAAAAGACCTAAAAAATATCAATATTTGATGGTTAAGGGATGAAATATTTCCATCTAATGGGTTTTGGAAATGTGGATAGGTCATTTGGGACCCAAAATTTAGGGTTTTAGTCCATTTTACGCCTAATTACACCTTAATCACTATAATTAATTTTAATCACATTCATTAATAATTTTTGAAAAATATTATTATTATATTATTAGAACAAAAAATATTATATTTATTCCATTTTTTGTGTTGTATTTTCAAAATTCAAATAATATAATAGGAAAAATTATGAGCAATGCTAATCTCGTAAGCATATGGACCAACTGGTTTTAGTAGAAAAATGTTCAAACTGATTGTTATGTTTTTCTAATAAATTTAAAAGTTATATTGATTATAATGAAGTAAATTATACTAATAGATGTATTATTGATCCAATGTGACTTTTAAAACAAATTTATAAAATAATTTAACATTAATAATTATTTAAACGAAATGTTGGTTTTTAACCAAAACATATTTTTTTCACTATTCCCTAAAAACTAATGTTTCATAGAATAATCCCAAAAAGACATACTAATATAATTTTGACATTTTAATTAAAAAACAATGTTTATTATATATAATTAAATTCATAAATGACTCAAAATTATAATTAAAAATAGGTTCTCCATTAAAAGGCGGTTAAAAATGACAGAATAACAATATTGATTTTTTCAATCAAATATTGGGGATGATCCTATCTTATACATAACACGTATATTGGATTAATATCAAAAATAATATTTTGAGGATTTAACATATTTATTACATTAATATCACACAATAATTGTAATTAATTTAATCTATTTTGGTAAAACAACTTTTTGAAAAAAATTGTTTTCTATAAAAAAAATTTAGTATTCAATTGGTTAATATATTCATTTATAATTTATTAATAACCCATTATTTAGTTGTATAAACCATATATTTTTACATTTTATTTAATCAAATTCATAAAAACTATTTTATTTCTTATTATATTAAATAATAATGATTTATTTATAGATTGTTTCTCGATAAGACTCAGTATTTCATATATCGCAAGCCATAGAAGAACGTCTATTTTCATTTAACGTAAGATATAGAAGAAGGTAAATACTGTGTATGATGTAAACTAACTCAGATTTATGTGAATTGTAAACTCGGGTTTTTAGGCATTGAAATATATTAAATATATTTTGAAAAGAAAATATATTATAAATAATAAAAATATTATATTAAATTTTACGCTTTTTATGAAATGACATACATGCTATTGAATAAAATGTTCTTACTTTATGTTTTTGGGGCATCACAATATTTGGGTCATACAGACATAGTGTCAAGAGTTCTTGATCTTAGCTAACCTACTATGGATTTCTTAATTTTTTGAGTGGCTCATTTTCCCTTTATCTTGGACTATGATAACCTATTGATTACATAAAAACTCATAATCATTAGTCTGAGTGTTTAAAAGGAAAGTACATTAATTATATTACTGGGAATTTTTTATTTCATCCATCCTATTCATGAGTTAGATCATATAATTTTTTATAAAATATATTTCATAATTTAAAACATAGAATTACTCACCCCAATTAACCATCTCAACATCATAAGTTTGGATTTCCAAAGACTATGAATGATTTTTAGCTTAAATCTACTCATATGTCTAACATTGAAGCATTAATTTGGGGACCTATTGAGGAGGGTTTTAATAAATAAATACAGTTTTTGGATGATCACCCAGAAGATTTATAAATAGTAGAACCACTTGTAGTAGAAAATTTTAATTCTCATAGTGAATGATGAGACTATTTTTGGTATTGAGTACCTCTCATGAGTTAGAGATAATGATATATTCCATGTTTCTGGGGGGATGGATCTTTAAGTAATAATGGATTGGAATGTGTTTGTTCCATGTAATTATCATTTATGACTCGTATGTTGTGATGTAGGGGATTGTACGATTCGTTGAGATTTTAAACCTCTATCATGTTTGTATGGTAGTATGTTAATATACTAGGAGGTTCATAAAGTTAATTTGAAAATTATAGATTTGAATCTCCAACACAATCATCATGATTTTATGTTGAACCTATTCATTATTATATACACTAGTGTTTAGAAAACAAACATTTATATTCCATAATATGATCCAATTTTTTATATTTCTTTAGTTAGTAGTAGTTTTCTATAAGAGTCATAATAGTGTTATTGATCCTTGTAATTAACTATAACGAGATGTTGAATATATAAATGATCATGTCATTAGAGAGATTTAAGTTTGTGATCTTAAAATACACATCATGTAATATATGGATTTTATTTTGGATTCAATACAAATATGGACATATCACATTCCACTTATGGTGGTAGAGGAAATAATTTCCAGCATACCTGACTAATATAATAGTTTAGTATGAAACTAGTTTAAATGTAGATTTAATTTCATGATAGACATAGAATAAATTCAACTTAACATGCTGACTAAGATATGGTGGACCTCTAGGTGTAGTCTATGGCTAATGTACTAGTGTTGTGGGAGTAAGTTGGGTTAGATTATTCATTGATCTAAAACAACCACCACAACCTCTAGGAAAATCAGTACATGTTGAAATTATAGGAGGCTATGGTATATCTCATATGTAGGTTATAGAGTGTAGTGATTTTTTTTTCTCAGTATAGTTATATATACAATTCTAATATTGTAACTATTTTAAATCATGAAATTCAATATATGGGTGTTCCATTCATTTTTTTGTTTCATCCTTTGTTCCTGTGTAACTGATTTTAGTAAAACCATTATTTAACCACTTTTTATAGAGACCTATTCCAAAGGATATCATCAATTTAATCTCATAATCCATTATATTGAGATCATTATTGAAAAAGGTACCGTTTATTCTAGAATTATCACGGTGTAAACACGTCCTTATGTACTGAATTGGACAATTTCAACCAGACATGCCACCTAGATTTCTCTTTTAGAGTGTCCAAAGAGAGTTTTTATTTTCCATAGACTGGAATAACTTAATAGGGTATCAAAATGAATCATCCAATTGTATCATTTGTCATGAATGTCTATTATGAACCAAAATGGGATTTCTAGTCCACACTAAAAAATAAGAAGAATCAAAATTTATAAACATATAGTTATAATATAAAAAATATTTAAAAAAATAGATATCATAATTATCATCACATCCCAATTTATGAACAAGATATATACAGGATATCCAATGTAAAAAATATAACAAATCAAAAAATATTGATCATAACAATACTTACCCATACATAATATCCCTATGAAAAAAATTAAAAAAAATATCCGCATGAGATAAACATAATGAGTCTATCATTTCCACTATCCAAAAACAAACCTGGGTGATTATAATAAAGATGATACACTAAACATCATTGTTCTCTGACCATTAAATATTTTCAATATAAAATGTTTTCATATTTCCCAAGAAATATATAGGTTTTGATGAAAAATATTGATAGGAAACCACCACGAATCCATATAAGTCATTTCAATATGTAAACCAATAGATCTAGGATGAAACCATGCTTAGAACAATTTCAATTAAAAAATTACATTATAAACTCCATTGGTTATATAAAAAACACATCATATTTCAATAAAATTTATAGATAAGTATCAATAGGTGTGATCTGAAACCATATTCCACAAACATTCCAATCTCACCAAAACAAAACATATATATATATATATGAATATTAATAAACAACATTGTACATTCATAAAAATGTTAAGGAATAATTACATTTTTATCCAAATAATGTAATGAACAAGTAATAATTTTCATTTGAAGAAACACATTGGATCATGTATGACATAGTCTAAGACATGGTTTTTCTATTATTAATCCTATCATTAATCCCCGCGTCATAAATTACTTTCCTTGGGATCTCTCTTCACTAGAGGTTTCATTATTTTTGTTGGTTGGGTAACATTTCTACCAGTGGCTCCCTAAATTTGGTGTGTTACACTCAATATCATGCTCATAACAATAGATAGTTCTTGAATTGATAAGTCACATAAACACCCAATATCTCCCATTCGACACACATTTCCCATCAAATAATATATTTTATATTCCAATAACATAAATCATATATTCCCATAATAATTAATTTTAAATCACATTGTTAATCCCTTTCAAAATAAAAATTTAAATCCTATTGAAACCATGAATACTCCATAATAAATTTAATCAGAAAATTGTATGCATTAAAACCCATTCCTTTATAAATCATCTTTTAACAAATTGATTCAAATTTCATTTAAAAAATAAAAATAAAAGATAAAATATCATTATAAACAAAATTAAATGGTTGTTTTATTAGTAATACAAATCGAAGGAAATAAATGATGATAGGACATGGAAATAACCCTTAAATTAATATAAATAACCAAAAACCAAATTAAAACTTATCAACTATAATAAAAACATGAATAATATTGTATGTGGTGTCATAATATTTATAAACCACTAAGAAACAAAAAAAAATCAATAAAAACCATATATTTGTGTGTATATCATGTTATGATTTCAAAAATTTATGACAATCAATTATTAAGGAATGAAATTAGGTGGAAGTTGAATAAATCAAGAATAAACATGAATAAATAATAAAAAAGAAAATATCATAGAAGATATTACTACGAGAATAAAGGACAGGGATATAAATTCCATAGGGAGGCTATGTATGTGATAGGGATGAATATGTGTAACTTTCTTTCAAAATCAATCAAGGGTATACATGTAAAAAAAATAATTTTTATTTAGTTGGATAGGGTCACACAGTTTGGAAACATAGTTGGGAAAACGTTCACCTAACATGTAAGCTATAGTCTCTCCAAACAATAAGGTGAAAAAATGCATAGTAACAACTACCATGTCGGAAAAATCAGGTAGATATTGTTTAATCTAGAATTTCCCCCAAACACCTCTCTCGCATGGTTAGTTATAATGTTGATACAAATTTTACGCTATCCATGCACAATTTTTATATCCCCAAATAGTACTATATTAATCCTTAGACACTATGGAACTATAATAATGAATAAATAAAAGTCAAAACAAAACATATTGGTGAAATAATGGGTAAAAATATTCTACTAACCATGCTAGTATTTTTCTGTATATTGGTTACAATGATCCAAATAAAAACATGTGACCAAACTAGTCCCTCGTCAAATCTTTAGAATCCCATTTCATGTGTCTATCAAATTCATTACTATATATCACATAGACAAATTACATCAATTTAGCCTGGAAAATTATGTTGTGATAATATATCTAATGGGTTTGTTTCTCCACAATGTAGATGTTTGTATCCACCTCCAAATGCTCCCTTTTTAAAAAATGGGATGTGTTCGAAACACACCTCTTAATAAATGATACAAGGAAAAAATCAGGAATCAAGGTAAGTAAAAGTAGAAATTCTAACTGATATTATACCTTCCCATGGTGCTCTATAATATGAAACAACCCAACAAAATAGGACACCTAATTCCTTTACCTTCCAATTCAATTATGGGAAAGTTGAAAATATTATAGAAGAAATACATGATCATTGAACTCAAAATAAATTTGGAAATAATGACAATAATTATATGATTCTATTCAAATATAATCAGTTACTAATATTTTTCAAATCAGATTTACATTAAATGTTATCTCCTATATACAACATTGTACCAATAAATAATGCTTACCTAGATTGACAGATCATGATAGAGAATCAAAAAATACTCATACAATTCTATAAGGGGACCATCTTGAGTGATGATTGATTCTTGTTTTCGCATGATAATTCTACCAATGACTGATTTTTCACCCACATACCCTTAATGTTCCAAAGAAATATCATTTCATATCCTCTTGAATATGGATTCCCTATTTAATCTGATCATCCATCTATATGTGACATGAAATGATATACCTTTGATAGGTTACTATTTCCTTCTAAATACACTTCTTAATAATTGTTTTAAAATATTTACCCGAATTATAAACTATATATTAAGTCACACTATAAAGCATAATGATATCATATATATTCATGGGTCAGTGGTCTTTGACATGTTTATAATCATTAATGAGAATAAGATGGTATAATTATGTAACCCAATATATAATAACCTGAAAATAATATTTCCTATGTAGAGTATGTGGAAAATAGACTATGAAGATTGGGATGATAAGTTCACACTGGTTTAAAATAATGGGATGATAATGAATCAATACACCTAGTCACTAATGGTTAGCTTTGGTCCTCTAGAACATTTGATATTGGGATAGAAAATTTTTAATTTCCCACCTCATTTAGGGGTATTATTTCCATCTTCATTGATCATATAACATCTTTTTTGTCTTTGAGTGAATGAAATAATAATAATATTTTCCCTAATGCATTATCTCATACATCAAGATCAATGGAACCACTAGATTCGTCCTGAATAAGGAGATATGATCGAGATAGTAATTCGAATCAACCAATTTCTATCAACTTATCAGAATTTTATAATTTTTTTGTAAGTAAAGGGTATATGCCTTCTCACACTAATCCCAATCAACAAGAGTTGGTTAAACCTTTATAGTGTTTATGATCACCTACTCCCTGTACTCTTAAAACACCAAAATAATATTAAAAACCTCTTGAGAACTCTTATCAACATATGTTTTCACTACCTTAATCATTAAAATTCTTTTGAAGAAATTTATAACCACATTACCCTTTCTAAGGGTATCATAAGTATCCGAGATTAATTTTTATTAAGGAACTCCACCCAATGTCTATGCCTAATATTATGGTCTCTCTATATGAGAATGTAATTAAGTTTTTTGGGATTTCAATAATATTTAAATTTTAGGCTATTAGGGTAATCATTTTATGTATTCAAAACATGGATCATGAGTTTTATATCTACGTCAGGTATGGTGTAATTTTTCTGATGTAAGAATAGTTGTTGATAGCCAAATGCCATGAGATGATCATTATACATCAACACACACCCCACCCCCATATTAGATGGGTCATATTACATTATATATCCATTAATAATAATATGATTAATTAGAAATAGGGCTCATGTAGTCCAAAAATTAAAAAATTCAATGATCACCATCACTAATATCCTTATTCATTAATTTTGCATTTATGACAAAAAGTTATCAAGGGGGAAGACAATTTTTGAAAGTCCCAAACAGAATTATTTCATTATCCAAAAATCCCACAAATGATTGAGCTCGAAATATAATTCTTAGGATGCTCCAAATACATGGTCAATTTTAACATATAAGAGTCCTATTATATCTCAATCAGGAAAATTAAATTCCCTAAAAATCATTAAATACTTGTCCTAGAACAAGTATCTAAAAATAATTTCATATAGATGATACCATATCGAGGTTTCTAAAAAAACCACATTATTCCCCCTATAGTCCTACTTCACTTTGAAATAAAAATAGGATGTCATTAAAGTGAAGGTATCCCCCAAGTGTTATAATATCTTAGTAATCGAATACATAAATATGACAAGAATAATGGGATGTCAAAATGAAAAAAAAACCGATTTCCAAAATTCACATTATGGATCCTAAATGTGGTCTTAGGAAAATATTATTACCAAAACCTCTAATGGTGGAAACCTAACAATATGTTGATATTGAAAAACCACTGAGATCCTTTGATATTATTATCACTATCATAAATTAGTAGTAAAATGTATTTTTTATAAATGTTTATTTTATTTAACATGATACAATCTAGCCATTATCAGAGACTCTAAACTAGAATTTTGGAAAAAATAAATGTCTACACCCATTGAGGTGTGAAGAGAAATGTAAATCCCTTATTCTCAAGATCTTCTAACTAAATTGTTAACGTATTCATCTCATCGGGATATGTCAGGTATGCTAGTAGTGAAATAGAGATTATTTTGGGGAGTAGTTAGATAGAAAATTCAATGTATCACATAAAGGGAAACCATTTAAAAATTTCCACAAATACCTCAGTGTACCAGTTCTACAACATATGAAGATGATAATTTAAAAACTTATTTGTTAAATCAGTGAAATACAATGAGTTTTGGGACATAATAAATCAAAAATCTGGATTAATGGTTCTTTCCCTAACAATATGTAGGTCCAACTCACCCTATAAATCATTAGTGTTACCCCTAAGAATATAAGAAATTGAGCCTATGTTGGTAATATTTAATGTATTCTTTGAAATAGATTATCATATCCATACAAATTATTTTATAAAAAACTTGTTGGTTTAATACATGGAATTCCTTGAAAACTCCCATTCCAATAACTCAAAAAGATACTCTGTGAAATAATATTAGTGATCATTCTTTCTTCCCTATAGGTAAATAAGATCTATAATAAATATAAATACCTCATATTATATAAACATAGATTAAAATAATAATGTGATAATGAAATTGTAAACACCCATATCAGAAAACTCAAATTCATGAATGAAGAAATTAGAGCCATACCTTTTGTGGTTATTATGTCGTATTCATAGTCCTCAAGATCAATCTTTATTTCCTGTAAAAATTCATACTCAATACCTTCTAGAGCCTTCTCATCCTAATGAGATGCCCAATTAGATAGAGAGTGAGTTCACATACTATTGGAACCCATATATCACACATGTGAATGTATAGATGATGAAGAACAAACTCCCCTCACTAGTTGGGGAGTCAGGTATAGTCATTGGAGATGACCCATGTTTCCATACTAGTGGATCATTATTTGAGACTCTTGGATTTCATGTATGGTATGTATTGAATTCCCATATAGATAAAAAGTCACAAACATATTACCTAAAGATTCCACTAACACTAAACCAGAAGAAAGAAAAACAACTCTACCTCTAATCAAATGAGGTCAACCCACATCATATTCTAGATATAATAAGACCTTTAGATACTATAAAATACTAATGAAACACCACTGAGACCCATATTACTAGATTAATATTACACAACCTTTACCAATATACCCACCACCATGACATTATTTGGTAGGAAATAGAGAAAAATAATCGACATGATCATAGCCTTGAAGCCCATTTCATAATGTCTATACATTAGATAGAATTCTAGTGGAATTAGGGAAAAAATGAAATAACTCAACAAACCAAGTAGCATATTAACCCACAAAATGGTATTCATTCACCATTTTCATGAACTCATGATCCTTCAATGCCCTTAGAATCTCAAGATAAAACTTTTAATTAATCATCATCTTGAAGGAAATTCATGTGAAGTACTCATGACTCTTTTCATTCACCATGGATTCCCATAAAATCCTGCACAGTCAAAAAAAAATATATGTGGTGAAAATAACATTATATTTATCAAGGGTCTTCAAGGATATATGGATATTCTGGATTACTTTTATCCATTCCTCAAGCTCCATGGTATATTTATCCCTATCTATAACTTATAGGTTATTGTTGTTAAACTCATGAGCATAGTATATCATGAATGATTGATATTATTCAACAAATTGTTCAATATGTTAAATATTATGGTCCATGAATTTCATGAAAATGGATCAACAAGGGAGTTTTCTTATAGTAGAAAAACCACAAAACTCTCTCTTCTGTTACCATAGGTCCATCTTGGAGAAATTTCCTTTAAACCATCAGTGAATATATCAATAAATACATTTTTAAATATCATTGAAAAATAGTTAAACCTTGAAAAAAATATAAATAAATAAACAAACCATATTTATCATAAAAACAATTCAAAATTAAAAAACAGACAAAATTTCAAAAAACTTTAATTTTTTCATGTTTGCATGGTTTGGTCATCAGATCTATCAACGAATGCACAAACCTTATGAAAAGGTAATTGAAGGATAAAAAACCTAGAATTATGGGATCTGAATGGTGTCTATATACCACATACTGAAACTATTTTCCTCTATATTCCTCCACTAATTTACCAAAAAAATTTATATTTATCATATCCAATATTAGGATCACTTGAAAACTGATATTAAATGATGTGATATGTTAAATATAACAAAATATACTAAATATGGTTCAAATTGTAAAATAATTCAATCACTCATGTGAGCAGGAGGATTGGAATGATTGAGAGTGTGTTAGGAACTCCTTTTCACTTGCCTCTCTAGCCTTGATAGACCAATCTCTTATTTACCCTTGACCTCATAATAACAAGAGGGCTTTGATACACATTTATAACAAAATAGTCTGGGTTAAACATGAATATGACATGGAAAAAATTTCTAAAAATCTACACAAAATTTCCAAGAATAAGGATTTGGTGATAAAAAATTGGGAAACACACTCAAAAATTTTGCAACGGTTTTATCCATGAAAACAGGACATATGAAATCCATGAATTTGAAATACAGGGAAACAAATTTGAAGGATAAGAATTTATAAACATTTAAGATGAGTATCTTCAAAAAATGACAAAATAAACATCTTATTTAAAAACAAATCAATATTTACAGAACATTTAATATATATTGAATCCAACTATTAAAATAGAAAAAATCAAAAAAATTTGTTCATGACCAAAGAGACAAATGGAATGACCCAAAAGACTTCATTTTTTTAATTGTTTCATAATAAAAATTTCAAGGTATTAGGTGGAACTCTTTTAAGGCTCAAAGGATTAGAGACAATTACATGAATTATAAGTCTTTATATGGTATCACCCAGACAAGAAAACTTGGAACTGCTCTTCCCCATCATATATCATGATGTATGCACTCCACCTTCATCGGGCTGGATGACTAGTTCTCTTATGCAAAGATGCACAATCCTGGTACTGATGGAAAATCCATAACCTCTCATTCTCCATAATCTATTAAGGGAAATGGTTTTCTAACTAACTAAGAATGTTCAACCAGTTTGGATGCTCTCCAAGTCCTTCATTGTGGCTAAATTCCTTACCTAGTATATCTATGTCTTTTTTGTATTATAATTTTAGTGTACTCCATTTATCCCACTGTTAATATTCATTATATGGGCTCCCTTATTATCATTGGAAACACTTCTTTTTTGTTAATTTACATAATCTATGTGTTGAATTTCCTCAGTGGATAAAACCCCGAAAATCTCCCATATGACACACATTTATAATCATAGAAATATTATAATTTCCAATTTTATAAAACATATATTCCTTGAATAACCCAATCAACAAAAACATGATAAAAAACTAAAGACCACATTTTCAAATTATTTTCCCAAAAATTACCACATTAGATTTTTTATTAGACACATTTTATGCATTAAAACTGCTTCTTTTTGAAAATAAAATTTTTTCCATTATATTTCCATTATAATATGGAAATCATAACAAATATGAATAATCAAATTTTATCGAAAGAATGATATATAAATTGAACGAAAAAAGGAAAGACATAAAATAAAACCACTCAACAAATTAATGTACCTCAAAACCCAAAAAAATGTCGCATTGGATGACAACAACAAGAATTGAGTAGTTGGAGACTTAAAAAACATAAATTAAAAAAAAATCCAATTAAAACTATAGATTTAGGCACATGGAATGATATGGTATTAAAACACCATGAATAATGATGATACATGTTAAGGGTATATGATGAAGGAATCAAGAATAAACAAAAAAAACACATTAAAATATACCAAGATCCAAAGAGAGAAAATAAATGGAAGGAAATATGGTTGGTACATAACTAAGGGGTATTCTGTGAAAATAAAAGGATCAGAGAGCTGTGTTTTTTATAAAATCCATGAACAGATTAATGATAAAACATCACTTTTTAATTTTCAAGATAGTGACACACATTTTGGCTACATGGTTCAAAAAAATCATGTGATATATTTGTGGGATCAACATTCTCCACAAAATATAGGAAAATGTGTTCATGAAAAATCCCACATGATTCGATAAACTATAAAGAGATAGTGAGAAACTACATTATCCACCAATTACCTCTATGGGATCATTATCCACATGGTTAATAATTACCATGCACCAGAAGTGCACCTTACTTGTTTTCCCCAAAAAAATAATGAATTTAAGATCTAACTATCAATAAATAAAATAAAATTATAAATATAACTCAAAATAAGATAAAAAGGGGACGTGGTGGGTGTTACACATTATAAAATTATACTCAGAATTAAATGATTATTTACTCTTCCAATATTGTGTATATTTATATCAATTTAAGTACATATATCATTATAAATATGGTTTTAGGATTACCTTATTTGGTGAATAATATATGTACATAGGAACAATAAGAGTCATCCTAAATATATTATAGCTGGTTACAAATATTATATAGAGTTTAGAATAATAATCTGACAATTATATAGATTAAAACTATATAAAATAATATATAAGTAAATGGATGTATTCATTGTTGAATTAGAAGGCTTATATAATTTTTGAGAAATGAATTTCAAAATTAAACTAAACACTAGGACCATATTGATATATTTTGGGACTTATTAGGTTTCCAAGGTTGAGGTGATCATTTTAATGTCTTGTTGGAGGTTCTATTAGTGAAGTTCTTTATCAGAACCTATATGTTCTTCTTGGGTATAAATATTCCCTCCACTAAAATTGAATACATTAAATTATCGATTTATATTGACTATAACCACTTGATTATGGTTGAGATAAAATTTAAATACCAATATTTATGAAATTATTATATGTTAAACTCTTATAAAGTAGAAATTTTTTTCTTGATGATTGATCATTAGTCATGTGGTCAACAACATTTGGTTCAAAATGAGTACACACTAAAGGTGTCTTATTTTTGTTTCTATAGTCAGTAATAGTTTGAGTGACACAATTTTCAAAAATTCACACCCCTGAAGTGTTCATAAGAATAGTGAAACAAATAATTAATCATCATAAGTACTGATGCATAATAGTTTTTTTCAGGGAAATATTTATTTATTTCTAATTAGAGGAGACAATATTTTTTATTTCTATTCGAGACTTATGTACTCATAATCATAATTTTTGAAATCAATCACCATTTATACATTGAATATGTGAATTTAATTTAATAGGTAATTTCAAAAATATATTTGGAGTTATTATCAATAAAATAATGTTTTGGGATATTATGGGGTGGGGGAAACATAAAATTGTGTTCATGTTACATTGGATTCATAGGTTATAGGGATATTACTATACAATCTTCTCACATGTTGCATAATATTTTACTACCATTACACAAAAGATATGTCTATTAATTTGGTGAGATATTTACATGATATTATTTTAGGAGATAGAGAAGAAGTTATCCAATTACATAGCCTTGTATTTTCATGAATATATAGTAATGTTTACAATGTACAACTGTGACACCATGCCATATCAAGGTTGTGTGTTGATGTTGATATGTGTTATAATTTTTTAATGTGTAAATATAGTTGATAACAGATGGTAAAAATTAGGTGACCCAAGAAATATAATTTTTGGCCAAATTTTTTCATTGATAATTTGAGGAAATTATATTCATAGTTAATGATTTATGGTCATCTAATATAATAGAATCATCAAGTATTTCCTTTTATTGAGGGACCACAATTTTCTGTAGATATGATATAAATAATTACCAATGGGAAAATATTTTCATATAACATAAATTTTATGGAATGATAATATTTTAGCCGATTAACACAATTAGAAACACTATTATAAGATGAAGGAGGTGTTTTTAAATTAGTTAACATCTTTTTAGTAGTATTTTTAGTGTAATGAAAATGTTTCTTACATGTAGTTGGAGGTGTCAATATTGACACATAATTACGAAGTGTTTGAGAATATTCATAGAGATATAGATTTCAAGATTCTATAGGATCATGTTTTATATAGAGATATACCTTTTTAATTTTTGGTTGGTTGGGAGGGAACCAACATTTTTAAAGGGAGGCCGTGTTTCCTACAGATATTCATGAAGAGGTATTGAATGAGTTTAATAAATCCTCACTAATCCAATATCATGGAATGAGGAAAATATAATAGGATAAAAATTATTTTTATAATTTATTAACTTGAATTTAATTATTTTTTAGTTCATTTTCAATTTCCTTAGCGGTGTATGGGTGAATAGTGAGAAACATCTTCCCATAGTGAGGATCCAACCAAGTTGTGGTTATAGAGTTAATCGGTATAATATATTGATGAACATTGTAATTGGACACACGATATTATTGAAGTGTCATTACATGGTATAAGAGATCATTTAATGACATCGTTATTGACTCAATTCGTTTTTATTTATGAATAGTGTTCAATTGAGATAATTAGACATCTTCAAAAATATGATATTGTATGACCATAATGGGTACCCTCAATATTCTTCTATATCTATGTCACTCTATTTACATGTCTATTCAGATCATTTTCTTGATGGCTATTAGGACCCATCTATGTTTGTGTATGACATTTTATCCCCTTATAGATAGTATAGTAAGAGAATAATCAATGATTTTCAGGATATGATGAGATATTTAATGTAATTTTTTGCACTAGTTAGCTACCACTGGAAGAGTTTTTATATAGAAACTTCTATCACTATACTATTTTTATAACCCCATTTGTGATCATTTATGAAAAAACATAAAAGTAGCTACTTTATGATATTTATATTGAGTAGTAATAACTTATGGGGATAATAAAAATGATTGTAACTACCAAGAAGTTAATTTATTTCAATGGAGATATGTGGAGAGCCTAAATCCCTTATAAGCTCAATGTGGACATGAGATGGTGGGAGACCATGTCATTATAAAGGCCACTATATAAAAAAATAAAACATGGTTTGGATGAAAAAGAAATTATCCATAATGTTCAGAACACCAATATAGTTTCAGAATCTTGGTGAAGAGGATACTTATATCTAGAAATTTCCACATAGTCAGACCAGGTACGTAACTTTTTCAATATTTCACAATTGAGGATGTACATGCATGTGAATCCACATATTTTTTACTAGGATGTGATTGATATAATTAAATAAAACAACGTCAAATATTACTTATTGGATATAAAAGATAAATAAAATTGGAACCATTATATTAATATCATTCTCTTGGTCATGCCTTTGGGAGATTTTGATTATTTGGGAGAGCTTTATAAAATGATATAATTATATGCAAGAATATTACACTCACATCCTTATAGTAATAATAAATTTCTGTGGTGGAAGCATTTGATAGAGGGTATGATGTTGTGACCTATATTTTTCTCAATAATGGGAATAAATATTTTGAGTATTGTTGAATATGGTAGTGAAAAGGTTTTTTTATCATTTTTAAATCTCTAAATTGTTTAATAATATTTTTATTATATTATATTTAACAACACACATAATGTTAATTATAATAACATAAATAGTGTCTCATGTCGAAATTATATCACCATATTCATTTCTATATTTAATTTTTTTATATTCAAGATAATTCTTTTTAAATTAGTTTTCAACTCCCATAACTGAGTATTATAGAACTTCATTTATTTGGGAACCATTTTCAAATAAAAATAAATATTTATTTTACATATATGGGGTGATAAGGAATCTAAATGAATTGGAGGAATTGACATAGATTATTAAGAGGTTTTAGTGTGGATATTATTTTAGTGGTTTAAAAAACAATGATGATTTAATTTTATTAATGAATATATAAGAAGATTTTAAATGAGGATTATTTGTGGTTTTATAAAATTAATTTTTATTGGGAAACAGTTCCTCCCATTTAATTTGTTGTATCATAAATTAGAAATAAGAATAGAAATATACCTTCCATATATTTTAAACATGGGAAAGAAACTACATAAGGATAATGAACATAAAATTGTCAATCACCAAAAATGGTTCTTCATGTTTTACATAATATTCACAGTGGTGGAAAAATACATACTATGAATGAAATGTTAAAGGTATTAATTCTTTCAATCGATGTAGAAATTATTATTATTGTGCATAAATAAATCTTTAAAATTAATGTTAAATCCTTTTAAAAATTTATACACATACAATTATCATGAGAAAGTATTAAATAGTGGAAATAAATTGATTATAAAAGGGGAAAAGATTTGAAATATTTTATTATTCTTATATGATTATTTATCCTTATATTAGATGAATAATTTTATTTTTTAATAAAATAATTAATCATACCACTAAAATTAAATTATTAATAATATTTTTGGAAAATATATAATGGATTAAATTAATTATTTATTCAATATGTAAAATAATTTTATTAGTTTCCTGAAAAAGGGTGTATTTCAATTAATTATTTTAGACGTGGTGTTTCCTAATTGGGAAATCAGGCTAATAAAATTATTATACATTTTTTCCATATATTCATTATGTGTATTCATTCTTATTAAACATCTTCGATCATCTAATAAATCTCCAAATCTTATTTTATTTCTATTTTCATTGGTGATTGTGGATGTAAACCCATTACTAGGTTGTTGGAACATTCATTTCCCCCCATTATTTGAAACTATCATTTATAATCTTCATTTTTTAGAAAATGGAATGATCATATTCCATTATAGGGAAGCAAGATAAAACTGATTTGTGGATATGACATCAATAACATGATGGATTTAGAGCCTTCATTGATGATTTTTTTGTCTAAAAGAATGGAACATTTGAGGAATTAAAAAAAATATCTGGTTTGGTATGATGGTGAGATATAATGCAATAAAAAATAGTGGAATTGATGGAGCTAGTGAAAGGGGGGGTGAAAAAGATAAATATGGGGATAAATGCATGAAATTTCTGGATTGTGGAATGAAATACATTTAGATCCATAACATACATGTTATGTATCAATATTTTTTTCAATAGGTTTATGCATTTTAAGAAATATTATACATAATTTCACTTGTTGGTATATTTATCCTTCCTTACCACCATATTCATCACTGTATATACACATTCATTCTAAGTCATTATGTTAGCCACATAGATCATTTTATCCCCCAACATGAATCATATATACCTATATTTCTAGATCAATTTGTACAAAATATACATTCGATATAAATATATATGATTCACATGAAATGTATTTCATGGGTGTTTCATGTACCAATGGGTTTTAAAGATGATATGTATCCACAATACACATTGAAATTCTCTCATGACACTACAGACTATGTACGTCAAAGTAAAGGTTGTACATTCTATTATTCGCATAAATTTTTATTAACCAGCTTAAAATTGACTACAATCGAGTCCAATATGTTATGTTCTATATAATACATGTCATTTTTTTGAAGTTAAACCTACTCATTGTATATTATTTAAAAGGATTATTTCATGGATGTATAATTAAAAAATACATTTTTTGTTCCAATGTATAAAATAATGATATGCATTTATTTATCATCATGGGATTATCCATGAGGTTTTTGAGGAGATGTAATTATATTTCTTCATGGTGATTATGCTTTTGGGGGTGAATTTTTTGAGATGATGTTAGTTTCGTAGCCCCATTAACAACATGTTCTCTATATTTAATAATTATTTAATATAAAAGTAGAGTAGATAAAATACAATAGTTACATAAAAATAATATTCTAATTATAAATCATGTATAGGTTATCCTATAATATATATTTTATGGGGTGATATTGAATTATTTCATATGGTTCCTTCAGAGTTCATATTTTTGGTGATTTTGAGGTTGGATGTTCTATCATTGTGATAGAAATCAATAGTGAAGAGGTATGATGAACAAATACCTAATTAAACTTGGTCACATGATACGTTAAATCCATATATTGGCTAATCCCCTTGGGGTTACATTTTTAACTTCATTACAATTGGTATGTTTTTTCTGTATCATACTATTAATCTATATACTGAAACATTAAAAAGTTTTTTCCACACACATGTTTTGTTTATGTGGATCATGAATAGTTCAGTAATGGTCTCAGACTACATGTAGATAGAGGAGATGATGCATATAGGAACATGGTGGTGTTCATTTTTTTGGTTTTGTTGTTGGTGGTTTTGTGATGTGGATTCTATATTATATATTCTCTCATGTTTTGATATTATATTGGGATATTGAAATTTTAATGGTTCATCATTTTGAATTTTTAAATTTTTATATAGTTATGGGTTATTTATTATTCTCATATGCAAGTTGTACCAATGTGGGTTTGACAGCATACCTAGATTTTAATTATTATAAACCTTATCCTACAAATGAGTGGATTTATGTAGGTTAATTAGAAAAGGAATCCCATTTTTTGATATGGCTTTTTAGTGCTGGTTTATAGTCCTTGGACTCTTTGATGTTGTCTTTAATTTGAGAACTCATCCTTCCATTAGTCCAAGTATGGTATCAGTTGGTTTATATTTTTAAATAAAATCTACAAGGATAAATAAAAAAAATACTTAATTTGAGTTTAAAATAATACTCATGGAACATAAATAATTTCAAGAAATATTATATAAATTCATTGTTATAAACCAAATATTCATATGAAGTATATATTATTTAAATAATATAGTTAATAAATACATCCATTAGGACCACTAAACTAATTAATCACCAGTATATAACATTTTAAAATAATCCATACCAAAAAAAATAGTTCTAGTTATTTTTTACTGACTGGGATTGTGTTATATTTTACATATATTTATTGAGACATGTCATAATAATAACACCATTTTCTTTCCAATATTTTTTATTACGTTATTTTAATGATATTTAATCTATATGTGGTGACTCACATAGAATAGAAATATGATTGTGTATACTAATAGTGATGGGTTAAATTTCAAGGATTAATATATAACATCAGGTGTTGACTGTTCATGGAAGATATAAAGTAACAACATTATTATCTAATTCATATTCTAGTTCCATTGATATTCACACGGTTCCATCAAAATTTTCAAGTAATTTTTTCACCAAATTTATGTTTACAAGGGGTACATTTGGGATGTTATTATCTCACATTAATATAATGTGTGCTAATATGATGAGTTTTTATTTTTTTAGGGAATGTCCCTTTGCAAGGATATTACAATTTCATGGAAAAACATAACGATTGGTTGTATTTTTTATTGTAATTAGTGGATATATGGTTAATGCTGATAAAAGGTGGAGTTTTTTATTGCCGATAAACCAAATCAAACTAACCCAAATGATACACCAAAAACAATAAATAAGATCCACAAAACAAATGGAAACATAAAATATGACTTGAACTATCTTAAAACACCCTGAGAGGGGAGGGGTGAATTAGGGTGTCAACTTTTTTTAATATGATGAATCTTATTCCAAAATTGGTAGAAACATGGTGGACTTATCGGTTGGAATGCATTGCGTATTAAAAATTCAGACACAGAATGAACATATATGAATTTTACTTGGCTCACCACTAAGGGATAGTCCAAATATCATATGTTGACTTGTTTTAGGTCATAACAATGTCCACTAATCTTCAAAAACTATATATTAGAATGGGTTTTCATAGTCAATCTTTTCTAGGAACACTACCTTTACGATGTTTTTGGGATAGCACACTCTGTACCTCAGATCACTTCTATTGACTCCCCAATTCTCACTACATGTAGTTGAATAAAAACTCAGTTTATTGACATTATGGTAATGTAAATGTATTGATATTAAATCATGCATCCTTAACTACAAATAGATGCTATATTGAAGCCCCATTTTCCTTGATAGATGAAATTAACTTTTCTACATACTGATTATTCACTAACTTATACACTGTGGACTGGCCTTCTTCCTATTCATACCACATTACATAATGTACCACAATGCACCACCTACCAACTCTACATAATGACTATGAAAACAAGGATTGTGCACTGCCTTGGAAAACCATGACGACATATTGAATCTATTATATAGCCCAATTCCCCCACAATGAACTATCTTTTTTGATCCATATTTCACGAACAATCATCCGTGAATCATTCTGGACATCATTGAATTTTTCCTAGATTTTTAATCAATGTCTATTTTATGGGGTTCCCTTCTTACAAACTGTTATATACACCACATAATTCCACCTAGATTTTTAATCTCAGTGTTCTATCCTCAAGAAAGAAACTAGTTCTCCATATAAAAGAAAATTGAACCACTTAATCTGCTAAACATAGATTTACCAAATATTTGATATGGAACCACCTTTACCACATACCATGATTCTCTCGTGAACCATTTTCCCTATGTGATCCGCATACCACCACTCTTCATTCGATGCATCAAAAATCATTAGTTAATAGATATACTTCTTATTTTCAGTAATGAAAAACCATCCCTGTCATGACCCATACCCCGAGGCCCATGTCGCAACCACCCCAAGCCCACATTTCATAGGCCATGGGCTGGAGACTAGCACCGAAGGTGTATTCCACAAAACAGGGAAGGCATTGCCTTTATAAATTGTAAGAACACATAACCTAGCACACATCAAGATAAGAACCCAAGTAAACTAAACTGTAAACAAAGTGAGTGAAGCTATTAAAAGGGGCCAGAATACAAGCCCAATTTGAAAGTAAAAGTACAATTGTGATACAATACATATAATGAAAAGGGAAGTTCAGCTGCTGGGTTGTCCTCCAAGGTTCATGCCTGAAGGTTAGGTAAAAATCACCTCCTCAACACTACACGTCCACTCATCTTCTTTGCGTACTAACACGCCGTATGGTCCACCTCCAGGTACCATACAGTCCTGGTACTCTTAGACTCAATCAGTGATGTTTTTTGTCTGCATCCTACACAACATGGGGCGGGCATAGCATGTGTAGGGGTGAGTATAATGATACTCAGTAGGGACCCCGAGACCCTCTAGGTATCAAAAAATACATCATGGATAAAACAAAATGTATAATATCAACATATAAACATACTTAGGTATATGACCATAAAAATACCTATGTTATCAAGTAATAAATCTCAATCATGAGGAAAACATAGAGGCACCGACTCAGCTCACACTGGGATTTATTCTAGGGGTATTATCAAGTAACTTTCTAAGTCACAACGTCGAACAACTTAGCTGCTTGAAAACACCTCTTCTATTGATTATAGTGGGCTTGTCGAATCACACCGAGGCACTTCCCACTAACTTGGGACTGTATATGTACTCCTCCTGTTGAGTACGATGGGTCTGCCATGTCACCATGGTGCTCCCCATAGTGGGTCTATCGCATCACAAAGGCGTTCCCACAGGTGGCCTGCTGAGGTATTTCTCTTGTCGAGTACCATGGCTCTACCGCATCACCAAGGCGCTCCTTACTATGGGTCATCCGCATCACCAAGGCACTCCCCACTTGGCCTGTCAACTCAATCTGAATCGAATTGGTCAGCAGTCATCAAGTCTCAGCTAACCACTGGGTTCCCGCACTATTCTCACTTGTCTCCTGGGGATCCTCTCCACATCAATAGTGCAGGAACCCAGTGGCTAGCTGAGACTTGATGACTGCTGACCGATTTGACTCAGAGTGACTTGATAGGCTCAGTGGGTAGCGCCTTGGTGACATGGAAAATCCATGGTGGAGAGTGAATTCGTGACACGCCAGACCAATAGTACTCGACAGGAGGAGAACCTCAGTAGGCCATGAGGGGGAGCACCGTGTTGATGCGGCAGATCCACTGTGGGGAGCACCATGGTGACGCGGCAGACCCATGGTACACGACAGGAGGAGTACCTCAACAGTCTAAAGTTGGTGGGAAGCACCTCTGTGTGACGTGACCGAACCATTGTAATCGATAGAGGGGGAGTTTTCTAGTAGCAAAGGTTCTTTATATTTTGACTGGATATGTTACTTGATACTACCCCTAGAAAAAATCATGGTGTGTGCTGAGTTAGTACCTCTGTGTTTTCCTCATGATTGAGATGGATTACTAGATAACTTAGGTATATGTATCTTCATTTACCTATGTATGCTTATCTATAGATTTTATACTTTGTGATTTATCCTTGATGGATTATGTGAGACCTAGAGGGTCTTGGGGTCTATACAGAGTATCTTTATACTCACCCTGGAATGGGCTATGCCGGCACCTTCTTGTGTTGGATGCAGACGATGGACAACGTTGACTGAGGCTGAGAGTACCGGGACTAGGTGGTACCTGGAGCTGGACCCTATGGCATATTGGTATGCAAAGGAGATTGGTGTACATGATGTTTTGAGGTAGTTATCTATACCAACCCTTATGGTAGGATCCTTGGAGGATGACCCAGCAGTTGAATTTCCCTTTTCTTCAGTTGTGTTGTATCACAATTGTACTTGTACATTCCAGTTTGGCTTTTATTCTGGCCCCTTTTACTTAATAAACTCACTCTGTTTATAGTTCAGTTTACTTGTGTTCCTAGAATTTTGTGTGTCTGGTTACATGTTCCTATAGGTTATAAAGGAAATGCCATCCCAGTTTTAGTGAATATGCCTTCGGTGCTAGTCGCTATCCCATGGCCTATGGAAGGCGGGCTTGGGTTTGTCCCGGCACAGGCCCCGGTGGATGGGTCATGATAATCCCTCTAAATAGATGTTCCATGAACCTCCCCGCCAAATTTTCACCAATGATAATTCATCCCGAAATTCATTTCGATGGATATATAGAAGATTCTATATGGGTGGTATGTCATCGTACTTTTTAATGTAGATCTAATGATTCATTGATGTTTGGTTAGTTCTTATAATCATAAGTAATATGATATTCTTTTGATCCAACATGTGTGAAATAAATGTGGAGAATATATGATTTATTGGAGATGAAAATGTATGAAAAATCATATTCAGTTTCATTTAGGAAGAAAAATATTGTCTTATAAGGACTAATGGGATGTTTTGATAACAACTCATCAGTACAAAAATTATAATAGAATGAAGCCACAAGAGATATCGGTTCATTTAAATAAAGCAGGTCACTGATCCATAATAGTGGATTATAACACATATTCATTTTATATGTCTTTTTTAAAATAGGTTCATACATCCACTTTATTATTTATTGGGGTTTTTTAATTCTAAATATGTTGCTATAATCACTAATGAACACTTATCATAATTTTTTAACATGTCGTTTTCAATTAGTACAGAGCATATAAATGAAAATTATTTAGGTTTATACATGTATTTAAAATAATCAAACTGAACAATCATATAATTTAAATATTTATAAACATTAAGAATTATTATGTATTGAGAATATTAGAGAAGTTTTGAGAATATCCCATAAGTATTGAGAAGAATTTAAAAATTCAAAGATGAAGAATTCCAATATCATCAAATTAAAGAATTTTGAATTTAATTAACACTGAAGTGGATTTTGTTTACTTACCGTTAAAATTCATGGACTAATATAAAATAAGAGCACAATAAATTCATAAAAAAGATTTTTCATGAATTATTCATGTGTTCTAAATGCAGACACCGTGATACATTTGTCATGTACTATGTTTCCTACAAGATTTTTTTTATATTTAACGATATAGATATACATCAAAGTGAGGTTCAACCCAATCAATAGATAACATTCAAAAGTGAAATTATTTATCATATGGGGTCGATTAGAGTGATTTTATTAGAGTGAGATAATTAGAGCAACATCCATCAGAGAATGATTCAACAGACGAAGTTGCATTTGATGATGAAGTGCCGACTTTCTGATATAATTCCTACTATGCTAAACATTAAATGTTGAAGAAATTTATGGTCTCCAATCATAAAATGAACATTATATATAGTTTTTTATACTGAGGCTGATTGAAAATAATTTTACTATGTTTTTTTGATAGAGATTCCTTAATAAATTTCCGGAAAAATAATATCATTATAGTGTTTTTAATTTTTGTAACGATTGTATAGATGTAATGTTTTATCCCTATTACATTTAAATGAACTGATGAACATTTTGAAATGGATTAAAAAAGAATAAATAACATTATAATTGTTAGTATGTATACTTCCTAGTTTCTGCAATGTCTTTTTTGTTTTGGTAGGTTGTATTGATATCTATAGCGAAGAATATATATAAAGTGTAGTTGGGGTATAACCAACTATAAAATGAATATTACTATTCATGTTGATGAATTATTCAATTCTCATGGAATTTTATAACCAATAAAAAGATAGTGAATGAATACATGTGGGTGGTAATATGAAAAATGGAATGGAGTGGGTCTTTGAACCGAACCATGTAAATATATTGTGTTTCAATCTGATTATATTGCTTTTCAAATTGATGTTATGGTTGATAAGTTATATTTGAGTGGATCATATCTATAATGAGTCTTATTGGTTATTAATTAATACAAAATATTTTATGAAAAAATCTTATGAATAGAAAAAAAGAACTAATGATTCACCCCACACCACTCTCAGTGGAATCAATCCAATTTGGGAACAATAATTATTATTAGAGAATAGGTTTCTTTTGAATGATCCATCTCTGTGAATAAATAATTTTAATTCAAAAAATAATTGGTCATATTTTATGGAATGAACTATAATATTTGGAAGAATAAGACGTCACCCTAGCTTCTTTCACTTAGCCTTGATGTTATAGATGTAACAATAGTGGGTTTTCCTCCCATTAGTGAAAGTCTTATGATAGTTGTTGATAATATCAGTATAAGTTCTAATGTAAAATATGATAATTCTTTATTGATGTCTCTTCCCATTAATATTTATGTATGGAATACGGGGTTTATATTTGTTAATAAAATGTGGGATACATCAAGTATTAGCTATAAATGGAATAAAAAAAATTAGGGAGGAATATTACAAATATGGATAAGTTGATTTGATGATTTGAAAATGGATGATGAGAAACATATTGATCATTACATTACAATTTTAAATAAATTTTTACATAACATTAAATGTTTTGGTGAGAATATAGATGATTATAGAATTATCAATAAACATTTATGATACCACCCATATAGTTTTGATACCAATTTTTCATATTTATAAGTTCATTAAAATTAATATTTTGATGACCTTTTGTATAATATTATGGAATATGAAATGATAAAATCCATTACATTTAAGAAAAAGGATTGTATGGGAATTTTTTTCAATGAATCATTAAAATGTATAAGAAAATGATGTTGTAGAAGAATAAGGTGATTCAAAAACACATTTAGAAGATTCATTTTTAATCACAATTTTTGACCTCTATTTTATAAATTATAATAAGGAAACTGGAAAGGTAAAAGAAAAAAAGTTTGGAAAATTGATGGGAAAAGACAATTTTCACAATGTTATCACAGAAAGAATGATGAAGAGAATGAGAATGAAGAAGATAAGGAAAAAAAATGAAAAAATGTGGATGAAACACAAGGAATTATTTATTAATGACAATAAGAAGAAAAATTAAATTATAAGAAGAATAATGGATGTATCCTTATTTGCCGATGATTCTGATCAACAACTAAACTTCATTTCTAATTTTAGAAATGTAAGTAATCCATCATATGAATATGATGATGATAAAGAGATTATAGAAATGGAATGGGTTCTTATAAAAATATAGCAAAATAAATTCAGAAGAATATTATACTCATGAATAAAAGAGGAAAATTGTTGAATGATGTTAATGATTTATCTTTTGAGAATGTTGATTGAATGAAGAAATTGTAGAAAAAGTTGAATTTTATTATATCTCAAAATATGTATATTTATGAGATTGAATGAAAAATGAAACACTATGATGGTATATCAGTAGGAAATGAGTACATCATGATGAAAAGATAAAAACCTATTGAATAAAATAAGCAGAACAAGTTGATGATTGATGAATCTGAAAAGATGACATATGTTCAAAATTTTAGTCAGGTTGTGAAATAAAAAATGTTGTTTGAAACACAATCAATTCTTCTTGAATCAAAAAGTGTGATATATAAGATGGGATAAAACTTGACCATTTCTATTTATGTTAAATGTGGAACTCTTAAAAAGAGTGGAATGAATGCTACAAAAACCATTTCTGTGAGAAAAAATCATCCACATTAAAATAAAATAATTTTTCCGTAAAAAGGTTCCCGATGAAAAGTGGACCAAAAATTGAAAAGAATAAAATAATAGTTTTTATCATCTTCACTACCAGTATGGAAAATCAAAATTCATAGTCTATAATTGGTTTTGTGGAATTTTTAGATAGAGAACCTCCTCGTATTGGAAAAACATGACTATTACAGGAAAAAAGTAATAGTCAGTGAGTAGTTATGATTAGAAAAGAAGATCTAAATTTTAAAATTTTATTCTATAATTTTAAATATAAACATATAATTTAATGAATGTTTAATCCTAAAAAATAAAAATTAGAAGATGTTTAGATTTGAGTATGTTAAGAAAGTGAAGATAAAACATGCTAGATTTGAAAATTGAGAGTGCCTCGTTTTTTAGGTAGAAGAAGTTTACATGGATAAATGCTTATAAAAAGGAGAAAAATAATTTTAAGAAAATCAGAAGAAAAGGATTATGAATATTTCATAATGGTTGACCAAAATATAATAATATATTGTGGTATTAAAAGATAGAAAATATGCAAGAGATGTGAGAAGGAATGGAATGTTACTAATTTTTTTCGAATATCCTTCTAGAATAAATTTAAGGTATGAAATATTTTCTAGAGATCACCATAAAAATGTTCACTAAAGGGGAAAAATTTACATCCTTATCATAAGTTTATACAAATGGAAAAAACATTGCATATAACATTAGAACGATGAATAAAAGTAGGAAACCAATCCAATTCCAAATCCAACCAGAATAAATAGTACAAAAAATATTAATAGAAGAAACTCAGTTCAAAAGATTTTTTTTGAAAATAATATAGATTATCTCTATTCCAAATAATATTACTATACGTGCTAACATTTTTGTGATTGAATGATTTGAAATATGAAATCAGATATATGCATCTTTTACTATTCTTTTAAAAGAATATAATGATGTTATGAAAATGAGTTTTTTTAAAATATATATGTATATATACAGATAAACATTAAATTTATTGTATATTTGTTACAATGGATATAGGATTATTTTATCATAAAAAATCCATGAGTATTTCACTACATATGAGAACATTGAAATAAATAAGAAAATGTATTACATTAAATTTGTGTTATAAAAACCATTGATAATATTAAATTTTCACCGTTTTTTCTACATGGTGATCAATCCTATAGAATTATATTTTTTTAGATAAAGGTTATTTGTTTATAAAAAAATGATATACTCACATTATCATGAAGAAGAGTTTCAATATATTCCAATGAAAAGTTCAAACCCATGGAAATGAGAACATTTTTCAATAGGGGGGGGGCATTTCATAATGGACCATTTGAATATTATTTTCATTAAGGGGGAGAGATAAATAAAATATAGAGATATAATGTAAATGGGGAATAATAAATGTCTATACAGAAGACTTGAAAGGGAAAAAGAATATGTGACTAAACAACAAGTTGTATTATTTTCAAATTTCTATTGAACACAAACACAAAGGGAGATATTGTTAGGGAAAATTTATGTTTTGGTTGAATTTGTTATCAATAGATGATGTATGGTTGATGTTGAGGAATGGTTTAGTTTTGGTTTCTAGAAACGCCCATAATACCACCTAGGAAGATGCATAAAGACATAGAAAATCTGATACAAAATAAGAAATTGAAGATAACATTAGAACCAGGTCATTTATATGAGAAATTAGACACATCCCATCAATATGAGACAATGGATCAAGGCCATCAGAATGATGCTTCTTTTATAGAAAAATGGCACTAGAAGGGTGGGATTACATAGAGTATTCCATTATAAATTAGAAAAAAAAATTTTGTTCGATTAGTTCTCATCATCATAAGTAAAATGATATACTTCTGATCAAGTATGTGTTATAGAAGATGGATAAAATATGATTGGAAGGAGAAAAAAATCTAATATATCATATTTATTTTAAATTATAAAAACAGTTGTCCTCTCAAAATAAATAATAATATGTTTTGATAATAACTTGTTAGTAAAATGACCCTCAAAGAAGAGATCCACTAGGGATACTGGTTCATCCGAAATAGTATTCAACTAATCAATTAGACGGGATTCTAAAACATATTCATTTTTAATTATTGTAATCCTCTGTGTATGAGTTGTTGAGTTTTATTGTAAGTATAATTTTTAAGAATGTCTGAGTTGTTGGAAATGGTGTTCCATTATATAGATTTAGATATAGACCATGTAAATGATAATAAAAATTTTCGCCTACCATTTTCAACAGGTGGTATTTTTTAATAACCTAGTCATGTATTATTTGATAAAAAGTGGTGTTGATCCATCAATATGACATAAAAAATGATTGAGAGGGAGATCAATGTTTTAATTTATTCATACAGTTGGTTTAGAGAATTAAATAAAATGATAAATACTCTGTAGATACTTCAGGTGTGTTTTCAAATAGGTAGTTTTCACTAATGTAATGTTGAAGGGTGTTTTAATGCTATGGAAGTTGCAATAATGTCTGTGGAGGAATCTTTTCAATGTTTTGAAATGTGTTTTCTTGTTGCTAAAAAGCATTTATATTAGAAGAATTTTAGTTTTTACAAGTGATCATCATATTCAAATTAATGATTTGTACTGAAGAAATGTTTTTAAATTTGAACAAGTTTAATGTTTTTGAGAAGATTGAAAATAAATCATGAATTTTCAAGATGTTTTGAGATGAGTTAAACAAGTATAAAATGAACACATAAATCAATGTGATGTTCATGAATTGTGAATTTAACTGAGTAGGAAGAGGAATTGGTTTTCCTGCCTTTACCATTATAGGATTATAATAAAACGGGATCACATTAATTTCAAATAAATGAAGTATAAAACCTGAATTTTTCACATGTGCTTAGAGATAAAACCCTTATAATTTTATAAGGCATTGATTTTACAACTATAATTCTATTTTAGGATGATTCTAAGAATGATTCATTATATTGAAGATAAATATAATCACAAGAGAAAGTTCCATCATAATTTTTTTTGTTAGTGTGAGTCCATCCGAGCATGTTTATCAGAACGATTCAATCCGATTGACATTTTCTGAGAAACATTATTACAATAAAGGTCCATCAGATAGATTTTCATTATATGAAGAAGTGTTGAGTTACTAAATAAGTTTCAATTTATTTTAAGCATAAGAATAAACAAAATCATATTAAGGGAAATTTAATAGTGACCATCGAATAGAGGTTACCGAACTGAGGCTGATATAGATTTAATTTTTCTACGGAAAATTTCTAGGAAAATATTCTGGAAAAAAATTCCATAACAAAAAGTTCCTCTGGTAATTTTTGTTGTAATAGAATATTTTATATAGGTAATGTTTGATTAATCTTACATATATAAGATGTGATTAAAATTATAAAGATGATCAGAAAATTATAAGGAATGTAAATATTATTACAATGGATACAGAAAAGTTATATAAAAGGCTTGTCTATTTTTCTGGGGTGTATAACCATATATGTGGAAGATTATTAATTCCCTGAAAATGTAAATTAAGAACAATATATTCTGTTAAATCTTTGACATGCATCAGTAAAAATTTACAAGAATATAATATCGTTATAATTTATAATATACATACTATTTTAATTAAATTCAATATATTTTAAAGGTTTCAATACACGTGATACTAAGATGGAATTTGACATACCTGACAAAAATTTCTTTCAATGTCATGCATTATAAAAAAGATCGACAATTAGTGAACAATAATATATTATTAAATCATTAATATTTAATATAAGAAGACAAAAACTAGAAGTTATGGATAGTATTAAATAAATTATTAAAATATATGTCCTATAAAAATATAAAATGTTTTCATTAGATAAAATTTTATTACAAATAAATATAAGAACCAATTGAATATAAATTGGATATTTTATAGCAAATTATTTTTTATCCTAAAAATTTTGTTTTATCCTCATAAATTAATTGGATTAAAATTATTTAGTGATATAAAATATAATATTTCTGATATCCGTACAATAAATTTTATAGACATAAAATAAGAAAACTCAATTTTGCATATATAATACTAAATTTTTATTAATGAACTTTTACAACCATTTAATAGAGAACCTATTTTAAATCTAATTTTAGGATCTCTTATAAATATCAAATGTCAAAATAATCTTAATAAAGTAATTTAAAAGATAAAAATTATGTCGGGGTTAATTTTTGTATTTTTCTATTATGTTTTATTTGTAATGAATAGTTAAAAATACTGATTTTCAGTTCAAAACTGATTTTTTATTTCATTTATTTATAATGATAAATTATATTTTAAATTTTAATTCAATATATTTTTATTAATAAATCCAATTTTAGTCCTTGTGATCAATTTCATAATGAAATAGACTATAAAAACATAGCATGATGTTTACGATTTTAAAATTAAAAACTTGCTTTGTCGCCCCGTCTGTGGGATTAAATTTAATCTAATTTATACCAATTATATGATTGTAATTTATAAAATGTACTCCATATTGGGAATAATAATTATTTATAATATCCAATAATTTTAACCTAGTTTCATACCAAAAATATTAGTGAATGTTTTTAAAATAAATTACAACGATTATGGTAGAATTAAGCTTAATATAGGACAATACCTTAATCTTATGGGACCAAACGACCAATATAATTTTAAAAAACCCATTTTGGGGCCAAAATTCATCCAATAAAATCTCATTAGGGTTTTCTGATTGTTTTTTATTACTTTTATTATGTAAAAATAGGGTCATTCCAAACATCGTTTCTAAAATACCATGTTAGTCATTTTTGTCCCTTATAAAAGGCCGCCAACTCTCTCCCTTCTTCACACCTCTCATAAAACATAATATTAGATAATATATACCCAAGTATATCATCAATATACCTACCCTATTCCTATAATCCTTCTCTTTTTTCATTACTCAGTCTATGGAATAATTTTATTACAAACCAAAACGAGTTACCCGATTAAGAGGTAAAACATTTCCTTGACCTTTTCTGTTTTATTTCCATTCTCAATTCCCTAAACTATACTTATTCCATAATTTTATAAAAAGAAGTATCATAAATATAATATTATGTTGTAATGAAATGTTTCATACCTAGTTTTTACAAAAAATCATCAAATGAGTAACAAATATATTGTTTTTGTTTTCATTAAACTACAACTTCAAGAAATGATGATTGTTCATTTTTCCTTTACCGCTTATCATGGGGGAATATGGAAAATATATTTAAGTATGTTTTATATGAAGTTTATTATTTCAGTGATCTTATTTAATTATTTTTTAACACAAATCATTACACATTCCATTTTGGGTAAAAATGATAACATCGTTTATGTATGTGTGGAATACCACCCACTAAAAGCGATGTGATGCATTCACACAATACATGGAATTCATAATAGATGTATATAATTAATAAATTGGGTCATAACAAACATATATAGGATATTAATGAATTAATTACCTTTCTAGAAATATAATACACATCATTTTATTTGTTACCCTTTCACACACTAAAAAAGTGATAACGTCGTTCATGGACGTCTGGACTACCGCCTCCTTGACCCGATGTTATCCCTTTTGCGTTACTAGAATCAAATATATATTTTTATAAGATTAAATATTTAGTATTTTATTATATAATGATAATTCTTTAAATCTATTGTGTTATTAACCTTATTTTCATAACGATCATTGAAAAAGGTTAACGTTTCTCTTGCATATATGGCATATCATCTCCATGATTTTAACATTGGTTCATTTTTAATAACCACATTTAATGATTTGGATTGAAAGAATAATTGATCTTTAAATATGATATTTATTTAATTATTATTATTTTGTATATGTTATATAAATATCCCTCTGACCATAGTTGACCTACCAATGTAGTTTTGGACACATAAACCGAATTATTTCCAAAACACTGGATGTAAACATAATTGATTAGATATTTGTATAAATCATTGTAATAATATTAATAAATGTTTCAAAAAAATGAATAATTTCTCGATAATGAAAATAATTAACATATGTTTTTTTTATTATAAGGAATGATGTGAAAAGTCAGACACATGGTATGGGATTATTGTCGCACTTTTCTTTTAGAGAGGCATACTTTTTTATTCTGCACCTAATTTATTATATATGGTGTAAACTCTACCACATAGACATGTAATATCATGAAATCTATTATAATTGTGTTTTTTAAATGTGTCATATGATGATTATTAATTTTTTATTTTCCAATTATTATGTTACCAAACCTGTAAGATATTTTCATCTCACTTTTAACATTCATAAGATAATTGTCTAGTCCACCATCAACTTATTTTATGTGTTCTATATGTTTCCCATTTTAATAAATTATATCATTAATTATTATAGCATAATAGTAGTTTAATCAGTAATTTATTATTATTCCTTCATAATATTTATTACATAAGATGTTTCTATCGGTTATGGGACACTTTCGGAAGTTTAAATATTTTTTTCTTCAATAATAATACTAATAATCATTCAATGGTATATAAACTAGAGGAATTTATAAAACCATTATACAATAAAACATTTTATTTTATTCTCCTATGGAAATTCCTGATAACATTCAAGTATTAGAACAATTTTTCTAGCCTATGGTAATCAAAATGTTTAAATTGTTTTATGAAAACCTGACATCATTTCTCTCTTTAGTCAAAGAACCTATTTTCTTCAAAAAACAATTTTCAGTAAAATATTTTCAAAAATTTATTTAAATGGATATTTTAAAATATTTTTTACGAATATTTTCATTTTCTAACATTTTTAATGGAATCTTATTATCCCTTTAAAAATAAATAAATTATTTTACCTTTTTACTGAAAAAATTAATTATACTTTTTAATTAATATGACATGTATGGAATTACCCAACGTAATTTCATGGAATATTCCTTTACATGTTTTAAAAGAATATTTTTTAATGTAAATGTTATCAGAATTGAATTTCAAGGATTTTTTTCAAATGGATTTTCTAAATATAAGGTTATTTTCCACAAGATTGTTTTTAAAAGATAATTGTTCCTCTATAAAATACCCTAAATACTAATTTTAACTCACCCTTATTATGTTTCCATTCCCCAGGAATCAAAAATTGTACTAAGAATGATATTTAAGGATTGGAATTATGGAATAATGTTGTCCCTAAAATTATTTATTTAGAAAAAAATATGATGTAATTAATATATTGATTTTTAATAAAAATATCATGTATATATCTGGTTTAATAATATTTACAAAATATAATTCCTTTGGGAGTTTATTCCATTTAATCATACAAATGTAATTGATTGTAGAAATCCGCTCAAGTATTTCATGGGTTGGGTCTCTATAGTTGCTATTATAGGAAGTTCACTAGTATCCTTGGGAACTAGATTTAAGATAAAAAAATATTTTAGGATGTAAAACTAAGGTATAATTATTGGATAAATGTATAATAACACCCTATAATCTTTTTATAGTAGTCATTATGTAGGACATTTCAGAAATACATCTCTATTTGGATACAACAAGTGGACATGATTCTAGAAAAAATGTACCTAGGTGTAGCAACTCTGACAAAGTGTGTCAGGTTTAACTCAGAAAAACTTGGTAAATGACACTATGTCATATTATTCACCAAGATTTACACTCATGGTGGTCCTCTTAGGATAATTCACATATTCCCTACAAATCATTTTGAAGGATTTGAAAATTTGAAAAAAGTAAGTAACATTGTTTAAAACTAATGTGTATTAGATTGATGATATGGTGTAATGATTTATATTTAAAATAAATTATAATACTGGTAAACCATACAAAAATGAAGAATCTATGTGAATATAAGTGGTTGAAGTATTTATAAATTAGGGTTTTATTAAAAAACATTTTTAAAAATCTATTTAGTGACTAACTGTATTTCATGGATGTCCATGTGATTTTATTTTATGAAATTATATTACCATGATATTAGAGGAGGAGAAACTATATTCCGGATCACAAGGCATAAAATCTTGCATGGCCATAGTATATGAACCCATGACTGAAGAATGATAACGGTTTTACGCAAACAACTAACCGCCATAATGAATTTGATAATTATTCATTGTTTTTTTATGAAAATTTTTATTATTAATTGATAATTATCATCTAATATTGTACCATTTTATATTTATATAATACATTTTTATTCAAATTGTTGTTGGAGAATAATTATGGACAAATTTTCAGTTATTTGACACTTTTATGGGTCTTGCAATCTGTTAAAAGATTAATTAAGTGCTTCAGGTAAGAATTTTAATTTTTGGATTTCCATTTCATGAAGTATGGGATGAATTAGAATATGAATGAAGCACAAAAAAATAATGGAAATTTTCACATGATTTTAAAACTTAACATTTAAGTATATTTCCATACATTTTTATATAGTAAAATAAATACCCAACAAGAGGAAAAAATATTAGAATTAAAAAACTTCCTAATACATTTATTTTTGTTAAACCGACGGCCTTCAAAATCAACATAAATTTATGGCTATGAGGTCCTCATATACCCAATTATCATTCAAAATATTTTTATTTATGAACTCTATCACTCCCTATTAATATTTTTTTTCTTTTCCTCTATGTTTGTATCTATAATTTCCACTAATGTTCCCATAAATAGATACATTGTCCTATGTCAGTCCACGTGAAAATTGTAATTCCAATTATCTATTTTCTAAAAGATGTTTTCCAAATCATTCTCATGATGTGTGATATAAAAAATGTTAAATATAAATCAATATAACACCAATATCAAGTTCAATTTGCGAGGACAAAATTTAATTATTGTGGGGAGAATGAAACCCCAAAAAAATTTAACATAAGAACCATGTATTCGAAAGCATGTGTGATACACAAATCCAAGTGCATAAGGGAATATAATATCCCATGAATTTATAATATATTTACTATTTAAATGATTTTATTATATTCTACATATTCTAATTCACATGTTTTTGTGTTTTCATTAATCATAAGTAACAACGACTTTCTTCAATGGCTTGTGTTGCATTTAATACTAAGTGTTTCTGAACAATAATATATATTTAAAATATTATTATTTAATATAATAACACATGAACTAGAAATTATTGGTATTATTAAATAACAAAACAAAATATAAGGCTTAAAAAATATAAGATGAATTTATTAGTTAAAAATTAATTATAAATGAATATAAGAGCAAATTAAATATTAAATGAGAATTATATAGATAAATATCTTTATGTTAAAGTGATTTATTACCCTTATAAATTAAATTATTTATAGTTAGTGAGTGATATTAATGTAATATAATTTATATATTAAAAATTAAATAATATATTTTAAATATATGTCCAATTTTTTTTGATATAATATAATAAGAATACCAATTTTCTACAAAAATATATATTTTTAACAAGGCACTTTCACCTCCTTTTAATAGTGATGCTATTTAAAATATATTTTTTGGATATTTTATATATCTTAAATTTCTAAAAAAAATTAATCTTCGAAATAAATATATAAAAATTAGGTTTGGGTTAATTTTTTGTATTTGCCAATTATGGTTTATTATTTAATGATTAGTTAAAAATACTAAATTAAAGTTTAGATCTTCTATTTTATATAATAAATTTATATGTATATATTACATTTTATTACTTTTTTAATGTTTAATTAGATAATGTTTTTATCAATTAATCCAAATTATATCATTGCAATCAATTTCAATTTGAAAATGACTATAAAATCCTAGAAATGTATTGGACATTTTTATTTAAAAAAACAACATTGTCGTCCCATGCACATGATTTAATTTAAATAAATTCCTTCTGCTTCAATTATTAGAATTAGAAAAAATGGATTACATATTTTGAATAATAATAATTTAAAATTTCAATTAAGTTTATGTTAATTTTTTTTCCAAAAAATATTAGTTAATGCATTTAAAATTAATTACAACCATTGTGGTAAAATTAATATTGATAAAGGAAAAAACCTTAATTTTAAGGTACCAAAAGACCTATAAAAATATCCAATTACCATTTCCTGTTAATAATTATTCCATTGAAAATAAATTATTGAGTTTTTATGTATTTTTTTATGTAAAAATGTGGGTACACTGAAATTATTTTCAAAAACACAAAGCGAGTCATTTTTCTCAATTTAAAAATACCCCCACCTCCCCAACTTCTTCACACCTCTCAATCTGATTATTTTTGGGAATGAAATAAGATATTATCTCTTAAAAAAACTTCCGCAAATAAAATAATCATTCTATTGTGAGTGATTAAATAGAGGGAACCCATTTTTTAAAATCGAAATTGAGTTACATGAAAAATATGAAACAAATTTCCTCATGTTTTTTAGGTTTATTTCAAATAAACTTTCCATAATATCTTTTTTCTCATGAATGGGTAATAAAAACAGAATCCAAAATATAATATTAATTTTTTTTAATTTTCTTTTTCGACACTTACACACACATTCATGTAATAGGTAATAAAAAAACATTTTACCTATACAACAAACTACCGCCCCAGGAAATGATGATTGTTAATTTTTCCATTTACGCCACTCATGGTGGAAATTAGGATGGAAATTATTTTTATATTTTTTATATATGATATTTATTATTTCATTAATCTTCTATAATTCATTTACCACAAATATCTTTATACTTTCAATTTTTTGTTAGAACAATAACATTGTTTCTGGATGTGTGGATTACCTTCCCCTCGACAGGATGTGATTTCATTTACATCATAAGTAATATATATAAGTCCGTATGATTGAATAATATTTTATTAATGATATAATAATAATCCTGGAATCATTCAAGGTTACTTACTTTCTTTTCATTATGATCATTGAATGATTTGTAGGTTACTCATGCGTATTGATGACCTACCGCCTCTATTGTTGTAACATTGATTAATTCATAAAAATCATATTTAATGATTGGTTATAAAATGTATAATTGATTATAAATATGATAATTATTTCATTATTTTTATTAACTTCTTATATATAATTAACCCTTTAACCATAGGTTTCCCACCAAAGTAGTTTTCAACACATAAACCAAATCTGGTAACAAACACTCAATGTAAAAAATAATTGTATAAGTACTTGAATACAACATATTAATATGTGAAGTAAATGTTACGATAAAAATTTAAATGTTTATCAAGAATGAAAATAGTGAAAAAAAATTAGTTTTTAGGAATATAAAGACACATGATACAAATTAGTCATAAGGTAAGGGATTCCTGTCTCACTTTTATTTATGTGAGGAATTAATATTGTTATGCACCAAATTTATTATATATGTTGTTTATATTTCCAAATACACATGTTATATAATAATTTATATAATATTCATTTTAATTTAAATAAAAATTTTATTATTTTTTTCTTTTTTTCGAATAAATATATTACCCTAGAGATAAGGTATTTTCATCAACCCTTTTACATCCATAAGATAAATATAATGTTATACATTAGTTTAATTTATATGATGTATATACTAACTATTATGATATATTATATCATGAATAAATTTAGCTTCATGATATTAAGATATTCACATAATATTATTTATTCACGAGGTTTATTTTTTAAAATGTTTCAATGTGGAATAGGACACATTGGGATATTTACAGATTGTTTTTTTCAAGAACAATTCAAATGATCGTTCAATGTGATCACAAATGAAATAAATTGTATGACCATCATCCATTAAACCCATTAATTTTTTTCTCTTCCTGTTATTAATGAATATTTTCATGTATTATTACAATTTTTCTATTCTATGGTAGTAAAAATGTTCTAGAAAATGTTTTTATGAAAACTGATCTTCATTTATATCTTTAGTTATAGAACATATTGTGTTTTAATATCCATGATTTATTAAAATGTTTCTAAAAAATCTATTTAGAATAATTTGTTAAATACAAGGTACCATTTTTTTTTGTTTTGACAATTTTTTCAAAACAATCTTAACGTAAATTTGTAGACATGGATTTTTTAAATATTTATTACAATGAAAAATGAATATTCTTTTTACCTTTAAATATATGTATGAAATTAACCATTATCATATTTTGAAGCATATTTTTCATGTTTAAGTGTTTAATTTTTTTCAAGATTTTTTTTGGAAAATTTATTTCTGATGAAAATGGTTTCCAAAACGATTTTTTTACAAATAAGAGGATACTTACCTGAAAAATGTTTTTAAAATATCCTATTAAAATATTTCAATTCATAGGTGATAGAAACCATTTATTTTTATCTCATGTGGTAGATATTATAGTGAAATCATCCTTATTATTATTCTATATTGTATATGATTTATTTTTTAGGGATAGTATTCCCATTCAATTCTTTGATTCATTTTTATTCACCTTGAAATATTTTATCTGTAATGATCATTGAACATTTTATTTGCCCTAATTTATCTATTTCATTTATTAATGATAATACATATTTATAATCCATATATTATTTTACATACATTGTTTTCATTGATAGTTATTTGATTATTTGGGTAAATAGTGATAGTTTTGTATTCATTATATAATATATATATTTGATGATGCGTATTATTTATTTCTAAAATTAAATAAGAGAATTTTTTTTACAAATAATGACGGTTGGGGAACATACTCTATATATCCCTCAAGGCCTCAATATGTTCTCATGAGACAAATATGTTACTCAAATTAAATGTGTTTCTATTCATAGATTTAAACTATCTTTTGAATGGTCTTGATGGTACAAGATTTCAGGTTCTGTAGACATGACTGTCTAATAATTAAGAATTTCCCTCAAATATATTCAGTTATAATTCATCAAAGAAATTTTTTATTAACATATATATAGATATATTTTATTTTCAGTTCATTTATTAAATGGAATGTATTTCATTTTCTTACAATTCCATATATATTTTTACTGAACTAGTTATTTGGAATTCATTTGTTTCGATTTATTACCTTTATATATTGTTTATGTACATCCTTAAAAGATTATTAATTACATGGTATTTATTTTATGGTATTTACCATGCTATGATTATTATTATGTCTAATTCATTTTTTCTTCTTATATACATTCCAGTTACTGAGAATTTGAGTTCAACCTTATTATGTTTATTTTCAAAATGAATCCAAAAAGTGCACTAGGAATGATATGAAAGGATATGATCGATTAAATAATGTTATCCTTGAAGTTATTTATTTATAAAAAATTATTTGGCAATTCCTATATTAATTCTCCACAAAATACTCATGTATGTATCTCGTTTACCAAGACTACTTAAATCTAGATCCTTCTATAATTGATTCCTTATAATAAAGATAATGTAATTGATAGTAAACAATATATCAAGGATTTTTAGTGTTGGGTATCTACATGTGGATAAAAAATGTATAGTTGTTGGGTATAACCAACTATAATAAGAATGTTTCTATTAATATTTTATAATTTATTCTTAATTTCCCATTTTTTTGAAAAAAAAGATAGTGAAAGAATTTGTATTGGCGTGACTATACAACAAAGAAGGGGTAGGTATTTGTTATTAACCATGTAAATATTTTGTGTTTATATCTATTTATATTTATTGCATATGAAAGGTATGGTTGAGAAATTATATTGGAGTATATGGTAACTCTAGGAAGTTTCAAAGGGTACAAAAGTTTACTAATGAATTTAGAAAACATTTTTATAAAAAGAAAAAAGGGAACCACTAATTCACCCCCCTCTCAGTGGTAACAACCCTATTTTGGGAAAATAACTATTTGACTAAGTAACAAGAAAGTGAAGCATTTTTTATTATTTTCAAGTACATGTAAAAATTGTGATATTAACTTATATTATTAAATAATATGGTGTAATGGAATTCAAGTTATGTTATATTCACCAACCTCTTTATATAAATATGTATATAATGTTTGATTGAAATTCACAATAACAGTTTATCTCAATTATCTAGTTGCAATTTAATGTATATTTTAATATTCTTTGGAATATTTACAGCATAAAAAATTGTTATAATAGAAAACAATATTTTTTATTATCTATTTGGTTCTTTTATTTATGGGGAACAAAAAAATATCCACTTATAATTTTTTCAGTGAACATTGTTTATCAATAAGAGATATTGATTATTGTATTAGTTAACGATACTGTTGTACAACTTATATTTATAATTTATGTGATCCGAATATATAGATGTTTTCAAGGTCCAATAGGTTATTCAATGGTTATGAATTTAATTTTCTTTCGTCAAATGGTCTAACAATGGATAATTAAATTTTGATATGTAATTTCAATGCTATGTTATGGATTAAATACTTCTAACATGATAATCCTCTAATAAGAAGAATAAGTTAAAATTTTGGGTCATTTTATTATTCTATTATTCTATGTATGGTGTTTTTTCAATTTATTACTACATATGGTATCATGAAAAGGTCATAATGTTTTTTTGGAGTTCATAACATGGGTTTAGGGTCATTTATTTGTTCTTACTATGTTATAATACTCACAAATATATATTCAAGAGAGTGAATATGAAATCCTAAAATTTTCCTTATAGTTATTAGAATAGTTTGTTGAGGTTTATATATAGAGTTATTAATATTCTATATGTAACATCCTGGTTTTGGAAGCCACCCAGAGGCGGCCTGTACCCAGTTGGTCACATGGCCTCAAGAACAATTTCCCAAACACAGGAGCCTACTGACAAGAAGCGAGGGACTAGGGGGTGAGAATTGGGAATCTAGGCCCTCATTGGCAGAGCAACACAATCGAAGTAATCAAATAACAATAGCGGAAGTAGTGACATTTACATACAAATGGAAACAACAAAAGTCTGATGAAATTAATAGCTAGAACAAATACATAATGATGCATGATACATATGTCTAGGAAAATAGCCAAACATGTCATAATGTTGATAAATAGTACTAAGTCTAGTTCAAAAGAAAAATAGCAAACCGCTCCATAGCATCACAATCCATAGCTTGGTCCCATGCACTCCAACTCCACAACAATCAAGTACCTGAAGTAGAAGGGTGCTTTCCCTTATCTATACCTACACAAATATAATCTGTTGGGTCCAAAAGCATTGTCCACATAGGGTGTGAGACTAAATCTCAGTAGGCAACCAACACAAGATCTATGCCTTACAGTAGTGAATATATGGCAAGTAAAAAGTAAAAGGAAGCAGTTAACAAGGAAGTATTCAGCAGTAAACAATCCACAGTTTCAAAGAAGACAGTTCCATATATCAAACAAAAGTTAATCAAACCAGCTAACCCTCTGGGTAGTACTCTCAAACTAACCCCTCTGGTTTAACCAAAAAAGGATAGATATTCCCAAGAGTCTCTAAGTAAATATTCACCATCAAGTCCACCTATAGTAATGTGTGATTCAAAACACTCTAAGGAAGCACTCCCCAACAAATCCCCATATAGGCATTCAGTGGAAACTATAGGTGCTCTGAGGAAGCACGAAATGTCAATTCCCCATGTGGCCTCGTAACGTATCTATAAAACCTCTGAGGGAGCACTCAATGTCAATCCCTCATACGGTCTTCCACTGTGATAATTATAATAGACACTCTGGGAAATCTCTAAAATTAAATTTCCCATATGGTCCCACTACATTGGGTTCCCACAGCTCCGTCTAAAACAAACATAATCAAACGATGAACAAAATCCAAATTGAACCCTTGGGAAAACATAGATAACAGTCTAAAACATAATAGCATGTCAGATAAAATAAGACACTTCATCCTACAATACATGGAATGGAAAAAAACAGCAGCCTAAACGGAATAACTAGACCAAAATGTCAAAGCAACCAACGAGGGAAAAAATCCAAGGCATAGAAATTAAACCTATTCATTTGATATTAACCTCTACTCAAGCATACAAGCATAGTAGAAAATTATTAGGGCTGAAATAGTAAACACACAATACCACATTCATGGTTTTTGGGTACTTTTGCACATATATCTCAAATACATTCAAGGAAAAGGAACAAACCACCTACCTTGGTGTTGGGAGATCATTATATGTGTACCTCAAGCCTTTAATCACCCATTAACACCATACATCATTAAAAACATCTAAAACATTCAAATTGAGATAACTATTGAAAGATGAATAATTAGATAACAAAGAACAAGAAGAAGAAACAACTTACATAGGCGATACCATTGCAATTGACGACAGTCGAATTCAAGGACGAATGATCTTTTGGGTTCTCAGAGAAAGATCACGGTCGTACTCCCTCTCTCGGATGAAACAAACCTAGAAGGAGATGGTTCTATCTGTCCAACGCAACCACTGTGCATTTAATGGAAAAAGAAAGTACACAGTGTGTACTTCTGAAGTACATGGCATGTATTTTCGGTTTCTATACTCCACTTTATGGGGCATCCAGGTCAACCCCCCATATGACCGTGTGCACGGCCACTACATGGCGTGTAATCATAATTTACACATCGTATACTCATTATGTACATGACGTGTACTTAATAAATTTCCAAAAATTTCTCTTTTTCCAAAAAACACTAGAAAATTAGGACATACCTAAAAGAGAAGATCAGGGTTATTTAAAAATTCATCCTTAAAGAAATCCATCCTCGAATATTTCTTGTAAGGCGACATAGTAGAAGAATCCCCAAATAGCTCCAGCCACTATGATCGTACATCATCCTCCCACTCCCAAGTCTCATCCTATATTTCACTATGCTTCAATAACACTCATACCAGAAGAACAGACTATCGACGGATAACCTTCGTAATTCGATTGACAATCCAGATAGGATGCTCCTTGAATGATGCATCCATTTCAGACTCAATATTCTCTGGTTGGAAGACATGAGACAGGTCTGAGAAGTAACATTGAAGCTAGGAAACGTGGAAGACATCATGCATAGCCTGTTACCTCGGAGGTTACTAAAACTGATTAGAAACCAACCCCGCTCTCTCCAACACCAAAAATTGCCCGACATACCTCAGAAAAATCATACCTTGTCTCCTAATATTTCTCTATCCCAAACTCAGTATGAAACACAAGAAAACTTGATCCCCGACCTCAAACTCCAGAAGTCATCTTTGCTGATCATCCAAAGACTTCTGTTGAGACTGTTGAGTATCCATCCTCTTCTAAATCAACTCAATCTTCTTTGTGGTCTCCTAGACAAGATGAGGTCCCAGCATAACTACCTCTCCTGCCTCTAGCCAACATAATGGTGATCAACATGGCCTACCGTATAAATCCGCATAAGGTGCCATCTGAATAGTTACATGAAAACTGTTATTGTAGGAAACTCAAAACGTGGTATATGATTATCCCCTAAACGTCGAAAATCTAGGTTGCATGCTTGTTGCATGACTTCATGAACCTGGATCGTATGATTGGACTGCCCATCTATCTGGGTGTGGTAAGATATAATAAAAAATACCTGTGTACCCAACTCTTTATATAGCCCCTACATGACATGAGAAGTAAAACGTGCATCCCTTTTGGAAACAATCGAGTGCGGAACCCCATGAAGATGTACACTCTCCCAAATGTACAACCATCCCATCTCATCAACACTGAAGGTCTCCTTTATTAGAAAAAAAGTGAGAAACCTTCATGCGTCTCTCTATGACAACTCAAACTGCCCATTCCCTCGAGACGACCTTGGTTAACCTGTCACAAAATACATCGCACTGTCATTCCACTTCCACTAGAGAATGGGTAACTGATGCAAAATCCATTTTGGTCGTTGATGCTCAACCTTCACCTGTCGATAGGTGGAACACATAATCATGAAACCATCAACATCTCTCTTCATACCTGGCCAGCAATACTAACAGTGTAGTTCACGATACATCTTGGTGACACCGTGATAACTTCCCAAACTAAGGAAGGAAAGTCCCATATCAGCTTCTCATGTATGTCTCCTCGAACCCATACACACCTCTGGAAATAGAAGATCTCATACTCAGCTATGGTCCATCCAGGAATAGGGTCCTCTCTTAACATGGTTTCCCATAGCCCTAGGCTTTCAAAATCTGATAGCTTCCTCATTCGCACTAGGTCAAGAAGAGTAGAGGTATCAACTATAGGTGAATGAATCATCTACCCCTGTCTTTCGTGCACCTATAAATGCATCTCAGAGAACATATCCAAAGCTTAAACTCACATATGGCCTCCTAAACTACATGTATCTGTGTCCTCCTACTCAGTGCATCAGCAACAACATTTTCATTCCCCGGTGTATAGGCAATCTCAATGTCAAAATACTGAAGGTACTTAACTCCCCTTCATTGCCTCAAATTCAAGTCGCATAGAGTGAAGATATACTTGAGACTTTTTTGGTCGGTGAAAACCACCATATTCTCTCCCAACAAATAACTTCTTTAAAAGCTTAAGGCATGATCAACTTCAACCAACTCAAGATCATGTGTCGATTAATTCCTCTCATGTGGCATCAACTACTGAGACCCGTATGCAACAACTCCTTATCCCTGTAAAAGAACAGCTCCTAGCCCAATACCTGATACGTCATTGTACACAGTATAGATCTTTCCCTACTATAGAAGTAATTGTATCAGTGCAAAATTCAAACTCTCTTTTAGTTATTGAATGGATGACTCACAAAAATCTGACCACAAGAACTTTTCACCCTTCTTAGTCAAACCTGTTAGTGGTGCAGCCAAGCATGATAATTCATGTATGAAACACATATATTATCCAACCATCCATATAAAACTTTGTACCTCAAAGAGATTCTTTATTGGATCCTAGGAAACTACTGCTCTATCATTATTTGGGTCTAGTAACACTCATTTCTATGAGATAACGTGACCTAATAAGTGAATATGATCCATCTAAAAGTAGAATTTGGAGATCATTGCATAAAACCGATGCTACCTCAGTGTACTCAGAATGATCACATGATGGGTAACATGGTCGTGTCATGTGTGAGAGTACACCAAGATATCGTCCACAAAGACCTCCATGAAAGAATCCAAGTATGGATGGAACACTCGGTTTGTCGGTACCATGAAAACTGTATGCGCGTTGGTGAGACCGGACGACATAACCATATACTCGTATAGACCATACATGCTTAAAAAGGTTGTACGAGGTATATTGGAAGGTCTAATGCACAACTAATGATTACTGGATTTCAAGTTAATCATTGAGAACAACCGGGATCCTTGAAGCTGATCAAGGAGATCATCAATCATCAGAAAGGGTTATCGGTTCCTGACTGTCATATTTTTGCCTATCTGATAATCCACATAAAGTCAGAGGGTACCCTAAGCCTTTATTGCAGACTATATAGGTGAACCCCATGGGGATTTACTCAGTTAGATTAAACCCTTTTCCTGTGACGAATCCAACTATTTCTTGAGCTCTTGCAACTCTACTGTAGCCATCCTATTAGGAGGAATGGACACCAGTGTCTCTCCTGGGACAAGACCAATAGAAAAGTATACCTCTCACTCCATAGTTAAAATTGAAAATTATTCTAGAAATACATATCTAAAATGATCCACTACTGGAGGAAAGTCCATTAGTGATGTTCCCTGGTCATATAGAATCCCTAACTCTTGATGTCGAACCGCCCTAGATCACAGATCTAGAATCCCTCAGATTACGCTCTTTGATCAGCGCCTGGTTGACTATAGAAGTGATGGAAGTCAGCCTGACGATGTTCACCTGAGATCAAATGGCATGCCTCAATCCATCCTTGAACTTCCTTGCCTGAAATAACTCATCACCTCATGGAATGGGTGTAAAGAGCTACAGAACTGTGAAGTGAGAGGAATACTCCAAAAATGAAAGAGTTCCTTGCTCCAAACTCTTGTAATCTTGGGTTCGATCAGACCTCAAGGTCTCTAGTTAGATGTAATTTTAGAAGGTATGCTGGAACTCGTATCACGCCATAATATGATAGCATCCCACCTATGAGATCACATCCCACCATCTCTTGGTAGAATATCACAGCATGTACGTAGCGAGCTCCACCCTCTTCACCGAAGGTATCTCTAAATTCTTGAAGATTGTTAGCATGGAATCAAGCCATGACTCTGTAGCCTGAGGTCTTCCATCCCCTGAAATGGTGGGAGGATGCTGTTGCTGAAAGACTAGTGTCAATTCAACCATCGATGGGGTAGGAGGTGGTGCTCCCAGAAAGTTCTACATCATCCTCATCAATCCCTCTTTGAACTGTGCCTAATAAAATATGTTAGGCATAAAGGCTGGTTCCAAGACTGGCATGACTGGAGGATCTAATGGATTCCCTTAATCACCCATGTTTGGTGTCTAATCACTACCCAGAGACTGGAAGACAACTGGAGGATGTCTTGGTGGTATGAATCTGCAAGGTCAAGGACACACCTTAGATCAACATTATCAGAGACTCTAAGATATAATCATAAGAAGGGAATAGAATAATGAATGCTTTCATGTTTTACAAATCACAAATACACGGCGTGTATGTACACTAAATGATGTGTACTAGAATCTCTTCCCCTTCTTCATTTCTCTTACATGGATAAGCCATACGGTTATACTTTGAAAGAAACTACATGGTGTGTTAGTGAAAAAAATAGCGTGTACTTGGCGAACATCACTAACCCGTGTTGTAAGCTACACGGCCGATTATCTGGCTAACTGTACACGGCGTGTTGCAAACAGACACATCATGCACATGAAGGATTTCACCGACCCGTGTTGTTAGGAACATGACTAGATACATGGATAACACTACACGGTGTGTATAAAATATGTTTTTATCCGTTTGGGTCATTAGTCACATGGGCGGACACAGGGTCAACACAACACGGTGTGTACAACCAGTACATGATGTGTTCCCACATGAATTTCCATATCCTGTGTCTCTACCCACATGACCTATAACACAGTTAGAGACTACATGGTGTGTACATATGGAACATGGTGTGTAATTAAGAAAAATAGTTTCTTCCCTAAAATAAGAACACATGGAATGTTTTTCAAAACAATACAACATGTATTCTAGGTATTTCCAGACAGTAAGCCTTAAAAACTACTCTGAAACCCAAAAAAAGACCAAAAAAGTCCCTTAAGTGCCAAATTATGATTTTTGAGGGATCATAATCCCAGTGAATCAAATCATGTCATCTTATACATGTCATAAAAAGGCATAAAAGTGCACTGATCCAACAAATTCTCGTCCATGAGGGCCCATAACACCTCAAGAACCAATTTTTGGAATTCATTCAAAAATAATCATAAAAAATTTAATACTCTTTCAAACAGTAGGTATACTATCAAGTAATCTATGAAAACATCATGCATATCTTGCACAACACCAATAAAAACAACATGCCATCGCTAATGCACCCTAAATTGAATGAATAAAATTCATGACATGTGATTTATAACAACTTCCTATATGATGAATGAGATGGAATACCCTCATCTCATCGAGTTGCAAAAGAAATAGAACATCAATATCATCAACAATAACAACATAATATGTGTGAGTCACCCACCAGTGAAAATCAATCAACTGTAAAATTAAAATACCATATAATTTGCAATATACGAGGTAAATTGGATTTTCCATGTACATTGGTTAGCTAATCCTGTCAAACGATTATTACCAAGTACCTATTCCATCCCATCCCTAGATAATGGCTCAAAACATCATGTCATGAAGAAAATAATTCCTATGATACAACATTGTAATGTCTCTGTTCTAGAAGCCACCCAGAGGTGCCCCGTACGCGGTTGGTCACATAGCCTCCAGTGCAATTCCAGGAATGCGAGAGGTTGTTGACTAGCAGTGAGGGTCTGGGGTGTAATAGTGGGGAAAATATGCCCTCATTGGCAGAGTAACATAGATGAAGTAAACGAATAAAATAATGGAAGCAGTGATAATGACATAAAAATGAAACAATGGAAGAATTATGAAATAAATAGATAGAAAATATATATAATGATACATGATACATATGTCTATGAAAACAACCAAACACATCACAATGATGAAAAATACTACTAAACAAATTACAAAAGATAAACAGTAAATAGCTCCACAACATAACAAGCCATATCTTGGTGTCATGATTTCTATCTCCACAGTAATCATGGACCTATAGTTGAAGGGAGCTTTCCCTTATCATCACATGCAATAATATAATCTGTTTGGACCCAAAATCATTCCCTAAGTTGGATGTGAGAATAAATCATAGTAGGAAACCACCGCAAGATCTATTCCTAACAATCAGTAAATATGTGTTATGTAACAAGTAAAAGGAAGCAGTAAATAAGTATATACTCAGTAGTAAACAATCCATAGTTTAAAAGCAGTCAGTTCCATATATCAAACAATAACTAATCAATGAAAGTAACCCCCTAGTTAGTACACTAAGCCTAACCCCTTTGTTTCAACCAAAACAAGGATAGATATTCCCAAAATTCTATGAGAAAGTAGTCACTATCAATTCCACCTATAGTCATGTGTGATTCAAAGACTCTCTGAGGAAGCACTCACCGTCAATTCCACCTACATTCTTTCAGAGGTAACTATATGTGCTCTTAGGAAGAAGTCAACGTATATTCCTCTTGTCGCCTCGTAACGTATCTATAGACCCTATGAGGTATAACTCAACGTCAATCCCTACTATGGTCTTGTAGTGTTATAATTATAACAGACACTCTGGGAAAGCTCTCAATGTCAATTTCCCCTATGGTCCCACTACAATAGGTTCTTGCAACCCCATTTAAAACAAACAATCAAACACGATGAACAATAGCCAATGTGAACCCCTGGGGATACATGGCTAACAATATACAATATAATAGAATGTCAGATCAATTAAAACACACAATCCTACAATACTAGGAATGGAAAACAAACTGCATCCTAAAAGGAATAACTAGACCAAACAGTCAAATCAAGCAATGATGGAAAAACCTCCAAGGCCTTGAAATTAACTATATTCATTTGAAATCAACCTCTACTCAATAATACAAGCATAAAAAAAATTATCAGGGCTAAAAAAGTAAACACGCAATACCCCATTCATGGGTATTGGGCACTATTGAACATATATCTCAAAGCCATTCAATAGAAAATCACAATCCACCTAACTCGATGTTTGGAGATAGTTATATGTGATCCTCAAAACATGAATCTCCAATGAAAATATTAGATCTACAAAAATGTCTTAAACGTTCAATAGAATATGACTCTTGAATTATGAGGAATCAGGAAACCGAGCTCTACAAGAAGGAAGAGCTTACCAAGGTGATCCCAACGGAATCGGGGACAGTCGAATCGGAGGATGAATGCTTGATCGGGTGATTGACGAAGGATCACTATCTTACTCTTTCTTTAAGATGAACTAAACTTAGAAGTTGTTGGTTTTGTCTCTCAGAGGTGACCCCAGTACGTTTAATAAAAAAATTACATGGCATGTACTTTAGCAGTACACGACATATTCTTTTCATTTCTGTACACCTCTTTAGGCAGCCTCCAGGTCACCCCCCACATGGTTGTGCGCACGACTACTATACAGCTAGCACATGGCTACCTGCAGTAACCGAGTACACAATGTGTACTCATAAAGTACACAACATGTACTTATGATATTTTTAGAAATTTCTATTTTTCCCCAAAATCACATGAAAAGAAGGACATTCCAAAAAAAGAAGATTTGTGTTCTTACACGATAGGTGGATGATTTTATGATATGGCATTAGAATTATTGAATACTATTTTCTTTTTGAAATTTATGTATTTTATTTTGATTATCATGTAATTTATTCTTATTTATAATTCTCAAATAAGAAAAATCATATGAGTTTTATGATTATTGAATCACGGGATAATGGAAGGTGATAGAGTTATTTTGGGGATTTGAGTGTGGGTCAAATTTCTATATAATATTTATATAGATTGGTTATTATTTATTTTCCAAATAAATCATCACATGAATATTTTTTATTCCATTTTTTATAGTTTATTGTGTAGTGGAAAAAAATTATCAATATATTCAATATATTTTTTATACTGACAGACATAATTTCCCAGGCTTATCAGATATGGATAATATATATTTTTTTATGAATATTCATAAAATTATAGTAATATAGGTTCGATGAGTGTAATAGTCTAGTGCATATGGTAACATGGAAACATAAGAATATAACATGGTGAAAAATATTGAAAATACCCCTTACTTGTCATTAACATTATATATAATTCTTAAATCATTTTCTTATACCCCGGGGAAAGGAAACAAAATTAAGGGTCGAGCTCATATACTCAGTACTGGAAAATATGAGATATGTTAGCATAAAATGAGTATAAGGTTATGAGAACATTATCATAACTTTTTAAGATCATACCTACATATCAAATATCATAATAATGATTTGAGTCATAATTATTGTCAATTCATAATACCTTAATCATGATGTAAGGAAAAAGGATAATCCAGGGAATCATAACATAAAAATATGATATAGAATTGTGTAAGCCATATAAAAATATAATATTATTAAATATAAGTTAAATATCATTTCCAAAAAAATAAGGAAACTTAATGGGGGATACACCATCTGGGTGGTACACACCACCATCCCTTTTTGTTTTCCTTTCCTTACGAGGGATCATGTTTCCCCATCTTCCCATAGTGGGCCAGGTCTCCCCATTTTCCCATAGACGATCTGGTTTCCCAACATCCCATTGTGGATTAGGTTACCCCAAAACCCAATCATGGATCGAAATTTCCCATCATCTATAGTGGATCATGTTTCACCATCTACCAGAGTGAATCAATACCATCAACAAGATTACTGACATTATTTCATGACAAATAAATCCTTAAAAAATTCATTTGATGGAGATATTGGTATCACATTTCACATAATAAAACTATAAAAACAAGTGTCATACTACTAAAAACATGCATCCCATCATAAACCATAAGAAGATATAGGTTTGATAAGCATAATATCCCAACCTATGAAATGAAATGTGTATCATAAAAATATTATCATATTATTACATATGGAAAATATATTGGTCCCATAATCATTTCTTCAATGTATAATCTGTGAAAATAAATGGGATTAAAAATCATATATCATGCGGATGTGAAATAGGTCTCATAAACATCATTCAATCAAAACATAAAACATTTAAGAAAAAAATGAATTGAATTCTTAGATCATTTACCATGTAAAGAATAAAATATAAAAAATTATTTCATCCTTAATGCTGATTATTTTTTAATTAGAACAGAGCATTTATTAAGGAAAATATTGTTACCTTGAAAATATATTTCATAAAAACATTTAAAAATTCATATGTTATAATGAAAATGTTAAATTTAATTTAAAAAAAATTCTTAAAGAAAATAGAATTTATTCTAATTTTTTTTAAATCATGATTCATTTTGAAAACAATATTATTTTAACATAACTTTGAAAACATAAAAATGAATCGTTAAAATATTATAGAATATGTTTTTTTTAAAATAACTTGAAAAAAATTAATGAAAAATTAATTGCATTATAAACTCAATTTTCAATGAAAATTCTTTTGAAACATAAAAATATGGCGTCAATACATTTTGTAATCCCTTATACTTGAAAATGGATTTTAAAACATATAAATAAATAATTAAATCCTTGAAATGAAATTTTCTTATAATAAAGTTTTTAAAACATGTAAATTAGTCTTTTTATATCATTTAATACTATTTCTAATCAGAAAACATTTCTGAAAACCATTTTCATTTAAAATGAAATTAATCTAAAATAAATTCTACAATATCATGAAATTTTTTCCTTAAAACTAAACATATACATTTATAGATTACAATTCATGTAAATGATTATCATGATGGTGGGTATGTCTGTACATGAAGAACATTCAATTTTCACTGTAAAAAAGTTAGAAAAGTGAATTGATCATAAAACAACAAGAATATTACCTTTAATAAAATTCTGTAAAAATTTTAAAATATGGTTAAAAATATCCTTCAATAATTATAGGGTAATAGTAAAAAAATGAATTTTTTCTTGAAAACAATCTTTTGAAAGAACAGATATTTCTGACCAAATAGAGAAATAATGCTAGATCTTATTAAAAACATTTTATTTATTTTTTCAAATAAAAATGGGAAGAAAAATTTTATCATTAATTTTTTATCACATAGATTACCATTGTATAAAAAAATTCATGAGTTGTTTTGTGATATTTATTATTAAATATTATTACTGGATGTAAAATCATACAAAATCTCAATAAATGATGATATTGTAGAAATAAAACCTTACCACATTGGAAACGATAAATGATATTCCCCATGATATAATAATATTAAAGGAAGCTAAAAATATCATGAAAGTAAGTAAATTAATGATAAAACATTTAATAAGGAATAATATACACCTTATAGAAAAATATAGGTGCTTAAGATGGAATGTACCTCAAAGAAATAAAATTAAGACAAAATTAATTTCCATAATTTATAACTTTAGAACTGTATACCACATGAATTTTATATAATAAAATAAGTTTTAAAAAACCCATATATTTATTTTTAATAATCATTTTTAAAATAATTTTAATTATATAAACTGCGAAAAATATATGAGTGGTGAATAAGGCATATGTTTTATAGAAATGAATGTGAGATAAGAAACCCCTTTCTTTAGGTCTTGATTTCCATTGTACGATGTCAATCCAAATATATAATATATATAAGATTATTATAAATATAAAATATATTTATATTATTATATTTAATACCATATATTATTTTTTATGAATTCATATTTCTTCTTCATGAAATACATAATGTTAATGTTATGTTTCAGGTAATATCTTCTTTATTTTTTGTTTATATTATGACATGTTATTATTGATATTATTACATAGATCATGATTTAATTATTTAATAATCATAAAATATGACATAAATATCATATATATTTATAATATATCTATTTATAATAATATATTAAATATATATATGTATAAAAATGAATACATCATTCTAGGAGACAGTAGACCGTACCTACTCATGAAAGTTGTCTTCAATTTGATGTTGTATTAAAAGAAATAAATGTAATGAAAAATATGTATATACATATACATATTATCAATAAATTATATTTACTAATTTATCTATATGTTATAATTTTATATAACTTATTTTTAATACATTCGGTTTAAAGTGTGAATGAATAACATCGCTTTGAGGAGGTGGTAGTTAATCGTACATAAGAACTGTATATTCATTTACAATTAGATTAATGTGTGTCTATGTTTATTCATATATCATAGAAAAAATTCTCATTATATTTATTTTATATATTTTATATTATTATTATTCAATAATAATATTTTATGGGATGGAGAATGAAAATTAAACAAATGATCTTGTGGAAGGATGTTACCACTTTTTTGAGTAAATCCTTTTTTCACAAATGGGTTACCTTGGATGGATTTCATCCAAATGTGAGGATTATAGGTTGAGTAGATGGATGTGGGGATAATATTTTTTTGGACATTGATGAGAAAAGGTGTCTTGAGAGGTGTAAGGAAGGGGAATATTGAGTACCTTTTTATAATGGAGGAGAAGTTATATTTTGGTAAATAGAAAAAGGTAAACACTAGTGGGAGGTATCCCTTTTCTATTGTTCCTAAAAAATGAAAGAATAATGGATTAAATGGTATTTATGTCATATATAATCCTACAACACAAAAAATTAGTTTATTTTCATAGATTTGTTCCAAAAAATAAATTTGTTTCACTTTATTCATTTTTATTTTTATTAGGGTTTATTTTTTATAACCTTTGGATTTTATAAATTAACTATAAATTAATATAATACTTGTTTTATAATTTTTACCCAATTAATTAAAAATATGATAACTAATTTACATAACTTAAATACTGTTTTTTGGAAATTAATTTTAAAACAAGGGCATGTAATTCGCAAAAATACAACAATAACTTGAACAATGCAAACAATGTATTTTTCTATTTAAATGTTAATATGTTAATTATAAAAGAAAAATTGGTAAATGATTGGAACATATTTTATAATTTTTAACATTTTTAAAATAATTTTAATAATAAAGGTTTTTTGGGAATTTATTTCTTTTAGTAATATATAATTTATTGTAAAACAATATTAATATCAAATTTGACATTATTTATATAATTTTAATTTAAAAAATATAAAAACATTATTGGAATTAAAATATAATAAGTTAAAACCAGTGTTACAAGATATATAAATATAAAAATTAATTGAACAAAATAGATCATTTAATTAATCTTCATTTATATGTTTTAGCGTCATTTTTTTCATTTAAATTATAAAACAAATAATCCATGCATTAGAATTTCTGAAGCATTTATTGTAATTATATCATCTCAAAATACTAAAGTTAAATTAACTGGAAAAAAGTCATTTAAATTTCAAATTAAGAATTATAACTGAAAATATATAGCTTATTCCATACTCCAATGTAATATAAATCATAAAGCTAAGGAAGGATATGATTTTTTTTCCTAAATTGACTTATCATATAAGACACTTTACTAAAATAGTACCACTATAACTCACAAAATTAGAACCAACAATTGAATAAGGTTGATATTTTTTTAATCCAATGTATTTTGGAAAAGTATATCAGTCATTATGGCCCTTAAGATTAAATTTTAGACCCTTAATATGCATAATTTTACATTAAATGTTGTAATTAATTTTAATTAATTCAACTAATATTTTTGGTCAAAATGAGTTAATATTTTTAAGATATCAACACTAAAATGATTAGAGTGGTGTATATATGTTTTTCTAAATTCAATTCACCAATGTGGAATATTTATATTTAAATCCAATCCCACAAACGTGGCAAGAAAGAAGGGGTTTAAAGTGAAAATGTTCAAAAAATCAATAAGTTTTTATATATCAATTAACTATAAAATGATTCCAATTACAAAAATAATATTAATACTTGTATAATTTCACTATATTTACTTAAAAAAATTTATAATATAATTTAACATCAATAATTATTTAAACAAAAATACTGTATTTAGCTAAAATGTAGAATTTTCAGTATTCATTAAAAATTGATTATTCTCAGAAAAATACCAAAAATGATCCTAAGATATTTTATTACATTACAAATTAAAAAATGAAATTTAATTTTACAAATTAAATTTATAATCATGTGGTGTTTTATTTTTAAAATATGTGTTCCTCTATAATGCTGTAAAAATTGGTCTTACTTGTAATGCAATCTAACTATGTGTTTCCTATTGTGCAAGCATATCTTGGTGTAGCGTATAAGAAAATCAAAACATGGTTCAGTAGCAAAATCAAGAATAAATTTTTTCTTTAATATAAGAAAATATATATTCAGTGTTGTTTGAAATTATAAATATCAAAAGTTTTAATTAATTTGAATAAAATTTCACATATTCTCATAGTTTTTCATTCTACTACACATAAAAAAAATTTCAACCTCAAAATTTGTATAAGTTTTTTAAGGCAGAAATCATTATAGTTCATCTCATTTAATCCCACAACATCTAAATGAAATCTATATCTTATAATATGAAATGATGGTTCAAAATATAACGGTTACCAAAAGAAACACATTAATAGGTGTCCACGTTAGAGAACATTAGTTTAAAGTAAAAACATGGACGTGGAAAAAATCCTAAATAATCATTGACATTGATAAACAGAATAATTAATAATAAATTAGGGGATCCATATACATTAAAATATTACAAAAACATAAACATAATAAGAATTAAATACATTGTTATTATTAAAAAAATGACCATTACAAGACAACATTTTATTTCAAGAAAATTTTTCTAATTTTGAATTATTTAAATGGGAAGTTATACTTACTTTTTTAAGATAATGTAACCGTTTATTGTTCCTTTATAAATTTACACATCATCTATTATTCCACGAAATTATGGTGAATTTTTGATTTTTGAAGCATTAGCTGATCATGATATCCATAAATATCATGATGGCTCATTCCATTTGCCTTTATAATAAAAGAAATTGTTAGAACATGTTATCAACTTTTTAAAAATACTCATATGGGGAGATAATACTTTATTATCTTGGAAAAAATAAGAGGTTTAATATAAACCATTTCGTTAAGGGTTAACCTTGTAACCATTATGAAAAATGAATTTTCAAAACATTAGAATTAAGGTTACGAAATTACACATTAACAACATATAATTGATCCCTTGTATATCATAAATTAGATATTGTATATCATATATGAAACATGTTAATATCTTCAACATGTATTTTCGTGAAACATGATAACCGAATAAATTCAAGTAAATACCTAATTAATAAATTCAAGTTTCCTTATTCTAATTTTTAATGGGTATACGGCATAAATCCAAAAAATCAACAAACATTATCCTTAATAACAATGATTTGTTTGTCATAAAATCATTAATCATTTGCTGGGAAATAAGTACTATCAAATTTAGTTTTTTTAACATATATTTATCTAATAATTATTATCTATATATTAGAAACATATTACGGTTTTTTCCTCCCTTAATCATGTGTCTCCAATGAACATCATCTTGAAATTAAATCAATTTTATAGTACATTGAAACCATTCAACATACTATTTTAAATCATTAGTGAATAATGGAAATGATAATATCATTTTATATTAATCAATTCAATATTCTTGAATCCAAATAAAGTTTCACTTTTATTATTCTTCTTCACCCTTAAGACACTATGAATCCTACAACATCATATTAATCAAAATTTCTTTCATTTAATATTTCATGAATAGTCTCCACATCATAAGAAATATAACTATAAACCATAACTATATTTTGATTTTCCTCTTGATATTTCCACTCCAAACATCGATTTTCATAATTGAAATTCCATCCACACATAACGAATTTAACCATGGATGATTTCGAAGGGATACCAATATTCCCATCCACTGTCATAACTGAACCCTTAATTTTTATTTTTTATATTAATTTATTCATGTCTTTCTTTTCCATATTTAAAAAGTATTCTTAATAATTTAATACATTCACTTTCATATATCATTAAAAAATATTTTCACAAGAGAAACCAAATCATACTTCTTATATTGTGTCCATTACTCTAAATATCAGGGAACAAATTTATTCTCTTTTTTAGTGAGAATGACGGTTTGTTAAGGTTCAAATTATTAATCATGTTTTGGAAAAAATGACTACATGTGACAACAATAACCATCTCTCTAGCGTCCATCCAATTTGTGTAATCATCAAAAAATAATTTGTCATTTTCAATGAAAATATATTTATTTCTAGTTCTCCATATTGACTATTAGTAGAAAAAATATTGTGATAATCACTTATCATGGTGGAAAAACACATAATACTAACAATTAAACTATATGATGTACATATTATTACACCTATTCTAATCTATAACACCTTTGTATTATCTTTAGAGACATCCCTATATATATCTTTAGAAATATCCCTATGGATATCTATAAGGTTTTTCATAATTGGTTATAAAGGATGTCTGTACCATCCACTTGATACTAATTGTAACAACATAAGATTAATATTCATGGTCATTACATCATTTAATTTTAATATTAATCACATTAAATAAATAAATTCTCAAGGACTATAATAGTTTAGTGTCTTTGGAATCATGGAAACATAATCTTATTACATGATAAAAAATCTAAAACATATCCCATAATGTTCATTCCCTTTAGTAATACAACATAAAACTTTCTTTCGGAACACTAGAATGGAAAAATACGGAATGGATGATCTTGAATTCTCAATAAAGTTAAAAAATGGAGATATGTAATCATAACATGAGTGAATGTGTATTAAAACCTGATCATAACATTAGAGGTTCATACACTGCATATCTAAAATATAATGAAGTTTGTGGGAACAAATGTTGATAATTAATTATACGTCAATCATAAATTAATAAAGAGAATAATAAATGAAATCAAAAGACTAAAATATTAAATTTAACTTTGTTTGTACCAAGACTTGTAATATCATTCCCTATATGAGATGGCTCATTTCCAAAAAACAGATTAGGGCACATCATGGGGACTACACATACCTGGTGGCGGACACCACCTTCCGTGGTTATAGTCTATTTCTTATAAGTGATCAAGGTTCCCTGTATTCCCATTGTGGATCTGGATTCCCCATCTTCTGATAGTGGATTGAGTTTCCCCGTATTTCCATAGTGTATTAGATTACCACATCATCCATAGTAGATCATTTTCCCCATCTTCTATAGTGGATAAACCCATTCCACAAGATAACCATAATTATCTCCCATGATATTAATATTTACCCAATTCTTTATAGGGAGATACATGTACAACCATTTATATAAAAAATTCATACATACATGTTTCATACAATAATAAAACATGAGTAGTATCATGAACCAAAAAATACATGGGTTTCATAAGAATCATATCATAACCCATAAAATAAAATGAGAATAAAATATATTTCATTATATTATTTAATATGGAAAATATATTGGTCTCATAATCATTTCATCAATGCATAACCCATGGAAAGAAGAACGTTTGAAAATCATATAAATCGTGGATGAGAAATAGGTGTCATAAATATCATTCAATAAAAACATTAATGACTAAAGAGAGAATATTAATGGTATTCTTGGATCATATCACTAGTAGACAATATAATTTGAAATTTTTTGTCCTCATATATGGGGAGGTATTTTTAAAGGTCACATGGGACATTTATTAAGTAAAATAACCATTCTTTGAAAATAATTGTTCATAAAACCATTTTATGAGATCGTTTATTATAAATAAATATTTATAATTTCAATTCAAACATTTCACGACAAAAAATTCATTTACACTATGAATAAATCCTTTTAAAACATACTGAATATTGAAAACCATTATCTTCTAAAATAAAATTAAATAAATAAAAATTATTCTTGAAAAAAAATTGGAAATTTTTTTCATTTATGACACCTAGATAACTAATAAATAAATCATAAAAATGCATGAAAAAACAACTTCATTGAAAATAATTCAAACAAAATTATGTATTGAAACAAATTTTGAAACTATTTTCATCAAAAATGTATTTGAAAACATAAGACAGAAGGTTAAAATACATTAAATACTTTTCATTGAAAATAAAATTTTGAAAACAAATAATGGAATCATTAAAAATTATTTTATATTTTTTTTAATGTAAATCAATTTTGAAAACCTTTTTCATTGAATAAACATCAAATAAAAAAATTATTAATAAATATGGGAGAACAAAATGTTAAAAAACATGTAAACATAAAAATAGACTTTTATGGAAATTATGATCATAATGGTGGGTATGTATCCACGTTGTATACATTTATTTTTAACCTTAAAAAGTTTAATAAGGATCATGGATTATAATATGATAAGAATATTCCTTTTAAAACCATTTTATAAAAAGATGAATCATGGATAAAAATTTCATTAAACATCTTTGGGTTAGAGTAAAACATTTTTTAAAACATTTTTAGAAAATAATGTTTGGATAAATCAATGATTTTCAACTAAAAGTTGAAATAAATCTAGATCATCCTATTTAGATTTATCAATTATCTTAATAACTAAATATTTGAAAAATTATTCCATGAAATGGATATGAAATAGATTACTGTAGTATAATAAAATTCATTAGGTTTCTTAGTAGATGGATTATGATATTTCTTCTATGGTATCATAATGGTAAACAATCCTCATAAATGATGAGATTGTAGCAATTAAGTATTTGCAGTTTGTAACATTAAATCATAATCCCCATGAAAATTAAAAATTAAAAGTATATTAAAATATCATTAAATTAATTTGATTTATTATATATCATGTTATATATATTTATATACAACCTATATAAATATACAGTTTTATAACATTACTTGTCTCTCAAAGAAGGAAAACCAAGACAAAATTATTTACTGATTTTATAAAATTCGAACCATAAAACACAGAAAACAATGATAAAAATATTATATTTAAAAAAATATATATTTATTTATAAGAATAATATAAAATAGTAATATTAAGTCTATATTCCACACAAAATAAATGAGTGGTTAATAAGGCATAAGTCTTAATGAAATCAATTTTAGATGAGAAATCCCGTACCATAAGTCTAGACATTATTTTTAAATAATCAAATCACTTTAATAATGGATATAAATTTATTATAAATCTTATAAAGAGTTATATTATAATATATAATACCGTATACGCTTATTTATTACTTTATATTACCTATTTATTAACAACACCAAGTTAATGTTATGTTTCGGGTAATATCCACTTTATTTTTGTATATTTTTGGATTTTATATTCATGATACTTTTACTAATATAATGATTTTATTATTTATAGAATTTAAAACATGATATAAATATAATATATATTCATTATAAACCTAATATTATAATTTACTAAAGAAAAATGTTTGAAAGTGAATTCACTATTAAAGGATATGATAGGTCGTACATACCCAAGAATATTGTTGTAGTTTTATTGTCATATAAAAAAAGAAGGTAAATATTATATATAGATATATATTTTCCTTAAAATATAAGTATTATTTCATATATGAAATATAATTTATCCAAATAAATCTTTATATATTCCATTTAATATGTGAACATATCACATCACTTTGAGGAGGCGGTAGTCCACACATTGACAAACAAAGTTATCATATTTACAAAAAATGGAAAAAATTGAGGTATGTTTTATGTTATAATTTAAAATTAATAATTAAATAATAAACATAATTTATATCATATAGAAACTTTTTTTCTATCCAAATTCCAAACCATGAGAGTTAGTAAAGGAAAAATGACAACATTGTTTCGAGGGGCAGTATTTCACCATTCACAAGAATGATATTTTAGTTACACAATCGATGGAATTGTGTGTAAGTGTATGTATAAAAAATATAATAAATAAATAATACTATATTTATAATTCCTAGGATATTATATAACCATGATATAGTAATATTATTGGCGGTGTAGAATGAGAATTAATTAAATGTTCTGGTGTAAGGATGTTAGCTCTTCATTGAGTAACACCTATTGGTTATCACCAATGTGAATCTATAGTAGCATTTATTACAATGTTTAGGCTTCTTGGTAGAGATTATTGATGTTGAAATATTATTTGGAAAGGGTTAATATTATCTAATGTGTCTTGAGAGTTGTAAGGAATTGAAATATTAAATGATAATTTTATATAGGAGGTGTGGGTTTCTTGAAAATACAAAATATTTATAAACTATTTTGAGGTATCCCATATATCATATTCCCTAATAATGTAAAAACAATGTTGTAAATTGGAATTATGGTTTATTGAAACCTAAAACACACAAATAAAATTTTGTTTTTATAATTTTTTACATAACATCAATGTTCCCTCAGTTTTTTCATTTTAGATCTTATTATGTCAAAAAGTATTCTAACCTAAGAAACATGATAGTTATAAATAACTTATATTTATATTTATTACAAAATTAATAACCACTAGATTATAATATATTTTATAATTTAACAAAATTAAACCCCATGTTTTTTCGATATTAATATTAAAACAAGTTTATGTAACACACAAAATCATCGCATTAGGCTATATCGTGATAACAATGTTTTTCTCTTTATAAAAGTCAATATTTTAATTATAGAAGATAATTGGTCGAATTTTTGGACCATATTTGATATTTAATATAATTTAAAAATGAACTACAATAATATTAAAGTTTTAATATATTTAACTTCTTTTCAAAAATATCAATTTTTCCAAATGACATTAATATAATAGTTCATTAAATTTCAATACATTAATATTTTTTTGCATATTTTATTTTTTAAAATTATTTACTTAATAATCCATGAATTTGAGTATGTTAAGTGTTTAATGTAATGATATCATCTATAAAAATTATATTCAATTTATTATGATATCATAAAATAATTTAATTTGAAAAATATTTTTTATAATTGATGTGATGTTTATTCTTCCATACTGTAATGCTTTATAAATATTTGTGTTATAGAAGGTTCCATTTTTTGAATTTCTTTGATCATATCTTATTATATTAGACACTTTCATTGAATATAACCCCAAAAACTCATAAATTTAAATCAAATTGGTGATATTGTCGAAATATTGGCATCCAATCGATTTTGGTGAATTTTATATTTCATTTTGTCCCTTAGGATTATGGTTTATCCTATTGTTAATCACAATTTTACTTTAATCACTCTAATTAATTTTCATTACATGCACTAATATTTTTTGTAAAAAAATAATTTTATATTTTGATAATATAAATATTATAATAATTTAAACTTTGTATTCCAATTTTTAAAATTTCAATTTTCAAAAGTTTTATAATTAAATTTAATGCTAACCCCACAGATGTACTGAAAAAGATGGTTTTTAAATATTAACTGTTAAAATGTTTAGTATGTTCTTATATATAATTTCAATGTAAAAATTATTAAAATGAACTATATTGGATTAATGGATGTATAATTTATTTATAATGACTTTAAAAACAAATCTTATAAAATATTATAACATTAACAACTACATAAAAAATTGCAGTATTTAACTAAAATGCTATATTTTTAGTATTCCAAAAAAATGAATCATCCACTAAAAATACGAATAAATCATAATATAATAATTTAGACATTACACATTTAAAAATGGATTTTATTTTAAAAACATAAAATTTATAATGTCATAAGAAATTATTTTTAAATTATGTGCGTCACTAAAAGGTGTAAAACTCACATATGTCTACAAAAAAATGTTAGACTAACATGTCCTCTAGTGCGCCTCCACATATGCCAGAGGCTAGTAATTAAAAATGAGGTATAAGAAGGTGGTAGTCTGGACACTATACCCTTCTGTTTAGCGTAACACAACTGTTTATTAGAAAATAGATAAAAAATAGGATAATAATCAATTAATGAATGATTTATTAGTGGGATAATAATATAAACTGAATATAAAATATGTAAAATTCCACTGTATAATAACTAATACATCTTTGGATGATGATAAATAACTAAAATAGTAGATGTACAACATGAATGTGTCAAACATTATAATAAAATCTTGTGAAAAGAATAGAATCCCCAAGGGTGATCTCCTTAGGAATCATGAGCACCAGGTCAGTCCTATTTTTATAACTTCTAGATACAAGAAAAGCAAGACAAGAAAACATCCATGGCCACTTGGACATAAGGTCTACTTGGGTACCCCAGTGCAATTGAGGCCCGAGTAGTGTGTGAGATATAAATCCCAATAGGTTACCACCCACAATGTATACTATTGAATCTATTCCATGAAATAAAAAGTAAAAAATGTGTTCAGGTAATATGAATAAATAACCGACAGAATAAATAAAGAAAAAATATCAAGCTCAGGTTCTAGAAGGACCCTTGGAGGCTATACTTGCTTCAACTCAAGGTATGAATGATATTTGTAATTACTAACTGTATGTATATATTAATAGTATACACATGGTATATTTATGTGTCATATCCACCTATATGAACCAATTACATTCGTTTGTAAGTTTCCATATACCTAGAATACTAGGTATTTCTAGGATGGGGGCATAACTCAATCATTGAAAACCATTCTGAACAATCCGATAAGCTCTAGAGAAATTGGTACATTCCCTACATCTCATAATTATTTGAGGTAATCATGCTTATATCTCAAGATGGTTAGTTTTTCATCATCTGAACACTTGATGCCATGAGTTTGCCATCATTACAACACTTAACAAGGGATGTGGCAGAGAATACCCTCCATTCACTAGTATCACTTGTGTGAGACATAACGACTCAACAACCGATGTAAGGGAGCGTGATCTTTACACTCTCAACTACACCCTTATCATCATTCCATATCATTCAATAAATTTCTATAAATTTTTGACCTTTTTTACACTATATTGATTTATAGTTTTGTGGTCAGCAAATATCTATTGATCATTAAATTTATTATGATCCCTAATCTATGTAAATATCTATCATTATATGGATTTTTTTCATCGAAGACTATATAATAACATCCAAATAAGTTTTGCATATATAGAATCTGATATATGTGTTATAATGAATATATTTAGAATATTTCATTCCCACATTTCAAGGGAATGTTTTATTAAATAAATTTATGTTGTGAGATTCAAATAAATTAATTTTCAAATATAAAAATCTTCACTACAAAAAAAAGTTTTTATATAGGAAGAAAATTTTTAATAGTGGGGAATTTTACCCCATTAGATTTCAAAATATTGACATTATGTTATATGGTTTATAAAAAATGCAACATCAAGAATAAATAAGCCACTAAATATTATATATTCAGATTATAATCATTAATTTTAATTGGAGGGTATAAATATGAATAAAATAATAATGAAATATATATATATATATACATAATATTTTCCTGAAACAAATGTATCATGTAATTATTAAAAGAACAATACTAAAATTTAATTAATTTTATATAATGGTTTAAAAGTAAATTTCATCAGAAATTATTTTTTATGAGAATACATTACATTTACTGATGAAATTTTATAAAAAAATTATAAATTTTTAAATGATCAAATCAAAATTATCTCACATTAAATTTTTTATATTTTTCTGAATATGTTGCCATTCTAAAAAATAGTATATAATATTGATTGTTATTGAAAATTATATTTTTCCAATAATTTTAAAAGTAAAATATTTCTAAAAAGGATTCAACGTAAAAATACTAATATTATATTTTAATTAATAAAAACACATTCAGTGGAATAAATTTTATGTTCAATTTTAAAAGAGATCATTTTTATATGTAAAACATTATTTTTCAAAAAAAAAATTCTTATGTATATTGTACATTTATCATAGTAAATTAAATTTATCACAATTTATGAATTATTTAATTGGAATTTATATTTTATATATTAAATAATTTTTTAAAAAATTCATATAAAAATTTTCATAATGAATGGGATTGAAATAAATCTAGTTTCACGCTTAATATAATTTATTAAAAAAAAGGTTCAATCATGATGTGTACCCTTATTAATAAATTAGTTCTATTCAATAATTTGTATTTAATTGAAAAAATTAAATTCAATATTTCTAATCATGTGGTTCAAATTTAAACAATTGGACTATTTTATTTGTATACATTATAAATATCAATAGAGGAAATTTATAACATCTTTCTAAAGGGGAAATCCAGGAAATCAATGTTAAAACTAACTTTTAACGTCTCTATATTTAATCAAATTTACTATTGGATGAATATAAGTTTAAACGTATATCATTTTCAATAAAATATATTATTTAAGGTGATATTTTTGAAAAAAAATTGACTATATAATATTTAAATCAACAAATGTTATAAAATGTCACTCTACTAGTTTAAATTAATCTAATATGTTAACATAATATTAAAATAATGTTATAAATAAATATTAAATTTAATAATTTGAATAAAGAAATTATATTTTGTATGTCAATTTATATTTTCATTTTTAGATTAAATAATTACCTTGAATAATTTTTGAATGATAATCTTATATTTCTAAATTAATAGAAAAATAAATTAAATGATTATAAAAATATTAAGAGTATTATAATTTTTGTGAGTTATTATTTGACAATAGTTTATTTGAAAAATATAACTTATTAAATTTTTGTAATATTATTGGATTCAAATTCAATCATTTTCACCGTGTCATTAATTTTAACATAAATAAAGATTTCCAAAATTGAAATTAATGATATTCTATAATAAATAAAAATTTATTAAATTATTTTAAATAACAAAAAATATTTTATAAAACCTATTGAATAGAATATGATTTTAAATATCTATTGTGTTATGTTTTTGATCCATGTGAACACTTTTTATAACATTTAGATCTCATTATTGTTAAAATAGTAATTATTATGTTTGTGTGAAAAAATAACTAAAATTAGAGTTAATAAAAAAAACATTTAAAATGACCCATAGACCTAAAAAATTACATTGAATAAATTTATTTTATCCCAATATTATCATACATGAAATTCATATCTATTTTTAGGAAGGTTTCAAATGATTTACTTCATTATATTCTAATCTTTTAAGAATTTCCAATTTTGTGTTTTCCCCTCATTAATGGAATCCCTGCTTCAAATTCCATAAAACAGTTTCAGCAATCTATATTGACCATCACATATATGAATACCTTCTCATAATAAATTTCGATATTATATAGTCTATTTTATTCCAATAAATCAATCCCAATGATCTTTAAGTGGAAATGTAAAGGATTTCTTTCAAAGAAGAGGTAATGGAAATAACTGATCCATTTCATTTTTTTAATTCTTCTTTTACCTCTTATGAATTTGTAGTATTTATAATTAGAAATTTATAAAGGATACAAAATATACTATTTTTTGAGATTATTAATAAAACATTATCTACCCTATATCACCTAAAATTGTAAGGGAAAGTAACACATGTATGTATGTACAACTAAATGACTCCACATTGTGATACAAATAAATATTCATCACTATGTATTTTGGATGTGTTTTATGATAGGTGTAGAATTTATATAATATATTTATTATTTTAATATACTTATGTAACCATAATATCTCATATTTTTTCTAATATTCTAATCCCTTGGAAAATAATAATGTCCCACTTGCATACGTCTAAACTACTATGTCAATGAAGAGATGTGTTTTTCTATTAATTTTTTTACATAGATTGTAATAGTGATATATTTACTATATAAATATGGAATATATGACATAATAATAATTCTAGATAAGTGACTTATTATTATGAATTATCCCATTACATCTATCAAAAACAGAAAACATCGTTCTTTCATACGTACGTCCTATTATCTCCGGAAATAATGCAATTCATATTTATATAACTTTTTTATTTTGAATAATATTTATATATAATGAATATATTTGGTAGTCATATCATTATTAATATTCATGCTTTGATTAAACCATGATCAAATTAAAATGACTAAAACTAATGAACTGAAATACTAATAAAAAAGAACAACAATTAATACCCATAAAAAATGATTTTAAAACATAATTGCTAAGATATGCGAGATGAAATGTAATAGTGGGATCATATGTTATATTATAATTATATAAAAGATTCTTTTATATATTTATAATGGTGTGAAATTAATTATAAATGATTTTATAGTTCTTCTAATTTAATTAGGACTCCAGGTAATGGTTTATCATCAAAAATTATCATCATCGGGATATATGTTATGTCGTGAACATATCTTTTTCTAGGAGGTGTATATACTACACTTTGATATGTTATATAATGATTTTAATTATAATAATTATATTTAATGTTCCATTTTATGTTATTCCAGCATTAGTCTTATTATTGAGATGTAACAAAAGTTTTAAGGGTTTTATGTTACAATATCATTGATTATTGGGATCATTTATGATTATATTACTAATGATGAAATATTATAATATAAATAACTAGAAACTATTGAACTTTATTCCCATATGTTTATTCCAAGATCATACATATTGTTATTTCATTTTCAACTCATTATGTACATAATAGAAAGAAGGATTTTTTGAAGGGAAACGTACATCATTTATCTTTTTGGTCAAAAATCATTACCCATAGATGTCCATGTTTTGTAAATTTTTTTAATAATTTATTTACTATTTTAAATTTAATTTTTCATTTAATTATTACTCATTATTAAATTTTTTAAAATTGTTTAAAATAAATCATATTTCCATTTTTTAAACGCGGTACATTTTGAATTTTTACTAAAATGTAAAAGGAATGTTTTATCTAAACATATATAGAATGAACTAATTTTACCATATTCATGACCACCAAATAATATATAAATTTTTTTATATTATTCCAAGGGTAATTTAAATGAAATTAATTTTCAGAATATGTTATTAATTTTTTGTTTTTGAAAACTGATTTCCAATGAGGAAAAGGTATTTTCGTCAGGGATGTTTTAGTAACCATGTAATGTTATTTCTATTCATGAAAGACAAAAAGACATGGTTACACTAATTATTTATTGATGATATATTCTAAGGTTATTATCCTTATTCTTTATCTATATTTTTTTTTATGATGAAAATATTTTTATAGGACCAATTATTTTCTACGGGTTGTTCATTAATTAAATACAGAAATTTTTATTAAAGATGTTTCATTTCCAAGGATTATACTGTGGTGAAATGTTTATGAAACCCATATCATATAATTTGTTTTGATATATTTAAAGTCTCATGAACATATGGTGTACATATATATTATATTCATTATGTGATGGTTGGGACATGAATTGTATATTCCAATATTTTTTTGGGTAATAATTTATATCTGATGAGACAAATCGGAAAATAATGGGGAGTTAACCAAATATGAACGGGACATTAAAAATATGATAGTATTAGGAGTAAACCTTGTCTACAATGATAGTTTAGGGAGTCAAGCCAATGAACATTGATAATATTGGAAGTAGCCCAGGACTATTTTAGAAATAATTTTTTATAATTATATGTACACCACAAACTCATGTCATATGGAAATGTTTTGTTATCATAAATATTTTTATTTTACTTCAATATGATTCATATCTTATGATCATCCATGAATTGTTACGTGGATCTAGATTATTATCTATGATACACTGGGTATGTTTTTAAAATGTTATTATCATGTTCACATACCCTTACACCCATGCTATTCTCATGTGATCATAGACATCTCCCTAATATACACTTACTGAGTATCGATGATCACCCTTTCATATAATTATTTTTTCCAAACGTTCTCAATAAATGTATTAAGTAATATTTTTATAAGTATGGTTATGGTCATGACGATTTTATCAGGAAATGATTTAGTACACTTATGGACTGGTTGTTTATGTATCATTATTTCCGAAGATATTATACCTTTAGGATACTAGAGTGGGATATTATGTTATGAAATATATATTCATTAAAAAATATGTAATATCTATGTTTAAAAATTAGGGGATTCTAAAAATGACTTTATCATATGATTTGGACAATTATTATAATGATCCTAGGATACCATCATCCACCCTCATATCACCTGCACCTCCTTATTCATGATTTTAAAAAAATTTGGTTTGAGAATAATTGACTCTATAATCCTTATGAAAAATTATATATACCTTTAATGTATTAATACCATGGTTTGAACAAGTACATATCACGATTTGAATGATAAATATTATTGTAGTAATACCAAAAAATTGTAGCTTCTTCACCCAAAAAATAAAAAAATTGTGCATTCATATAAGAAATGTATCATCAAAAGATTTCATGCAGATCTTATTAAAGTTTTCTAATTTAAGATGAACACTTGTCTTAAGAGATTTTTGATACGTAAAATCACATTAGTGACTTTTCTGCAATTATAGGTAAAATGAGTATTATGATCCATGATATTTTCCTTGTGAAAAATGGATCCCTGCAAAATCATCCAAATATCCTTGACAGGACATCAATTAAAATTTAAACCACAACAACATTAATGTGATAGGAGATTAATAAAAGATAAAATGGAATCCATATGTCATCATATCAACATTGTAAATAATTAATACGTGTCACTAAATCCATAAAATGTCAATAATTAATTATTAGGAATATCCTCACCTGGAGAAACCAAACAAGAATATCATATTCTATAGTCATAATTTAAAAATAGCATGATATGTACTTTATCAAGAAAATACATCAATGGGCACTATATTAGACTCCTCAAGGCTTGATACATCTTTTCTAAACCCATATCACTACTAGAGGAGAGTTTCAAAACATGTGAAGAAACCCTTGACACATTTATGAAGAAACACATATCCTTCCCATAATAAATAATTATTGTTGACCATCCCTATAACATCCTTAAATGAAATCACCACAAATATGTTGATAAAACTAAACAACTACCACAGAATACCACAAAAATTGTATTTTCCAAATACTACAATAAGGATGAAAACAAAATGTTATTGAAGGTTTGTATCTACCATCAACTGCATCCAAATCAATACACATCATTTGAAGCTCCACTATAAATATTTAGGACAACATTTACTGTTGAATGAAATCACTATGAGTCATCATAGAAAGTGAAATAACAAGAACATTCGTTTTTCATTATAGTATATAAGTTTTCATGTTCATAATACTATTCAATAATCAGCCACACCCATTTCAAAAATTTCACATAAATATAGAGATAATATTTTTCAATGTCATGAGACCCATGATAAACCTGATGTGGTCAATGATGAAATCATGTTTTTTAACTATAAAAAAACTGACTATGAAATGTTCATAATAATGTATAACATAGTTATAGTGAAAAGAAAAAACTATTGGGACCGATATGATAAAAATTTACAATGATATTGAAAAATAAAATACAAGACAATGAAAAAATTATTGTACAAAATATAAAAATTTAATCCTTCTTCTAAAATATTAAAAACATTATTTGGGACATACTCCTACATAATACACTATAATGAATCCCAATACTTTTTATTTTGAAATAAAAAATAGACTCTACCTAGAAATGGATGTCATAGGAGTTCAAATAAACATAAAATTGTTAGACCCATTGTAAGATAGTGGTTTTAATAATCCCAAATCATTCCCATTTAAAAATCCAGATAATTCACATATTTTATTTTAACTATTTTTATTCTTGTCAATTTCTATTTATAAATGAATAAATTATATCACATGGTATAAAAAATTTCAATTGGTGAATAAATTATCAATATTTATGTTTCAATATATTTTGATGTTTACATTTACATGTAATAATGAATTTACCTTAATCAGGTGATGTTCATTATAAGTCAGACACTTTTTAAGCTTCTTAATGTCCCTGACACCGATAGTTCAAAGAAGTCACTATTGGCTGACTCAATGATGAGGACTCACCCATCGAGGAAGAAACTGATTCAGGACTCAATGATAAAACAAACAACACACTGATGGACCAGTCCCCGATGATCGGTCACACTGATAGTTCATGGGACTCATCGTTGGACGAATCACTGATGTGAGATGCACCATTAGTTCAAAGGACTTATCGACAGATGATTCATCGATGGGAAACACACCGTTACTTAATAGGACATACCGATGGATGATCCACCAATGGGAGACACATCGATAGTTCAAAATGAGTCACCGATGATGGCTCATTGATGGCCAGACAGACCGATAGCACAAATGACTCACCAATGCCTAGAGTTACTGATACCGATGGAAAGAACTCACCAATATAGAGGTTCAATGTTGCTAATTCAATGATGAAAAAATACTAAAACTTATTACTCAGAGATAGTAATAAAAATGGTTAAATATTTAATAATTAAAATTTATATCTAATAGTCATATTTAAAAAATTAAGGTTTCTATCATTATTGATATTTTTTATTGGGTATTTAGAGGACAACATGAGGTGCATGCATGTGGGAAGATCATTATGTCTTCAAGAAATCAATGTATAAACTAATTATAAGATGGATCATTAAATATTCAAGAAAAATTATAGTATTGAGAGAAAGTGAAAAGGTCGATAATAACACCAAAAACTATTGAGCATATATAAAAAAATCCTAGAAATAAAAAGGAAGAACATACAGGTAGGTCAAAAAGACAATATAATCTTCTGAGATGACCTGAACATCTTACCAACAAGAAGTTGGAAATTTTACACTCCTAGGAGCCAGGCCATTGAGACTACGATACTCTGTTTTGGAGTCAACTTCCAAAAGAGGACTCAATCTTCATTTACACTATATCATCCAAGTCCAGAGCTACATTGCATAATACACCACACCTTATAAACTTTAATCTAAATCATTAGCTGTATTGTGTTCATTTATTTATATTTCTGTGATGTGTGTGTATCTGTCTGTTATACACACACTAGTTCTGGTGCATAACTGGAGGATACTTGATATCCTCAAACACACACTCTATTTATCCCTTTTTATCCCACATAGAACTATGGAAGAGGTCAGGTGTAAATAGTTTTTTGTTTTTCCTTCAAGGATCTTTCTTAGAGGTCATGTGTGACCTGGAAAACCATGTGTGCTATTATGATCCTCAATCCAAGGTGTTCATAAAACTTGTTCATTAATTTAAATTTCATCGTGGAGGGAGATAACCATGTGAAGATGATTAATTATCACCTTTAGACTGAACGACTTATTTTTATTTAGTCTATTTCTTTTTTTGTTTTCTTTTTATGTTTAATTATAAAATTCATTCAAATAATGTTAAACTTTGACAGTTAGTTTATAATGTTTTTATAAAAGTTTTTATATAGTAGATTAGTTTCTAAAGTTATATTAATCATTAGATTAGTATAGCTGAGAACTAATCTACCTATTGAGAAATTAATTAATCATTCAGAACTCTTATAATTTCACTACAACCAGACTTATATTATTTTTATAATTGGGGTAAATTTTCAATGAAAAAATATTTTAATAGAATTTTTATAGATACTATATTCACCTCAATATTTATTATTCTACTCTGACCAACATTTGGTATCAGAGAATTCGTCATTTTCTATTTCCAATGATGTTTCATATATTTTTTAACTTGGATTTTAGTTGTATATCATTGATCATAATTTTTTTTCAGTACTAAAATTTTCAACTGTTTCAAATATTTTTCTAAAATTTTTATTATGGATAATATATGGAAGGTGCTACAACAAATAGACCTCTAATCTCTAATGGAATATATTATATCTAATGGAAATATAAAATGAAAATGCACATAGAGAGTACGGGTTTTTAAATTTGATCCTCAATTGTAGATGAGTATATTACACCTGGTACTGCTAGAAAAACTAGGGATGACCCATCTCAGAATTATTATAACAATAATTGAAAATCCATGATTGTTTTATACTATTCTTTTAGAGATTAGTAATTCAACATAACATTTTCATGTAAATTATTCCATGAAATTTGGGATACATTATCTACTTCACATGAAGGAACTTCTAGTGTTATGGAAATGAGACTTAACTCTTACACAATTAAATATGATAACGTTAATATGAAGCATGATGTGTCTATCTATAACATGTATCAAAGGTTTAATGAAATATATAACACTATGATCTCACTGAGAAGAGATTCTATATCAAAAGAACAAATTTTGAGGCTTCTATGATGCTTACCTGATAGATGGAGAGGAACATCTATCCCTATTAGAGAGTCAAGTGAAATCAACAAATTACTTGTCAACAATTAAATTAGAAAACTAATGATTTATGAAGAAGAGTTGAAAGTTAACAAAGAAGAGGGGGATGAACCTATGAGAAAATCTGTAGCCTTAAAAACTACTACCTTTAATAATATTTAAAAATAGAAGGTACTAGCCTCTTTTTAATTCTCCGTTAATGATAAATCAACATCAGACTGTGATGAATTGATGGACTAGCTATCCAGGAGATTCAATATATTTTATAGGAAGAAATGTTTTTTGGGAAGACCAATTATAAAAGAAGATTGGATTTTAAAGGTAGCTGGAAAATAGACTAGAAACAAAATGAAAAATCAGATGATATTTTCTGTTATGAATGAAATAGGAGAGGACATGTTAAAGATGACTATCCAATGTTAATATATAAAAATGAGTATGAAAGAAATACATGAATTATAAGAAAGCTATGAAGGCCACATCGAGTGACTTAGAGGATCAATGTATTTAATCAACATAATCGCTTTATGAGAATGATGACATAGAGAATATGGGTTTTAACAAAAACACATCTACATTTATATTAGACCCTCCTGCACAAAATTATTATTATTCTAAAAATGATAGTGTCTCTAAAAAAATGACTAGTGATGAACGTTTTGAATACATTAACATGGTGGAGGTCATTTGTAATGAACTAAAAGATATATATAAACCAATAAAGAAACAAAATTCTCTTACTGTAAAAAATAAATATAAATAGAAAAGTGAAAAGCAAATGAATTCTCAACTTCTCAAAGAAAACGATGAATTAAAAATGTCTAATGTGAAATTCAAGAAGGATTTAGAAATGTTTTCAAATGGGGAAAACACTCTTACTAAAATTCATGGTAAACAGATAGCTCCTATGTACAATTCTAGAATATGATATCATTAGGGACTACAAAATTTATAAAAAACACATTTTATGATAGAATTTGGAAAATATGCTTCATTGTGTAAAAATCACTATTTTTCTACAAGTTCCTGTTCTACAAAATATTTTACTACATCAAGTTTTTCTGGACCAAATAGGGTTTATTTTTTAAATAAGTTATATTATATATATATTAAACCCATAAGGCAATTGGGGGTTTCTAATGCTTTTATTTCTAATGTCTTTAGACCCAGACAAATATGGATACCAAAAAAAATTATGTGAAATATTATTTTGAAGGTAAAAAATATAATGAGTTCTTTTTGAAAGATTTTGTACTCGGAAAGTGATTTTTCAAGAAACATAATAGTATATTACTCATGATTTTTCACGACCCATCCCCTAAGGTATGTGCCGTGACAACCCCGATCCCACCTTCCATAGGCAAGGGGTTGGCAACTAGAACTAAAAGGTATAATCCCTAAAGTCGGGAAGGCATTGACTTTATAACATGAAAACACACACAACCAAACTCAAAACAATATACTAACAGAAGTAAACTATATATTAAAAAGAGTGTGTATAGTAAGAAAAACGTTCCAGAATACAAACCCAACTAGAATGTACAAGAAAACTGAAAAGTTCAAGTAATAATAGGGAACAAATCTTATGAATTCCCACCAGGAATCCTACCTGAAGGGTAGGTACATATCTCGAATGGTCATCTCTGTGCTATTCCACATATAATATCCACCTTTGAGCTACCTCCATCCCTAATACTCTCATCCCCAGTTAGAATTGTCTGTCGTCTTTACTAATGGAAATAATGTGTGTGTCATAGCCCATGTAGGGTTGAGTATAACAATACTCAATAGGGACCCAGATACCCCCGAAGGTCTCTAAAAATTGAAAAAGGATAATGCACAATGCTTGAAAAAACAGACAATCCTACTTAGGTGTATGCCCATACAAATACCTATGTTATCATCTATACCCATCTCATTCTTGAGGAGACACAGGGTTCAACTCAAAAGAAAAAAGATCAACTGTTCTACAAAGGAAGGAATACCACGAAGGTAACACCATAAAGATAAGTACCATAAAGGTAAATACACACATAATAATTCCACAAAGATATCACCACGAAGGTATATACCATTAAGGTATTTCCACATAGAAGAATACCACAAAGGTATCACCACAAATGTATGTAAAACTATGGTAATACCACCCAGAAGAATACCACATAGGTATCACCGTAATGGAAAGGATTTAGCTCACTCTAGGTATAACATAGGTATGGTAGCATAGTTGATTAGATGTTACTACTGAATCATCTTACTCAGGTAAGCAGCAGACCCACTTATGATCCTAAACCATAAGACCCACTTAGGATCCTAGTACAACAGACCCATGTAGTATCCTAGTATATCAAACCCATGATGGATCCTAGTGTAGTACACTTGGATTCCTAGAGTAGATGCAAGAGAAACTATCAAACACAGACCCATGAAGAATCCCAAATCACAGACACACATAAGATCCCTTTCTCATGTAATAGCCAGTTACAGGCTTACCACACTATGCTCGCTTGATTCTTGGAGGGTCCGCTCCTCAAGACACAGGTCGATACTACAATAGCCACGAAGTACAATGAAGATGTGTCCCAAATGACCACCATGTAATAGGGGTCCCAATACAACATACATTTCATCAGTCAGACACCCAGTCTATAAGTTATTAGTATGTTCGTCCTGAGGGCCCGGTTGGATTCCTGTTCGATTCAACCCGGTCATACCCCAACTTTAACCAAAATGCAAGTGGGGTCTAACAAAAGGACCATCTTGATCCATGGTTTCTGTCACCATAGATTGTTCAACAAATGGATGCCCATAGCTCAATATATGGCCGATAGAGTGAAAAGGGTCAAAACTAGTCTGCGTCCAGTCTGACCCAGTTGGCCGACCCATCCTGACCCTCATTGGGCCGACCCGACCCGTTTCGGGTCAACCCTTCCTGACACAGGTCGGACCCTCGGTCAGTCCTGGCCTGCTGGTTCCGGCCCAACTCGATGGGTGACCCGCGAAGGCGCCCCATGCTAGGCTGCTCACTCAGCTCCCCGGCTGGCCAGACGACCAGCCTCCTCTATGCGGCGCTATCACACACCAGGCCATCATCGGTGGCCGACAGCAATCTGACCACCCTGCCTTCGCCACCACAGCCTTGTGTCATGGTTCTCATAATACCGGAAGCGTTGACGCGTGTCGCCGCCTCCCCGGTGTGCGACTGTCCATGCATCGGCCGCCACATCCACTTCGACGTGACCGATAGGCTGCAACCCTTCTCCGGTGGTGCGGTTGTGCCGCCACTATTCCTGAGGAGTCAATATAAATTGAAATAGTATTCTTAATTTAATTCCGCTATGGAAAAATTGATGTGGAAACATTTAATTAATTGTAGTTCTCTCAATTAACTAAATGGAGAGTTGAATGGTTTTCCCCCATTAAGAGGGTTTCGGGTGGTCCCCCCCACCAAGATTCAAAATGGGGGTTTTTTAGACTGGGTTGTCCCCACATCCATAACACTAAAATAGAGGTTTAAAAAATAAACTAAATGTTAGTTCATTATTTTATTATTATTTTCACAAAAAAACACGAAAACTAACTTTCACCCTCGTCCTACTACGATCCAGGTGAAAGTCCCCTTAAGCGAATATTGGCACTGCAAGTTCAAGAGTGTCCCCGGATTTCAATTACAAACAATGGTTCAAAAGTTACAAAAACCCACTCGCACGTTTTCTGAACACTCCTAAAAAAAGTTTTGAAATTCATTCAAGGCACACTGTCCTAGAAATCATACACAATCAATTTTTCTGGGCTCATAATATTCCAATATAAAAAAATTACCTGGGAAAATCTGGGTCTTTACATTTTCCCCACCTCAGGGCTTTGCATCCCCAAAAGAAACATCACATAAACTAAGAAAACAAATGGGGGTACTGAGAAAAAATCTGAGCCTCCCACTCCCATGTTCTCTCCTGGAGGTTCCCGTGTTACCAATGAACACGCACTAGAGGTATCAACCACCCACGAAGTTCTCTCTCATGTGAATCCTCAATCTCTGCTGGAACCTCTATAAACATCACCCCATCATTGATGTCCAACTCACCCAAGTCAATGATGTGTGAATGGTGCTTCATGTATCTCCTCAGATGGGATACATGGAAAACGTTGTGCACCAAGTGCAACTGAGGGGGATGTGCTAGGTGATAAGCCACCCCCCCCCAACTCTACTGAGGACGTGAAAGGGTGCGATGAACCTCAGAGATAACATTCCACCCCATCCAAATATTCGCAACCTCATCAAGGTGAGACACGTAGAAAGATGTGGTAACCATCCTCAGTCTCCAAAGGTATTAGTCTTCTGTCGGCATAAGACATCTGCCTAATCTGTGTTTTCTTCATCTGCTCCTAGATGATCTGCACCTTCTCCATGGTATCCCGTACCATATCTGGTCCGATGAGTGCTGACTCCCCTAGTTCAGTCCAACACAAAGGTGATCTGAAATGTCTGACGTACAATGCCTCGAAAGGTACCATCCCATTGGTGGATTGTTAGCTATCGCTGTATACAATATCTACTAATGGAAAGTGATCCTCCCAGTTGTGACCGAAGACGAGGACGCAAGAACATAGCATGTCCTCGATGGTCGGAATGGTCCGGTCAGTATGGCCATACATCTAATGATGGAAGGTGGTGCTCAAATGATGTCGCATCTCGAATGTCTTCTACAACCACTTCCACAGTCGGGAAGTGAAATGTGACTCATGATCAGAAACAATCGTCAAGGGTACTACATGTAGCCGCACAATCTCCTTTACATAGTGGCATCGCAAGATCTCTACTAAACCATGCTCTATGGTTGTTAAGAAGTGGTCCGACTTGGTGAGTCAGTCGATGATCACCCAAATAGAATAATTATCCTTGGATGTATGTTGAAGTATATTCATGAATTCCATGTATATCCTGTCCCACTTTGACTTTGGGACTTCTAAAGGCTGAACTAAGTCAGATTGTACCTGATGTTCCGCTTTCACTTGATGATAAGTGAGGCAACGAGAGACAAACTCTACTACTGCTTTCTCCATTCCTGGCCACCAATGCTGCCGTCAGAGATTTGGGTACATCTTCTCCACTCCTGGATGTACCACTATATGGAATGCGTTGAACTCCCCCAACACTGCCTCCCATGGTGACACTGGTACTATGGTATGTCTTCTAAAGAAGATGATGAGATCACCGCCATTAGGAAATTTATTAGGTGCCTTCCCTGTGGATATCTACACACATCAAGTCTTGCAGTTAGTGTCCCAATGTTTCGACTCCCTAAGTCACTGAATATATGGAGGAGTGATTGTAAGAGACTGATGTAATGTTTCTCCATATTGATCCAAAAAGAATATCTGCAAAGCATCCAGCTACTTTGTTGCCTCACCTAGCAGTTGTATACCAGGTCTCATGCTGAGGGCATCTGCTACAACATTACCCTTCCCCGAAGTATAGACTATTTCAATTTCATAGTCCTAGAGGAACTCAAGGCAACATCATTGTCTTAGGTTCAGGCCCTTCTAATAGAAGATATACATGAGACTCTTGTGATAAATGTATACTGCGAAATGTTCTCCCATCAAGTATTGTCCCCCCATCATCAAAGAGATGACCAATACTGATAAATCTACGTCATGGGTATCATAGTTCTTCTCATGCTCTCTCATATATCGAGAACCGTATGTGATCACTATTCAATCCTTCCTCAGAACACATCTGAGTTTGGTCCCTGATGCGTCATAGTAGACTATGTACCCAACGCCTTCCTCCGATAGCCTCATGATGGGGGAACAAATCATCTTCTACCTCATCTCTTGAAAACTCCACTGGTATCTCTTTGATCATAATAAGGGTTTCCCATTCTTCTTCAACCATTATTAAGGTTCCATAACTCGAGAGAAATCTGGAACAAACCTGTAGTAGTATCCAGAAAAACCCAGGAAACTCCGTACCTCCATCACACTCCTAGGTGGATCCCAAGAAAGTACCACATCAAACATTGATACAACCACCACAACTCCAGAATCTGAGATGACAAGTCCTAGAACTTTAACCTCTCGGATCTTGAAATGGCTCATCAAGAGGATATCATAATGTTGGTGCTCTCGGAGTGTGTCTAGAACGATCTGCAAATGATAGGCATGCTCCTCCTCAGTTGTAGAGTAAATCAAAATGTCATCGATGAAGACTACTATAATGCGATCGAGGAATGGATGAATGATACTGTTAATGAGTCCCATGAATATAGCTAGATCTCTGGTCACACCAAATGGAATAACCAAGAACTCATAGTGGCCAAACCAACATCTGAAAACTCTCTTCTACACTTCCTTATCCGTACTCTGAGCTGCTGATATACGGATATGAGGTCTATCATCGAGAACCATCATGCTCCCTTAACCTGATCCAAGAGGTATTCAATCCTTGGGAGTGGTTATTTGTTACTCACGGTCACTTGGGTTAGGCGCCGATAGTCAAAAAAATGTCTCAAGCTCCCATATGCCATCTTGGAAAACAAAATCGGTCCTGCCCAAAGAGAAACACTGGGCTGGATGAACCCCTCCCTTGTAAGTCATATAGCTTTACCTGTAGCTCACGAAGCTATGTGAGAGCCATCCGATATGCTAGAATAGATATCGATTCCCTAACATGGTATAAATAAATGTAAAAGTCCACAAATCTATGAAGAGGTAGGCCTTAAATATCATCCGAAAAATATTTTGTGTACTAGTCCACCACTACAGGATTGCTCGGACTCTCCACCTCAACTGCTCTGAGTGTAATGCTAGCCAACTAATGAGTGATCGACTGCACTCTCTTTTGGTTAAGTCCATAATGTGCTATAAAGGCTCCCTTGTCATCGGTGAAGGTAATCATTGTCCCATCGGTGCGAACACAATGCACATCACGCCTATTACAGTCAATCTAAGCATGGACTGTTTAAAACTAGTCCATACACAAGATGATATCATAATGCCTTGATGCCGCTACTAGGAAATCCTATCTGAAGCTCTGACAACCTAGAGTATGCTCACACTACTGGAACCAATGTGTAATCATCGAATCCCATCCCGTAGGAGTCTCTTGTAGTAAGGATCGAGCCAACGGCTCCACCAGAATCTCCGAACTCTGAACGAGGGAAGTGGCAATAAATGAATGACTGGAACCTGTTTCTATAAGTACTACCTCTAAGGTAGAATAGACACATATCGTACCTCGTATCATCTCTTGAGCATCATGATTGTAGGCCTCTACTTCCTGAAGTTGAGCTTTCCCCTATCCACCGAATCCCTATGGTTTGGGTTGACCACATGGTGGTGGTGGCAGTAACACCTTGAATCTTCTCCCAACGCCAGCTGCATGGCCGGATCCTCTGCCACGTCCACCTTCTCCTTGCGGACATCCTTGGTCAAACTTTTGTTTCTACCTAGGCGGTCTTTTGACTATTTGTTGATCATCCGTACAACGGGTCAGGCATTCTCGATCCATCTGACCATTCCCACCGCATGCGTAACACTTCCTACTCCTCTCATGACTCACTCTATTCCGGGTGCCTCGAACAACCGACATTGAATCCTACAGTCATCCTCCAATAGGTCTGGTCCTCTTGGACATCTATGGAATCTATCTTCTTCCAGCGGCAGAAGACTCCTCTCAGTGACGCCTGGTGGTGGGTTACCCTGCTGGTGACTACTTAGTTAGAAAAATCCCCACTAAGAGGGCTCACTCAAACACCCCTACCTGCATTGGGATATTGAGAGAAATCATCGAAGACCTGATCTCCCACCTAAGTCACAACTTGAAGGTCCAGACCCTGAATAATGGGTCCCACAACATATCGGTGGAGTAGCGTGAGAGGTTGGTGAAACTTTCTGAGTACTAATCCACAATAATGATGCCCTAATGCATTAAGAATCTCATGTATGCGCACTGCGTGAAGGATTACTAGGACAAACTCATCCAAAATAGGCTATCAAAGTCTTCCCAATGAAGTGTCACCTCATTGTAAACCTGGAGCATCATGCTTCACAATCTTCCTAGTACTACCTATAGAAGACTGACATCAATGATCACCATGAGATCAGTTGTGGTCCTCACCAGCAGGAAGACTCTCACCATGGTCCCCATCTAATCCTCAGCCACCTGTGGGTCCATCTCATACCTGAAACTGGGTGGCCTCTATAATTGTACTCCTGGAACGTGCTCAAGCATCATTCACCTTTTTCTATTGGGGTTGGTGGAATCGGTGGACCAACTTGTAATGGTACCGCTGCTGCCTCCACTGGTGCCTCTTCAGATAAACGGCCTTGCACCGAGGCCTCATCGCTCGATGGCTTATCCTCATGTACTATACTCGGAACCCTATCCGGATGTCTGGGTAGTGGCATCATAAAATGAAACAGGTTCACCATGGTCAATATGTTATACCTGGTTAGGTGACTCAAAAAGATCACAAAGAAAACTTTTCTAAACACACATGAAATCGGTGTTTTCGTGCAATGAGTCATGAATCAGAAGTCAGGGTCCTAGTGCATGGATACATCGGCCGCCGCACCAACACTGGATTCCCTAAACTGATAACCTCACTCACTACACTTAAAAATGATTCCGTTAAAATATCATAGGCCAATGTTCCATGGTAAAACTGACTCCTATGATAACAATTTTTCACGACCCGTCCCCCGTGATCCAGGTCGTGACTACGCGAAGCACACCTTCCACAGTCTAGGGGATGTCGAATAGCACCGAAATGCGTAATCCCTAAAACCGGAAAGGCATTACCATTATAACATATAAATACACACGACCAAACACATAGAAATATATGAACACAAGTAAATTGTATTGTAAAAATAGTGTGTACAGTAGGAAAAAGGGGCTAGAATACAAGCCCGACTGGAATTACAAGAAAACAGAAATGTACAAGTAAAAACTGGGAACACCCACCAAGGATCCTACCTGAAGGGTAGGTATATCTCTCAAATGTTCATCTCTACGGTACAACTCTTCTAATGTCCACCTCCGAGTTACCTCCAGTCCTGGTACTCTTGTCCTCACTCAGCTTTGTTCATCATCTAAACCAAACAAAACATGGCGCGGGCATAGCCCGTGCTCGTGCGAGTATAACAATACTCAGTAGGGACCCCAAGACCCCTAAAGGTCCCTCAAGATCCACAAATACTAAACCAGAAATCAAGAAGATAGCAAACAACCTTATATAGGTATATGCCCATACATACACCTAAGTTATCATGTATACCAATCACATTCATGAGGAAACATAGGGTCCAAATAAAAATCCCAAAGATCAAATGTTCCACAAAGGAAGGAATGTCATGAACGTAACACCACAAAGATACGTTCCAAAAAAGTAAATCCACACATAATAATACAACAAAGGTATCACCACGATGGTATGTAACACATTTTTATTACCACACAGAAGAATACCACAAAGGAATCATCACAAATGTATGTACCATAATGGTAACACTGTAACAGCCCGAGATTTTATGAAAAATGTTCTTTTTAATTTTATTAATGTCTTGTGTTGTACGCTACACCAAAAGGAGCTTGCACAACACACATCCTTGACTTGCCTTGCATTACATGCAATCGCGACCTTCCTCGATAGCGTGTGTAGTACGCAATACCGAGTTTCACTAAACAACGATATGCTATTAAAATATTATTATAACTAGCCGTTATGAATAGTAATAACCACCTTTTAAAATTTTAGAAATTTTAGCTCTCAAAATGGACTTCATTTTTGGATTTGGAGTATCGAATTTAGCCTAAGGTGAAATTTTGGTACTTTTCGGATAACTTTCATATTATGATGAATAGTGAAAATTACTAAATTATAATTAAAAACAACCTTTTTAATCGAAATAATTAATAGTGATAAATTATTAATTTGAGTGGTTTTAGAGTATATTTAGAATATATTTTTACAATTTAATACAATGTTGGTCATTGAATGTAATTTCACATTTAAACCAGACATAAACAAGTGTCAATCTTTTGATAGATATTGTTTCTTAAAAACACGCTATTTGTTTTAACAGCGGGATTTAATTATAAAATTAATTAATGCAACTTATATGTTATGAATTTGGTAAAATAGACTTCATTTTTGAATTCGGAATATGAAATATAGCTTAGGATGAAATTTTGGTATTGTTCTGAAAAACATCAATTTTTGATGAACAGTGAAACTACTAAGTGGTAGTTAAAAAACTGAATTTTTTCATAAAACTTAATTTTACCGCTTCTGTGAATGGAATTTCAAAAATCCGAGAGACACGGTTGATGTCAGTAAGTAAAATGTGGTTCAATGAGATGAAAATAATTTTTGGTGAATAGTAACTTTTTACTTTTATTTACCACGGTTAAAAGTAAATAGGGTAATTAAGGGTAACAATGATATTAATATTACCCTAACACATGTCCGGATCCTATTGGACAAGTGTATCTTGACCAAAAACAACCTTAAGTGTAAAATATTATCATTTAGGCCCACTTGGATTAGATTAGGGCATTTATTATTATTTAATTCAAAGAAGAGTTAAAAGAGTTAAAATCAAAGATTATTTACTAAAACATTTTTCATATAGGGTTATACATAATATAAATTCGATTGTAAATATTCATTAGAAAGATAAAACTATTTCCTACATAATGGTATTTTATTTGTAATTTTTAGACATTAAATAATGTAATTTATTTATGATACAAATATGCTGCAGTAATTATCTTATTACTGAAATATTGACATAAGTGATGTTATAAACACCAAAATAAATGTAATTTGACACTTTTAAGAATTACACTAATTTTATAAGTTACTATGATATATTATTGTTGATTTAATAAACATGGTTCGAACATATAATTCTGTTATGACTTTCACAAAAATCATATATCAAATAGTGTCAAAATTGACACAAAATAGTTTTTAAGTCAAATATTATATTATTAATTGTTATTTTATTCCTAAAAATCTAAGGTTCGGCCAAATGACTTATATAAGGATATATATATTAATAATAAACAATTTGGGGTTCTTCTGGCATGTTATAGTAAGTGTATTAACCATATAGTGTAAGAAAACAAAAAGACACGGTAAAAGTTAAATTATTTAACTTGGAGTTAAATCTAATTGATAAGGTTAAATTAATAACCTAAACTTGTATAAATCCTATTGTTTGATAGGATTTCGACCCATCCCCACTTTATCTTCGAAATAAGACCCTTTGGAACCATTATAAACCGATTTTGACTTTAATATAAAATAATATTTTGAGATATTCCTAAGGTGCCCCTCTCCTCCCTTATAAAAGGGCACCTCCTCCCTCTCCTCCTCACACCAATTTGAGCACTCAATCTCGGCCAACCCCTACCAAAATCCCTTCTCCAATTCCCTAGAATAATCCTAGAGGTCCTGGTCTTCTTCAAAGACCAATCTTAGTTCCCTAAGTGGAGGATTCAAAGAGGCATTTCAAAGAAGAGGTAATATCCATTACCGATCTTTTCAATTTCTTTCGTCTTCAAATTCTTCTTCTTTAGTTGTTTCATGACAAAGTAATAACATCAGTATTACTTACATACTGATATGTTATTATAAATATGAAACAACCCTAATTCACCTTCTATCCATCCTACGGAAAAATGAAATCACCGCGCGTGCGTACGTACGGAATACCGTCTCCACGCCGTGGTGTAATCTATTTTCCGCCACCACCTTAATTGGATAGGTATAAAGGTGTAATGAGTAACTATATATGATTATTATAAAGTGATATTGATACTGAAATAGTATACATACACTTAAACACAATTCCACGACCATGGGAACAATATCATCGCTCGTGCCTACGTACGGACTACCGTCTCCACGACGCGATGAGATTCATTCTCAATGATTAACCATTCATGAATGATTATAAAGTATATATAATAAGTAATAATTAAATATATGACCTAATAATGATACTGGAATTATTTATATTTATAAGTATGTCATCTACTTAATTCCATTCAATTCAATAAGGAAACGAAAACAGCGTTCATGCGTACGTACGGACTACCGTCTCCATGAACGGTGTATTTCTTTCCATTTACTGATTTATTATATATGTATATTCTGAATATATATATATAAATCATGTTTTATATTCTGGAATTAAGTAATCATGATCTAAGTAATCATATGAATAATTACAAGTTAAAAACACGAAAGACAAATGAGACGATTTTACCCAAAACGCTACTTTAACATGAATTTACAAAAGAACGGGTAATATAAAGTCATAAGTGGACCATATAAGATATAATAACAATGAATATGATTCTGGAATAAGTCAATAACATGATTTAAATCATTATACAGGAGGTTCGGACACATAAAACGCAAGTCGGACCTAAGGTAAGGGAAAATATCACAATCTCATTTTTATCCGAGATTGTTTTTACTTTGGCATTTACTGGGGTGTATTTTATCATCCACATCCATGTTCCATCAATATGTAATATTGTTTCCATCCACATAAAATAGTTTAAATCCAATTTTACCCTTCGGTGAGTTTTTAGTAAAGAATATGAAAGGAATCTTTTGTCGTTTTTCGTACAAGGTACTTTTTGACTTTACCGACAAAAGTACGAATATTGTTTTTTTAACTTATACGGCATGAATGGATTTTTAAAATATTATTTTCAAGAAGCTTACTTTACATGTTTTCAAGTTTATTTTTAATCAACTTCTTTTAGTTTAAAATTGTATGACATGTTAAGAAAGGAAAATGTTTTTGAAGTAGAAAGGATATTTTCCTCAAGAATGGAGTTCAAGTGTTTTATCAAAATTATTTTCCATCTAAGATAATATAGGGTTCTGTTTTTATCCCTATTATTACATTGATTTGATTATGTTGTGAGGGAATTATTTTTATGAAGTCATTTACCATATACGATTTGTTTTATGATGTCATGATGTTTCAAGAATCCCATTTTTGTTACATGTGTTATGCGATGATGTATGATTTATGATTATGTGGCACACATAAGAAAGGATTAATTATAAGATGGGTGGGACCAATATCTCCCTCCAATGAATTGGGTAAAGATTTTATATCTCATGAGATAGACAGGGCCGAAACGGTATGTTATACCGGTTCAGTGAAACAGGACTGAAACGAGGGTTACTCGATTCAGAAAGGGACTTTGTCCACTAAGATAGTCTTGGAAATGAGTCTTGACTAACAAGAAATGATTCTCTATGATTATGTGTGTATGCCACAAAGTTTCATGTTTTAAGTTATGATTATTGGGATTTCATTTCACTACTATGATTTATCCCATGTTATGAAATTATGCTCTCTTTTGCAGGTTAAGATTTCCAAAAGTTATGATCTTATGAATATGATGTGATTGATTTTTCTTTTGTATACCCTTACTGAGCATTTGAGCTCACTCTTTTATGTTTTCTTTTCCCCAGGATATAAAGAAATGTTTTAGGTAAAAAAAGGGAAGATCTTTATGGGAGATATTGAAGATCTTTCACCACGATTAGAAGATTATGTTCCGAGTTTCCAAAGACACTAAACTATTACGATCCTTGTGTGTGTATTTTTTGTTATGTACTAAGTATTCCGCAAAAGTAATGTAATGTCTATGTACGTCAAGCTTCGGGTCTCTACAGTTGGTATCAGAGGAAAGGTTTAGTCAACCTTTGGAAACTAGGATGCGAGAACTTTAGAGAGATCCCTAGAGATATTTATAAGGTATGTATAGGGATGTCTCTAAGGATAAGTATACGTATAGGATACAGTCCTAGAACTACGGTAACGATCATAGAATTTAACCTAAGATGTTAGATATTAAGGGTACTCCCCCTTTACTATGTTGTTTTCCTTAGCATTATTTTTCCTCTCACACTATTCTTTTTGGGTTTTAGAAAATGGCTGGAAACAAGATGATTCACGATAATGGAGGATATGATGGACAATGGAATGATATTCTTTATGAGCAACCAAATGAAATGGTATTTGGAAGTCCAAACATCATTATTATGCCGAATCAGAAATCTTATAATATGATCAATAAAGTAAAATTTGGTAAGATTCTGGACTCGGCTAATAAGAGAAAGATGGAGTTTCATGATGATCATAGAGGAAAGAAAGTTCAATTTCCCCTATGTAAATCATGTGCGAAGAGGCATCAAGGAGAATGTTTCAAGGGAACTGGAAGATGCTTTGGGTGTGGAAAAGAAGGACACAAATCAAGTAAGTGCAAAGGAAAAGGTTCAGTTAACACCATGGATGAGGATAATGGTATTGCTACGACATTAAAAATGGTTAAGTGTTTTAAATGTGGAATGTATGGGAATTATTCAAACCAATTCCCTAAGGGAAAGACTCATGAAGAGAATCAATATGGTCGTATGGGTAGTATTTATGTGGATGATGATGAAGAGACTACAAATGATATGTGAGATGAAAGAATTGTTGAAGCTCGGTTAATGGTTTAAGAATGTAGTGAAATGATTACATGTTTATCATGTGTAATTTTGTATTAGAAATCTCATGGTACTATGGAATAAAGAGTCATCTAAGGATTGTTACATTGTTGTCTTTCCTCGAGTTTTAAAAGTGTATGATTAATGTTACCAGTATCCATGAAAGGTTATTCAAATATTATTGGAATGTAGATGATATGCGCATAATGAAGGGATGAGGAGAAAATTAAATGTTTAACAGTATTCATGAGCTCATTATTTATATAAGGACTAAGTGATATCATGGTTTGAGTATATAGAATTTTGAGGATTTTGGTATGTGGAAAGTGTTAACTTTTAACTGCATTCATGTTTTCACTAAGGTTCAATGGGTATTCAAGAGAATACATGATTAAGGCCTTTTAATGTTTGGAATGTGACCAAAAAGACATATCTTATGATATATGGGGATCAACGATGGTATTAAATCTCTAGTAATCGTTTTCACTATGTTATGAGAGTGGACTGCAGTATTATGGATAAGCCTAAAGATTGAAATGGATTATGTTGGACATAAGTGAGTATTGTTTAAGGATAGAAGTTTTTTTCGATATTATTGATGGGATGTTATAGTAATGTAGTTTTAGAAAAAGGACAACCTGCAGGACGGGTGACAACCCATCGCGTCGGACAAGGCTGTAGGAATCGAACCCACAACCCAAGTGTGACTGGCCTTTATCGCCTACCACTGGCCTATAGGAAGTCCCTGTTTAGTAGAAACTAGTTTTATTAAGCAGTATGATATATGAAGTATAAGTCCATTTTAGGAACCATATATGATTAATATCAATATAGATGGACTTATGTATTTTTTGATAACTTTTCTAACCTTTTGTTTGAGACAGATGGAATGACCCGTCATTCTATCACATGATCTGCTAACACTTCACGAATAACAAATTCAACTACATTTATTTAAGAGATGAAGTGGAAATTGTTCAAGGCACGAACAACAGTGAGATTGTACCAAAATAAAGTAAGTATTTATTCTAATTAAAATTTTCAACTTTAGGGAAATGATCTTGAAAACCAAAAATGTTGTCCTAGTGCCCTTATATCCGATGAATCAGATGGTACCTTATATCATCACAAATCTATGGATTTGTGATTACTGGTTTTTCCATAGCCATGTTCTCTACCACTCTCCATCAGAACTTGATGGTTGGATTTCTCTTCCATATCCATATTTTCACCTATGTGGAAACCGAGTGATTAGTTTATTTGGGTAACCGTTACGTTTCATACTTTTGTTTTTAAAGATTGGTTTTGATATTCCTTTTTACAATGTGGGTTTATATCAAAGAAACTTTCAAATAGTAAACCATTTATAATCCCGATGAATTTCGAGGGCGAAATTCATTTTAAGGGGGGTAGAATGTAATAGCCCGAGATTTTATGAAAAATATTCTTTTTAATTTTATTAATGTCTTGTGTTGTACGCTACACCAAAAGGAGATTGCACAACACACATCCTTGACATGCCTTTCATTACATGCAATCGCGACCTTCCTCGATAGCGTGTGTAGTACGCAATACCGAGTTTCACTAAACAACGATATGCTATTAAAATATTATTATAACTAGCTGTTATGAATAGTAATAACCACCTTTTAAAATTTTAGAAATTTTAGCTCTCAAAATGGACTTCATTTGTGGATTTGGAGTATCGAATTTAGCCTAAGGTGAAATTTTGGTACTTTTCGGATAACTTTCATATTCTGATGAATAGTGAAAATTACTAAATTATAATTAAAAACAACTTTTTTAATCGAAATAATTAATAGTGATAAATTATTAATTTGAGTGGTTTTAAAGTATATTTAGAATATATTTTTACAATTTAATACAATGTTGGTCATTGAATGTAATTTCATATTTAAACCAGACATAAACAAGTGTCAATCTTTTGATAGATATTGTTTCTTAAAAACACGCTATTTGTTTTAACAGCGGGATTTAATTATAAAATTAATTAATGAAACTTCTATGTTATGAATTTGGTAAAATAGACTTCATTTTTTAATTCGGAATATGAAATATAGCTTAGGATGAAATTTTGGCATTGTTCTGAAAAACATCAATTTTTGATGAATAGTGAAACTACTAAGTGGTAGTTAAAAAACTGAATTTTTTCATAAAACTTAATTTTACCGCTTCTGTGAATGGAATTTCAAAAATCCGAGAGACACGGTTGATGTCAGTAAGTAAAATGTTGTTCAATGAGATGAAAATAATTTTTGGTGAATAGTAACTTTTTACTTTTATTTACCACGGTTAAAAGTAAATAGGGTAATTAAGGGTAACAATGATATTAATATTACCCTAACACATGTCCTAATCCTATTGTACAAGTGTATCTCGACCAAAAACAACCATAAGTGTAAAATATTATCATTTAGGCCCACTTGGATTAGATTAGCACATTTATTATTATTTAATTCAAAGAAGAGTTAAAAGAGTTAAAATCAATGTTTATTTACTAAAACATTTTTCATATAGGGTTATACATAATATAAATTCTATTTTAAATATTCATTAGAAAGATAAAAAGATTTCCTACATAATGGTATTTTATTTGTAATTTTTAGACATTAAATAATGTAATTTATTTATGACACAAATATGCTGCAGTAATTATCTTATTACTGAAATATTGACATAATTGATGGTATAAACACCAAAATAAATGTAATTTGAGACTTTTTATGAATTCCACTAATCTTATAAGTTACTATGATATATTATTGTTGATTTAATAAACTTGGTTCGATCATATAATTATGTTATGACTTTCACAAAAATCATATATCAAATAGTGTCAAAATTGACACAAAATAGTTTTTAAATCAAATATTATATTATTAATTGTTATTTTATTCCTAAAAATATAAGGTTTGGCCAAATGACTTATATAAGGATATATATATTAATAATAAAAAATTTGGGGTTCGTTTGGCATGTTATAGTAAGTGTATTAACCATATAGTGTAAGAAAACAAAAAGACACGGTAAAAGTTAAATTATTTAACTTAGAGTTAAATCTAATTGATAAGGTTAAAATAATAACCTAAACCTGTCTAAATCCTATTGGTTGATAGTCTTTCGACCCATCCACACTTTTCTTTGAAATAAGACCCTTTGGAACCATTATAAACCGATTTTGACTTTAATATAAAATAATATTTTGAGATATTCCTAAGGTGCCCCTCTCCTCCCTTATAAAAGGGAACCTCCTCCCTCTCCTCCTCACACCAATTTGAGCACTCAAGCTCGTCCATCCCCTGCCAAAATCCCTTCTCCACTTCCCTATAATAATTCTAGAGGTCCTGGTCTTCTTCAAAGACCAATCTTAGTTCCCTAAGTGGAGGATTCAAAGAGGCGTTTCAAAGAAGAGGTAATATCCATTACCGATCTTTTCAATTTCTTTCTTCTTCAACATCTTCTTCTTTAGTTGTTTCATGACAAAGTAATAACATCAGTATTACTTACATACTTATATGTTATTATAAATATGAAACAACCCTAATTCACCTTCTATCCATCCTACGGAAAAATGAAATCACCGCGCGTGCGTACGTACGGAATACCGTCTCCACGCCGTGGTGTAATCTATTTTCCGCCACCACCTTAATTGGATAGGTATAAAGGTGTAATGAGTAACTATATATGATTATTATAAAGTGATATTGATACTGAAATAGTATACATACACTTAAACACAATTCCACGACCATGGGAACGATATCATCGCTCGTGCGTACGTACGGACTACCGTCTCCACGACGCGATGAGATTCATTCTCAATGATTAACCATTCATGAATGATTATAAAGTATATATAATAAGTACTAATTAAATATATGACCTAATAATGATACTGTAATTATTTATATTTATATGTATGTCATCTACTTAATTCCATTCAATTCAATAAGGAAACGAAAACAGCGTTCATACGTACGTACGGACTACCGTCTCCATGAACGGTGTATTTCTTTCCATTTACTGATTTATTATATATTTATATTCTGAATATATATATATAAATCATGTTTTATATTCTGGAATTAAGTAATCATGATCTAAGTAATCATATGAATAATTACAAGTTAAAAACACGAACGACAAATGAGACAATTTTACCCAAAACGCTACTTTAACATGAATTTACAAAAGAACGGGTAATATAAAGTCATAAGTGGACCATATAAGATATAATAACAATGAATATGATTCTGGAATAATTCAATAACATGATTTAAATCATTATACAGGAGGTTCGGACACTTAAAAAGCAAGTCGGACCTAAGGAAAGGGAAAATATCACAATCTCATTTTTATCTGAGATTGTTTTTACTTTGGCATTTACTGGGGTGTATTTTATCATCCACATCCATGTTCCATCAATATGTAATATTGTTTCCATCCACTTAAAGTAGTTTAAATCTAATTTTACCCTTCGGTGAGTTTTTAGTAAAGAATATGAAAGGAATCTTTTGTCGTTTTTCGTACAAGGTACTTTTTGACTTTACCGACAAAAGTACGAATAATGTTTTTTTTAGATTATACGGCATGAATGGATTTTTAAAACATTATTTTCAAGAAGATTCCTTTACATGTTTTCAAGTTTATTTTTAATAAACTTCTTTTAGTTTAAAATTTTATGACATGGTAAGAAAGGAAAATGTTTTTGAAGTAGAAAGGATATTTTCCTCAAGAATGGAGTTCAAGGGTTTTATCAAAATTATTTTCCATCTAAGATAATATAGGGTTCTGTTTTTATCCCTATTATTACATTGATTTAATTATGTTGTGAGGGAATTATTTTTATGAAGTCATTTACCATATATGATTTGTTTTATTATGTCATGATGTTTCAAGAATCCCATTTTTGTTACATGTGTTATGCGATGATGTATGATATATGATTATGTGGCACACATAAGAAAGGATTCATTATAAGATGGGTGGGACCTATATCTCCCTCCAATGCATTGGGTAAAGATTTTATATCTCATGAGATAGACAGGGCTGGAACGGTAGGTTATACCGGTTCAGTGAAACAGGACTGAAACGAGGGTTACTCGATTCAGAAAGGGACTTTGTCCACTAAGATAGTCTTGGAAATGAGTCTTGACTAACAAGAAATGATTCTATATGATTATGTGTGTATGCCACAATGTTTCATGTTTTATGTTATGATTATTGGGATTTCATTTCACTACTATGATTTATCCCATGTTATGAAATTATGCTCTCTTTTGCAGGTTAAGATTTCCAAAAGTTATGTTCTTATGAATATGATGTGATTGATTTTTCTTTTGTATACCCTTACTGAGCATTTGAGCTCACCCTTTTATGTTTTCTTTTCCCCAGGATATAAAGAAAGATTTTAGGTAAAAAAAAGGGAAGATCTTTATGGGAGATATTGAAGATCTTTCACCACGATTAGAAGATTACGTTCCGAGTTTCCAAAGACACTAAACTATTACGATCCTTGTGTGTGTATTTTTTGTTATGTACTAATTATTCCAAAAAAGTAATGTAATGTCTATGTACGTCAAGCTTCGGGTCTCTAGAGTTGGTATCAGAGGAAAGGTTTAGTCAACCTTTGGAAACTAGGATGTGAGAACTTTAGTGAGATCCCTAGAGATATTTATAAGGTATGTATAGGGATGTCTCTAAGGATAAGTATACGTATAGGATACAGTCCTAGAACTACGGTAACGATCATAGAATTTAACCTAAGATGTTAGATATTAAGGGTACTCCCCCTTTACTATGTTGTTTTCCTTAGCATTATTTTGCCTCTCACACTATTCTTTTTGGGTTTTAGAAAATGGTTGGAAACAAGATGATTCACGATAATGGAGGATATGATGGACAATGGAATGATATTATTTATGAGCAACCAAATTAAATGGGATTTGGAAGTCCAAACATCATTATTATGCCGAATCAGAAATCTCATAATATGATCAATAAAGTAAAATTTGGTAAGTTTCCTGACTCGGCTAACAAGAGAAAGATGGAGTTTCATGATGATCATAGAGGAAAGAAAGTTAAATTTCCCCTATGTAAATCATGTGGGAAGAGGCATCAAGGAGAATGTTTCAAGGGAACTGGAAGATGCTTTGTGTGTGGAAAAGAAGGACACAAATCAAGTAAGTGCAAAGGAAAAGGTTCAGTTAACACCATGGATGAGGATAATGGTATTGCTACGACATCAAAAATGGTTAAGTGTTTTAAATGTGGAATGTATGTGCATTATGCAAACCAATGCCCTAAGGGAAAGACTCATGAAGAGAATCAGTATGGTCGTATGGGTAGTATTTATGTGGATGATGATGAAGAGACTACAAATGATATGTGAGATGAAAGAATTGTTGAAGCTAGGTTAATGGTTTAAGAATGTAGTGAAATGATTACATGTTTATCATGTGTAATGTTTTATAAGAAATCTCATGGTACTATGGAATAAAGAGACATCTAAGGATTGTTACATTCTTGTATTTCCTCGAGTTTTAAAAGTGTATGATTAATGTTACCAGTATCCATGAAAGGTTATTCAAATATTATTGGAATGTAGATGATATGCGCATAATGAAGGGATGAGGAGAAAATTAAATGTTTAACAGTATTCATGAGCTCATGATTTATATAAGGACTAAGTGATATCATTGTTTGAGTATATAGAATTTTGAGGATTTTGGTATGTGGAAAGTGTTAACTTTTAACTGCATCCATGTTTTCACTAAGGTTCAATGGGTATTCAATAGAATACATGATTAAGGCCTTTTAATGTTTGGAATGTGACCAAAAAGACATATCTTATGATATATGGGGATCAACGATGGTATTAAATCTCTGGTAATCGTTTTCACTATGTTATGAGAGTGGACTGCAGTATTATGGATAAGCCTAAAGATTGAAATGGATTATGTTGGACATAAGTGAGTATTGTTTAAGGATAGAAGTTTTTTTCTCGATATTATTGATGGGATGTTATAGTAATGTAGTTTTAGAAAAAGGACAACCTGCAGGACGGGCGACAGCCCATCGCGTCGAACAAGGCTGTAGGAATCGAACCCACAACCGAAGTGCGACTGGCCTTTATCGCCTACCACTGGTCTACAGGAAGTCCCTGTTTAGTAGAAACTAGTTTTATTAAGCAGTATGATATATGAAGTATAAGTCCATTTTAGGAACCATATATGATTAATATCAATATAGATGGACTTATGTATTTTTTGATAACTTTTCTAACCTTTTTTTTGAGACAGATGGAATGACCCGTCATTCTATCACATGATCTGCTAACACTTCACGAATAACAAATTCAACTTCATTTATTTAAGAGATGAAGTGGAAATTGTTCAAGGCACGAACAACAATGAGATTGTACCAAAATAAAGGAAGTATTTATTCTAATTCAAATTTTCAACTTTAGGGAAATGATCTTGAAAACCAAAAATGTTGTCCTAGTGCCCTTATATCCGATGAATCAGATGGTACCTTATATCACCACAAATCTATGGATTTTTGATTACTGGCTTTTCCATAGCCATGCTCTCTACCACTCTCCATCAGAACATGATGGTTAGATTTCTCTTCCATATCCATATTTTCACCTATGTGGAAACCCAGTGATTAGTTTATTTGGGTAACCGTAACATTTCATACTTTTGTTTTTAAAGATTGGTTTTGATATTCCTTTTTACGATGTGGGTTTCTATCAAAGAAACTTTCAAATAGTAAAATATTTATAATCCTGACAAATTTCGAGGGCGAAATTCATTTTAAGGGGGGTAGAATGTAACAGCCCGAGATTTTATGAAAAATATTATTTTTAATTTTATTAATGTCTTGTGTTGTACGCTACACCAAAAGGAGCTTGCACAACACACATTCATGACTTTCCTTGCATTACATTCAATCGCAACCATCCTCGATAGCGTGTGTAGTACGCAATACCGAGTTTCACTAAACAACGATATACTATTAAAATATTATTATCACTAGCTGTTATGAATAGTAATAACCACCTTTTAAAATTTTAGAAATTTTAGCTCTCAAAATGGACTTCATTTTTGTATTTGGAGTATCGAACTTATCCTAAGGTGAAATTTTTGTACTTTTCGGATAACTTTCATATTCTGATAAATAGTGAAAATTACTAAATTATAATTAAAAACAACTTTTTTAATCGAAATAATTAATAGTGATATATTATTAATTTGAGTTGTTTTAAAGTATATTTAGAATATATTTTTACAATTTAATACAATGTTGGTCATTGAATGTAATTTCACATTTAAACCAGACATAAACAAGTGTCAATCTTTTGATAGATATTGTTTCTTAAAAACACACTATTTGTTTTAACAGCGGGATTTAATTATAAAATTAATTAATGCAACTTCTATGTTATGAATTTGGTAAAATAGACTTCATTTTTGAATTCGGAATATGAAATATAGCTTAGGATGAAATTTTGGCATTGTTCTAAAAAACATCAATTTTTGATTAATAGTGAAACTACTAAGTGGTAGTTAAAAAACTGAATTTTTTCATAAAACATAATTTTACCGCTTCTGGGAATGGAATTTCAAAAATCCGAGAGACACGGTTGATGTCAGTAAGTAAAATGTTGTTCAATGAGATGAAAATAATTTTTGGTGAATAGTAACTTTTTACTTTTATTTACCACGGTTAAAAGTAAATAGGGTAATTAAGGGTAACAATGATATTAATATTACCCTAACACATGTCCTAATCTTATTGGACAAGTGTATCTCGACCAAAAACAACCTTAAGTGTAAAATATTATCATATAGGCCCACTTGGATTAGATTAGGACATTTATTATTATTTAATTCAAAGAAGAGTTAAAAGAGTTAAAATCAATGTTTATTTACTAAAACATTTTTAATATAGGGTTATACATAAGATAAATTCGATTGTAAATATTCATTAGAAAGCTAAAATGATTTCCTACATAATGGTATTTTATTTGTAATTTTTAGACATTAAATAATTTAATTTATTTATGACATAAAGATGCTGCAGTAATTATCTTATTACTGAAATATTGACATAATTGATGTTATAAACACCAAAATAAATGTAATTTGAGACTTTTTATGAATTCCAATAATCTTATAAGTTACTATGATATATTAGTGTTTATTTAGTAAACTTGGTTCGAACATATAATTCTGTTATTACTTTCACAAAAATCATATATCAAATAGTTTCAAAATTGACACAAAATAGTTTTTAAATCAAATATTATATTATTAATTGTTATTTTATTCCTAAAAATATAAGGTTCGGTCAAATGACTTAGATAAGGATATATATATTAATAATAAACAATTTGGGGTTCTTTTGTCATGTTATAGTAAGTGTATTTACCATATAGTGTAAGAAAAAAAAAAGACACGGTAAAAGTTAAATTATTTAACTTAGAGTTAAATCTAATTGATAAGGTTAAAATAATAACCTAAACTTGTCTAAATCATATTGGTTGATAGGATTTCGACCCATCCCCACTTTAGCTTCTAAATAAGACCCTTTGGAACCATTATAAACCGATTTTGACTTTAATATAAAATAATATTTTGAGATATTCCTAAGGTGCCCCTCTCCTCCCTTATAAAAGGGCACCTCCTCCCTCTCCTCCTCACACCAATTTGAGCACTCAAGCTCGGCCAAACCCTGCCAAAATCCCTTATCCACTTCCCTAGAATAATCCTAGAGGTCCTGGTCTTCTTCAAAGACCAATCTTAGTTCCCTAAGTGGAGGATTCAAAGAGGCGTTTCAAAGAAGAGGTAATATCCATTACCGATCTTTTCAATTTCTTTCTTCTTCAACTTCTTCTTCTTTAGTTGTTTCATGACAAAGTAATAAAATCAGTATTACTTACATACTTATATGTTATTATAAATATGAAACAACCCTAATTCACCTTCTATCCATCCTACGGAAAAATGAAATCACCGCGCGTGCGTACGTACGGAATACCGTCTCCACGCCGTGGTGTAATCTATTTTCCGCCACCACCTTAATTGGATAGTTATAAAGGTGTAATGAGTAACTATATATGATTATTATAAAGTGATATTGATACTGAAATATTATACATACACTTAAACACAATTCCACGACCATGGGAACGATATCATCGCTCGTGCGTACGTACGGACTACCGTCTCCACGACGCGATGAGATTCATTCTCAATGATTAACCATTCATGAATGATTATAAAGTATATATAATAAGTACTAATTGAATATATGACATAATAATGATACTGGAATTATTTATATTTATATGTATGTCATCTACTTAATTCCATTCAATTCAATAAGGAAACGAAAACAGCGTTCATGCGTACGTACGGACTACCGTCTCCATGAACGGTGTATTTATTTCCATTTAATGATTTATTATATATGTATATTCTGAATATATATATATATAAATCATGTTTTATATTCTGGAATTAAGTAATCATGATCTAAGTAATCATATGAATAATTACAAGTTAAAAACACGAACGACAAATGAGACGATTTTACCCAAAACGCTACTTTAACATGAATTTACAAAAGAACGGGTAATATAAAGTCATAAGTGGACCATATAAGATATAATAAAAATGAATATGATTCTGGAATAAGTCAATAACATGATTTAAATCATTATACAGGAGGTTCGGACACTTAAAAAGCAAGTCGGACCTAAGGTAAGGGAAAATATCACAATCTCATTTTTATCCGAGATTGTTTTTACTTTGGCATTTACTGGGGTGTATTTTATCATCCACATCCATGTTCCATCAATATGTAATATTGTTTCCATCCACTTAAAATAGTTTAAATCCAATTTTACCCTTCGGTGAGTTTTTAGTAAAGAATATGAAAGGAATCTTTTGTCGTTTTTCGTACAAGGTACTTTTTGACTTTACCGACAAAAGTACGAATAATGTTTTTTTAACTTATACGGCATGAATGGATTTTTAAAACATTATTTTCAAGAAGTTTCCTTTACAAGTTTTCAATTTTATTTTTAATCAACTTCTTTTAGTTTAAAATTTTATGACATGTTAAGAAAGGAAAATGTTTTTTAAGTAGAAAGGATATTTTCCTCAAGAATGGAGTTCAAGTGTTTTATCAAAATTATTTTCCATATAAGATAATATAGGGTTCTGTTTTTATCCCTATTATTACATTGATTTGATTATGTTGTGAGGGAATTATTTTTATGAAGTCATTTACCATATATGATTTCTTTTATGATGTCATGATGTTTCAAGAATCCCATTTTTGTTACATGTGTTATGCGATGATGTATGATTTATGATTATGTGGCACACATAAGAAAGGATTCATTATAAGATGGGTGGGACCTATATCTCCCTCCAATGCATTGGGTAAAGATTTTATATCTCATGAGATAGACAGGGCTGGAACGGTAGGTTATACCGGTTCAGTGAAACAGGACTGAAACGTGGGTTACTCGATTCAGAAAGGGACTTTGTCCACTAAGATAGTCTTGGCAATGAGTCTTGACTAACAAGAAATGATTCTCTATGATTATGTGTGTATACCACAATGTTTCATGTTTTAAGTTATGATTATTGGGATTTAATGTCACTACTATGATTTATCCCATGTTATGAAATTATGCTCTCTTTTGTAGGTTAAGATTTCCAAAAGTTATGTTGTTATGAATATGATGTGATTGATTTTTCTTTTGTATACCCTTACTGAGCATTTGAGCTCACCCTTTTATGTTTTCTTTTCCCCAGGATATAAAGAAAGGTTTTAGGTAAAAAAAAAGGGAAGATCTTTATGGGAGATATTGAAGATCTTTCACCACGATTAGAAGATTACGTTCCGAGTTTCCAAAGACACTAAACTATTACGATCCTTGTGTGTGTATTTTTTGTTATGTGCTAAGTATTCCGCAAAAGTAATGTAATGTCTATGTACTTCAAGCTTTGGGTCTCTACAAAAACCACACAGAAGAATACCACAAATGTATCACTACAATGGTAAGGTTTTAACTCACACTAGGTATAACTTAGGTACAACAGAAAAGATGATTATATGTAACTGCTGAATCATATTTCTCTGGTAAGAGGCTGACCCATTTAAGATATTAAATCATCAAACCCACATAGGATCCTAGTACACCAGGCCCACATAGTATCATAGTATTGCAGACCCACGTAGGATCCTAGAGTAGTCCATGTCGATTTCTTGAGCAGATCCAAGTGTAAATCTAAAACATATACCCACTAAGGATCCCAAATCATAGACCCACATAGGATCAATTTCTCATGTTTCAACCATCTACAAGGTTCCCGCACTAATCTCACTTGATTATAGGATAGTCCACTCCTCTTGCCACAGGTCAATAATACCACTTCCATGAAGTCCCACGAAGGAGTATCCTAAAAGACCACCACGTAATAGGGGTATCAACACAACATACATTGCATCAGTCGGATGCATGGTCTTTATGTTATTGGACTTTAAGTCTTGAGGGCCCAGTTGGAAATGTGTTCGATCGAACCCATATTTACAACAACAATATCCAAAACATTAGTGGGGTACACCAAAAGGACTGGCTCGATCCTAGGTTTCCAGCATAATAGAGGGTTCGTCAAACTGACGCCTGTAGCTCAAGATATGGGCAAAAGAGCGGAAAGGGTTGAAACAGGTCTGGGTCCGGTCCGACCCGGCTTGGGCAGATCCAACCCCATTTGGGTCAACCCAGCCCGACCCGGGTCTGAACCTAGGTCCCACCCAGTAAGATGGTTCTTGTTCGGCCCACATGAACGGCCCGGCCCGCAATGGAAGCATGCGCTGGGCGACCCACTTGGCTCCCCATTTGGTCTGATTGCCAGCATCCTCGGTGCATTGTGGTCACATGTCATACCATCAATGTTGGCTAATAGTGAACTGACAAACATGCCTTTCCCACTCCGACCTTGTGTCCTGGCTCACGCAAGCCTGACGATGTGGACATGTGCCTCCTCCTCCACTTCGCACAGTTGGTTGTGCACCGGCCGCCGCCTCTGCTATGCCGCGGCTGACGGGCCACAACCCTTCTCCGGAGGCGCAGTCACACTACCGCTGTCATCGTGGCTGGCCAGAGTGATGGCCGCCGTTCCCGAGCCCCACTGCTTTCAGTCTCCGGCACTGTCACTGATGATGTTCTATGGGTCCCTAGGTGTGCCCAGGTGTCTTGTTCTTCATTCCGTGGACATCCACCCTTATCTCAGGACGTCACCATTGATTTAAAACCACCACAATCCACAATGGTTATGGAGAGGTCAGGACGTGTTCATTTGGCCCAAACCATCCATGTTAGAATCATAGAAAGAGACTTATTTGTTCTTGAATCGTAATGAATGGAAAGGACATTAAAGGGTTATTCAAAAAAATATAATACCCTTCCTCAATTGATCGTTGGAAGCTGTCGTGAGGATGAATACAATGACGTTGGGGATGGTGACGTCAGTGTTCATCGCTTCCGCATAATGCTTCCGATCTGGGCTCAAGCACAGTCCTCGTACATTGATTCCATAGTATATTCTTAATTGGAGAGGGTGTTCTTCATTTGGATGAAATTTTTCTCCAATGTTCTCCAAGGCCTTCTTCGAATTCTAATTTTCCAACCAATTCTTTCAAAGGTAATGTGGATCCAATATATATTAAAATAGGTTTATCAATTAAAATCCACATTGGCATAATTAAAGTTGTCAAATTTAATTAATTTTGGTTGACTCAATTAATTAAATAGAGATTTGAATGGTTTTCCCCCATTAAGAGGGGTTCGGGTGGTCTCCACCACCAAAATTCAAAATGGGGGTTTTAAAGCTCAGGTGGTCCCCACCACCATAACTCTAAAAGAGAGTTTTGAAAAATAAAATAAATGTTTGTTCTTTATTTTGTTTTATTTCCACAAAAAACACAAATACAATCTTTCACCCTAATCCTACTGTAGTCGAGGTGAAAGTCTCCTTAAAAGAATATCGGCGTTGTGCGTTCAATAGTGTCCTCAGATTTCAATTCTGAGAACCAGTTCAAAAGACACAAAAACCACTCACACGTTTACTGAACTTACCTAAAAAGAGTTCAGAAATTTATTCTGGGCACAAAGGGCCTCAGAATCAGTGACGCTAATTTTTGCAGACTTTTAATATTCCCATATAAAAAAAATTATATTGAAAAATACAGGTCTTTACATGCTTTAAGAATCTCATCAAAATTGATGGAGGACATGTCAAATTTGGTGACAATGGTAAATAGAAAATCATCACCATAGGCCAAATTGGTAACCCTAACTCTATTTCAATTTCCAATGTACTTTATTTTTATGTAAGACAATATAAATTTCTTAAAATATCTAAACAATGTGATGAAAGATTTAATAATAAATTTATAAATGATTCATTATATGTATTTTATTCCAAGAATATTGTAGTATTTTATTCTCTTTGAATTGATAATGTATATGATATAAACATAGACACACTAGAATTAAAAGAAGTTCCCTACCTATGTTCCTATCACAAAGAGTCTTGGATCTGCCACAAAAGACTCAGACATTATAATGTACATTCCCTTAAGATATTAACCAGAAAAGGATTAGTTAAATACCTTCTCAAACTAGAGTTTCCAGAGCATAGGGTTTACAATCCTTGTCAAAAGGAAAGAAACATAGAATCTATTTCAAAAAAAAGGAAGATTTTACAACTCCCCAACCTCTAGAGTTGGTTCGCATGGAATTATTTGGATTTGATAGAGTTTCAAGTTTCAATGGGAAGTACTATTTTTATGATCTTGTAATTGACTTCTCTAGGTATTCTTGGTTCTTTTTCATAGGTTAAAAAAGTTAAGATTGCTCTCAAATTTCCATGTATGCTTGAACCGTAGAAAATATTATATTACTATATAGTAAATCCTTAAGAATTGATCATGGATGTGAATTTTAAAATACAGAATTTAAATCTCCTAGCTCAAAAAATGGATATAGGCATAACTTTTTCTGCCCCTAGGACAACTAAACAAAATAGTGTAGTAGAATGAAAAAATAGAACCCTATAGGAAATTTCCCAAAATATATTCAATTAATACAACCTACCAATTTAAATGTGTGATAATGCTATTAATGCAGATTTTTATATAATAAATCAAGTCTGAATTAGGCATATCCTTAACAAAACTTGTTTTGAGTTGTAGAATAATTGGAATCCCAGTATAAAATATTTTAATGTTTTTGTATGCAATGTAAATTGTTTTAAAAAATAATTATAATATAGTTAAATTTTCCTCAAAAAGTGATGAAGGAATATTCCATAGATATTCAACATCAAGAAAATCTTATAGATTTATTAATAACAAAACCAAATGTGTAGAGGAATCTGTTCATGTCGTGTTTTATGAAACATATCCCCATTAACCTAATACCTCACTAGGGTATCTTGAAGAGGATATGTCAAATATTTACATTAATGCTAAACCCTCTAACCAACCTAAAAGAGAATCTGTTAAAACATGCAGTACTTGAAATTATCTAAAATCTTTCCACAATGGACCAGAACAAAGTGACTAACCTGAAATAAGTATACCTACTTTTACTAGACAATCAAGAAATATTAAAAACCAAACCCTAGATTCTATAGTGGGATATTTAGATAGAGGAACTCAAACTACAGCTTCCCTGACAAATAATGTTGAACATAAATCATTCTTCTCACAACTTGAACCTAACAAAATCTGTGATGTAATCCATGATGAATTTTTGGTGATGTCTGTGTAAGAAGAAATTAATCTGTTTGTGTGAAAAAAGTTATGGAATCTTATTGATAGACCAAATCATAACATGACCATAGGAACTACATTGGTGTTTATGAATTAATTGTATTAAGTTATAAATATAGTTTTAAATAATACTATATTTTTTACAGAAGGATATAATCAAGAAAAAGAAGCAGGTTATGATAAATCCATTGCACTCGTAGTTGGGCTTGAAGCCATTAGAATCTTACTTGCCTATGCAGCACACATGGATTTCAAATTTTATGAAATTGATGTAAAAAGTGGATTCTTAATTTTTTATATAATTTTGGATGTTTTTTTGAACAAACCTCAGGTTTTACAAAACCAAATTTTCCAAATCATGTTTTCAAATTAACTAATACATTATATGGTTTGAAATAAGCCCTAAGACCTTAATATGATAGATCAATTAATAGTATTATTTCTAAAGGTTTTAAAAAAGCATTTTTTGATCCTACATTACTTATAGAAATAATTTATAATGAAGTAATAATATCTCAAATATATGAAGTTGATATTATTTTTGGTTCATCTAAAAATTCATTATGGAATGATTTTTAAAAAATGCTGCAAACTGAATTTGAAATGATTTTGATTGGTGAACGTAAATACTTTCTTGGATTTAATGAAATTCAAAATAAATAAGGTATCATTAAAAATATAATTAAATACAATAATGTTTTTTTGAAAATATATGGCCTTGATATCATTAATTTTAGTGAAACACCTATGAGTAGTACATGTAAGCTGGATCTTGATGAAAATGGGAAATACATTGATCAAAATACCTAAAGAGGAATGATTGAGAGTATTATTTACATAACAACTAGTAGTTAGACATCATTTTTAGTGTGTTTATGTGTGAAATATTTGAAGAAAACCCAAGATATACCCATTTGAATGAAATTTAAATAGTGTTAAAATTCCTAAAATAATAAAAATTAGGATTTTTTTACCTAATATGACAACCTTTGGATATGGTTTGTTATTCAGATGAAGACTTTGGTGGATGTATATTAGATAGAATGATCTCTTCTGTAACATGTCACATTTTGGGAAAGTCTATAATTTCATGGTGTAGTAGAAAGAAAATTTCATCTACAATATCAAATGCTAAAGTACAGCACAATGTTGCTGGTAGTTTTTATGCACATATTTTGTGGATAAAACACACTTTATTAGATTATGGACATCAATTCTAAAATATCCCTATAAATTGCGACAATACAAGTGATATTAACATTTCTAGGAGTCTAATTTCTCTTTCTATCACAAATTATATTGATTTAATGAATTACTAATTCAGAGATCATTATAAAAAAGGTGATACAACTCTTGAGTTTTTTTTGGGATAAACATCAATTTGCTCACATTTTAAAAATTCCAATAAACACTGAGAGAATGAGATATATTAGAAATAACCATGGAATGATAAATCTATATAGACTATCCAACTTTATCCTTTTTGAAAAAATTATTTTTCTAAATCACCGATCTGTGAAACAGATCGGTGAAACCAATCGTTGAAATCGATCAGTGAATCCAGTTAGTGAAACCAATTAGTTAAACTCATCATTTCATATTGACATGTAAAATAGATCTTGTGATACCCATTGGGGGAGAATAATACCATTAGTCTAAAACTAAAACCGGTAGTGAATTTTTAGTAAATAAGTCTGTCTATTTATTTTTAAAAAAATCATCACAAATTTGTACACTTTATTTTACTGTTATACTATATTATGATTTTATGAATTAAAATCCATAAATTATTACATTAATTCAATCCCAACTACTTGTACCCTTTGACCCTTCACTAACCTCACTTTACATTTGAGGCTCCGACCATACAACTTCCTTTAAACCCGATCCTTCAGAATATCATGGGTAAATCGCGCGATGGAAGGACCGTGGGAATATTCATTGGCCAAGAATCCTAGTAGAGAATCTAGTAGTGCCTTTGGTTTTAGAAATCATGGTTTGGGAAGCAGATCAGTAACCCTATAGAAATAAGTGTCTTCTGAATGGTTATTTTCAAGCAAGTCTCTCATGTGTAATGTTCTGGAGTCATAAGGGTGGATTAACTAGTTTGCAAACAATGAGAGAGCATTCCATCCTCAAATTTTACAACCACTATATCTCAAATTAAATTTATTTTTGGAAGGATATGAGGAGGATTAGATGTAGTCAGTGGTAATGGTTAATAAAATCTCTTTTACATCAATGGATTGGGCCGAATTCGTGGATATGCCACTATGTGGATCATAATCAGACTATCATGGTAATATAACACCAAAATCATATTTTTTTCATATGAATAAGAATTGAAAAAATTTGACAAGAAATGAGGAATCATTGAGAGAAACAACTGTAGAATTATAAGGAGAGGATAGTTTTCTTTTTATGTTTATCCAACACCAAATCTTCCCAAGGAAGTGATATTATTATAACTTGAAGTATCATGATTTTTTTTTTGAATTTTTTTTAATGAATGGGGTGGAAGTTAATTTATGTAGGTACCTTGTGGTACATATTTCTAATATTATGAAAACATGTAAAAAGTCAACCTATTCATACTACCTATGGATGCTTTCTTCAATGTTGACAATGCTAGGGTGTGTGGAGGATAAGGATGAAGTGATCATTACTTGTAGCAGTTTTTAACAACATAAATACATCTACAAGAGGATAAAGGTATTTTGGAGCCCATTGGTGAGAATATGGGTGGAATATGAGGAGAAATATTATGAGGATTATAATCTTATAGATAATTCTACAAGACCAATAGATCGTCCTGATCCATGTCTCAGACCTAGTGATCAGATTGTGTATTCAGATCATGAAGAACCTAGTCCCAAGTGGCAGAGATAAGGGGGGTATCCTATAGGTTATAGGGGTGACCTAGATATTGATGAATGTCTTAAATATGTCTCATGTGTCCTTTACAGTCCACCATTAGAATTACCTTCTCGAGAACCTTTGTTGGGTGATGATGAGGTAGAAGTGACTAACATCTTTCGAGTGGAAGGATATGATTGTAAGTATAATGATTATGAGGATGATGAGGAGGAGGAGGATGAGGAGAATGATTGTGATCAGGTTAGGTACTGACTAAAAGCTATATAAGTTGTTTACACTTCTGGTGAAGAATCGGTGCATATAGAAGATCATGAGTCGATAGACAGGATGGTGCTGATCCTAGAGGATATGATGATAATGCTCATGATAATGATAGAGATGCATGAAATGAGAAAATTCATAACCTCCATGATTATGCTCATTATATCATTCCAAAAAAAATGAAATTATGGTTGCAGGTCAAGAATAAGAATAAAAATCTCTAGTTGCACATATCTTTCAGAATGAGGAGGGTCCCCATGTGGCTGGAGTGGCTCAAGCATCTGGAGTAGCTGATGTTCAAGAAGAATATCCTACTCAGAATGCACCAGTGGTTATGAATGTTTTTTTATCTAGAAATAAAGATAAATATGATGATGAATCGTGGATTGTACCTATTACTCATGGAAGAAGAGTATGAATTGATATTTTAGAGCCTAAATACTTGAATTATTCTGGTGGGTGGAATAGAAATCAGGGATATATTCTATTTGGGCTGGATTTTGATTCGAATGAGGAGATGGTATCCCCTCCATCTCCACAAGCTGATGTGTAATTGGTTTCTCCTACTTCACCTATTTTTTCTAAATGTTGATGAGCTTATTGAACCTTCACTTCCTAGAAACTATGTTACCTTGGTTGATCTGGAGAAATTCAAACCTGAAATTTTTAATATGTGAGATCCTATATTGGATTTATGTGTGATGCTTCTATATCTAGGATAATTTCAGAGGTAAATGTTTCTAAGATTTCAAGAATGGTGATTCAAAAGATACAACCCAACCAAATCACTACAATCGATACCACTATTATAAATAATACAGTACTAAGAGAGTATGTAATGAAAATTGGTTAGTATATGGTATCCTTATCCAATTATTTCAACAACACACTTGGTGGTGTAATGGAGGTTATTATAAACAATTTTACCCATCTAATGATTCTATATTTGTAAAATTTGAATTATGCTCTTGGGAAAAAAATTTCTAGGTCATCTAGTTCAAAAATTACTAGGGCTGATGCTACTATGGAGTCCCTCATGAATGTGATGAGTGAAAAATTGATGTCCATTCAGAGTTAATCAAATAAATAGATTCTTTGTAAGGTTCACAGGAACATTGAAATTTTTTATAATATGGTGAGACGGTGTACAAATGAGTCATCTCCTTATCAAAAATTGATTAGAGAAAATGTGGTCTGGTATATTTCCAAAATCTACACAATGCATGATCTGAATATCAATTTTAAGTACCTAACTAAGAACCTCAGTATAAAACCAGTGACTGAGGCCATCAAGAATAAAGTGATCTAGTTGAAATATTTTACACCAACATTGGAAAAGATCATGGAGAACAAGGAGGATTTTAAAAATTCTATGCGGTATGGGCTGAAATTATAAGTGATTTTATCATGATTTTGAAGCCCTACCTTCCTGTGAATGATAAAGCTATAGTGGTCCATACCGCTTCCTCCCTTAGACCTAGTTACCCGACTCTTACTAAATTGGTAGTCTCTCAACCCTTATATCATATTAGGTTAGTGATCCTAGAGTAGTCTCAATTTAATATTCTTTTCGAAAAGAGACCAAGCCATTCAGATATTGTTCCTGTAGGTGTAGATTTACCTAGTGTTTCCATTCAATCTACCCTTCCTACGTCTAGAAAACCACCTGTTTCTCCTTATATTAAACCTTTTGAAAAAGTGAAAGCTCGTAAAAATCCCATGCATTACTTGTGGATCATTTTTTTGATAGGTCATCATACTTTTCTTTTGATGGTTTTACACTTTGCATTAATGAATATAAATTTGACTTCCATATGTTTCATATATTTTTTGATTTTAATTATACTTTATATTCCTTACTAGTAATCCAAAAGGGGGAAATATATGGATTTCATCAAATCTTCATAAAATGGGGATAAATATTTGTATAGACTACACACTTACCCTACAGGGGTGAGTAACTCTGGCATATGAATGATGGAATGTAATAAAAAAACAATATAACTTACTAAGTGGGAGAAAGAAAGTGCTCGAATATAACTCTATTAAAAGGAATCTCCTATAAATACCGGGACAAAATTTTTAAGGGGGTGCTTAAAAGGAAATATTTTATAGTTATGTTATGAATTTACATTCACTTATGGTATTCTAATTAATGTAATTTTTTTTCCTAAATATCTTATATAAATCAATAATTCCATGATTTGTGATTATAAAAATGGGAGAGATTGTGGGACCCTTTTGAGATTGTGGTTTTAATAAACACAAATCATTCCAATTTATAAATCCTGGTAATTTAGATATTATGTTTTAACTAATGTTAATCATGTAAATCACTATTTATAAATGAATAAATTATATCTCTTGGTATAATGAATTTTAACATGTCAATAAATTATGGATATTTATGTTTCAATATATTTACAAGTGTACATTTTCATGTAATTATGAATTTCACTTAATTAGGGGTTATTCAATATAAGATAAGCACATTTTACTTTTCTTTGAAGCTCCTAATAATGATAGTTCAAATGAGCCATCATTGGCTTACTCACCGATGAGGACTCACCAATCAAAGATGACACTGATGCAGGACTCACTGATAAAAAAACTACACATTGATGGATACTGTAACCGATGATTGTTCACACTGATAGTTCAAGTGACTTACTATTGGATGAATCACCGATGGGTGACACACCGGTTGTTCAAAGGACTTAACGATGCACGAGTCACTGATTGGTGACATGCCATTAGTAAAAGGACTTACCAATACATGAGTCTCCAAAGGGTGACACACTGATAGTTAAAAATGATTCATCGATGCCATGATAGACAGATACAACAAATGAATCTCTGATTCCCATTTTCATTGATACCAATAGAAAGGACTCATCAATATGGACATTCACCGATGCTAACAGAACGATACTTATAACTCTCTTATATTCATAGAAAAATATTTTTAATTTGTTAATTACAATATATGTCTAGCGATCATATTTAGAAAAATTAACATTTCTGACATTATTTATTGTTTTCTGTATGATATTCATAGGATAGTATGAGGTACATGAGCATGTGAAGATCATTGAGTTTTCTATAAATTAATGTATAAAATAATTACAAGCTAGATCATTCAATATGCGATAAAAGGTGAAATACCTAAAGCAGGTGAAGAAGTGCAGAACACCTTCAATTATTGAGCATAATTCAAAACCCCAAAACTCAAAATGAAGAGCATATGGGGAGATCAACAGGAAAAGCTAAATCTGATGAACTAACCTAAACATATTACCAACATGAAAATGAACATTTCACTTTCCTGGAAGCCAGACCACAGAGAATGAAATTATCTGTTTTAGATTCTACTTCTAGAAGGGAACTCAAAAATAATTTCCACTACATCAACCATGTTCAGAGCTACACTACATGACACACAGAGTCTTGTAAACCTAACTCCACATCTTTATATATGTTTTTTTCATTTATATATATTTATGAGTAGTGCGTGTAGCTATCTGTTACACACACACACTGACTCTTGTGCCTAACTGGAGGATACATGGTATCCTCAAACTCACAATCTATGTATCACTTTGTCTCCCACATTAAAATGTGACAGAGGTCATGTGTGACCTGTTTGTTGTTTTTTACATGATGAAATTTGGTAGAGGTCATGTGTGACATAGACATAATTGTGTGATGTTGTGAACACTGATCCAAGGTGTTGATCAATTTTTTTATTAATTTAATCTTCATGGTTTCCGGTGATCACCAAGTGGAGAGGATTAAGTCTCAGCATGAGACCGAACCTCTTGTTTTTATTTCTGCTGTGTATTTTGTAATTTTCTTATATAGTTTTGTCACAAATTTCATTCAAATAAAGTTAATCTCTGATAGTTAGTTTAGAAAGGCATTATAATACTTTTTATCTAGTAGATTAGTTTCAAAATTTATATTAATATATAGATTAGTGTAACTGAGAACTAATCAATCTCTTGAGAAATTAATTGATCAATCACGACCCTTATAAATTCAATACAAACCAAATTATATTATATTTTTAATTTGGGGATATTTTCAACTAACTAATCTTCAAATAAAGTTTTTTATATATACTCAATCCACCAATCACTTGAGTATTCTAGTCCGACCCAAAATTATTATCCACCAACATCTTTTAATATCACACAAGAAATGGGAACATATAACCTAGAAATCATTCTTATGTATACCCAAAAAACCATTTCAATCATAATATTATTGACAACTATCCACCAATGGGAAATACAATTCTTTATGAAATGTAACTCATTTACAAAAAAATAAATATTAACTACATATATCACAACTAATGAAGAAAAAAACCTCTAAAATAGATCATAGCTAATTGAAATTTCTTCCTTATACATATGAAAATGTGGATTTAATTGATTAAAAAAACCCTAATCCAATATCTTATGTCATGAAATAGAAATATCATTAGTCTTATGAACATAGTTCATAAATTCATTAAATTGGAAACAATTAACATGAACTCAAAATGCCGATAATGATGCATGATGTCTGTATTCAATTTATACACATATTTCACCGATATGTGATGGTACCATTATAGAGAATAAAACATCTATAACATGATATATCCCTTCAAATAATATAATATATCAATAATGCATCATAGGGGAAAATGAATGATTATAATAGACTAATTTATGGGATGATAATTGATAAAAAGTAACATACATTCATATGCCTTCTTCGTGAATGAAATCTAATATCTTCATGAAATAAAGTAGGTTGAATAAAAACTCTATATAGAAGATCATAAATCTATATAAATAGTAATTTTGAATACAATGATAACATCAAATACAGAGATATAGAAATCATAGGGGAAAAAGAAAAACACTCTCTCTTAAAGGTGATTTATATCATGGTTATAATATTACAACCCCATTATGTAAAACCTCATGTTAATATTTTGAAACCATCATAAATATTATTTGATATGCGAGTACTATACTCAATATCAACTCGGTCAAATTAGAGGAAATTGTTTGATAACAAAATTTCTTATCAAATGGTCCAGATCACTAATTTACACTGGATTCATCACATGATTGATAAAAAATATAAAACTCCCCTAGAAGTAAACATAATGTGCTTATGATATTAAAAAAAGATCATGTAGAAGATGAAATCGTATAGCAGTATCTGAAAAAATAACTGTTCTCAAGAATAATGATGATTTCCTAAACTCGTCTCGCAATATATTAGTATATTATACAATCTAGGATGACCTCCTACTATACCGTTCAACACCAAGGGAATTAGATGTCACCCCACGTGAATTATATTAACTTGAAATAGGGTTGGTGTAATAACAAAGTGTTTAGACCACTAATAATAAAACTCATACTCCAATTGTTTAAATATAATAGTGGTACCTTAAATCATGTATGTCCATCATATTATTTAAATAAAAAACCACATGCATTTTACAATTTTCTATTCAACAATATATATTTATGTCATGTCTTATAACCTCATGGCTCTACAATAAATTGATTATTTTATGGATGATGTTAATATGGAGGCAATTTTTTTCAAAAAAAATATCCTCTTTGTTGAGAAAAACAGGAGAACTATACTGCTGTGACTACAAAATAGTATCATACTATAATAATATAACATGAATAAGGATACACGATCAATTTGGATTAGAGAGAAATACCAGGCATTGAATCCTTTTATGACCATGGCCACTCCAATAAAACTAAAAAACACCTGAGATCCAATTATATTTCATTCAATTTACAGATCCATTGAAATAAGATAACAGTAATAAAACCTAACTCCATGATATATAAAATAGTCTCACATAGTAACTGATAACTGTTGATCAGGGACCCAATCCTCTATGTGATCACATGAATTCATTCTCATCGTGTTATTCTCAATCTAATTATTCTCAATAAAATATAAATTTTCCAATACCCAAATATGCATTGATAATGTGAATCGGGGATATAAAATTTGATAACCAGATGTGGCATTACATATAAAATCGACACAATAGAATCTTCATCATGTAATGTGTCTGAATTATAATAAATTTTTTTCTAAAATTTATTTCCATACATGCATTGTCAAGAGATCCACTAGAGACAATAATTCATCCTCATCCAATGTTTCTAATTCTCATTCAAGGAATGGAACTAAACCTTGAATTGAACATGGATCTACAAAAAAAATATTATCCTCTGAATCCCCATGAAATAAAATAAACCACATAATAGAAGCTACTCACAATAGTATGATAGCTAATAGAATCCAATCCTACCATCTAGAACATATCCATTCATAGGTGTTCTCCAACTCATCCATATTTTAATAATTATTTTTATCAAAAGTCTAGAAGTCATATTTTTTAAACATAACATTGAATCTCACAATGTTATTTCATTCAAATATAATATTTTTAAACCCCAATTTTCTAGTTATCTACTAGTATATCTTATCATACATTAGAAAGATGAACCTCACTAAGACATCAGTGGGGAACCACTTATACTAAACATAAATAAGTTATAGTATTATTAAAACTATATTATATAATAATAAAAATTATTTAATTTAGATTTATCAAAACTCCCATCATCTACCCAATTTATTCCAAGACACAATAAATGATTATGGTTGGAGCTTGCATTTTTCTCTACCCAGAATGTTGTATCACCTTAACTATTTGTTGAGTCTATAAGGTTTTCCTTATGACTTTTACATTTCTTCTTGTTTTGAAAATCACAAACATCTTATCTTAAAGAAAATCGCTTATATAAGGAAAATCGTTTTTATATGGAAAAGTGCTTTTATAAGGAAAACTGCTTTTGTAAGAAAAATTATCCTTATCATATTTTCATCCATATATTTATTAAGTATAAGATTCAGATTCATTTCTATATTCTTGGAATTGTTTGAAACTTTGATATAATGAATTCTATTTTAGGATCCGAATTCTGTATGAGAACTGTAACAAAGTTTCATTCTGAATTCCAGATACGAACTCTTATTAAGTTCTACTCCGAATTCTGGATACGAATTCTCATTATGAATTCTGATGACGAATTCTCATTATGAATTCTGATGACGAATTCTCATTACGAATTCTGACGACGAATTCTCATTCCGAATTCTCATTCTGAATTTAGCTATTAAACAGAATCTGATTATATTTGTTTTATACACTATAAATTTATTTAGACTCTGAAAATTTTTTTTGGTTAGACTTCGAACATTCATTTTGCTTACGCTTTTATAATTTGTCTACTCTTTAATATTTTTTTTACACTCTGAACCTTCACTCCGAATCTTCAATCCGAACTTTTGAGTTAGACTTAAAACGATGTCATACATTCTGTTACAGTTGTTTTGTTATAAAACGATGTCGTCTATTATATTATAAAATAACCGTTGGTTAAGTTACACGTGTACAGGTCCCTCCGACTTTTAAGGAAAATATGACCGTTGGAAAGGAGGCCGACCTTGCCTATAAATAGGAGTTCATTTGAAAGAGCTCATGACTGATAGATAACTTCTTCAACATTGTGCACACATGCTGTTGAAGTGATTTCTAGAGAGAGAGGCTCTTATTAACTCTCAAATGTTCATGCGACTCTGAATGTTGGTGATTACATTCGAGGAATTCCGGGGATAGGAAGACAGAGGTACTGACTACCTTGAAGTTTGAGGGCTTCCTTGCTGAGGAAGATAGAGGTTGCCAACTACCTTGAAGTTGAGGGCTTGCGGGGATAGCAAGACAGAGACTTCGATCTTCGTATTGAGGGCTTACCCTGGTGTGGGTAAGACAGACTTGATCGAAAGTATAAATCAAGGGACCTTTATCCACGGTTTTTGGATAACCTTCTCTTTGGGTTAAAAGACTTATATCTTGTTACTTGTAGTTTTACTACTTGTTTGTTTCCATTGCATTTTATATTGTAAGAGAGGTATAAATTTCTCATACATCCTTACTTGTACTCTGTTTCATTTAGATTCTATAATCTTTAAGGTAGACTCTCATATTGTAATCTTTTGTTATGTTTCAATTTTCGGAACCATATTTCCGGAACCTACTTTCGGAATCTCTTTCCAGTTTTAGGAAAGTTCATAGGAATTGAAGTTTATAAATTATTCCTTATTCCAAATTTTCATTTGGTGTTATAGGTGTTATGAATTTTCTTAGTTTAAACATTGTTAATATTAGCCCTTTCCTTTGCTTAAGGAAAACATAGTTATTCGTAACTAACTTTAAAGGTTCCAAAGGAATTTTTAAAGTATAAAATTCACCCCCTCTCTTGTATATTGAGAATCTACAACACTAGTTCGATCCTATAATTGGTATCAGAGAAGGTCTCTAAAATACTTGTACTCACGTATACGTTTTTCTTGATAAGTTTTTCATTCCGAACTTTGTTATTACAAAAAAAAATTCTAACAAGTTTGTCTGCCAAAAGTTATTTTAAGTATGCCAAGAATTAATGTTGGTTCCATTGATAATCTAAATCCTACAAGACCACCAATATTTGATGGTAATGATTATGAGTACTAGAGAGATTGAATGAAAACTTTTGTTATCAATACTGGAGTAGACAACTTTGTTATGCTTACAGGTGATTATAAAATTTAGGATAAGGAAGTTAGAACTTTTACTAACCAGGAAAATCAAGATTATCAACTCAATTATAAGGTAAACAATACTTTACTTTGTTCAATGACTAGAAATATATATAGATAAATTTCTTCTTGTGAAGTAGCTAATTGTATCTGGAAGAAGTTAGAGGTAACACACTTTGGATCTTCTAAAGTGATTGAGACTAGGAGAGCTATGCTTAGAGATGAATATCATGGCTTCAATTTTCCTTATGGAGAACCAATATGTAAATTTCAACAGAGGTTTATGACTATTGTCAATAGTTTACAGTCTATGGGAGAGAAATGGTTAGATGATGAAGCACTTGTGGATAAGATAATTGATATTATGCCCAATGACTGGGAATCCAAAAGAACTGCTATAGATGAGAATAGGAAGGTCACTCAAATTTTTCTTGATGAGTTATTCGGAACTCTTATACAACATGAAACCAGAATGAAGAGAGATGCTGACAACATCAAAAAGAAGAATGAGAATGGTATTGTTGCTTTTACAACAAAATTAAATCATATGAAAGCTATGACTCCTGAGAGAGTAACCAGATCCAAGTCTAAGAAGATAGTTGTTCAATCAGAATCTAGTGAAAGTGAAATCTCAGAAAATGAGTTAGCAAATATTGCTCTAAGGATGAACAAGATAGCTTGTCAGAAAAATTTCCAATCCAAGTATAAGAAAAATGATAGGAAAGATAAGAAAGATGGAGAAGTTACTTGTTATGAATGCAAGAGAGCTGGATATAATAGACCGGGTTTCCCTTTGCTCAAAAAGAAAGAAAGGAAATAAAGTCATTCAGAAAGGAATAGAAAGAAGTATTATAAAGCCAGAGCTAAGAATGCTCTGAAAGAAAATGACACCTGGAGTGCCTGTGGTGGTTATTCTTCAGATGAATCCTCTGATTACAAATCTTAAGGATAGAAGATTCTTGGTCATGTAGCCAGATTACCTATGGATAATCATTGTTTTATGGCTAAGGTATGAAATGCTGAATCATTTACCAATGGTTCTTTAAATTATAATGATAGTAAGTATAATAACTCTTCTGATGAAGAAAATACTTTACCTACTTATGAAGAAGTCTCTAGGTTTGCTGAACTTCTTGAGATTGAGAATTCTAAACTCAATAAGAAACATGATAAGGCAAACTCTAGGAATTCTATTCTTACAAAAGAGATATCAGATCGTTCTAAGGATCATGATAGGAAAAATGTTGTATTTGAAAGTATTTCAAAAAATCTTGAGGAAGTAAGTTCTGAGAAGAACCATCTTTCTAAAGAGTTAAAAAAAGTAATTTCTAAGAAATTTTTTTTCGAGCCTAGCTCTAGTTCTGAAACTAATTATTTTGAGGATAAAAACTTGGTTATAAAACTCATGTCCAAAATTTTTTCCTTAAAGAAGTTTTTATTAAACATTACCCATGGTAATGAAAATTTTGATAAAATGTATTCCCAAATACAACCTTTAAGAAATAAATCCGGATTTGGTTATACCCATGCAAAACCATTTTTAGTAACAATTATTTTGTTCCTCAAAGTGCCCCATTTTGTACTAAGTGTCAATGTGGTGGTCACTGGGCAAAGAATTGTTCCTTAAACAAAACCCAATCCTTAGGATTTCACAAAGATTACTTTTCCAAGAAGATGTGGGTTCCTAAAATTGTGTTATTTGGAAATATCGGATCCAAACAAGTCTGGATTCTGAAAGTCTAAATCTCTTCTTGATTTCAGGAAAATAAAGAGAGTACCAGCAAAAATACATTGTAAATGGATAGTTGATGTTCCCAAAACATGACTGGTAACAAAAGCTAGTTTGAAAATATTATCAAAACGAAAGGAAGAAAGGAAACTTTCGGAGATAATTCTAAGGGAGAGATTTTTGGTATTGGTAATATTGTTCATTTAGGAAAAACATTTATTTCAAATGTTCTTTTTGTTAAAGGTCTTAAGCACAACCTCATTAGCATAAGTTAGTTATGTGATGAAGGTTACCTTGTGAAGTTTAGGAATGATAATTGCTTAGTTCACAATTCCAAGGAAGAATTTATTCTCTCAGCCAATAGGCAAGAGAATGTTTACACTTTGAACCTAGAAGACCTCAGGAGCCATGATATACCTTTCCTAAGTGCAATGGAATATCATTCCTAGTTATGGAATAGAAGATTAGGTCATTGTAACCTTATAAATCTATGTAAACTCTCTAAGAAGAAACTAGTTAAGGTTCTCCCGGAGCTTAGATTTGATTCTTCTAAAGTTTGTGATCCTTTTCAATATGGCAAGAAACATAAATCTAGTTTTAAATCGATTGGTGAAGTCTCACCAACTGATGCATTGCAGTTAGTGCACATGGATCTTTTTGGTCCAACACAAACAGGAAGTATTGGAGGAAAATACTATGGGTTTGTTCTAGTTGATTATTACACTAGATTTACTTGGGTTTATTTTCTAGAAAGGAAGTCTGAAGATTTTTCATATTTCAAAAGTTTTAGAGCTCAAGTAAAAAATGAGAAAAACCTTCCATTGAAAACTATTCATAGTGATCATAGAGGATAATTTCAAAATTCTGATTTTGAAACTTTTTGTAGTAGAAATGGTATTACTCACAATTTTTCAATACCTAGAACTCCTCAAAAAATGGTGTAGTTGAGAGAAGAAATAGAATTTTTCAAGATATAACTAGAACCATGTTGATTTCATATTCTATAGCTAGACATTTCTGGGCTGAAGAAGTAAGTACTGCTTGATATACTATAAATCGAGTTTTGATTAGACCTTTTCTTAATAAAACCCCTTATGAGTTATGGAATGGTAGAAAACCAAGACTATCCTACTTCAATGTTTTTGGTTGAAAAGTATTCATTTTTAATAGTAAAGATAACCTTCATAAATTTGCACCAAAATCTGATGAAGGAAGTTTCTTAGGTTATTCCACAACTTCTAAGGCTTATAGAGTTTTTAATAAAAAATACTTGTACTGTTGAAGAAATAGTACATGTAAAATTTGATGAGTCTGATCCTTTTGTTTTTAAACCATCCCAGCCTACATCCTCGGATGTGTTTTCAAAAACTGATTGTCAACCTTTGACAGAAGAACCTTCTGATAAGGATAATGTTCAAGAAGATACTTCTGAAACATTTACCTCGGATGACTTTCTACCCTATGTTGATGAACAGGCTTTTAAAAACCCAAATCAGGTGTTTCTTAAGAATCATCCCAGTGATAGTATCATTGGTGATGTAAATCAACCTGTAAGGACTAGTAGTTCCTTAAGAAATGAAGTATAACATCTATCATTTCTTTCCCAATTAGAACCTAAAATCACTGATGAAGCTTTAGGTGATGATGATTGGATCAAAACCATGCAAGATGAACTAAATGAATTTGAAAGGAATAAAGTATGGACTTTGGATGAAAGACCTAAGGAAACTTCTGTTATTGGAGTAAAATGGGTTTTCAAAAATAAATCTGATGAAAATGGAGTCATAGTAAGAAATAAAGCTAGACTTGTTGCTAAAGGCTATAATCAGCAAAAGGGAATAGAATATGAAGAAACATATGCTCCAGTAGCTAGACTTGAATCTATCTGTATTCTACTTGCCTTAGCAGCATTCTTTAATTTTAAACTTTTTCAAATGGATGTGAAATGTTCTTTTCTTAACGGTTATGATGAAGAGGAAGTTTTTGTTGAACAACCTCCTGGCTTGGAAGATACAAAACAACCTGATTATGTTTTTAGACTTACCAAAGCTCTGTATGGCCTTAAACAAGCCCCACGAGCATGGTATGATAGACTCACTGGATTTTTTCGTCAAAATAACTATGTTAATGGAAATGCAGATCCAACTCTTTTTATAAAGAAAGATAAGAAAAATGTTTTGATTGTTCAAATTTATGTTTATGACATCATATTTGGTTCAACTCAACAATCTTTAACCGACTATTTTGCAAGTCTAATGAAATCTGAGTTTGAAATGAGTATGATGGGTGAGTTAACTTTTTTCCTTGGTTTTCAAATTTCTAAAAAACCAGAAGGAATCTATATATCTCAACATTAGTATATTAAATATCTTCTCAAAAAGTATGGTTATGACAACAATAAGAGTATAAGTACTCCCATTGGTACCTCAAACTCTTTAGATCTTGATGATGCTGGGAAACCAGTAGATCAAACAACTTTTATAATCTCTACCTGAGACCCCAGGAGGAAACTTTGTCACTATGGAAGAGGCAGTTACTAAGCATGTTGAGGAAGTAGAGCAGGTTGAGCAAGTCGAAGAAGAAGAAGCAGTTGCTGAAGGTAATGGTGACACCAGAGATGTTTTAAACCAAGTAGATTATTATAAGGGGACTCCTTCGGAACATTTGTCGCTCTGAACCTCAGAATATGAGTCTTCTATGTTTGTCACTGCAGTGATGGATGAGGATAATGGAGAAGAAGATATAGCTTATCATACAGAGGAAGAACAACTTCTACATGATATTTCACAAATGGAGAATGTAGAGGTTGGTGCTCAGAAAGTTGCTGATGAGGAAGACAATGTTGTTCATGTGTCTGACAGTGAAAAGAGAACTCCAGAATAGGAATCCATTCCTAAAAAGGACAAGGGAAAACAACTTGTTGTTGATACCCCGAGCTCAGTGGTTGTAAAGAAAAGGGAAGTTGGTGATTCTTCTAAAAAGAAAGTTGAGCATTTTGAAGAAGAAAATTCTCCAAGAAAAGTCTCGGATTCAGAGTCATCTTCGTTGGGGAATGAATTTGTTTTCCAGTCATTAAAGAAGTTGGTGGGTACTATTCCGACTTTCTCTAGTATTGATTCAAGATGCCAGATGATCCAACAAGCTTTGAATCAGAAAACAGACTCTGTATCCATGGTTATGGATAAATGTGTTGAGATAGAGGCTTAGTTCCAAACTTTCTTTGTCGGCTATGAAGCCCATAAAAGACCTTGAAAGAGGATGACTAGTTGGTCAAGGAAGACTGTAGAAGAGATGAGGCTCTTTGATGAATTCCAAGAAAATGTGAAGGATGCCTTTGAGACAGAAGACAGGAAGATAAATAAATTTACTTCATTCTTTGAAGAAAAGTTGACAGATGAAAATAATTTCTAGATTCAAGAAGTCAGAGATCTGAATGGGAAGCTGAATTCTGTTTCTCAAAACTGGAAGTATGAAAGGGATCATCGGATTGAGTTTGAAGAAAAGTTGTTAAAGCAAGAAAAAATCTTGAAGGCTCAGGAAAAAAAGCATCAAGCCCAGGAGGAAAATATTGAAGTTCAAAGTGAAATAATTGTTGTGTTAGAGAAGAAAGCCGAGGAAGACCATAAAGACTTGAAGAATATAAAGACTATTCTTCAGGGTCTCATGGCGAAGGAAAAAGATCCAAAATAGACAGATCCAATCTTTTGTTGTTTCTAAATTTCCTTGTTTCCAAGATTTCAAACTTAATGAAAATTTGTGCTTTCTTGATTCTTTTTGTTGTTACATCTCATTTTTCAGGTACCTTGTTATATTTTCCATTCCCTTGAATTCTTTTTGAAAATCACAAAGGGGGAGAAGGAAAAGAACCCTAATAAAGTGAAAAAGAATCTTAACAAAGGGTGAGAAAAAAAATCTCTAATAGAGTTTATCTAAGGGGGAGTTTTATAAAGAAGAATTTCTTATTCAAAATGAAATATCATTCCGGAAATCTAGAATACAATCCTTAGAGTTTCAAAGCCTAAGGGGGAGTCAGTCGTATTCATCAATATCCTTAATGCAAAGGGAGATAAGCCTTTATGTTTTCTTTATTCTTAGAATTTCTTTCTCGAAAGGATGTTTGTGGTTTCCAAAAAGGGGGAGATTGTTGAGTCAATAAGGTTTTCCTTATGACTTTTCCATTTATTCTTGTTTTGAAAATCACAAACACCTTATCTTTAAGAAAATTGCTTTTATAAGGAAAATCACTTTTATAATTAAAATTGATTTTATAAGGAAAACTAATTTTGTAAGAAAAATTATCCTTATAATATTTTCATCCATATATTTCTTAAGTATAAGATTCGGATTCATTTCTACATTCTCGGAATTATTTGAAACTTTGATATGAAGCATTCTGTTTTAGGATCTGAATTCTGGATGAGAACTGTAACAAAGTTTCATTCCAAATTCCGGATACGAACTCTGATTAAGTTCTACTCCGAATTCTGGATACAAATTCTCATTACGAATTCTGATGACGAATTCTCATTATGAATTATGATGATGAATTCTCATTACGAATTCTGATGATGAATTATCTTACGAATTCTCATTCTGAATTTACCTATTAAACAGAATCTGATCATCTTTGTTTTATACACTCTGAATTTTTTTAGACTCTGAAAATTGTTTTTGGTTAGACTCCGAACTTTCATTTTTCTTAAGCTTTTATAATTTGTCTAATCTTTAATAGTTTTTTTTACACTCTGAACCTTCACTCCGAATCTTCACTCTGAACTTTTGAGTTAGACTTAAAACGATGTCGTACATTCTGTTACACTTGTTTTGTTATAAAATGATGTCGTCTATTCTGTTATAAACTAACTGTTGGTTAAGTTACACGTGTACAGGTCCCTCCGACTTTTATGTAAAATATGACCGTTGGAAAGGAGGCCGACCTTGGCTATAAATAGGAGCTCATTTGAAAGTGATCATGACTGATAGATAACTTCTTCAACATTGTGCACACATGCTGTTGAAGTGATTTCTAGAAAGAGATGCTCTTATTAACTCTCAATGCTTCGTGCGACTCCAAATGTTGGTGATTACATTCGAGGACTTCTGGGGATAGGAAGACAGAGGTACCGACTACCTTGAAGTTCGAGGGATTCCTTGCTGAGGAAGACAGAGGTTGACATCTACCTTGAGGTTGAGGGCTTGCGGGGATAGCAAGACAGAGACTCCGATCTTTGTATCGAGGGCTTACCATGGTGTGGGTAAGACAGACTTTCTTGAAAGTATAAATCAAGGGACCTTTATCCAAGGTTGTTGGATACCCTTCTCTTTGGGTTAAAAGACTTATATCTTGTTACCTATAGTTTTACTACTTGTTTGTTTCCGCTGCATTTTATATTGTAAGGAAAGTATAACTTTCTTATACTTCCTTACTTGTACTCTGTTTCATTTAGATTTTATACACTTTAAAGTAGAATCTCATATTGTAATCTTTTGTTAAGTTTCAATTTCCGGAACTATATTTCCAGAACCTACTTTCAGAATCTCTTTCCAGTTTTAAAAAAGTTCATAGGAATTGAAGTTTATAACATCATTCTTTATTCTATGTTTTCATTTGGTGTTACAGGTGTTGTGAATTTGATTAGTTTAATCTTTGATAAACTTATCCCTTTCCTTTACCTAAGGAAAACATAGTTATTCGTAACTAACTTTAAAGGTTCCAAAGCAATTTTTAAAGAATACAATTCACCCCCCATCTTGTATATTGAGAATCTAAAAAATTATTTCGATCCTACACTATTATGATTTTCAAATTTAATGTCCTCACAAAAAATAGGTAAGTTCCTAATTCACCTTTTTCATAGTTTTTGTCTATTTATTTTATCTCAATTTATATTAGATTGCTTTTGATTTTCCACCATTATATATTATCATCAGTAGTTAATATCCCAAATTTCTATAACATATCGAAATAAAAATTATTTGATCAAACTTTTTCCTAACTTACCCCCTCTAGTAACACACTTCTACGAACCATGGGTACAATTAAGACCATTGATGCACACCTCCAATAGGCCATGGGTTAATTATTTTCACATAGGGTATATTAATCAGATATTTTGAATGTATTACCTTTATATCCATAGTAAATTATAAAAATTGTCCAATCAAATTCATAAAAAATGAAGTCATATTATTTTAATTTTAGGAATATGACACGAAAAATTAAAACATTTCTTGTACAACTCTGAGGTTAGAATCTCATGATCCCAAACAACTATAATCAACACTGTTAATCTAGTAACATCTAACACAATAACCAACTCCCTCCTATAAAATGGAATACATATATATACATAAATACATACATACACATATCCATATATATTATTCTGACCATATAGGTAATCTAGATTGGATCCTACCCAAAACTACTTTTGAAAATAGAGAAGAATCATACTAAATACATAGTGAGTGAACTTTATAATTAAATCCATACATAAATAATGTTATAATGTTACCATCCACGGTAATGATCACACACCAAAAATCATGCAAAAGAAATATCGTAAAATTGAAAATATATATATAATGAAGGATACATCATTAAATAATTCACATATTACCATTCAACCTAATCGCCAATGTTACACATCCTTGTACTCCCATTCTCTATTTAGGTCCTTCAAAACATCCTTGAAATCACATCAAATCCATATCCAACATGTCATTGTAACAATAATACACCATATCCATATAAAGTAAATAGCCCCACAGTAACATTTTATAAGTGAAACAGAACTACCTAATATTACAACTCTTGTACAAATATCAACATGTAATAATTATATGCTTCCAATTTTCTGATAATTGTATACACTATATGCATATTTTTCCACAACCCATACATAAATGTATGCCCTAACTATGTTCCACTATATCCTGTATTTTTTTGAAATCTAAAACCATGTGGAATTTAATACATGAAAAACCCACAAAACATAATTTTTAAAGAAGATGGGGGATGCGTATTCAATATCCTATATTCTCAATAACCACGACTTTTAGAACACACAGATAAACCAAAGTAATGTATCAGCATCATTTTCATTATGTGACATGAGTGTTGTAGAGTATAGAGAATCAAAACATAATGAACATATAATAACATTAAAACATTCTAGGTGAAACTATTATACTTAAATCATGAAAAATTACTAACATCATTCAAAATAACTTTACCTCCAATAGTACAATATAAGAAGAAAATATAATTATAGAAAAAAATTCAAAAAAATTAATTCATAGAATATATTTTTAATCCTCCCCAAAATTTTCCCACAATTCGTTTTAATTATAGTAACCATAATCATAATCATTATATATTAAATCTATATTATCATGTTTAAATCCATCATTTTACATATACATAATTACAAAAAATATATAATAATGCATGTTTAGTTCCATCATTAATCGTTATATTCATGTAACCATTATTTGTTAAAAAATAAAAATTTCTAAAAAATCGTCCTCCAACATTCTGATCAGTAATGAATTAATTAGTTACCATTGAATAATTCTTGTATCTAATATGGCACTAATTATTCCCAATGAGAAGACCATAAACCAAATGAAGTAAGTAATCAAAAAATGATTAAAATAAAAAATAACACCTTCATGATAGAAATGTATTGGAAAAAAATTAATTCCACTCAATCCAACTTCCACAATCTCATCCACAACACCTGTCCACACTATTCATACCATCCCACCATTAACCAAACCATTATACCACATTAATAATATCAAGAACAAAATTACTATCTCCATACAAACCATATGTAATGGGTTACAATTTAAAACAAAATATGGTAAATTACATAATAATAACAGTGTACAAGATGATTATTCCAACAATATTAAATGTTAAGAAAATATCAATTTAGTCTTCAAAATAAAAAAAATATACAAGGAAATGTTATGATTACTATCTCCAAAAATAAAATTCTATCATTCCACACATTCTATATCCTTCTTAATTAATATATTCAATATGAGAATGATTAATGAAGAAAAACAAATTAATATAATAGAAAACAATATTTGAATTAAATATCAAATAAATATTCCCAACAAAATACTTGTTCATAAAGAAATTTATATAGATTAGTCATAAATTATAGGTATTTATTTATAAATTATCTATATTTTACCATCCATATATCTTTATGAAGCTTTAAATATGATATATAAATAATATTAGTAAAAACATTTTATAAAGATTCCATAGTACCTAAAAAAAGACATAATCAAGTAGTATGAATAAAATATTATTCATATTCAAATAAATAACTACCAATTACATGATATTTTTTTCTAGTTTTTATATTTTATTAGGTTGACCCGAATTATTTACCCATTAAAAAAGAAATAATTATAGTCCAATGTTAATTAAAAAAATAATAAGTATTGAACCACAACATCAATTCACAAAATTAAAAATTAATTAATATAATATAAATATAGATAATGGGAACAAATTTGGAACCTCTTGATAAATAAATAAAACATAAGGAATACATACCACATAAAATATAAATCAATAATAAATGAGAAATCCACAAAATTAAATTTATACATACTTAAATGACATAAAATATGAATAAAGAGTAGAAAAAATAATATAAAATGAGTAAGAGAGAAACCATTGATATATTGTAGTTCTTTTATATGTCAAAAGGCCTAGGGATCAAGAAAAATATCCATAAATAATTTAAAATGATCCAAAAATTTCTTTAATATTGATAGAATATAGAGGAAATAACATTAATTCAATAAGAACCCTAAAGTTATAGAAAAAAAGAAAATATATCATGATCTGACAAGGATATTTAATTCCATAATTATCCTATATCTAAAGTTCTTGGATCAATATCCCCACATGAATCTTGTATTCCCTTACAGTCAATACCAATTTATTGGATATGGATAAATAAATTAATATCCTAGACCTGGGTTTAAATCCTAATATTCAACCCCATCAAAATCCCCCACTAAATCCCCGACCTTATCCATTCACTTATTCTACCCGAGGTTAAGCTCAATGTGTTTCCCTTGGATCACAGTGCAATGAATCAAATAGTAAAATAACCAATGAACTCTTACTAGTAGACATAATGAAAATATTCCTATAATCATGGTTCAATAAGATCATGAATAAGGTTTATATTTATATATATTTGAAACATTTATAAGGGTATGTCTATATGTCTTCAAAAATTGAGAGTCAATTCATCATGACATGACATTAATGAAAATGATCTGGACGAAAATCCAAATTTATTTTCAGGGAAAATTGTTCAACTATTAATAAATTACAATATAAAATTATAAATTAATTTTGGTCATTAAATTTCTCCCATTACATATAATAACTCTCTTAACCATGTTAATTCCATCATAATGAATCTCAATCCTCATTACATGACTTCTCGGACCTAAACTACTCATGCCATTAACCTAGTCTTCTAACCCCACATGTATATGATAATACCTTATTTTTCTTTATATAACACTGTAGGATCTTACATACCATGTTTACATATGATATTAATTAATATCCCTATTAGAATATAAGTATTCATTAAATGTAGTTTTCCTCACTCAAACACACCCTGGAAAAAGTCCGAGTATATCATCGTTCCAGATACTAATCTAGAATATGTGAAATTAACTATGTAGCTAGAGTCATGATGTTTCCAAAAAGAGAAGCAACTCTTTGTTTAAATTAGTAGTAACATTTAATCTATTATGTCAATATTTTCTAGGGGTTCCACACACTCTAACCATTAAATAATAAAACCCTCATTGTGAAATCCCACATCAAACCACAACAGTGCCACTACATAGATTTTTATTAGATCATATTCCATTTTTCATGAACCAACCTCATAAAAATGTGATCCTAGTAATCTAACCACACTGGTCTTCTAAAAACCATGTAATCTTTCCCGTTACATGACATGGTATTTCCCAACATGGACACTTATTGAACTAATGAATATACCCACATGCAACATAATTGTTTTCCATTTTTATCACTCACACACACCTAATGTTCAAATTATCAGGGTTTTATAATCTCTCAACATAAAATAAAAATTCTCTCATTGTGGAGACATATATCATTCCCACTAAGTACCATCTCATGACCTTGTATTGGTTCATATACCACCCTTTTAGATGCAACCTCTTTGAGACTTGAACATGATTATCTGACCTAGTGCATCTATAATAACACATTTTATTCATTCATATCTCAAAAAAGTCTTAATTCCTTCCATTGTTACTTATCATAAAAATGAATATCCACCAAATCCATTATATATATTATTTGTATGATTTTTCCTCACTATCACACCCACATTATAATATTATTATATTATTTACTAACCCCATAGTAGAATATATTATCTAATATCATTGTTTATGCTTTCACACACACACCCTTGGATACAACATAAGGGATCACCCATCCTGAAACTATATCATGAATCAATTTATTAATTATGGAGTTCTAATCAGGTATGCTCTCATATAGAAAGTTTCACCTTGTAGAATTGGTTAGTAACATTTAATAAGAAAATTATCACATTTACAGTGGTGTTAAATTTAAAATGAATAAATTATGACATTACTAGACAATTAATGGGGGAATTTTGTGTTTTGTATGTGTAATAATAGGACTAGAGGATGGGATGATGAATGAATGATGAGATATCAGTAGTGAAGTGTGTGTAATATAGTTTCATTGGGTGTCCTATAATCACATTTTTTATAAATGAATGTGGATTAATTTATTTTCCACATCAAAATGTCATGATTTGAGTAATATAATGGGGTTTTCTATTGAAACATGAGTACGTGTCATGCCTTTGTGGTGTAGACTATCTAATTTAAAAGTCACAGAATACTTTAGATTGATGATTAGTTATAGAATATTTGACTCGGTCATGATGTGATGATATTTTGGAAGAATTTTCTATAAAATATAAAAGATATCATTTCTAAAAAAACATAAATATAAAATTAAATAGAGTAAAATTAACCATATTAACTTTTATAGTAATGTTAGGAGGGTGTTCAAGTTCATAATGTATTTGATATTTTTATTCATTATTCATTGGGAATTTATCATGGTGCATTCAGAAATATTATGGTGTTGGAAATATATATAGAGTTAAGGTGTTGGACCATTTAAATTTAAATTTATTTCTGGTTATATTTTCAAAGTGTGATCCATCCATTATTTTGTATAATTATGTTGTTGACAATTGTATAATTTGTGTGAGACATGGAATTTTCGTTTGATTATTAGGAATTTGTAAGATGATTCTTAATCCCATCATAACTATGAAATATGATTTCTGAATTCCCTAAATTTACAACATTACAATAAATTAAAAATCTTTTCTAAGACAATTTTCTATTATTTAATTATTATTAAACACTATGTGTTCTATAGTGAATCTTATAGTGTCATTATAATAAAATTTAAGGATTTGGATTATTATCATTACGGTATCGAGAACCTCTAATTTATATTGAGATTCACTTCCTTCTCTTGCAATCTATTCTTTGGTTTCATCCTTCAAATTGGGTATTGGCCTAACCTAAATTGAAATTATTTATAAATAATGGATTATTATAATCCATTCAAAAATAAATCATTATAAAATTGTCATATAATTATATTGATGATAATCATATTATATTATCTTCTAAAATTATATTCAATAATATTCATATGAAAATTATAAATGAATGAATATATAGGTGAACTCATTAGTTTTAATAAATGTCCTCTTTTTATAATGAATTTCTTCCTAATGAATGACTAATTACAATATATCATGAATAAAATACAATAAATATGATGGATATAATTAGGTTGATTATTTTAAATATATTTTATTGAAAACCAATAAAGAATTTTGTTTTGGAATGAAAATATGAGTTGTTTAATTATAAATTAGTTTAAGTTTAATAGTGGAAATTCATATTTTGTAGTTCAAATACATTTTTTATTTTATGCATGAAATTATCCCAGAAGTTGAAACAAGTTTACATTAATTAATCAAAAAAAATTTGAGATTTAATTTTCTTTTTTAAAACATTATATATCTTTTAATATATATATTTTATTTATAATATTTAAAATTTAATGTGTTATTCCACTATTCACCTTATTATGTATTTTATGTAACTAAAATATAAATTATCCGTTATAATTGAATTTAATGTAATGAAACCAAATTTGGAATCCATTTTATATTATTAAAAATATTAAATTTATAAAATATATATATGAAAAGGAATATATAATTCATTAAAAACAAGATTTTTGATAAAAAATATATTATGTAATTAATTACTACATTATCCATAATTATCTGTCGTTCCTTATTTATAATATATTTCTTTATTTTAAATGTATAATTTCTAATATATAGCAAACATCTATTAAATAATTCTATCACAATTATAAAAGAAATATAATATTCTTATTTTCTATATGTACACACGAAAACCTTATATATACATCCTATGATCGTATTACCCATTTTTATCAATATACATAAACTTACAAAGTTTTCTATTTATCATTAAATTAATTCATTATTTGACTTATCAAAATTTATTGAATATTTATAATCATTTATATTCTATTAATAGTTATATATTTGGCACTAATACCAAGGGGGGACAAAAAGGATTAATATTATAAGAATTTAGTGATTTGATTTAGTTATGGTTATACTTATCTAATAATTTACATAATTATTGTCAATATTAATTACATGTTATATTAATTTTTATTTTATTTCAAATTATAATGTTTTATAATAATCGAATAAATCATTTACATTTTTTTGGTATTACATGTTAACACGTTTTAAAATCATAAAAATCCTTGAATGAATAATCATACTAAAATATGGGGTTATATAAGATGATATTTTTAACATGATTTTTTGATATTTTATTGATAGTACTATTTTAAATTTTAGTTCCTACAATACAAATGAAATTGAATAATGAAGTGTGGATGAAGTTCATAATGAATTTAATATAAAAAATTAGAGATAACTTTGTGAAAATATTATTTAAGAGGTATTTAGAAATTAGTGAAAAGATAATTATAATATTATAATTAATAATATGTTTAAAAAAGTTTAATATAGTATTATGAATATATAATGTGTCAAAAAATATTTTTACATGGTATTATGTGTTGATTAGTGATTGAAATTATTCTCGGATAAGATCAAAAAATTAAAAAACATTTCGTGTTGAACAATATGATATATATGGTTACCCAATGATATATTATTTGGTTTATAATATGAATAAATATTTTAATAAAAATGGTGTTAAAATTTAAGCACAGACCCGTAATTCTAAGTTCTAAGTGGTGTTTAAAATATTTTGGTTTTTTTGGTTTTTTTCTATGTAGTGTCAAATAGTAAATATTTCTTATTATCATGTGTCTATAGAAAATTATTTGTGAATCATTAATCCTAGTATTGAGGGTTTACCTTTTGCAATAATTTTACTTTGAATTATTGACGATTTTAAATTTTCAATAATATAGGAAATTGAAAAAATTATTGAATTGTTTATGGATTAATTTTTCTAAATATATTATGTTATACATGTTGTTATTCTTGGAAGTTTATCATAGAGATATAGTGGACATATAGTTCACTAGAAAAACAATGTTGTGTTTTTTCTAGAAGGGATGTTGTATATAGAGATTTTAGATGTATGGACATGATATAAATTTTAAAGATATTATTAAAAAATGAGGATTTATTAATTATTAGAATTAATTGATGAACACTATTTTTCCTCTATGGATATAGTCTAAGATCAATCAATTTTCATACTATTTTGATCATCATGGCTTCTTTATTGGTGTCATTAATCCCAAAATTGTGTAATAAATAATGATTAATGATCAATGATTAAAATGTAATGAATGGGTAATGATGAATTTGTAGTTTTTAATAACATACTTATTATGAATGATTAATTTTTATGTTAATTTATTTATATTTAACAAAATGTGGAATGATATTTAATTTTCATAATGAGTTAAATAAGAAACATAATCATAAAAAAAGATAAAATTTAAATAGTGAAATAATTTTTTAATTTATATATTTATATATATATTATATGGGTGAGTGTGTTGCCTGGTTTTCTATTTAATAAATATTAAATAGTCCTTGTAGACCATATTATATTGTATTTAAAGAGTTGTATATGAAATAATTTAGTTTTTCTGAGTAATATAAAACAATTTTTTTTAAAAAAACTAAAATTTATGGTGGCATGTTAAATTGTATATGACAGCCTATCCATGTAATGAACCAAAAATTTTGATCCTTTAAATTAATATTATCAATGATAGATATTGACACAAGAAAAAATAAACTTACTCAGCACCCGAATAAAATGACCTACAATATATTAAAATTTTACAATGAAAAAAATCATTAATAACGGTAAATATAATAATTGTCTAATATAATTAAATATTATAGTTCTGTAAGGATTAATATATTAAACATGACACCTTTTTATTGTCTATTTTTATAAAATTAATGTAATCTATATTAATATATTATATTGATCAAATTTAACAGTTTATATGATTATTTCATTCTTGAAATAACAATATAATATGTTAATATACAATTATTTACAAATTTTTATAAATTAATATTAAATACATGAAATGCTTGAAAATGTTATTTTGGAATAAAATAATTTTTTCTTCATATTGTTTATTTTAAATAAAAAAATAATGTTGAAAATTTTAGAATATTATATTACAAGAATGAAATTAATTTTTGGATTTATAATTTCAATAATATCTATTGATAAATTTGAATAATTTTTCTAAAATAATTAATCATTATGTGGTTAGTGGAAAATACATTTTTTCCATGATTAAATTTTTTTGACTTTATGAAAATATGATCAAGTACATTAAGTATATAAAAACCTTTAGTAATTAATTTATTTATTTGAATTATAAAATTATGTGGATTAATAATTATTATTAACATATAAATTCTAGGATTTATTCTTACTACTTAATAGTTACATTATTCTAACTAAAAAATTTATTTTAGTCCATTCATTTTGTTATAAATTTTTTGATTAAAATTTAATTTTGATGTTCATTTAAATTACCAATACATTTATATGTTTTACTTTAAATTAATTAATGTTAGGAAAGTCAATAACTTTGATAATTTTAACCTAAAAATCAATTTTATCCTTAATAACACAACTTTATCAAAACCATATTTATGCAACATTTTCAGTTATTATAAATTAACATATCCAACTATTAGAAATCATAAGATCCCCTTTTCCAGTGAGATTCCAAACATATATCATTTGGTCTCAACATTATTATTTAATACACCATGGATTGTTCTTCTTAATCATCATATTCATAAAATATTCAACTCCATGCCGCCTATTTTAAAAAAAAATTATTCATAAAATATTCAATCATCATAATATTATGGAACATGTATTATTATTTCAAATTTGTGTTTATATATTAATATTAAAAACATTATTCAAACCCTACCATCAACTATGAAAACCTAACATCATCAATTGTGTGTACGTATACACTACCGCTTCCTCAAAAAATGTGGTGGTTTTCACATCACCCCTTGTAACTCCCTGACCCCAGTTACCCAGAGTCAGTGCATTATGACATAACATTGGCATGATCACAAAAAGATCAAGTCTCGAAAGACCGATTAGTTAAGTAGCCTTGAAATAACTAGATACATTCATAAAGTTTACATTACATTAGAAAATGAAAAACTACAACAACATAGTCTCCATAGTCCACACTCTTATCCCCTCATACTATCCCTTCACGTCATTCATAAAATAATTCTTCACATCCTGGAAAAATAAAACATAGAAAGGGGTGCGCTCAAATACCTAGTAAGGATAACAATATAGCGGAAACTTTCATAAATAATAATAAACATTTAAGGCAATGTATAACTAAAACAAAAGCTTTTTAAAACCTGAACATCATCATAATATGTCATAAATAAAATGAAATAATTCCATATACTTATTCACAAGGATATTCTACTAGTCGAATAATCACATATAATATCAATAACCACGTTCATAATGATGGAATGCATAATGCCAGACTATCATCACCACATAGTCAAGGCCTCGTTCCAAGACTACAAATATGATTTTTTCAAGGCCTTGTTCCAACACACTAGATTGTTTCATGATACCTACCGATGCATCAAGTAGATATAGAGTGCTCCACCCATCACTTATTAAGTCCAACGCATTCCTCATATGAACAGGTTTCAACATAACATAAACATTCATATTAAAACTAGCATACGAAATGTCAATAATTTCACCATAAACTATGAATGGTATAAAAATAACATATCCATAGTCAAACATATCACAAAACCTTCAATACAATAAGGAAGTTTTGTATCACAGTAAATCAACTTCAAATAATCTTAAAATCCATCAAAGGATGTTGACATAGATGAAATCAAAACTTTTTGAGAGAAATATCTCTTTTTGAATTCATTTAAAAGTCACATTATTATAAAATAAAGCATTTACTTTGAAAATTTTCCTATAATCTTGTAGGGGATTCTTCGAAGATTTTATAATGGCGGAAAATAGCCGGACCTGCCATATAAGATAAAAAAACATTCTTACCTTAATTCTGTCGAAAAGGTTTACAAAAAGGACCTTGTTTGAAAAACGACAGAAATATTTCTTTATAAACCTATTATAAAAAGTCAAACAAGAGAATAAATGACATTAACCCATATTCTAGTAAATAGTAAAAAAAATTGAAATAAACTTTTATGAAACATGGATGTGGATGATAAAGAGGTCGTAGTAGATTATTACGTATAAACAACATCGGATAATGAAGAGATTGTGAAATAACCCTTACATTGTACTTTTACTTGGTTGATGGGAGATTAAACTCTTGTATAATGGTGAAATAATTGTTATTAAATTATACAATAATCATATACACTAACATGATATCCTATATGATCTTTTATCAATGCTTTGTTAATAATATCTTAGTATTATCGTCGTTTCGAGTGTTAACTTACTCATTTTCTTTTATATGTTTTGTTACATAATCCATGTTTGTTATGGATAGGTTGTATCTTATTCATATACATAATGATATCAAGTCCTTAAACATTATTTTTAATCATTAAATGTGAATTAAACTTGAATGGATATGTTGGGTAATTAATCTCATCACGTTCGTGGAGACGGTAGTCCGTACGTACGCACGAGCGACAATATCATTCTTTTGATATTAAAATAATATATAGTTGTATAGTATATCATATATTCAGAATAAATATCATGTTATATTTATTATTTACCTGAATTACACATCATTATTATACGCATCCAAATAATAATATTTTGAATAACAATTACACCACAACATGGAGACGGTAAGCCGTACATACGCATGTATGGTGACATGTCATTCAAATGATGAATATAATATTGAATATGGTTGTACCATATTTAAAATAACATCACAGTATATAGAAGTTAATTGATATATTATTTTAGAATTGTAATAACAAATAAATAAGAAGTTTAAGAAGAGGGGAACTTGAAAGAGGGTGGTGAAAACATTACCTCTTCTCCGGGATCTTCCTTTTGATTTGATGAAAAGGGATCATTAGGATGGATTTAAGATTAAATTAAGGCCTCTAGGATGAAGGGGGTATATTTTAGAGAGTATTTTGGTAGGGTTTGGCCGAGAAAAAATGCTTTGAATGTGTGAATTACTGAGAAGGGTGAGTACCCTTTTATAAGAGGGGTGAGGAGCACCTTTGGAAAAGCTAGAAATATTATTTTATAATAAATTAATATTCGGTTTATAATGGCTCCAAAGTGAATAATTTAAAGGTTAAGGTGGGTATGGGTAGAAAACAACCCAACAAATATAATTTAGATAGGTTTGGGTCATTATATTAACCGTATCATTTAGTTTTAACTCTTAGTTAATTAGTTTGACACTTACATGTCACTTTGTATTTTCATATTATATAGTTAATAAACATACTATATACCTCCAAGAGACCCACAAGTGGTCCATTAATGACACACCTATCATGATATAAGTCTCTTGGATGAACCATAGATTTTTAGGAATTGAATATAATTTAATAATATAATATTGTTTTAAAAAAATCTTTTATGTCAATTTTGACATTATTGGGTATTTTGTTTTTGACAAATTCCTAACAGCAATATTACTTCGAAACAAATTTATATAATCAATAATAATATGTCATATTACCCTTTAAAATTAGTGTAATTCATAAAAAGTCTCAAATTACATATATTTTGATATTTATAATATCAATTATTCTAATATTTCATTAATTAAGTAATTACTGGATCACCATTGTGTCATAAATAAATTAAAATATTTAATGTCTAAAAATTTTAAATAAAATACCATTATGTAGGAAATAGTTTTTTATTTCTAATTAATATTTACAATCGAATTTACCTTATGTATAACCCTATATTAAAAATGTTTTAGTAAATAAACTTTGATTTTAACTCTTTAAACTCTTCTTTGAATTAAATAATAATAAATTTCCTAATCTAATACAAGTGGACGTAAATGATAATATTTTATTCATAAGGTTGTTTTTTCTCGAGATACACTTGTCCAATAGAATTAGGACATGTGTTAGGGTAATATTAATACTATTTTACCCTTAATTACCCTTTTACATTTAACCATGGTAAATAAAAGAAAAAAGTTACTATTCACCAAAAATTATTTTCATCTCATTGAACCACATTTTACTCCTTTATATTAACTGTGTATCTCTAATTTTCTAAATTCCATTTACAAATGCGGTAAAATTATGTTTTATGTGAATTTCCAAATTCACCTAGGAGGTGGGTAAAAGACGGTGAAAAGTTCAATAAAATTTTTATATATCTAAAATTATTCTAAACTAAATCCAATGAATTACATTAAAAATATATAGGTATTATGTATCTATTTTGAACATAATTAAATTTAAATAAAATAAATAATTATTTAAATAAAAATTTGTTTTTAAACTATAACTCAGTGTTTTTTCAGTATTCATGAAAAATTGAACGTTTTCAGAAAAATACCTAAATTTCACCCTAGGATAATTTCAATATTCTGAATCCAAAAATGAAGTCCATTTTGAAAGATAAAATTTATTAAATTTTAAAAAGTGGGTATTACTATTCATAATGGCTAGTTTGATTAGTTGTGGTGTGTGTGTTAGAACTCAAAGTTGCGTACAACACATGCTACTGTATTATTCAAAGGAAAGTGTATCATGGAAGCTTGGGGTGTTACACTCTCACCTACATCAAATAATTTCGTCCTTGAAATTTCTATATACTACCGCATGAAAAGACTTGGGTGGGTCTTCATCATAAGTTCTTCGGGTTCCCACGTTGCCGCTTCCATCTTATGGTTTCTCCACAAATATTTTACTAGACGAGTTGTCTGGTTTCTCAGTACTTGTTCTCTCGTATCAAGAATCATGACGGGCTCTTCGCAATAAGACATATTGGGTTCCAGTTCTAATTCCTCATAGGTGAGTACATGCATTGGGTCATCCATGCATTTCCTCAACAGTGATACATGGAACACATCGTGATCTTTGGAGAGACTTGGTGGCATTGCCAAATGGTAAGCTACCGCCCCTATTCGTTCTAGAATTTTGAATGGTCTGATGTACCTAGGACTCAATTTACCCTTCTTACCGAAACGTATAACTCCCTTCCATGGAGATACCTTCAAGAAAACATGATATCCTAAATGAAATTCCAGATCCTTCATTCTATTATCAGCATAGACCTTCTGCCTACTTTGAGCTTTTTTGATGTGGTTTTGTATTACCTTTACCTTTTCCATTGTTTCCTCCACCAGTTCTAGGCCTACAAGTTTTCATTCACCAATGTCATCCCAATAGGTTGGTGTGCGACATCTCTTTTCATATAACGCTTCAAATGGTGACATCTGAATACTCGAATGGAAGCTATTGTTATAGGAAAATTCTACCAAAGATAAATATTGATCCCACATAACATGAATGTCAAGTGAGCATGATCTCAACATGCCTTCTAAGGTTTGAATAGTCCATTTTGATTGTCCATCTGTTTGAGGGTGGTAGGCAGTGCTCAATTGAAGTTCAGTATCCAGGGATTTCTGAAGACTCTTCCAAAATCTTGATGTAAAATGGAGATCACGTTCAGAAACAATCGATAGGGGTACTCCATTATGTATCACCAATTCATTAATATATAGTCTTTCTAGACGTTCCAGTGGTAGATCTTCTCTTATAGCAAGAAAATGTGTTGACTTCATAAGACGATCAACAATAACCCATATTGAATTGTTCCTTCTAGGAGTCTTTGGTTGCCCCATGACAAAGTCCATCGTAATATTGTCTCATTTCCTCTCTGATATGGGAAGAGGTTGCATGACTCCTCTAGGTTGTTGCCTTCCACATTTCACTTGTTGAAAAACCATACATATTGAAAAAGAATCAGTAATATCCATCTTCATGTTGTCCCACCAAAAGTGTTCCTTCAAGTCTCTATACATTTTGGTGCTCCCAGGGTTTATTGAGAAATTGGATCTATGAGCATCGTCCAACAATTCCCTTTTTAGATCAGGTATATTGGGAACACAAAGTCTCTTCCAAAATTTCAAAATTTCATCTTCATACCCAAATTCATTCAATCTCCCATCATTCACAACTTTAATCTTCTTTTCAAATTCTTCATCATCGGTCTGAGAACTCTTAACCCTTTTTAGTAAAGATGGTTTGGAAACCATTTGAAAAATCACTGATGTTTCACCTTCCATGGTTATTGCCATGTCCATCTTCACTAGATCCATGAAAATTGGATCCCTTTCAATTCTCATATTGTTAAAAACTCCATGATCTTTTTTTCTCAAAGCATCTTCCACCTTATTTTCCTTCCCCGGGTGGTAGTGTATCGTACAATCATAATCCTTGAGTAATTCAAGCCATATCCTTTTCATCATGTTGAGTTGTTTTTGTGAGAAAATGTACATCAAACTCTTGTGATCAGTATAAATCTCACATTTTTTCCCATAGAGGTAGTGCCTCCATATCTTCAAAGCAATGATCACATCTCCTAACTCGCGATCATGAGTAGGATTGTTTTTCTCATGAATTTTCAACTGTCGTGATGCATAGGCAATAACCCTATCATTCTGCATAAGTACAGAAACAAGACCATTCTTCGATGCATCACTATAAATAACAAACCCTTCATTCCCTGATGGTAGAGTTAATATAGGAGCATTGAATAATCTTATCTTCAGTTCATCAAAACATTATTCACACTCTTTTGTCCAATCAAATTTAACCCCCTTGAGTGTGAGCTTTGTTAATGGGTTAGCCAATCGGGCAAAATTCTGGACAAAACGTCTATAATAACTTGCTAAACCAATAAAACTGTGTACCTCAGCTATACTCGTAGGTGCTATCCATTCTTGGATTTCCTTGGTCATAGAAGGATCAACAGAGATTCCATCTTTAGAGACAATATGGACAATAAAAGAAATCTCATGAAGCCAGAAATCACACTTGCTAAACTTCCCATATAATTCATGTCTTCTCAGAGCCTTCTGGATAATGTGCAATCGATTTTCATGATCTTCGTAGCTTTTGGAGTATAACAAGATATCATCAATAAATAACACCACAAAATCATCTAGATATTCCTTGAAAACTCTATTCATTAGATCCATGAATACATAGGGTTCATTAGTCAGCTCAAAAGGCATTACAGTAAAATTGTAATGCCCGTACCTTGTTCGAAATGATATCTTCTAAATGTCTTCTTTCATCACACAAAACTAATGGTATCCATATTGAAGGCCAATCATTGAAAAGTATTGATCCCCATGCATTTGGTCAAATAAATCATCAATTTGAGGTAGGGGATACTTGTTCTTTATTGTTATAGCATTGATCTCCCTATAGTCGATACATAACCTCATAGATCCATCTCTCTTTTTAAAAAAAGAACAGTGGATACCCATGGAGAAACACTAGGGAAAATAAATCCCTTATTACTCAATTCCACGAGTTGTTTCTTTAGTTCAACTAATTCCACAATGTCCATTCTATAAGGTATCTTCGATATAGGATTTGATCCAGGAATTAAATCAATTGAAAACTCAACTTCTCATTCTAGAGAATGTCCAGGTAAATCATCCGAGAAGACATCTACATATTCTTTCACAATATGTTCATCCTCTATTTGAACATTCCTTTCCTCACCCATAGTCATTTCATTCTCTTCCCCCCCAATAATTGAATTTATTTGAGCTAATGGGGGTGGATATAGATAAGAATTAGGAGGTGACGATTATTCTCTAAATATAAGGTGTTCCTTATCATCATCATCAAAAATTGTAACCTCATTCTTCTTACAATAAATATTTTCAACATGTTCAGAAAGCCAATCCATACCAATGATTATATCAAACTCAATCATAGGTATGACATTGAGATCAGTGGATAAAGAACATTTATGTTCTCTAATGGGGACTGATTAACAAAAAATTGTTGCAATGATACTTCCCTTAGGAGTTTTAGCTGACAATTCCCTTATTAAATAAAATTGGAAATATCTAATTTTTTTAGAAAACTGGGAAGATACGAAACAATGTGATGATTCAGAATAAAATAATGTAATTCCTAAACATGAAGAAACCATTAAATTACCTGACACAACATCTTTCAGAGCTTCTACCTTAGCAGTAGTGATAACATAATCTTTCCCTTGATCCCTTGGCCTTTTCTGAGGTAATTTCCCCTGACTCTTAGGAAATTCATTTTCATAATGTTCCATCTCCCTACAATTGTACCATTGGACATCGGTAGCTTCCTTCTTCCCCTTTCAATCACGAGATTGGTGGCCTTTTTCACCACACTTGTAACAGTCTCCAATTCCTTTTAAGCAAGTACCTGGGCATTTCATCCCACATTTACTATAGGTTGGATATTCATCTTTTCCCTTCTTCCCTTTATTTCCATTCCTAGATTGATCAGAAGATCTCTTCTTCTCTTGATTTTCTTTAAAGTCATAAGACATAGAGAATTCCTTTTCAGTCTTGATAGCACATGAGACAAAGTCTTCATACGATGAGAAGGATTTCGAGACTAATGCTGGATGGAGAAATGGTTCTAACCCATAAAAGAAATGATCAATATTACTTCTTGGGTTACGTATATAATCTCCCTCATACCTTGCTAACCTTGTAAAGTTATCCTCATACTTTGCGAAATTCTCATCCTCCTTTTGTTTCAGACTCAGAAATTTTCTTTCCATATCTCCTCGATGGTCACAAGGAATGTATTTTTCTAAAAATATATCTTTGAACTCCCTCCATTCAATATTTTATACTTCATCATCTTCCTTCATGTTTTGAATCAATGACCACCATTGATCAGCATCTCCAGTGAGGTGATAAACTGCCATGACAACTTTCCCTTTCACTACTCCCCAAAGCCTGAAATATTTTCTCTAGGGAACTTATCCATTTCTCAGCTAGTAATGGATTTGTACTCCCATTGAATATTGGAGGTTGTTTCCTCATGAAGCGATCTAACATTGATCCTCCATGTTGTGGATCGGGGTGCTCCATATTGGTAAGGTTATTATTCATAACCTGAGTGAGTTGTCCCAATATGGTGATTAGTTGATCAACACCAGTTGCATCACCAGCTCTACTATAATTATCTTGAGCAGGAGGGAAATCCCTACATGGAGTGTGTTCATTGATACAGTTTCCATTTCTTCCACTAGGCGCCATTTCTAAACAATGGCATAAACTAGAGCAGTTTATGAATCAAAATACCTAATTCTATACTTATAAAACACTTAACATAAATTGAAATATTTATGGATAAAATCCATAATCATAAAAAAAAATTCTTTGAGGACATATATACTCATAAACCCTTTCATAATTATTTGTATTGAAAATGAGAGTTATCTTAAGCATATCCCTCGGGAGTATCATAACCAAGAGTGCAGCAAGGCCCGTTGTCATGCACCAGTTCCCGTTCGAGTCTAGCTCAAAGTGGTGTTTTTGTGTTTTACCACTACCTAAATATGTCCCAGAGCTGCCTCTACCTGCTCATATATAGACAGGGATTTATTTCTCGGAAAACTCACAAAATCTCTACAATACCAAAATTCTAGGAAGTTCTTCTATTCTAATGCTCAATGTCCATCTTAGGTCTATGTGGTCTAATCAGAGTTTATCTAAATCTAGCTTCCAAGGTTTGTACTAAACATCGTCTAATACCAAATGTAATGCCCCGACCCTAGTTACCCAGAGTCAGTGTATTATTACATAACATTGGAATGATCACAAGAAAGATCAAGTCTTGAAATAGAGATTAGTTTAGTATCCTTGGAATAACTACAGACATTCATAAAGTTTACATTACATCATAAAATAAAAAACTACAATAGTATAGTCTCCATAGTCCACACTCTTATCCCCTCATACTATCCCTATAATTAATTCATAAAATACTTCTACACATCCTGGGGAAAATTAAACACAGAAGCGGGTGAGCTCAAATTCCCAGTATGTAAAACAATACAGCAGAAACATTCATAAATAAGAATAAACATTTAAGGAAATGTATAACTAAAAAAAATCCATTTAAAACATGAACATCAGCATAATATGGATGAAATAAAATTAAATAATTCCATATACTTTTTCACAAGGATATTCTACTAGTCAAATAATCACATTCAATATTAATAAACACTTTCATAATGATGGAATGCATAATGCCAGACTATCTTAACCACATATCTAAGGCCTCGTGCCAAGACTACAAATAAGATTTTTCCAATGCCTTGTGACAAGAAAATAGTTTGTATCATGAGACCTACCGATTCTTCTAGGAGATATAGCGGGCTCCACCCATCACTTATAAAGTCTAATGCATTCCTCATATGAACAGGTTTCAACATAACATAAACATTCTTATTAAAACTAGCATATAAAAGGTCAATACTTTCACCATAAACCATGAATGGTATAAAAATAACACCTCCACAGTCAAACAAATCAAAAAAACCTTCAATACAATATGGAAGTTTTGTATCATAATATATCAACTTCAAAAAATCTTAAAATCCATTAAAGGATGTTGACATAGATGAAATCTAAACAATTTGAGAGAAATAACTATTTTTGAATTCATTTAAATGTCACATCATTATAAAAAAAATCATTTACTTTGAAAATTTTCCTATAATCTTTTAAGGTATGCTTGAAAGATTTTATGATGGTGGAAAATAGCCTCACCCTCCGTATAAGTTAAAAAACATTCTTACCTTAATTTTGTCGAAATGGTTTTAAAAAAGGACCTTGTTTGGAAAACGACAGAAAGATTCCTTTATAAACCTCTTATAAAAAGTCAAACAAGGGTATAAATTAATTTAACCCATATTTTAGTAAATATTTAAAAAGGTTTTGAAATAAATTTTTAAGAAACATGGATGTGGATGATAAAGAGGTCCCAGTAGATAATTACATATAAACAACCTCGGATAATAAAGAGATTGTGAAATAACCCTTACCTTGTAATTTTCCTTGGTTGAGGGTAGATTAACCTCCTATATAATGGTGAAATAATTGTTATTAAATTATACAATAATAATATACCTTAATATGTTATCATATATGATCTTTTATCTTTGCTTTGTTAATAATATATTAGTATTATCGTCGTTTCGGGTGATAACATTTTTGTTTTCTTTTATATGTTTTGTTACATAAGGAATGTTTTTTATGTATAGGTTGTATATTATTCATATAAATAATTATATCAAGTCCTTAAACATTAATTTTAATCATTAAATGAGAATTAGACTTGAATGGATACATTGGGGAATGAATCTCATCACGTTCGTGGAGATGGTAGTCCATACGTACGCACAAGCAACAATGTCATTATTTTGATTTTAAAATAATATATAATTAAATAGTATATCATATATAAAAAATAAATATCATTTTATATTTATTATTTACATGAATTACACATCATTATTATACACATCCAAATAATAATATTTTGAATAACAATTACACCACGACGTGGAGATGGTAAGCCGTACGTACGCACGTATGGTGATATGTTATTCAAAGGATGAATATAATAATGAATATGGTTGTACCATATTTAAAATAACATCACAGTATATAGAAGATACTGGAGTTATTATTTTATAATTGGAATAACAAAGAAAGAAAAATTTCAAGAAGAAAGGAACTTGGAAGAGGGTGGTGAAAACATTACCTCTTCTTTGGGTTCTTCCTTTTGATTTGATCAAAATGGATCCTTAATTTGGCATTCTGATTAAAGTAAGGCCTCTAGGATGAAGTGAGGATAATTTATAGAGTTTTTGGGAAGGTTTGGAATGAGCCAAATTGCTTTTATTGTGTGAATTAGTGAGAAGGGGGAGTACCCTTTTACAAGAGTGGTGAGGGGCACCTTTGGAAAAGAAAGAAATATTATTTTATAATAAATTCATATTCGGTTTATAATGTATCAAAAGTGGATTATTTAACGGTTAAGGTGGGTATGGGTCGAAAACAACTCAACCAATAGAATTTAGACTGGTTTGGGTCATTATATTAACCTTATCTTTTAGTTTTTACTCTTAGTTAATTAGTTTAACACTTACCATTTCACTTTGTATTTTTATACAATATAGTTAATAAACATACTATATACCTCAAAGAAACCCAAACATGGTCTATTAATGACAAACCTATCATGATATAAGTCTCTTGGTAGAACCATATATTTTTAGGGCTTGAATATAATTTAATAATATAATATTTGTTTTAAAAACTCTTTTATGTCAATTTTGACATTATTGTGTATTTGGTTTTTGATAAAATTATAATAGAATTATTATTACGAAAAAAATTTATATAATCAATAAACATATGTCATATTAACCTAGAAAATTATTGTAATTCATAAAAAGTCTCAGATTACATATATTTTGATATTTATAATATGAAATATTTTAATATTTCATTAATTAGGTAATTACTGCATCACCATTGTGTCATAAATAAATTAAATTATTCAATGTCTAAAAATTATAAACAAAATTCAATTATATAGGAAATCTTTTTGTCTTTCAAATTAATATTTACAATCGAATTTACCTTTTGTATAACCCTATATTTAAAATGTTTTAGTAAATAAACTTTGATTTTAACTCTTTTAACTCTTCATTGAATTAAATAATAATAAATGTCCTAATCTAATCCAAGTGTACCTAAATGATAATATTTTATTCCTAAGGTTGTTTTTTGTCGATATAACTTATCCAATAGAATTAGGAAATGTGTTAGGGTAATATTAATATCATTTTTACCCTTAATTACCCTATTTACTTTTAACCGTTGTAAATAAAATTAAAAAGTTACAATTCACCAAAAATTATTTTCATATAATTGAACCAAATTTTACTCGTTGATATTAACCGTGTCTCTCAGATTTTCGAAATTCCATTCACAAAAGCGGTACAATTAAGTTTTATGTGAATTTGCAAATTCTCCTAGGAGGTGGGTAAAAGACCCTGAAAAGTTCAACAAAATTTGTATATATCTAAAATTATTCTAAACTAACTCCAATGAATTACATTGAACTTATATAGGTATTATGTACATATTTTTACCTTAATTAAATTTAAATAAAATAAATAATTATTTAAATAAAAATCTGGTTTTAAACTATAACTTAGTGTATTTTCACTATTTATCAAAGATTCAATGTTTTCAGAAAAATACCAAAATTTCACCCTAGGTTAATTTCGATATTCTGAATGCAAAAATGAAGTCCATTTTGAAAGATAAAATTTATAAAATTTCAAAAAGTGGGTATTACTATTCATAATGACTAGTTTGATTGGTTGTGGTGTGTGTGTTAGAACTCGAAGTTGCGTACAACACACACTACTGTATTATTCAAAGGAAAGTGTACGGTGGAAGCTTGGGGGGTTACACCCCATATACTAGATGGTGGAATAGAGAGATTTGATAAATTAATATATTTACTACATTATAATTATGATTATAAAATTAACATTTATAATTTATCTTTATTCCACCCCATTTAATGGGAAATTGAAATGTTAATTGTGTGTATGTGCACAGAACCACCTTCTCAAATGAACAATTTACTATTAAATGACCAGCTTATAAGGGTAGTTATAAGAACCAATTTAATTATAAAAAAGCATAAAATTATACTTTTAATCTTCTACAAAAATTATATTAACATTTTATGAAAACATTTCATTACTCATAATATAATTATAACACTCCCTCATTTTATTAGTTTTACTACATTTTTAAATGATGTTATGATATTTATTTCGTGGTTTATTATGGAAAAATATATAATGATAATTATATATAATAATTCATTTAATTTGTTTCAATTATTCTATAAATGTTTACTGATATCAAATATATTTATTAATATATAATCTTTCTTTCATTAAACATGTGGAAAGTAGTTTTCCATAATTTTTATTTTTCAAAAACCATACAAATATAAATTACCATTTGAAAAAGGTATATGAATAACAATTGAATCAAAATGATGATATTATAATTTTTTATAATTTACCTTTTATATTTGGAGAAATAATTATTAATTGACCCTATCACTTTGAATTATATATGAAAAAAAGGAAATTTCCTAAGACCCGATGGTGGAAATAACTTATAATAGAGTAAAATTTATTTATAGCTTGAAATAAAGGAAGTTTACAAAATGATAATATATGGATAAATTTAAATAATAGGTGATTTGGAAATTTATTATTATTATGATGGATATTCAAGACCTTTTGTGAAATCATGTATTATGTTAGGTGTTTCACTTTCTCATTTTCAAATCCAGAAGGGATGTTTGAAATTGTGTACATATTTTTCTTTTATATTTGTTGTCCACTTCGTAATTTCATTAATGGGTGAAATTATCTTCTATTTCCTAAAATTTTAATTTACATATCATGATCTTCATATGAATATCTTTTAATTATAATATCATCAATACTATAACGGTTTCAAAACAAGTGTAATTTTAATATAGCGACATCAATTGAAAGATAAACCTTATAAAGAATTTATGTATATATATATCAATAAAAAAGAATCCTTTTATTATATTATAGTTGTAATTATATATTTAATTTTTTTCCCATTTTTTTATTTCCACTATCAACACATTATTTTCCCAATGAATGGAAACTGACCACAATTCTTCTGTTTGGTTGGTAGTAACTGTCATATTTCAGAATATTCATTATTTTCTTGTATGAATTTTTTTTATATGTATTAAAAATTTATTAATGTCAAATTTTATTAATGTTTTCATCATTAAATTTTTTAAATAAATTCTAAATGTTTTTTTATGGATTATTTTCATCAATGTGTGGAAATATTTCCTTTTTCATCTTTTTATGTGTGAATAAATCTTTCTTCAAATCTTTCTTTTTTATAAAACATAATATGATAATATTATTGTTTTTAAAACAAATTATTATACTATTGGTTTTATAAAGTATTTATCATTAATAAAAAAAATTCAAAAAATCTATGAATGCCACTTATTTCCAATTAAATATTTCTGGTGCACATAAAACAATTCATCTATTTTAATGTCCTTTGACATATTTTTTTCTTGATCCATGAAATAATTCAAATGGTACAATAAATTTTTTTCATAAGATGTCTTATATATGTTCATCTATATTTCAAAAATTATAGGTCACTTTATTTTCATTTAACAATCATTAAAATTGTTTAAATATGACTTTTATTAAAATCATTTTCCTTTTTAAATATTCTATACTTACATCCTCTGATTTAATGGTGTTCACCTAGATTCCACATTTTGGTTTTTTTAGGAAATTAATTTATAAATTTTATACTATTGATATATGTTGTTTTAATACTATATACCACATCATATTTATGTATATTGATGTACCAATAATGTAACTAAATATATAGAAATACCCAATTATTTCTATTGCTTTATAACTTTTTTATTATAGATGGATTTTTGAATGATTTAATATCATTAGTGAATCTTTGAATGATTAGAAATCAAATCGCATTCTAGGGGATATTTAGTAACTAATAAATGCAACCTATATTATTCACATTTGTTCATTATGAAAGGATGAATTAGTTATTTAAATTTACACATGTATGTTTTGGTGAATGATGGGTGGGTTCTCATATCAAAATCCCATAAAAAAGTTTTGTTTATAATCTAATCATATAGTAGTGTATGGAAATAAATATTTTCATCACAAAGGAAGGAAAATAAAAAATATTATCACATTATAATGTGAGTATATAATTAGATTGTTTACAATGGAGTGGGAATATTGACATTTCACAAAATGTTTCTAGAATTTTTATAGTTCCAACATTAAAAATTTATTTTCATTATATACTATGTTATATTCAATGTTTTATCATCATTTCTATTATATTATTATATTTTATTATTCATCATTCCATATTCTCCAAAACATTATCTCTTCATTTTGGGGAATAACTACCTTTTTTATCTTCATTATACAAAAATGTTCATGTACTTCCCACTTGTGATCATGGTTTTTTATGGATTATGAATATAATTACTGTCTATCTGATATCAACACATTCTTATATTTCCATTACCCACAGTTATAATGAAAATTAATTTATCTGATGTGTATAGAAAAATATATTGGGTGGATAATCTATCAGATAAGATGAATAATTTTCATTGATAATATAGCTTCTAATATAGTTGAAACACGTCAATTATATATAATTGAAAAGGGATAATTAGTTATGTTTTTCCAAACTCTCTTAAAATATACACATAATATTTCATGGGAATATATTTTAATCCAATATTATACGAAATTCATTTAATTTTGTGAAATTCATATCATTTTGGAATCATAGTCTATATATTATTTATATATACATATATTAGAGTTCTATTAATGTCTCCATAATCCCTAGTTTTAATAATTTTCCACAAGTTCCTTTGAAATTTAATGGGATCAATTCCAATTGTTTTATGATAATATTGATGATATACTCACATTAATAATGATAAAATCTATTTCACGAGTGTTTTATGGTAATAAATAATATTTTTAATGTTACTAGTATCAGTGTACTTCCATCATAAATGATACAAACTGGTAGTACTAAATCAATATTTAGAAATTCAAAATTATATCGGAACAATTTTAAATCATCATTAGTGTAATTCCACCAATGAATCATTGTATATATTCATCTATAAATGGAAAATTAGGATTTTTATTAAATTAGTGATGTTCTACAAGTTATAAAAAAATTTATAACACTCAAAAACAAATTGATAAAATTGGATATTGTCAAAGAATCATATTAGATAAAAGTATGGGATTACATGTTTTATGTTATTTATAATTAATCCTTGAATTAAAAATATAAAACATACAATGAAAGTTATTATATTAAAAACCTAAAAATATGGTAATTCCCATGATATGAATATTGTACATATTGTTTTTTCATCACACAAGAATCTATGTTGTAATGTTCTAGGATGGGGATATTTTGAATGATTTGGTGGGGTTGATAATTGAGATCACAGAAAACTTTTGTTTTGTGGATAATTATAATAAAATGGATAGAGGTGGAATACATAAACCAAAACATAGTTAGTGCTGCATGATTCATGATATTATAGTTTTTTTGGTTATTTCATATGATGATTAATTTAAATATGAATATGTTAGGGTTTTCATATTTTTGTATTCTTGTTTTTTGAAAATTCATTATTTAATATTATATACTTTTAAATAAAAAAATTAGGTTAAATCCACATTCTAAGATACATTTAGATGATTAAATTTCTTTCAATATTAAAAAAATAAAAACCATAGTTTGGATGTAATAACTATAAAATTTGTTTTAATATCAACCTCAATATTGATTAGACACTGTTTTTTGTTAGTAAATTATTTTTTAATTATTATGTGATAATGTATCATTATAATAATAACGTATTTTACTTCTATAAATAACAATTTGAAGATGACTTGAAGATTTTTTATATAAAATATTTTTTAAAAATTTTAAAAAATAATAAGAGTAATAGAACCACACATTACAAAGGGTTTTAAAAGATTGAAATATTAGAGAAAACAATCATTAATATTGCATTATTTTTTTGATACATTTTAAAAACTAAATAAAATAAATGTCAAAAATAATGATTTATAATCATTGGGATTAAAATTACAAGATATTTCATTTGGAATATGTGTATAATAACTTTATCTAGAGGTGTTAATATCTATAAAAATATGGTTCTAGTAAATTTATAGAATATGTAGTAATTCCTATGTGTTGGGATATTTATACCACTATAAGATAAACAAAACAAATAATACTATTAGTTTCTCTCTAGTAAAAACAATAATTATTGGGTCACAGTTCATGGAAATATGATATCAGAAGAGAAAAACGTGTTCATTCATAATTTATTTCATTCTATACAAAATAATAAAATGTCCAAATTGAAATATTTTTTCCTGTTTATTGTTTTCTACTAAATTTTTTCCTAGGTTTCCAACTCAAAAAAACAGAAGCTTTATTACATCTACTTATATGTTTAATATATTTCTTTTTTGGTGAATAAATAAATGTGGAAGGTAAATTTTTCTTGATCCATGATATATACTAAATAAAATGGTTTTGATTCTGATATTTTCAAATCAAAATGTTTTTTTCAAAACACAACATGGTTTTATTAATGGAATAAAATAATGGTAACATCTCAAAAAACAAACATTTAAAATTTACATAAAAATAGATAATCATAATAAAGATAATTTCTTTTTGTGCATGATTATAAAATGTTTTTTATGTAGTAATGAACTTTGTTTTAAAAAAAACCCCATGAATTAATGAAAATTGGAATTGAATTTGATTCCAAAATTTAATGTTTGAAATAATATTTTATATGGAAAAAAATTATTTATTCAACAAATATTTGTTTTAAAGGGGGAAAATTTTATTTTTCTATTCAATAAAAATATTAATTTTTTCACATTTTTAATAAAATTGATTTAAATAACAAAAATATGTCATCAATGTGGTACTTTATGGTTCATGAAAATTATAAATTAGGAATTAAAATATAAGAAATATTTTTAGTGGATATAATCATGGATTATAGTGAATTTTTATGGGTTATAATATGATAATGTTTTTATAATTTATAAAATACTAGAAAATCACCATTATTTATTTATGAAATATCTATAGAGATTATCTATATAATTAAATAATTATATTTTTTATAAAACATTCATAAATGTTTTTCTAAAGTAGAACTGGTTGAATTGATTCTTTTTTCAATTTATTTATGCCATTTTTAACAAATAATAAAAATTTAATATTACAAATGGATATATTCTGTAGTTTAAATGGTTAAACTACATCTAATAAAAAATTTATATGTATATGTTTTGTTAAATAATGTATACAACTTATGATTTAGTTATATTAACCTAACTACAAAATATTTTATTTTACTAATTTAAATATAATTGATTGTTAATATATATATATAGATATTAAGTGTCAGGATTGTTTTAGAATCAATAATTTTTTTGAGTAATAATCCATGGATTCTTGAACATTGGGTTTAACTACTCACTGAACTATGTCTATAGAAAAAATCATCAAAAGTTGGGGTTTGATATCTATCACACCAATATTTGTCCTATGATAATTTTTATTTAATATGAATTAAATTATTTACATGATATTATGTCATTTACATTATGTATTGGATTAATTATGAAATTGTAGAAAATGACTTGATTATATTTTTAGGTATATAAAAAAACCAGAGTTATATAAAGTTAAATATATAAATATGTTTTAAATATTTTACCATTTTTTATATTATGTGATACTAAAATTTAAATTATTAGAAAAACCTAATATATAAATCGAATACATTATTAAAATTGAATGTTTTTAACCCCATGAAGAAACTAAAATTATGTCTCAAATCCTTTCCAATATAACTATTTTGGGGGGCTTGATAATCTAAAATTGGTATATATTTATAATGTAGTGTCACCGTTGTTTATCTATTTTAGACCAACAATTTTATGGGTAACTATAAAGGGATTTGCTTCTTTTATTAAGTATGATATTGAATTTTATTTATCTAGGAATCATTGACGTCAAAACTTCAGAGAATTTTTTTTGATATAACCCTTATGAAAAAACTGAATTTGAGTTTTCCACTTAGCTATCCAACATTAATATAGGATATTATTAGATTGATATCCTACCAAAATTCTGATAGGATTAGGAAAATTACAATAAAGACTCATTAAATAGTTGAATATAGATCCCAACAACAAAATTATATGTATTTCATTTAAATATTATTATCATATTATTATGAAAACATTTAATATATTTTATATTAAATACATTTGAAACATAATAGTTGTATAAGAAAAAAACATATTTATGGAATGTTCGTATCATAATAAGAAATTATTTTGAGATAAAAAAGATTGAATAAAAATATTTATAAAAAACATCACTACACAAGAATAAAAACATTACAACTGTTAAAAATAATGATTATTTTTGGGAAAAATATAAAAATGATCATTTTGATGAAACTATTCAGGATGAGAATGGTGCATATATAATGAATCATAATTATTCTCACAATATCTATATATTAGTAATTTTCTCCATCAAAAAATATTATAATAAAATCATCATAACATGAATCCCTTTATGGTTACAATCTATAAGGAAATGGTTCATCATGATCATGGTAGATATGATCGACATTAAATTATAAGGGGAACTTTTTTATATAATAAGGCTAGGGGAACTTCATCCTCAAGTCATGTTGTAACGACCCAAAAATCTGTTAATGGAAATTTCTCTTGATCTAATTAAATTTCTTATTATGTTTTATGAAATGTGAACTTCATTGGTTTTATGTTTTTGGAATTTAAAATACAATTACAAATTGTGATCGTTGCTAATATAGTCGTTGAATAGTGATCATAAGATCATTATAAATATAGGGCTTTAACAAATCTGATTTACCCAGACAAATGAAGTGATGGCCTAATCCAGTAGACATTCTCTATACGAAGCCCATTTTTTGAAGCTCAAAAAGGAGGTGGCATCATTGGGCTTTACTCTTGACCAATCCCATGCCGATCATGAATACGTTATGCTTGAGCAGAACCGACTACGAGATAAGTGGAAGTTGATAGTGATTACCAGTCAAGCAATTCTATCTGAGCCATACCAAGATTCTTTCACCATCGCGCACCTTACCCTTCTGCCTTATGCGGGTGTTATAAGGGGTTATGTTACAAGACCTTAGCACAATAAATATTTTCTTTATTTTGAATATAATAATTAATATATGATCATTTTATTATTGTTACTTTATTGTTTTAAATATAGAAATATTATTCTAGTTAATATTCAACTAAGAAATCTATTTTTATGAATTAAGGGAATTTTGGATAAAATGATATTTTAATAAAATATTATTATTATAAAATAAATTATTATTAAATATAAATTTTTGTAAAATTTTATGAATGCAATTGTAATTTTTATTAACGTTTGAAAGCTGTATTTTTCAAAAACACAAAATTTTTTGATAAATGCCTATTTTTATATTAAAAGTAAAAATTCACATATTTAGAAAATTATTTAGATAAAATTAATATTATTTTCAGAATCAGGACATTGAAATTATCCATAGGTGAATTTTTCATAATTTTCTTTGATAGTCGAATTTTGGGTTAAAAATTATTTACGATTTAAATATATAAGGTGTTTTATGACCTTATAATGACCCAATAGTTATGTAATAAAATAATATATATGATAGTTATGAAAAATATATGTTTTATAATTAAGATACGATGATTTTAGGTTTTTTGTTTATTTTAAAAAACATTAGTGAACACTCCAAGAGTTGTAAAACATTTTGACTTTTTAAATGAATTTCTTTGAGAGTGTGACTCATCTCCACATAAGAACCCACAATATATTAAATATATGGGCCATTGGCCTTATAAAATATTTTATTCCACTCACATTTTCCAAAAACATGGGCAAAAACAATAGGCTGGTAGGTGGTATTGACTAGTTTAATGTGTTGTTACACAAACCTAAGTAATAAAGAATTCCCACTTCTTTCCTATATAAACCCTCCCAAGATCCAACATCCTCTTCACTAAAAGACATTTGAGTTCAATAAAAATTTTCCTTATTCTATGTAGAATCCTCCCAAAGAGCCCAAGATCCCATGAAGCCTCTCTCAATCTTCTCCCAATCCTTTGGGATCACACTTCTATGTATGGAATTTCGTCCTTTATAATTTTTGTCCAATTATCTTTTAGTTGTTATTCCCTTTTTTCAATTAAAAATGTTAGGGTATTATTTCACATCCCACCATAATAATATTTTTATGTTTTTATGATGGGAGACCCCTTTATCTCTCACTAATTCCTCCCATGTACACCCGTTACCATGCCAAAATTCCCTGAGGGATTTCTCTCTCCTCTTTTACATTCAAGAAATTCCTTTGTATTATCCATCTAAATTCCATTACACTTGTTGGTACATGTATCTATTGACCACCATACTGTCCATTTCATTTATCTATGATGAGACACCCTTTTCTCTCTCATCAACCAGTTTCTTGAATCGTTATGTTATGTTGTTATACTGCCGAAATTGCACCGCATTTTTCAAGCCAAGATCATTGTGTAGTGAATACCATTCCCATTTCTTTATCAAGGGTATTTACCATTATACACATTTAAAAATTGAATGGTACATTAATTTATTTATTCCACATAACTTTATAGTGCAATAACTTATGATGTTGATTGATCCAATGATCTATGTGGCACACTTACGCATGAAATGAAATCATTAAGAACGGTGCTCCTTGGTAGCGCTCCAATGCATTGGGTAAATACTAGTAACATGATATGTTAAGTGAAATAAGGGTTTACTCAATATAATTGGAGTGAAATTAGGGTTTACTCATGGTCCATGTGTAATAAACCTTAGATCATGCTTAAATCATGTTAAATGTTGTTGGCACATATCCATGTTTTGATTATTATGCTTGATCATGCCTTTATGATAATGTTTCTCTTGTGCTCCATTGATATGCTTATGGTCTAACATGTTCTTTATTCCTCATGTTATTCTATGTCTATTCCCTTACATGTATTTATAGATAACCCTTTTCATATGCATGTCCTCAGGTCATTATATACAATGAAAAGTACGAGGGATTGTAGTGATCTTTTAATGGATATTTTCAATAAGGATGTTGAATTTCATATTTTAAGTTGTTATGTAATGATCCTAAGACCCAAAGACACTATACCTCTCGATATTATTTGTTCTATCAATTGATTTTTATAAAATAAATCATGTTTAGGTATGTAAAAAAGAGCAGGGTAGTAATAGTTGGTTTAAGAGGACATGTTTAGTTATTTTGGGATTTGGATAGGAAATACCTAGTGAAGACTTATAGATTGGAATAAGTAAAATAGAAACATCACAAAGTAGTGGGGAGTATTGATTATGTGGTTTATCAAGAAAATACATCCCTGTCTGGATAAGAGAAGGTAGAGGTGGCTCTAACATAGATGTATCCTAGGGGTGAAACCCGAAAACATCACGTTGAGATAGACTTGAACATGAACTGGTGCATGACAATGGGCATTGCTGCACTCTTGGTTACGATACACCCAAGGGATATGATTTGGTTAATTCACAAGCTTAGTATGAACCCTTTTTAAGGGAATTAAAAAAATCCCCATAAGAATATATGTTATAAAATAGATCATGAAGAGCATATATTGAATCCTATAGATTCATAAGTTAAGGAATAAAAGTAATTTATAAGTCCTTCGTTTTTGTCCGTGAATTACCCTTTATATGTTACACCTAACCTTCCTTTTATTCGAGAAAATGGCCAGTAATAGGAGAACTCTGGCTAACAACCTATGTGAAGATCAATGTGATGATTATGCTAATGAGATACACAATCCGATGGGAGTAGGAATCACATATATTTTCAAACTTCTCTCTCAGTTAACTCATGCTTTGAATAGAAACATGGGTCAATGGGAACGTTCAAAACCATTATTAAATAACAAGTTGTTATAGAGAGCTTTATTAGAGATAGGCCTCCTACTTTTAATTGATCATCTGATCCCTTAATATCTGAACAACGTAGAAACTCAATTGAAAATATAATCTCCATCCTTCAATGTTTTGAAAAAGATAAGGTTATCCTAAATAATTATTTTATGGAGGGCGAATCTGATCAATGGTGGATGTTGATAAAAAATATGATGCCTAAGGGGGATATCGAGGATCTGGAAGGGATGGACTTCCGGAAGATGTTTTTTATAAATATTTTCCATGAACCCTCCGACATAAGATGGAAAGGGACTTCCTTTCCCTCAAGAAAAAAAGACAATAAATCCATCAGAGCCGATAGGAAAAACATCATATGGCTTGCACAATACACATCCATCTTTTTCATTACCCCATAATGCAAGGTTAACCACATCTTTGTTGGGATGAAACCTAGCAAATGGATAGTGATCGTGATCTATGTCTTCAAAAACTATGAAGAAATTTTCCTATAAACCCTCAAGGTCGAAATAGAGATCTGATAATCTTAGGGTAATAAGGGGATAAGAAGTGTAAGGTGGAATTCAATGCTGGTGGTCTGATGGACAAATCCAACGATGCTAAGAAGATCTAGCACCCCACATGCCAAAGGTGCATAAATAAGCACCACATAAATTTCTTTAAAGGGTTGAATAATTTCTTTAGGTTTGGAAGAGGCGGGAACCTGGATATTAACTGTCGTCAAGAAAAACCTATTCCTACAATAAAGGATAGGAACCCTCCGCTCGACCCTCAACGCATAGTTCATTGCTTCAACTGCAGAAAATTAGGGCACTTTAAAAATCAGTTCCTTATGCCAAGGGTTTTTAGAGGAAACCAACAACCTCTGAGGAAATAAGGGAGATCTTCTTCCACCACTTCCGCCAAAGTGAACCCTGACAACGATGTGGTGACAGGTATGCTAGATATTAATTCAATAACGGAAAATTTTCTTTTTGATTCTGGTTCAACACATTCTTTTATTTTTCAAAAGTTTTGTAGAAAAATCCCAACACCACCACAAATAATGGATGTAAAGATGTTGGTGGGTACGAAAAATGGGGAACTCATTGCATCCCATGAATATAACTCCTCCCATGTCATTATCTATGGACTGAACGTCCCGGTGAACCTTGTCATACTCCCTCTAGTGGAATTTGATGCAATTATTTTCATGGATTAGCTTTCCTTATATAGAGCCAACATAAATTGTCGTGAGAGGGAAATCACTCTCCATATGGAGAATCGAACCCCAATTCTATCAAGTGAAAGGAGGAAGATGAATCTTCTTTATCTCCATAATCTCAGGCATGGATATTACTGCCCTATGATCATCCGTGTCTTGATCAGATGAGTGTCTCCAAGGAAGAAACCATCCATGAAGACATACCTATTGTGAGGGAATTCACCAAAGTGTTTCCAGAGGAATTTTATGGTCTTCCTCTTAGAAGAGATGTTGAATTCTCAATTGACCCTATACTTGGGAAATTTCCAATATCCAATACTCCATATATAATGTTTGTTGTGGAGCTTGAGGAGCTGATGAAACAACTATTGGAGAATATAGAAAAATGGTTTATACACCCAAGTGCTTCACCATGGGGTACAACAGTCCACTTCGTCAAATAGAAGGATGGGTACATGCGCCTTTGCATAGATTATCGTGAGCTTATCAAAATCATGATAAAGAACATGTATCCTCACCCATGAATTGATGACTGGTTCAATCATCTACTTGGAGTACAATTCTTTCTCAAGGTGGATTTGTGGTCTGGATATTATCAAGTAATGGTTTAGAAGGAAGATATCCCCAAGGCTATTTTTTGAACAAGATACAAACACTATGAATTCATAGTAATTCCATTCGGACTCACCAATGCTCCAGTAATCTTCATGGAATTGATTAATAGAATCTTTATATATTACCTCTACATATTTGTGGTAGTATTCATAGATGATATTACAATACACTCCAAAACCAAGGAGGATCATGAGGATCGTCTTAGAACTCTAATAGATACCTTGTGGAAGGAGATTCTCTACGCAATGTACATCAAGTGTGAGGTATATTTTAAGGTGGACTCATTTTTGGTCTATATCATCACAAGAAATGGGATATATTTGGATCCCTCCAAAGTAGATGCAACTGAGGAATGGATGAGGCCAATGTCGGTAACTGATATCAGTAGATTTTTTGTATTAGCTGGATATTATTGACGATTTGTGAGAAATTTCTCATTATTGTACAACCCTCTTACCAAGATAACTCAGAAGGAATAACTGTTTTATTGTAGTTATGAATGAGAAGAAAGCTTCAAGGAGTTTAGAAGGAGTCTTATCACTACGCCTTTTCTCACTTTACCCACATGGGGAGAACTTTTTGTGGAATTTAGTGTTTCTTTGAAGAGGGGTTTGGGATGTGTGTTGATGAAAAATGACAAAGTCATTGCCTATTATTTAAGGAAATTTAATGTTCATTAGTAGAAGTATCCAACACATCATCTGGAGTTGGAAGCAGTGATCTTCGCTTTAAAAATTTGGTTGCATTATCTCTTTGGGTAGAAGTGTGAAATATATACGGACTACAAAAGCACCAAGTGTATATTCACACAGAAAGAGTCAAACATGCCCCAACGAAGATGGTTTGATTTGATAAAATACTATGAATTCTCAATCAATTACCACCCAAGGAAATCGAACAAGGTGGTGGATGCTCCATATAGAAATTACCCATCGATTCTATCACTGATGAGAATTGAGAAGGGTGCAATCTTCGGAGAATTGATGAAGATTGAAATGGGAATCGTAAAGAAGGGAACATCATCAATCATTTCACAAATGATTGCTCAACTGTCCCTTTTAGAAATGTTAAATGATTCTCAATGATAGGATGTAGAAATTCTGAAAACAGTGGAAGCTATCCGAAATGGGAAATACTCAGAGTTCATGGTTGACAAGGATGGAATTATGTGATTTCGGAAAATACTATGTGTTCCATAAAGTCCAGAGTAGAAGAAGGAACTTTTGGATGATGCACATAGTCGAAATTTATCTATTCACCAAAGAAATACAAATATGTATCAAGATATCTTGGAACATTATTGGTGGGATAATATGAAGAAGGATATTTCTGAGAATACATCAATGTGCCTGGTGTGTCATCTAGTGACTGCAGAGAGGCAGAAGTCTAAGGGGATTATGCATCCATTTCTCATACCCGTATGGAAATGGGAGAAAATCCCCATGGAAATTATCATCAGAATTCCGAATACATCCAAAGGAAAAAAATATATCTCAGTTGTTGTGGATCATCTAAAAATTTATTCACACATTATTGAAATTCAAGAGGATTTTTCATTCGATCAATAAGAATAGATAAATGTCAGGGAATTGGTTAGGATCCATGGAGTACCACTATCTATTGTATCTGATCGAGATCCAAATTCACCTCTATGTTTTGGAAGAGTCTCCAACATGCTTTGGATACTGAATTGAACTTCAGTACGGCCTATCATCCCCAAACTGATGGACAATCTGAGTGAACTATTTAGACAGTGGAGGATATGTTAAAATCATGTTCTATGGACTTCAAATGAGGGTGGGACAAACATATTCCACTGGTCGAATTATCCTACAATAAAAGTTTATACTTGACCATCTGAATGGAACCTTATGATACCCTGTATGGGACGAGATGAAAAACACTAGAATGTTGGGATGATTTTGGTGTACGTAAGCTCCTAGGACAATAAATGGTAGAAGAAATGGTGAAGAAGGTGAAAACCATTCAGCATCATATCAAGTCCACCTAGAGTCGACAGAATGGTTATGCAGATAACTATTAACGATACATTGAGTTTAAAGTTAGAGACATGGTATTTCTTGACATAGGTCAATGGAATAAGGTCATGAGGTTTTGAATGAAAGGGAAGTTATGTCCTATGTTCATCGGCCCCTTTGAGATTCGTGATCCTATTGGGGTTGTGGCCTATCAACCATCACTTCCACCTACCATGGCCAATGTACATGATGTCATTCAAGTATCCCTATTAATGAAGTACATACCAGACCCATCACATGTACTCTCTTCAGAAGTAGTACTGCTAGGTAATGATCTTTCGTACGAGGAGAAACCAGTGAAGATTATAGATCATAGAGAAAAAGTTATATGAAATAATACAATGCCCCATGTCAAGGTGTTGTGGTGAAACCAAATTATTGAAGAAGAGATGTGGGAATCAGAGGATGTGATGAAGCATAGTTACCCACATTTTTTTTAGACTGTAAAAATGAAATTTCGAGGGAAAAATTTCTTAAGGGGGAAAGATCGTGACAACCCAAACTTTCATTATTGAAAATTCCTCTTGATATAATTAAATGTCTTATTATGGATTATGAAAAGTGAACTTCATTGGTTTTATGTTTTTGTATTTTAAAATAACATTATGAATAGTTTTTTTTTCTAATATAGTCATTGAACAGTGATCAAATAATTAGTATAAATATAGGGGTTTAATACGTCTGATTTACTCAGACAAAGGAAGTGATGGCCTCATCTAGCAGACTTTCCCCATACGAAGCCCATTTTTCAGAGTTCAAAAAAGAGGTGGCGTCGTTGGTCTTCTCTCTTGACCAAGCCCAAGAGGATCTTGAATACGTTATGCTCGAGCAGAACCAAATACAATAGAAGTGGCAGTTGAGAGAGATTACCTCTCGAGCAATGCTATCTGAGCCACCCCAAGAGTCTGTCACCATCACACACCTTACCCTTCGGTCATATGTGGGTGTTCTAAGGGGTTATTTAACTTGAAAATATCACTATGAATATGTGCATTATTTTTAATATAATTATCAATATACATTCATTTTATTATTGTTACTTTATATTTTTTTATGTTCAAAAAATATTTTTACTTAATATTTGACTAAGAAATATATTTTGATGAATTAATGGATATTTGAATTAAATTATATTTTAATAAAATATTATTATTATTACATAAATTTTTATTAAATAAAAATTATTGTATAATTTTGGGAACACAATTGTAATTTTTATTAAGTTTTTAATTCTGTTTTTGTCAAAACCCTTGAATTTTCGATAAATGACTGTTTTTATTTTAAAATTAAAAATTCATATATTTAAAAAATTATTTAGATAAAATGAATATTATTTTTTGAATTAGGATTTCAAAATTATCTAATGGTTAATTTTTCATAATTTTTTGAGAGAAACGATTTTTTGGGTAAAAATGAAATGTCATTTAAATATATAATATGTTTTCTGACATCATAAAGACCAAATAGTGATGTAATAAAATACTATAAATGATATTTTCAGCCAATATATGTTTTATCTATAAAATAATGTGATTTTAGATTCTTTTGGTTTATTTACAAAACATTAGGGGACTCTCCAAGGGTTGTAAAACATTTTAACTTTTTAAAAGATTTTTTTGAGAGTGTGACTGACCTCCACATAAGAACCCACAATATTTTTAAGAAGTTACTCCATTGGACTTATAAAATATTTTTTCCCTCCCCTTGGAAAAACCATGAGCAGGTTTGTGGTATTTACTAGTTTAATGTGTTCTGACCCAAACCAATATAATAATGAATTCCCTCTTCTTTCCTACATAAACCCACCCATGATTCCACTTCCTCTTAAATAAAATCCATAGGAGTTCTTCCAACCTCTTCCCTACTCTTTCTAGAATCCTCCCAAAGCGCCCCAATCTCTCTATAAGCCTCTATCAAGCCTCTCCCAAGCCTTTGGGATTACATTTCCAATTAATTGATTTCTTCCTTTCTCATTTTTGTCTAATTTTCATTAAGTTGTTATGCCATTTTGATTTCATTTAAAAATATTGGGGGTATGATTTCAATATTCCTCCATACTATCCTCTTTATATTTGGATGATGGTAAACCCCTTCTTCTCTCATTAATGCCTCCCATTTACACCTGTTACCATGCCGAAATTCCATGAGGGATTTCTCTCTCCTTTTTTACATCCAAGTAATTTTTTATGTATTATGCATCTAAGTTGCAATATATTTGTTGGGAAATTTATCTATAATACCACCTTAGTTTCCATTTCATGTATATATGATGAGAAACACTTTTCTCTCTCATCAAACATTTTCATGAATCCTTATATCACACCGTTATGATGCTGAAATTACACCGCACTTTTCCAAGCCAAGATCATTGTATAGTGAATACCATAACCATTTCTTTATCAATGGTATTCACCTTTATAAATATATAAATATTAAATGATAATTTCATGTATTTCTTCCACATTACATAGTCCTGTAATAACTTATGTTGTTGATTTATCCCATGATCCATGTGTCACACTTATACATGAAATAAATTGTTTAAGAAGGGTGCATCATGATAGAGCTACAATGCATTGGGTAAAGATTAGTATCCTGATATGTCAAGAAAAATGATGGTTTACTCATTATAATTCATGTGAAATTAGGTTTTACACATTCTCCATGTGCAATGAGCCTTGGATCATGCTTAAATCATGTTAAATGTTGTTGCCACATTTCCATGTTATGATTATCATGCTTGATCATGCCGTTATGTTAATGTTTCTCTTGTGCTCCATTGATATGCCTATTGTCTAACTTGTACTGTATTTCTCATGTTATTCCATGTTTATTACATTACTGGTATTTATAGCTCACCCTTTTCTTAGGCATGTCCTCATTTTATCATATGCAATGATTTGTAAAAGGAAATGTAGTGGTCATGTAAAATATTTTTTCAATAAAGAAGTTTAATTTCATGTTTTAGGTTGTTATGTAATGATCTTAAGCACCAAAGACACTAGACCTCTCGATATTATAGGTTATATCATGTGAATTTTATGAAATAAATCAAGTTTAATTTGGTAATAAAGTGAAGGGTTGTTATACATGTAAAAATTAATAATGGTTTTGAAATATATATACATATATATATATATAATAGTGTCTCTATTAATTCATTATCTTTCAATGTATATGATTCAGAAGTGATTTACTCAATTGTTTTAATTTTTTTGAATTAAAATAAATATTATATCAAAAAAAATTAACCAATATTCATAAAAAAATATAGATTTATATGTAGTAAATCTATAAAAATATTTTTATGGAAATAAAAAATTCATGGAACATAAAATATTTGATTATTTAATTGACTAATTCTAAAAAAAATTGTTTTATTGGTATTAAATTTATGTAGTAACACATTATCAATCAATATATTTATGTTGAAATAAATGATTTTATAATAATAAATAAAATGGTTTAAATAATTTATGTATCCATATAATATTATTATTAAAAATATTTGTTGTAACAAAATAAACTATTAGTGAAAGTCATTTTACCAAAAAAATCATTATACCATTAGAAACTCCATTGCAATAAAATATTCAATAATGGAAAATAAATATCTAATATTTAAATTTATATTTTAAAAACAATTATTTCTAACAGCTCAATTTTTAAAAAATATATTTTTTATATTAAATAATTTATGAATTGACTAACTAATCATGGGAAAAATAATTAGAAGTATACAGATTTGAATTTTTGTATTAATAAATTAGTCATATTTCGTGAAAATGTTAACTATATAACACATAGTGAAAAAAAATATAAATGTTCTTTATACTTATTATCAATAAAAAATAATGATTTTTAATCAATTTAATTTCCTTATTAGAGATAACACTCTATGGTAACCCATATGAGAATGGGAAGTTACTAATGTAGGTCAGTAGGATGATGGTGTTCAGCCTTCACAGACTAGTTGGGGGTTCAATGTTTAATGAAACATATTATATCATTTTACATCACATGAATCCATTACTACTTGTGTATATTAGGATGTGTCTGGTTCAATATTACTTTTATTTCCCACATTGAGGCATGTGGGTACCTTTACATATACACATGTATTTTTGTATGTACTTTAACATCACCACGTAGAGAAACGACATTATAATTATCAATGAACCAATCAATTAGTAGCTCCCCTCTATAATTTTTTTCATTATTATAGAATATATAGAATCTAGTATCCCACACTTCATTACTGAACTAATGTTTGAATAATTGACACATAGTTTTTAATACTCAATCATATCCCATATTCCTAGACATTAATTACCATATTTTAAATAAGGTCCATCATCAAACTCCAAAATTCCAATTATTACCTTACATAAATCTAAGTCATTTAGCTCTAGGAATTGGTAATAATGTTTCCCATTCCATGTGTATACACTAACATGATGTTGATGGACTTTTTATAGTTATCCCACATGCACTACCAAATATTTATTTCATAGTTAATGTAATTGTTCCTTTTATTTCATGTGGTTAGTGTATACCATAATTATCTAACCAAAATCGAAATTTCAATAACATTCCAAGTATGAAACCATATCATAAATCACTATATGATGAATGAGATAATTACACTCATAAATACCCAACTACCATGGCCTATAATCAACCACAAAACTATCCTATTTAAAAAATGCATTTAGAGAGACTCTATATTCATCATTATATAAGGTATAATCCTATAACTACTTAGGTTGGATCATCGTTCTACTATAATAATCCTCATTTATAACTCCTAGATGGATTTATCAATAGTATTTGAAGGAATTTCATCACTCTATTTTTTAACAAACATACCTTTGATAGTTTAATATTAGAAAAAACTATTAATCTTATAATCAAATAAATCAAATCATCAAAATGTGGATATTTTTAAATATTCATTATATCCATTTATTTTGAAATTGTATAATATAAAAAATATCATAATGATCCATATTCATCACCAGAATATATGTTCGATACAATACATGGAGGAAAACAGATTCCTATGAAAGTTTTTCTCCCAAAGTCCTCTAAATGGACCTTTACATTTCAAATCTCTTCAAGATATATTTGGTAGTGTGGAATAAAAAAAATTCTCCTTGAATGATCATAATAATATGCAAAACCATTCACCTGAATGACAATTAACAAAATTATTTTAGATAAGTAACATAAAACATAATAAAAATGGGATTAAAAATCCCATTTTGAATCTCAACATCATTCTATACAATGAAAGAATCATGCCCATTGATCCCACAGAGAAGCTATAGGATGGGCCCTGTATGACCAATTTATAAATCATGATTACATGAATTTTCAAAACTAACACCCATGATATTTTTATATAAAACCCTCTGATAATAATAATATATCTAGGATTGATGCAGAACTATCTAATCAATCTCATGAATCAAGTACAAAACACTGACCATCATCATGAACAAATCAAAAAGAAATATATTGTGTTTAATCACTAGAGTGAAATACTGAATCCTATGAATATCCTCATGTAAAACCATTATTGTTTTGTTAATGGAAATATCCTCATGCAGATACTCAATGGATATCCCTAATCCCTCAACAACTATATATGATATAAAATATTTTGATGTATCCAAATCAAGGATGGTAGATTATACATTATAAGTAACTAAAACCATACCTCTAAGGATAGCTAGACATTTATTTTGATAAATACGATTAGTCTCAATTGTATGAAATTATTTAAATACTTGACAATGAGGATTTACCTCACTCCCCATAAATGAACTCCTTGTTTATCGATATTACCTCTTTACGTGGGTTACACACCTTCAAACCGACTTGAAGAAGCTGGTATAAATCCACCAACCTAAATATTACTGCATAAATGATCTTTCCCTAAATTATTTAACCCATATAGATCTTCTATCACTAGGTAAAATTTTATCTCCCACGAATAATCATCCCCATTTCCATATTTTTCTATATATTTGAAAATATACATGTCTTTGATTACACTAAGGATTAATATGTACAACCCCAAAATATAAATAACACTCAAAATAAAATGGATCTATGAGGTTGATGATATGGAACACTTCACTCTCCGCTCCATTAATCATTCACCCAATAATAAACCATAGAATCATTGCCTATGGCTATACAAAGACCCACTACATACCTATTTGAAACGACCATCCATAATCAGCTAAAATCACTCATGTTCCTCACTATTTGATCCCAAAAATTCATATACATCTAATCATAAGAAGATAAAAACCATTTACATGTACTCATATAAGGTAACTAAGACCTCAATCAAAACCAATTTCTCAGGATACCTCATATTTGTACACTATAATTAAAAACTGAGAATTCTCAAAATATAATGCTCCAGAATCTATTACTGAAATAAAACACTGGGTGAGGATCATAAATTATTAGACACTTCCTAGCCTTACAGTTTCTGGGATGGGGTAATCATAAAATGAAGTATAAAATAATATCTAAGACAACTAACCATGTTGTTAAACTTAAAGAAAACATAACACTAGTTTTCCATTTGGTTCTAAGTTATTTACATTGAAAACAAAGTCCTACACTCTAGTTATTTCCAATGTTGGTCAATGATCATCTAGAAAGACTCCACAAAAATACCAGCTGTATATGGTCCACACTTGTTGGTGAATTATAATGTGATGTGAATTTCAAATACATGTATATCTTACAAATGGATGATGAAACCCACTATGTCCCCCACTACACAAATTTTATCACTCAAGATAATATACCATAGATCTAATAATCCATCACCATTCTTAGAGAAGAAGGAGAACCAAGCCAATTTTATGATGGGGATATCTCCTCATTGACCACCTAGATCTCCCTTGGCAATTTATGTGAAGATATCTCAATAAAAAATACGTATACATGCCTCAGAAAAAAATACCATAGTATTTTATGATATCATATATTGTTGAATTTAGTATCATGAATAAAATTCATCACACTTATATGTCCCATAAAATTAAATTATAAAAAATTGGCTTTATCTCTCTTGGTCTACCGAAATCCAGGATCATCATAATATTCTTAATAGTCATATAATCATTTTCATTTTACTATCAACATGGATGAAAAAATTTTCCCTTTTAATGTAATTCAGTTAATATTTTATAAAGGATGTTTATTTATGTGTATTTACTAAAATTTCCTACCAGTATAAAGTATAAAAAAATATAATCATCATTAACAATAATAAAAATATTTATGGAATAAATTAGAAAATATTACAACACCGCATTTTATATTGAAATTCGATTTATATGTTTCCTGAATGTTAATTAACCAAATATCATAACCATGATATCCAATAATTTGAAATAATCAGAATGAAATATAAATCTTACATGACTTATATAGTTTAGGAATACATTTTCTCTTTTAATTATTATCAAATATTAAGATCCTTAGAAATCATAAATTCAAATTCAATATGATTCATACAATGTGATGTTCAAAAAACATTAAAGGGTGAAAAAATAATAATATTCCCCACCCTGGTATTCTACAAATTCCCCCCTTACAAGTATTAATTACTCTTAGTCCCAAAATCCAAAATGATATTTTACAATATCCTATTTCTTTTATAATTTTCCCCAGTAGGGAAATAAATGTAAATAACAAATTTATTTTGTAAATATTTTTGACTACCTAGTTATGCTCACTCATCACAAACCAGACTGTTTTATCAAATAGCCTCATTTTAGACACTCTTATATAATCGATGTTGATTAATAATAATAAGGGTCTATGTATTAATCATGGTAATAGTAAACACTAATATTAGTGTATTGAAATAATGGATAAAATTATAATGATAATATAAATCTGAATGAGTAACAGATAATATAATTCATAAGATATTATAATAAACAAGATATATAAAACATGATATATCAAAATAAAGGTTATAAGATTATTACAATGAATATGAATTAAATTAAGAACCAATGTAATTTTTCATACAATAAATTCCAAACATAAAAAAACAAAAAAAAACAATGAAATCTATAGAACTAGATTGGATTTTAATCCCTATCTGATGTACCATGGTCCATCCTAGAATAGAAGTTCATCCATTGACCATATGTACATTAATATCATATTATCATTTATACATTATGTCTGCTTGGGTATCAATATATTCCTGTGTGGGTTTTCAGTACATATCAATAGGCCACCACCAAATGTTTTCCTAAATATATGATCTTTGATAATGTTAATATTTATATACTATAATCAATAAATAAAAGCATGAATAGAAAATCATCGAAAAAAATTTGTTTCTAAAGAGACAACTAAACTTGACATCACCTACATCGAAATTTGCTAGGAACCCATAAATATAATAAATAACTGCCATCTGATAATGACACCCCTTCCCTATTATTACCTCATCATTTTTTGTTGGAACATGTAACATCCCAGGTAAAGTAAGAATAAGATATTTTCATATTTTTTAATATTTGTGAATTAAATATTAATTTTTACCTTGTTGAAGTTTCTATGTTCGATAGCGTACCGGATATGCAACAATGGGTTTCTTTGAAATCTTACATTGCACACTAATATTATAATATTTTTATTTTAAATGGTTGTTAACTTCTAGCCATTTTATTCGCGGGAATGAATGAAATTAACTATAATATGATTATACATGTTTTTTAATTGTATTTACATTATCTATTAAAAAGTTAGAGGCTTAAAATATGAATGAATCTAATTTTAAGGATAATTTACATTAAAAGGCTGATTTACCACCTTTTAATGGCAAACCATTTTTAAATCTAGTTTGGGTCACTTTAGTACATTCTATTTGACTAAATAAAATCTTTCTTTAGAATGGGGACATCAAATTTTATGTTGTGTAAATTACGGAATTTTTCCGGTAAAGATCATTTTTTAATGAATAATGAAACAAATTGTATTTTACTTCAAAAGTGCCTTTTAATCTAATTTAATTATATTGTTAGATTATATTTTTAATTGGTTTTAAATTTAAATTAAAATATATTTTTACCATTTAATCCAATTTTGGTCTTTGTAATTAATTTCACTTTGAAATTTGACATAAACAAGTATCAATCTTTTGATAGTTATTGTTTCTTAAAAACACGATATTTGTTTTAACAACGAGAATTAATTTTAAAAATAATTTATTCCACTTATATGTTTTGAATTTGAAAAAATAGACATCATTTTTGAATACAGAATATTAAATATATCTTAGGCTGATGTTTTGGTATTTTCCAAAAAAACATCAATTTTTGTTGAATAGTGAAACTACTTAGTCGTATTTAAAAAATAGAAATTTTCATTTAAATGAAAATTTACCACTTTTGTGGATTGAATTTAAAAAATACGACATACATGGTTGTTATCAAGATATAAAATTTGGTTCATTAAGATTTAAATAATTTTTGGTGCAAAGTAACTTTTGACTTTTATTTACCGGGGGTTAAAGGTAAATAGGTTAATTCTAGGTAAAAAGAATATTAAAATAATTCAAAATTACCTTAAAACTTGTCCAAACCTTATTGGTTGAGTAATTTACGACCATTTTAATCTTTGGGTTGATTTTGGGATCCCATTGAGACACTTGTTAGTGATAATGACAATTTGGATTAATTAATTTAATGTAAAGACAAAATTGACATCAACAAAAAATTATTAGTAGTTAATTTTTATAAAGAGTTATATAAATTATCCTTTTTCCTATAAATATTAATGGGAAATATAAAAATATTTCCTACATGATGGTATTTTTTTTATAATTTTTAGACTTCGAATAAATTAAACTATTCATGACACAATAATGATGTAGTATTTACCTCATTAATAAATGATTTAAATAAATAAGATTTAAATAATAAAAACATTATCCCAAACATGTCCAATTCTGATTGGATCATTTTATTTCGACCATGAGTCATCTTATATTCATCTTTAATGATTTTTGGACCTTTTTAAACTGAAGATAAGTTTATAATAAAATAATATTTTCACACTTTCCAAAAGAGACCCTCCTCCCACTTATAAAAGGAGACCACTTCTAACCAATTCCTTACACCTCTCATAAAGTATGGCTCATCCAAACTCAGCCCAATTAGGCTCCCTACATCCCTCTCCTCCCCCATGAAGCCTTACATTTGGGAGAAAGCTCTTCAAGAAGTCCTTTTGGTTCAAACCAATGGAGTTACCCAAATTAAAGTTAACAGTTTCTCTTAAATTGTTTTCATTTATTTTATTTATCCAACCCCTAAACAATTTTTAATTATTTATTTTTTAACAACACTGGTATCCTAAATATACTAGGATTTTGTTATAAGAAGTATTCTAACTACACTTACACACACCTTCATCTAATGGATGAAGAACAAATGTTTCTGTGGAAGGAAAACTAACGCCTCCCGAAACGATGATTGTTCAATTATATCTTACCACCTCTAAGGGTGGACATTGTGATGGAACTGTATTTTTATATGAAATATATTATTTTAATGTTTTCATTATGCTTATGTACATCCCAATTACATCAATAATTTATGGTTTCCATAATGGGTAAATATGATAATGTTATTTGAGGAAGTGCGGACTACCACCCCCTTAAAGTGATGTGACTCGTTAATTCCTTATGTGGGATGTATAAAGGATAGTGTTAATGATATTATATATGATATTATACTATAATTATAATATACCTATGTATCATTATGTTTTATTTCCATTAAAATAATAAATAAAATTAATGTATTGTCCATGCGTACGTACAACTTACCGTCTCCATGAACGGTGCATTTCATTTATTACCTCTAAATGAAATGTAATATTATAAATAAATGTATATACTGGATATATATGATATATATGATATATAAATCATGAATATCATTCTGGATATAATGGAATATTGACCACATGGACAACTTATAAATATAAGGTGTTCATTTTTTACTCAAGTGCCTAATATTGACAAAATGAAAGTTATTAATTTAAATGATTACATAATGTTAATAACATGGTAATAAGTGATAAAAATTTTATAATAAACTTGAATTTTTTTTTAAAGAAAGTATAAATGAACTTTATTTTATTATTCAGGATATTAAAGAACGATCGAGTCAAGTCAGACATGAGGTAAGGGAACTTTTTAAACCAATTTCTGTTATTTGGGTTGATCTTCTCATTCTAGTTTATGTCGTTCTATGATTATGTGATAAATGAATTTTTATGTATTTATACTTTCTTTATGTGTGATTATATGGACTGTACAAAATATATCTATTTTATTTTAAAAATGATATTTTTAAGGGACTTCTTCTCAATCTAATTTCATTGAGGCATATTTTGTTTTAATACACGACTTTATTTTATACGCTATATAAACACCCATAACTTTTCAAAGGGAATATTTTTCTACAAAGAGTTTTACTAAAAGAAAAAAATGATTGTTTCTGTTAACATAAGTGGTGAAAATGACCTTTTCCGCCACCGTGGTTATTATTTTATCTTTGGCTTCCTCAACAAGTCGTAATGTTTTTAAAATAAAATAAATACCATATACTCTTTTATGTATTTTGGTATTGAAAATGGTTTTGATAATGGATTTGTTATGTCAATATATTTAAGTGATATATTTTGATTGAAATGTGGAAATGTTTTCTTTCCTTTATATTTGTTGTATATGTTATGATTTTATAATAGTACTTGGACATTTGACGGGTGGTTATGTGATAAACCAAATGATGGGTGGTGCCATGAATACCAAGACTAGTGGTTACATTATAACCTCCAATGAATTGGGTATGGAAGTCGGCTGTATGGCTATTCCATTTAGTGATATGTATGGAAGTTGACCGTATGGTTATTCCATTTAAGTATGTTTATGTACCAAGTAACCTTTATATGTTATGTGTTCTTTATATGGGTTTAATGGTAATATTTTGGTTACAAAAGGGTATGTAATGATATTTTATTCATGGACGATTATTTACTACTTCATAAAGTTAAAAATTATTACTTATGTTAAATTATTCATGGTTACTTGTTGGTTTGAAAAACTAACAGTTTTCCTTCTTTGTATATCCCTTACTGAGCTTTTTATGCTCCTCCCACATTTTTGAAATGTTTTTCACAGGATATAATGTGGAATAGGGTCATGGATGGGATCAAGGAAAATTCATGTTGTCTTAAACATGGAAGTAGACATGAATCCTTTTTTCAAGAGTTCATGTTTTGAAAAAAATGGAAACTGTGTAGAAGTGTCTACTTTCTAATCTTTTGAGATGTTATAGTTTTTCCCTAATTCTCTAAAAACCTAAACCTGAAAAGATCCTCAATGTGAATTATTCATTTAATTCAATATTATGTAAGGTTTAAGGTCGGGTCCTTACATTTTGTATCAGAGTCCGCTTTAGATAATATTAGGAGTTAGGATATTATTAAATTAATATCCATAAAGTAATTTATGTTAATATTGAAATCTTATAGAATTTACAAATTACCATTTTACTTCACCTAATATATTTCTATGTTAATAATGGTTTTTCGTAGAGGAAACAGAGCATCATTTCTGTGAAGACATACAGAGGGAATTGACCTTTCAATTTATTATCCTGAGATGGTCAGAATCAGTACTGGACATTTTGATGCAGTGATGGCTCAGTTGACTCAGGTGAAAAATATTGTTTGTTTTTATTGATGACATTTTGGATTATTCAAAAAGTAAGAGGAACATGATAGTCATTTATGGGTCATATTTGAAACCATAAAAGAAAATAAAATGTTTGGGAAATTCAGAAAGTGTGAGTTTTGGTTGCAACAAATTTCTTTCCTTGGTCACATTGTTTCAAAAAAATGGCATAACTATTGATCCTGATAAAACAAAAGTTGTCGAAGAATGGCCAAGACCCACAAATATAACCGAGATCCGAAGTTTTCTTGGTTTAGAAGGTTATTGCAAGAGTTTTTTTGAAAATTATGCGTGGTTGTCTAATCCAATGACTATTTTAACTTGAAAAGGTGTTAAGTTAATCTAGATAAAATAATGTGATGATTTTTTCAGGAATTGAAAAGGATATTGGTGAATGCTCTAGTTTTGGCACTATCATCCAAAAATGGTGAGTTTTTTATCTACAATGATGCTTCATTTAAATGATTGGGTTGTGTCCTAATGCATAATTATTAGGTAATTGCTTATGTTTCACATCAGTTGAAACTTCATTAGTTAAATTACCCTACACATGATTTGGAATTATGTGCTGTTGTTTTTGCTTTAAAAATTTGGAGGCATCATTTGTATGGAGTGAAGTGTGAAATATATACTGATCACAAAAGTTTGAAGTATATATTCACTCAGATATAATTGATCATGAGACAAAGGATATGGTTGGAATTAATAAAGTATTATGATTGCACGATCCTTTATCATCCGGGAAAATAAAATAAATAGGCTGATGCTTTGAGTCGAAAAATTAATACTTTATTAACCATGATACGTTTGGAACGAGATCCTTTGGTTTTTGATTTGATTAAATTTGGAATAGAAGTTGTTTTTGTAGGAAATTCTTCATTTTTGATTCAAGTGCCAATGAAATCATCTCTATCAGACAGAATTAAGAAAACAGAGAAGGAAGACAATGAGTTGTAGAAAACGTTTTTCTTCGTTTAGAAGGGTATGTTTACTGAATTTAACATTGGTAATAATTTTGTTTTGAGATTTAGAAAGAAAATATGTGTGTCTTTTTATTCACTATTGAAGAATGAGTTGTTATGTGAAGCTCATAGTTCCCCGTTTTCAGTTCATCCTGGCAGTCACTAGTGCAGAAAACGTTTTTTACGTCACCATTTTTTACGTCGGTTATATAAAACCGACGTCATAATATGTAAAACGAGGTTTTTTACGTCGTTTATTTAATAACCGACGTAAAAACCTGTGTTTAGTACACCTTTAACGTCGTTTATTTTTATAACCGACGTTATTAATCACGTGGCTTCGTTTTTTACGTCGGTTATTGAAATAACCGACGTAACAAATCGACATATGTACGAGTTATTATGTCGGTTATTCAATAACCGACGTAAAAAATGCGGTTTTTGAAGGCCTTTTTACATCGGTTATAAAATAACCGACGTAAAAAAAGAATCCGCAGATGTTTTTCACGTCGGTTATGGAATAACCGACGTAAAAAATGCGGATTTTGAGCCCTTTATAACATCGGTTATAAAATAACCGACGTAAAAAAAGAATCGGAGGAAGGTTTTTACGTCGGTTATTGAATAACCGACGTTATAAATGTTTTTAAAAAAATTATAACGTCGGTTATTGAATAATCGACGTGATAACTCATTTAAAAATTTACCCAGACCCGTGGATTGTCATTCGCGAGTTTACCTTCGACAGTCGCGACTCATCTCTCTCGCGCATAAACCCGAATCGGCTCGTCCATTTCGTTGGTTTAGATTCATTTTGCGATCATTTTTTCTCATATTTAATCTCCTCGGATCAATCATCTAAACTCGCAGCACTCAGGTAATCCTCTCACTCGTTCGTTTCTTTCGCGGATAGTATATATATATGTGTTGTGATTTTTTTGTTGAAACTAGCTAAGATTCATCAATTGCGAACCCTTTTAACTCGTTTTGGCACCATAATTTTATTTATCATCCCTAGATCTATTAGTTCGACTTGAAATATTGACTAATTTTATGATTTCACTAATTTTTCATCGTTTTCTATAAATCCCCGAGAGGGTTGGGGCGTGTCCATTTGGATGGGTTGCCCTTTTACAGTTGTTACTACTTTATTCACACACAACCATGGAATAGGTGCATGGATTTGGGATCACATCACCATTTTCACCCCCTGCAAACAAAGTTTCACGAGGAGGACTCACCAGATTTCCCCTCAGCATGTTAAAAATTTTAGATACCCTCTTTTCAGCAAGTAAAAAATTAACTAGTTTTTTCTTCACTACTTATCCTAAACAAATAAAACCACCATTCTTTCTAGAACCTCTACTAGATCCATTGCATCCATCAACATGCATATTTGGATCTGAAAGCATCCCTTAAGCCTTATGTTCGATGCTAACATCCTTTACTGATCTATAGAAAATATGATGGTCTGCTAAGCTCTCCATTTAAAAGTCAAACCCCACCAATTATTCATCCTCATCATGAGAAAATGGCACAACATCTGAATTTCTGATTCAATCTCTTGGGTCACTGAACAAACATTAACTCCTTCAAATCCACACCTGGAATAGACAACCTAATGTCGAGTTCCTTCTCTATCTATTGAAACTCAGTTCTTCCTCCACACCTAAAAACATTCTTTGAATGGCCCAACTTCTTGTTATGGTAAATTTTCAGTGATTCCAGGGGGTGGGAGGGCTATCAAGAGGGTTGGGGGTGTCCAGGGGGGTGTCCAAGGGGGTAGGGTGTGGGGGGTGGTGTCCAGGAGGGGTGGGGGGCTGTGCAGAGGGGTCGGGGGGTGTCCAGGGGGGTTTACAAGGGGGTGGGTGGGTGTGGGGGGCTGTCCAAGGGTGTGGGTGGGTGTTGGGGGGTGTCCAGGGGTGTCCAAGGGGGTAGGGGGTGGGGGTGGTGTTTAGGAGGGGTGGGGGGCTGTCCAGAGGGTTGGGGGTGTCCAGGGGGGTGTCCAAGCAGGTCGAGGGTGGGGGGTTGTGTCCAGGAGGGGTGGGGGTGCTTTCTAGAGGGGTCGGGGGCTGTCCAGAGGGGTCGGGGGGTGTCCAGGGTGGTGTCCAAGGGGATGGGTGGGTGTGGGGTGCTGTCCAAGGGGGGGTGGCGGCCTGTCCAGAGGGGTCGGTGGGGTGTCCAGGGGGGGTGTCCAAGGGGTTGGAAGGGTGTGGGGGGATGTCCAAGTGGGTGGAGGCCTCTCCAGAGGGTATTTGGGGTTGTCCGGGTGGGTGGGGGGCTGTCTAGAGGGTTGGGGGATGTCCAGGGGGGTGTCCAAGGGGGTAGGGGGTGGGGGTGGTGTCCAGGAGGGGCGGGGGGCTGTCCAGAGGGGTCGGGGGTGTCCAGGGGGGTTTACAAGGGGGTGGGTGGGTGTGGGGGGGTTGTCCAACGGTGTGGGTGGGTGTTGGGGGTTGTCCAGGGGGGGGTGTCCAAGGGGGTAGGGGTGGGGGTGGTGTTTAGGAGGGGTGGGGGGCTGTCCAGAGGGTTAGGGGGGTGTCCAGGGGGGTGTCCAAGCAGGTCGGGGGTGGGGGGTTGTGTCCAGGAGGGGTGGGGTGCTTTCTAGAGGGGTCGGGGGCTGTCCAGAGGGGTCAGGGGGTGTCCAGGGTGGTGTCCAAGGGGATGGGTGGGTGTGGGGGGCTGTCCAAGGCGGGTGGCGGCCTGTCCAGAGGGGTCGGTGGGGTGTCCAGGGGGGTGTCCAAGGGGGTGGATGGGTGTGGGGGGGCTGTCCAAGTGGGTGGCAGCCTCTCCAGAGGGTATTTGGGGTTGTCCGGGTGGGTGGGGGGGCTTCCCAGAGGGTTGGGGGATGTCCAGGGGGTGTCCAAGGGGGTAGGGGGTGGGGGGTGGTGTCCAGGAGGGGTGGGGGGCTGTCCAGAGGGGTCGGGGGGTGTCCAGGGGGTTTACAAGGGGGTGGGTGGGTGTGGGGGGCTGTCCAAGGGTGTGGGTGGGTTTTGGGGGGTGTCCATGGGTGTGTCCAAGTGGGTAGGGGTGGGGGTGGTGTTTAGGAGGGGTGGGGGGCTGTCCAGAGGGTTGGGGGGTGTCCAGGGGGGTGTCCAAGCAGGTCGGGGTGGGGGGTTGTGTCCAGGAGGGGTGGGGGTGCTTTCTAGAGGGGTAGGGGGCTGTCCAGAGGGGTCGGTGGGTGTCCAGGGTGGTGTCCAAGGGGATGGGTCGGTGTGGGGGGTTGTCCAAGGGGGTGGCGGCCTATCCAGAGGGGTCGGTGGGGTGTCCAGGGGGTGTCCAAGGGATGGGTGTGGGGGGCTGTCCGAGTGGGTGGCGGCCTCTCCAGAGGGTATTTGGGGTTGTCCGGGTGGGTGGGGGGGGCTGCCCAGAGGGTTGGGGGATGTCCAGGGGGTGTCCAAGGGGGTAGGGGTGGGGGGTGTTGTCCAGGAGGGGTGGGGGGCTGTCCAGAGGGGTCGGGGTGTGTCCAGGGGGGTTTACAAGGGGGTGGGTGGGTGTGGGGGGCTGTCCAAGGGTGTGGGTGGGTGTTGGGGGGTGTCCAGGGGGGTGTCCAAGGGGGTAGGGGGTGGGGTGGTGTTTAGGAGGGGTGGGGGGGATGTCCAGAGGGTTGGGGGGTGTCCAGGGGGGTGTCCAAGCAGGTCGGGGGTGGGGGGTTGTGTCCAGGAGGGGTGGGGGTGCTTTCTAGAGGGGTCGGGGGCTGTCCAGAGGTGTCGGTGGGTGACCAGGGTGGTGTCCAAGGGGATGGGTGGGTGTGGGGGGGCTGTCCAAGGGGGTGGAAGCCTGTCCCGAGGGGTCGGTGGGGTGTCCAGGGGGGTGTCCAAGGGGGTGGATGGGTGTGGGGGGCTGTCCAAGTGGGTGGCGGCCTCTCCAGAGGGTATTTGTGGTTGTCCGGGTGGGTGGGGGGGTTGTCCAGAGGGTTGGGGGATGTCCAGGGGGTGTCCAAGGGGGTAGGGGGTGGGGGGTGGTGTCCAGGAGGGGCAGGGGGCTGTCCAGAGGGGTCGGGCGGTGTCCAGGGGGGTGTTATATCTTACTATATTTTGTTTAAAAAATAATATTCAAGCATATTTTTTTAAATACACATCGATTTGTTTTATATTTCAAAATTGTTTACATTCAAATTATGATTTTTTTCATATAAACATATATTTTTCTTATCTAAAAAATATATATATTTTTGCTATTTTTTATAGGTAATAATGAGTTGAAGTTGGATTACGGCACATCGAATGAGCAATGAATATGAGGATGGTGTTGACGCCTTTTTGTAATTTGCTAAACGAAATGTTCCAAGTAGTGACATTTTTTTCTGTCCATGCCTGAAATGTCTGAATATGAAGAAGTTGAAAAGTAGAGAGATAAAAGATCATCTGATTTGTCATGGTTTCAATCCGAGTTACAACCCTTGGATTTGGCATGGCGAAACTGGACAGAATGTCACTGATGATAATGAATCGCAAGATGGTAACTCCGACGGAATTGAAGAAATGATTCGCGATATTGTAGCAGAACAAATTGAGATAGAACCGACAGTTTCACGTCTATATGGTGATGCCAAGAAACCATTATATCCTGGTTGTACATATTTTACGGTTTTTTCGGCGGTGTTAAGATTGATTAACCTGAAGGCGAAACATGGATGGAGTGACAGAAGTTTTAAAGAGCTGCTACAATTGATGAAAGACATTCTTCCAAAAGATAACGATCTTCCAGATTCACATTATAAGGCCAAAAAAATATTATGCCCTATGGTATTGGGATACAGGAAAATACATGCCTGTCCGAATGACTGCATTATATATAGGAAGGAATATGAATTTCTAAAAGAGTGTCCTAAATGTGGGACGTCACGGTATAAGGTGAAAGAAAAATCACAAGCTGATGTAGAGATTACAAAGCTCCCTTCAAAGGTATTTTGGTATCTTTCTATAATTCCTCGTTTCAAACGTTTATTTGCTAATTCACATGATACAAAAAGGTTAAGATGGCATGCTGATGAGCGGGTATGTGATGGAAAAATACGTCATCCAGCTGATTGTCCATAATGGAATAAAATTGATGCCCAGTACCCTACATTTGGAAATGAAATTAGAAATCTGAGACTAGGCTTGTGCACAGATGGAATGAATCTATACCGAACCCTCAGTAGCACACATAGTTCATGGCCTGTTTTATTGGTAATTTACAACCTCTCTCCTGAAGTTTGTATGAAGCGCAAATATGTCATGTTGAGTATCATGATCTCTGGTCCAAAGCAACCCGGCAATGATATTGATGTATACTTGTCACCGCTGATTGATGATTTGAAACTGTTATGGGCTGATGGTATTAGGGTGTATGATTCTTATAAAATGGAATATTTTCAACTGCATGCAGTGCTTCTATTCACTATAAATGACTTCCCAGCATATGGAAATTTGTCTGGATACAGTGTTAAAGGGCATAAAGCATGTCCAATTTGAGAACAACAGACGTCATATTGTCAATTGCATCATGGGAGGAAAACAGTGTACATGGGTCATAGAAAGTTTTTGCCTATGGATCACCCTTATAGAAGACTAAAAAAGGCATTCAATGGCTCACAAGAATTTGATACTGCTCCAAAACCTTTATCCCCAGACTTGTATTTTGAGAGGGTGAAAAACCTTGATGTGACATTGGGAAAGACATAGAAATCTGGTAATGATAGACATATTTGGAAGAAAAGGTCAATATTTTTTGAGCTACCATATTGGAGGTATCATGAAGTCAATCATAATATTGATGTCATGCACGTGGAGAAGAATATCTGTGATTCTTTGATCGGAACATTTCTAGATATTAAAGGAAAGACAAAAGATGGGTTAAATGCAAGGTTAGACCTACTATCAATGGGAATACGTTTGGAGTTAGCTCCCACTCCTAAAGGAAGACGAACATTTCTTCCCCCGGCTTCTCATACATTATCAAAGAGGGAGAAAAGTAGCTTCTGTCAGTGTCTTCATGATATCAAAGTGCCTCAAGGTTATTCTTCAAATGTAAAAAATTTTGTCTCATTGAAAGACTTGAAGTTGATAGGTATGAAATCACATGATTGTCACGTCATGATGCAACAAATTCTACCAGTTGCACTGCGTGGAATATTGCCCATCCGTGTCAGAAAGACTATAATGAGGTTGTGTTATTTTTTCAATTCAATTTGTAACAAGGCGATTGATGTGAATGCTTTGAACATTTTGGAAAATGATGCAATTTTTATACTTTGTCATTTGGAAATGTATTTGCTCCAAATTTTTTTGATATGATGGTGCATTTAATGATTCATCTGGTTCGAGAAATAAAGCTTTGTGGACGTGTATATCTTCGTTGGATGTATCCTTTTGAAAGGTATATGAAAATATTAAAGGGATATGTTAAAAATCCATATCGACCTGAAGCCTCCATTATTGAAAAGTATATTTCTGAGGAGGTAGCATAGTTTTGTACGAGCTACTTGGCTACGGCGCAACACATAGGTTTGCCTCCATCTCGCCATGAACGGGTTAATAATGAGGGAAAGGGGATTCGTGGCTTGAAAGTCAAATCACTGTCAGCTGAACAGATGAATAAGTTAGAATCATACATCTTGAATAACATAGCTGATGTTCAACCGTATATCACATTGCATATTAATGAGTTGAAACAATGTCATCCAAAGAAGAAAGAAATGTGGATTTTGAATGAGCACAACAAAACATTTTTTCCATGGTTTAAAAAGACCTTGCTTGGTAGATCAGATGTATCAGAGACATTAAAATGGATAGTGGGTGGTCCATCTTTAAATGTGATAACATGGTCCGCTTATGACATTAATGGCTATACATTTCATACGAAAGCTCAGGACAACAGAAGTGCAGTTCAGAATAGTGGTGTATTGGTGTTTGCAGAAGCAATGCATTTTTCGAGTGCTAAGGACAGAAACCCAATTTCGGCATCAAGTGCATATTATGGAGTGATTGAAGAAATATAGGAGGCTGATTACTTTAAAATTAAAGTTCCTGTTTTTAACTGTAAATGGTTTATCGGTAACAAAAGTGTCAGACACGATGAATTTGGAATAACACTTGTTAATCTGAATAGATTGGAAGACACAGCTGATTCTTTTATAATGGAAACACATGCCAAACAAATTTTCTATGTAGTAGATCAATCAGATATGCAGTGGGCTGTTGTTTTACAAGGGAAAAAACAATATGTTGGTGAGGATGAATTTGATGAAGATGCTGATTTATGTGAGATCCCTACTTCCATGGAAAGATTAACAGAACATAATTATGAGTATGTTGAAGACATGGTTTGTGCCATAAGGAACGATCACAACGAAGGAATTTGGGAAAACAATCCAACTGTATATTCCTAAAATTACAGGTAACACATGTTTATTTCTTGTTTACATTTAGTTTTTTCATATAATGTTAGATATTGTAAATTTTTTACTTATTAAAACATGTATCAAACCAAAATGATAAAACAATAAAAACCGTAAAGAGGAGAAGTCCTGGGCGCACCGGCGGGCCGTTGGTGGATCACTGGTTGGCCGGTGGTCCAGACAGCAAAGCTCTGTCTGGTCCACCGGCCGGCCGGTGATAATCCAGCGGCCGGCCGGTGGTCCAGACAGAGAGGAAGGCTATCTGTCTGGTCCACCGGCCGGCCGGTGGTGATCCAGCGGCCGGCCGATGGTCCAGACAGAGAGGAAGGCTCTTTGTCTGGTCCACCGGCCGGCCGGTGGTGATCCAGCGGACGGCCGGTGGTCCAGACAGAGAGGAAGGCTCTCTGTCTGGTCCACCGGCCGGCCGATGGTGAGCCAGTGGCGGGACGGTGGTGAGCCAGCGGCCGGCCGGTGACACCAGGCAGTGGGCAAGTCTACTTCCTGGGTCCTCCGGCTGGCCGGTGATCTCACACCGGCTGACCGGTGGACTTAGTGATGTAAAAGTGGAGTGGTCAAATTATTTTACAGGTTTGATTGACTTTTAGTTTTTTGTAATGTAAAATGTAATTTTGAATATTGTCAATGTAATTGTGTATTTCGTAGTCTTTTAGGTTGGATTTAGTTTTTTTTTTTTTGAAGTTGACAGTGTAAGTTTTGAATGTTATATAAGTGAATGTTTAATTTTTCTCTACTTCTTGTTTTGGTCTACTGTTGATGGTTTTTCTGGTCTGGATTTTGGTATGGGGGGAGAGGTTCCAAGGGGGTGGGTGGGTGTTTGGGGGGTGTCCAAGGGATATGTGAGGGGTGTCCAAGGTGTGTTTGGGGCTGTCCTAGGGGTCGGGGGGGTGTAAATGAGGGTGGGGGGGTGTCCAAGGGGTGGGGGTGTCCAAGGGATATGGGAGGGGTGTCCAAGGTGTGTTTGGGGCTGTCCAAGGGGTCGGTTGGGTGTAAATGAGGGTGGGGGGCTGTCCAAGGGGTGGGGGGTGTCCAAGAGGTGGGGGGTGTCCAAGGGATATAGGAGGGGTGTCCAAGGGGTGTTTGGGGCTGTCCAAGGGGATGGGGGGGTTTCCAAGGGGTCGGGGGGGTTTCCAAGGGGTCGGGGGGGTGTCCAGGGGGTGGGGGGCTGTCCAAGGGGTGGGGGGTGTCCAAGGGGTGGGGGTGTCCAAGGGATATGGGAGGGGTTTCCAAGGGGTGTTTGGGGTTGTCCTAGTGTTCGGGGGGTGTAAATGAGGGTGGGGGGGCTGTCGAAGGGGTGGGGGGATTTCCAAGGGGTGGGGGGTCCAAGGGATATGGGAGTGGTGTCCAAGGTGTCTGGGAGTTCTGTCCAAGGGGCCGGTTGGGTGTAAATGAGGGTGGGGGGCTTTCCAAGGGGTGGGGGGTGTCCAAGGGATATGGGAGGGGTGTCCAAGGGGTGTTTGGGGCTGTCCAAAGGCTCGGGGGGGTGTCCAGGGGTCGGGGGGTGTCCAAGGTGTCTGGGAAGGCTGTCAAGGTGTGGGGGGGTGTCCAATGGGTGTTTGAGGCTGTACTAGGGGTCTTGGGGGTGTAAATGAGGGTGGGGGCTGTCCAAGGGGTGGGGGTGTCCAAGGGATATGGGAGGGGTGTCCAAGGTGTGTTTGGGGATGTCCAAGGGGTCGGTTGGGTGTAAATGAGGGTGGGGGGGGGCTGTCCAAGGGGTGGGGGGTGTCCAAGTGGTGGGGGTGTCCAAGGGATATAGGAGGGGGTGTCCAAGGGGTGTTTGGGGCTGTCCAAGGGGATGGGGGGGTTTCCAAGGGGTCGGGGGGGTTTCCAAGGGGTCGGGGGGGTGTCCAGGGGGTGGGGGGGCTGTCCAAGGGGTGGGGGGTGTCCAAGGGGTGGGGGTGTCCAAGGGATATGGGAGGGGTGTCCAAGGGGTTTTTGGGGCTGTCCTAGTGTTCGGGGGGTGTAAATGAGGGTGGGGGGGCTGTCGAAGGGGTGGGGGATGTCCAAGGTGTGGGGGGGTGTCCAAGGGATATGGGAGTAGTGTCCAAGGTGTCTGGGAGTTCTGTCCAAGGGGCCGGTTGGGTGTAAATGAGGGTGGGGGGCTGTCGAAGGGGTGGGGGGATGTCCAAGGGGTGGGGGGTGTCCAAGGGATATGGGAGTGGTGTCCAAGGTGTCTGGGAGTTCTGTCCAAGGGGCTGGTTGGGTGTAAATGAGGGTGGGGGGGGATGTCCAAGGGGTGGGGGTGTCCAAGGGGTGGGGGTGTCCAAGGGATATGGGAGGGGTGTCCAAGGGGTTTTTGGGGCTCTCCAAAGGCTCGGGGGGGTGTCCAGGGGTCGGGGGGTGTCCAAGGGGTCTGGGAGGGCTGTCAAGGTGTGGGGGGTGTCCAATGGGTGTTTGAGGCTGTACTAGGGGTCTTGGGGGTGTAAATGAGGGTGGGGGGGGGCTGTCCAAGGGGTGGGGGTGTCCAAGGGATATGGGAGGGGTGTCCAATGGGTGTTTGAGGCTGTACTAGGGGTCGTGGGGGTGTAAATGAGGGTGGGGGGCTGTCTAAGGGGTGGGGGGTGTCCAAGGGTTGTGGTGGGGCTCCAATGTGGTGGGGGAGGGCTGGCCAGGTTGTTAGGTGGGTATAGATGAGGGTGGGGTACAGTTGGGGCTTGGGGGAGGGCTGGCATGGTTATTTTTGTTGTTTGGTTTCTGGTTTCTTTTTGGTGAGAGCAGTGCAATTATTTTAAAAAAAATATTGCTTTCACGTCGGTTATAAAATAACCGACGTGGTAAATAAATTGGTAGAGGTTTATCACGTTGGTTTTTTCGAGAACCTACATGATAAACCGTTCCCGGGCCTTCTATCACGTCAGTTCTTAATATAACCGACGTGCTAAAAGGCTTGGGAATCGATTTACTACGTCGGTTATTGGATAACCGACATGCTAAAACGTTTCCCAGGCCTTTTTATCAGGTCGGTTATTTAAGAAACTGACGTGATAATAGGCCCGGGGAAGGGTTAATCACGTCGGTTATGTGATAACCGATGTGATAAACGATATCCCAGGCGTTTTATCACGTCGGTTTAGAAATAACCGACGTGATAAACCCCCCCCCCCCCCCCCCCCCCCCCCCCGCGCATATTTATCACGTCAGTTATTAATGAACCGACGTGATAAACACCGTGATGTTAGGGATGTTACGTCGGTTTTTAAATAACCGACGTAAAAAACGTTATTTATAACGTCGTCCGTATTAACGTTGCCTAAAAACCGACGTAAATAATGAAAAATAACCGATGTAAAAAATGTTTTCCGCACTAGTGAGTACTAAGATGTACAGAGATAATCGGGAGTATTACTGGGGTGATGGAATGAAAAGAGATATTGATGATTTTACTGTGAAGTGTTTGACTTGTAAGTAGGTTAAATCAGAGTGACCGTTACCGAAAAGAATGCTTCAGACTTTACCGGCGCCATAGTGGAAATTGGAAAATATATCCATGGACTTCGTTGTTTGGTTACCAAAGACATCCCCAGGTAATAATGCAATCTGGGTTATAGTTGATTGATTGACTAAATATGCTCATTTCCTTCCTATTAGAGATACATTGTCTTTAGATCAACTTGCTTGGTTGTATGTTGAAGAGATAGTCAGGTTTCATGGTGTTCCCCTCTCCATTGTATCTGATCGTGATCCCAGGTTTACTTCTAACTTTTGGAAAGGCCTTCAGAAGTAATTGGGAATGGAATTAAGTTTTAGTACAGCTTTTCATTCTCTATTAGATGGGTAGTTAGAACGAACAATTCAAACCCTGGAAGATATGTTACGAGATTGTTCGATGGATTACCAGGGAAGTTGGGACAAACATCTTTCTTTTTTTGAATTTTCATATAATAACAGTTCTCATTCTAGTATACAGATGGCTCCATTTGAGGCATTATATGGAAATCATTGTCTAACTCCAGTTTTTTTGGATGAAGTAGGTAAAAGGAAGCTGATGGGACCAGAATTGGTTGAAGAGATGGCAGAGAAATTTCATTTGATTTAGAAGCACGTGAGAACAAATTAGAGCAGACAGAAAAGTTATACAGATAACCGGAGGAAGGATCTTTCGTTTGAGGTAGGTGATCATTTCTTTCTCAATGTTTCTCCATGGAAAAGTGTGATGTGTTTTGGTAAGAAGAGAAAGTTGAGTCCGAGGTTCATTGGACCTTATGAAATTCTGGATAAAGTGGGATCAGTTGCATATACGGTGGCTTTACCTCCAAGTTTTTCCAAGGTACACAATGTTTTTCATGTTTCGATGTTGAGAAAGTATATGCCAGATCCATCTCATGTTTTGATCCTAGAGGTAGTTCAGTTGGAAGAGAATCTCTCTTATAAAGAACAACCAGTTCAGATTCTTGACCGTAGAGAGAAAGTGTTGTAGAATAAAATAATTCACTAGGTAATGGTTTTGTGTAAATACCATATGGTTTAAGAGGCAACATGGGAATCCGAAAATTCTAGGAGGGATAAATATCCCCAGCTTATTTTGATAAGTGAATAAAAATTACAAGGACACAATTCCCAAAAGGGGTAAAGGATGTAACATCCAAGGTAAATATAGAATAAGATATTTTAATATTTATAAATATTTGTGAATTAAATATTAATTTTACTTTCAAGTGGTTTCTATGTTCGATAGCGTACCTGATATGAAACAATGGATTTCTTTGAAATCTTATGCAGCACACTAATACTATAATATTATTATTTTAAATGGTAGTTAACTCCTAGCCATCGTATTAGTGGGAATGAACAAAACCGACTAAAATATGATTATACACGTTTGTTAAATATATTTACATTGTCCAATAAAAATTTGGAGGCTTAAAATATGAATGAGTCTAATTTTAAGCATAATTCACATTAAAAGGCCGATTTACCGCCTTTTATTGGCGAACCCTTTTTAAATCTAGTTTTTTTCACTTTAATAAATTCTAGATGTCTAAATAATATCCTTCTTTAGAATGGGAACATCAAAATTTACTTTGTGTAAATTTTGGTAATTTTTCTGATAAAGTTCATTTTTTAACAAATAGTGAAAAATATTGTATTTTATTTCAAAAGTTCCTTTTAATCTAATTTATTTATATAGTTAGATTTTATTTTTAATTGGTTTTAAAGTGAAATTAAAATATAATTTTAACATTTAATCCAATTTAGTTCGTTGGAATTAATTTCACTTTGAAATTGGACATAAACAAGTATCAATCTTGTGATAGTTTTTGTTTCATAAAAACACGCTATTTGTTTTAACAACGAGAATTAATTTTAAAATTTATTAATTACAATTATATGTTTTTAATTTGAAAAAAATAAAAATCATTTTTGAAATATGAATATCAAATATATCTTAGGAAGCTTTTTTGGTATTTTTCTGAAAAACATCAATTTTGATGAATAGTGAAACAACTTAGTGGTAGTTAAAAAATGAATTTTTCATTTAAATGATATTTTACCACTTCTGTGAATTTAATTTCAAAAAACCATCATACATGGTTGTTATCAAGAAGTAAAATTTGGTTCATTAAGATGAAAATATTTTTTCATGAATAGTAACTTTTGACTTTTATTTAATGCGGTTAAAGGTAAATATGTTAATTCAACGTAAAAAGAATATTATAATAATTCAATTTTATCTTAACAATTGTAAAAACCATATTGGTTGAGTCATTTACGACAATGGGCATATTTGGGTCGATTTTGGGACCCCATTGAGCCACTTTGTAGTGATAATGACAATTTGGATTAATTAATTTAATGTAAAGATAATATTGACATTAACAAAAAGATTTTAGTAATTAATTTTTATAAGGGGATATATAAAATATATTATTTCCTATAAATATTAATTAGAAAGCTAAAAATATTTCATACATGATAGTATTTTTTAAAAAAATATTTAGACATCGAATAAATTAAATTATTCATGACACAATAATGATATATTATTTACCTCATTAATAAATGATTTAAATAAATAAGATTATAATGATAATAATATTATCCAAAACCTTTACAATTCTTATTGGATGATTTTATTTCACCCACGAGTCATCTTATCTTCATCTTTAATGATTTTTGGACCATTTGAAACCGAAGATAATTTTAAAATAAAATAATATTTTCACACTTTCCAAAAGAGCCTCTCCTCCCCCTTATAAAAGGAGATCACTTATAACCAATTCCTCACACCTCTCAAGCCATTTGGCTCATCAAAAATCTGCCCAATTTATCTCCCCACATCCCTCTCCTCCCCCCTAGAAGCCTTGACATAGGCAGAAGGGACTTCAAGAAGTCCTTTTGGTTCAAACTAGTGGAGTTTCCCAAATTAAAGGTAACAGTTTGTCTTAAATTGTCTTCATTTATTTTACTTCTCCAAACCCTAAAATCATTTTATTTCGTTATTTTGTAACAACACCAGTATCCTCAATATACTAGGATGTTTTTATTAGAAGTATTCAAACTACACTTACCCACACCTCCATCTAATGGATGAAGAACACAATGTTTCTGTGGATGACAAACTAACGCCTCACGAAACGATGATTGTTCAATTACATCTTACCACCTCTCATGGTGGACATTATGATGGAACTGTATTTATAAATGATATATATTATTTTTATGATTTCATTATGCTTCTGACTTCTCAATTATATCAAGTCTTTATGGTTTCCATAGTGGGTAAATATGATAATCTCATTTGAGGAAGTGCGGACTACAGCCCCCTTAAAGTGATATGACTCGTTAATGCCTTAAGTGGGATGTATAAAGGATAGTGTTAATGATATTATATAAGATACTATAATGCAATTATAATATACCTATGTATCATTATATTTTATTTCCATTAAAATAATAAATATAAATGAAAGAAGTGTTTATGTGTACGTATGACTTACCATCTCCATGAACGGTGCATCTCATTTCTTACCTCTACATGTTATGTAATATTATAAATACATGTATATTCTCGATATATATGATATATATGATATATAAATCATTAATATCAGTCTTTATATAATGGAATATTGACCACATAGACAACATGTAAATATAAGGTGTTTATTTTTGACTGAAGTGCCAAATATAGACAAAACGAAAGTTATTAACTTAAATGATTACATAATGTTTATAACATGGTAATAAGTGATATGAAAGGAATAATAAACTTGAAAAAGGTTATTAAGAAATTAAATATAATCTTTAGTTTAATATTCAGGAAATTAAAGAAAGATCGAGTCATATCGGACACGAGGTAAGGGAACTTTTTATCCCAATTTCCGTTCATTGGGTTGATCTTATCTTTCTTGTTTATGTCATTCTTTGATTATGTGATAGATGAATTTTTGTGTATTTATACATTAATTATGTGTGATTATATTTAATGCACATAATAGATCTATTTTATTTTCAATATGATATTTTTAAGGGAACATTTTAACCCAATTTCCGTTCTTTGGGTTGATCTTCTCTTTCTTGTTTATGTCGTTCTTTGATTATGTGATAAATGAAGTTTTATATATTCATAATTTCTTTATGTGTTATTATATTTAATGCACATAACAGATCTATTTAATTTTCAAAATTATATTTATAAGGGACTTCATCTCAATCTCCTTCCATTGAGGCATATTTTGTTTTAATACATGACTTTCTTTTATATGCTTTACAAACACCCTTAACTTTTCAAAGGGAATAATTTTCTACAAAACGTTTTACTAAATGGTAAAAATCATTGTTTATCTTAACGTAAGTGGTGACAACGACCTTTTCCGCCACCGTGAGTATTATTTGATCTTTGGATTCCTCAACAAGTCGTAATGTTTTTAAAAGAAAATAAACACCATATACTCTTTTATGTATTTTGGTATTGAAAATGGTTTTGATAATGGATTTGTTATATCAATATATTTATGTGATCTGTTATGATTGAAATGTGGTGATGTTTTATTTCCTTTATAGTTGTTTTATGTGTTATAATTTTATAATGGTACTTGGACATTTGACGGGTGGTTATGTGATAAACCAAATGACAGGTAGTGCCTTGAATACCAGGACGGGTGGTTACATTATAACCTCCAAAGCATTGGGTATGGAAGCCAACCGTATAACTATTCATTTTGTGATATGTGTGGAATTCAACCGTATGGTTATTACATTTAAGTATGTTTATGTTCAAAGTTACCTTTATATGTTATGTGTTCTTTATATGGGTTTTATGGTAATCTTTTGGTTACAAATGGGTATGTAATGATATTTTATTCATTGAAATGTATTTTCAACTTCATAAAGGGGAAAAGTATTACTTATGTTAAAGTATTCATGGTTTACATGTAGTTTTGAGAAACTAACAGTTTTCCTTCTTTGTGTATCCCTTACTGAGATTTTTATGCTCATCCCAGGTTTTTGAAATTTTTTTCACAGGAAATAATATGGAATAGGGTCATGGATGGGATCAAGGAAAATTCATGCTGTCTTAAACAAGGAACAATACATGAATCTTTTTTTCTAGAGTTCTTGTTTTGAAAAAAAATGGAAACTGTGTAGAAGTGTCTACTTTGTAATCATTTGAGATGTAATAGTTAGGTCCTAATTCTCTATAACTCTAAACCTGAAAATATTTTCAATGTGATTTATTCATTTAATTCAAAATTATATAAGGTTTAAGGTCGGGTCCTTACAGAACAAATCCCATCATGTATAACTCATATAACATATATATGAAGGTTAATTAAACCTTACCCTATGGAATAGATATTATTCTTGTGGTAAATATAAAAAACACTATATATTATATATATCACAACCGTGTGGAATGATATATGTTCTATATATCTTAGATATTATGCATGTCTGGGGTAAGGGATTCCCTATATGTAAGGAATAAAACATCAATTGGTGGAAATGTTTTTGTCCCATATATATCATATATTATACATAGTGGAATAGTTATTTATTTGCCAAAAAAATTTGATACAGAAGCGGAATTTTTATAAACCAATATACATCATTGTGTTGTTCCAAACATGGTGAATTAAATAATAAGGGTGGGGTGGGGTGTTGAATAAGTATATTGGAAATTTTTAAAAATATTCTCAAGGAACATCTTCCAAATTTACCAGGCCACCACCCTCTGCATCATATTTGATATAATGAAATAATTTTATAAAAATTGAAAATGTTATATATTTTATTTGATTCAACCATGACATGTTGAATTATTAAGTTTGTAATGGAAATATGCTAATGGATCTAAAATTGTAATCCCAATTATTTTATTTAAAATAATGATATATTTCATTAGTTATTTAGGATTACAACCTCCAAAAAATATATTAATAATGAGTTAATCTTCCTATATGATAGTGAAATCCCCTACACTTGAAACATGTTTTTATCTCCCTTGAATAATGGGAGGAAAATTCTCTAGATAAGGTGTAAATCTCAACACCACCTCCAAGAACAACCTTCAAGAGAATATACATGAATACATCTTCATTATTATTTAAAAATATTCAATTTTTATCCATGAATGGTATTTATTTTACTTCCAAATGTGATCAAATATTTATCCATTTTTTCTTTTAAAAAAATGTCCTCTTAAATATCTGTTCAACATTTTTTCATATACTTTACAAAATATATATATTTTCTCTATGTATGTCAAATATTTTCAGGATTCATACATTTTTATCTCCATTCTATATTTTTGACATTTTTTTAACTAAATATCCATGTGAGAAATATTTCAACATTTCAATATGTGAATTCAAAAGTAAATAATGGGATTACCTACTATGTTAATTCCAATATATATTTGTATCAGTTCTTCATCAATCATTGAAAAAAAATTAATATATATAACTAATTGTACTGCAGAAATATCAATATCATACCACCTCTATTAATTATCTCATTTATGAATAATAGATAAATATTCCAAATTAGCATGAATCAAATGTTTAAATGACTAAATGTCTATAAAATATCCCTCCTTAACATGGGGGGTAATTTTTACCCATGATTCAATAGAACCAGTAACCCTTTTTTAATGATAAAAAATATGTCATAAGCTAATTCATACAAATATTGTCATGAATAATCTAAATGAATTTCCATTATATGATTTTCCATTATTCTATGTTGAACTATATATCATGCATAAAATGAATCATATTGTCTATCTTAATGACTCATATATTTCATATAAATGACTCTTAAAAAGTCCTGATGAATATTAAAAAGTTCTACCTATAGTAGAATGTTAATAATAGAAATTATAGAATAAATCATATAATATTAGGAAAGAAATAACATAGATATCTTGATTACTAATTTTTAAATTTCCGTTTATAACAAAGAATCAATATTATTGGGTTTGATTGAAAATTTTAAATTACATATCTTATAGAATGATCATTATTGAATGGAAAAAATTAATAATAAGTTCCATAACTTGGTATTTTTTTCCATATAAAATATAATGATACTTATGGAAACAAAGATTTCCCATATTTTATATTTAGTTCCACATTAGACATATGAACGTTGATTGATTTTGATTTAATAATATTGGATAAATTCATTGCGTTCGGGTCAACTATGTATCATTTTAAATCATTAAAATATATATCAATACATATATATATATAAATTACCAAAAGAAAACGTAAGCTACATTAGAAGTTCCATCAATCATCCTCTCAATAATCATATCCCTCAAATCAATACAAGGGGATTATTTTCCATTAATTTCACCTTTTGGGTATGAATATAATTTAAAAATCAGTGTACAAATTTTTTTTAAAAAATTATTATATTAGTCAACATCTCAGAAACACACTTAATTGTTCATTTAGATAATATATTGATGATTAACTAACCATAAAATCTACGCCCACATGAGTCATTATTTCTATGATAAAATATTATAAATTTAATGGACCCACAATAAAAACACTACATAGGGCATCATGCTCTTCAAATCCATCAATTGTTTCCCTTATTTGTAAAATTGATATATTTTATCACACTTGAAGACACTATCATATGAATTATTTGAATGGATTATTTACAAAGAAGATATCATCTAACATGATTCGAAAATATATTCTTGATTAACTTTGAAGCAATCATGTTTCCAACATATGCACTAGGTCAAAAATCAAATAGATTTATTCACTACAATAACAACAGACGTTATAAAATCAAGAAATTTAATTTTTTGATGGTAACCATTATTTTAAATAAATATGAATCTTTATTGTTATCATTTAATAACAAGTTATTTATATAAAGATACCCATCTGATCCATTAGGTATCTGGAAATACCTTGGTTATCTTCCGAACTCATCATATGTTATTACCCTTGTGGGCTACTTATCAGAGTTATAAAAATCCACCTAGACGAACACATGTTCACACATGGTTATTTATCCCTCACATACACACACCCTGAGTATCATTCCTTAAGTTTACCATTCTTGGCACTATTATAGACCAAGAAAAATTAACTACTAAATTTTAATTTTGTAGTATCATAAAAATAATCATTCACAATGTTGACATGGGTAGTAAAATTTATTATTTTATGGATCATGTTTCATGTGGTGTTACACACAGTAAAATTTTAATGTAAAATGTCCCTGTTATTTACCCCCATAATCCCTGCAAGTTCTACTAAACATGATAACATGTCTTGGATCTAATACCATTTTTCACGACCCATGTTATTTTGACTGTTAAAAATTAATATGTTTTCATGGCCCCCCTATAATATAATTTACATATTCTCAACTCGCCACATTATAATAACCAGATGATTCACTTACCTGATGAATGACTATTCTCATAGGCTAGTAGATGTTATTCTAGAAATCAATTTTCCTCAATCACAAATGAACTGAAAAAATAATAGTAAATAACCCTGACTAAAAATACTCTATTACCATCATTATCAATGGTATAGTTTAATATAAGTAGACCTCTAGAAATAAAGTTTCACCTTGTTTTTATAGAAAGTAACATTTATACTCTGAATTAACACTTTTAATGTTGTATTACAATAAGGGAATGGGTTTAATTTTGTCAGCCATTAGGTATTGGGGATTACAGTAGAGTCCTAGGGTCAATCACTTCCATAAAAAACAATATACGAGTAGTTCCATTTTCATAATATTCACAAGAAAATATTTTATTAATACATTCTAAAACATCACTATCCCATGATTAAACTTTTCCAAATAATATGATACTTAATCTTGTTGACCATTTTCATTGAATAATGGGAAATATTTTTAAATGATAAATAGATGTTTATTTTGGAAAATGAATTATAAGAGTAAATTTATCATCAAATATTATTTTCAATAAGTGTATCTTCATCCAGAAAATTTGAGTTCTCTCTTGAGTATCCACAATATATTCATATTTCATGTTATTATGAGAAATAAATTTCTACTTCATAAATTTATAAAATAAACATTATATTATAATATTGAAAAAACCTTTTTATTTCAACGTGAAACCTTTATCTAATATAACCCTATCTACATATTTAAATCCTTATTATTGAATATGTTTTACTATTAACATATTGATGTATAATTTGTATGTATATAATGAGACTCTCCTTAAAACATCTATGTATCCATGAATCATAACAGATTTAAAACACAATATCACTATATGTTTTTATTGAAAATAGATTTTATAATAACCTGTCTATAATATATGATATTTATATTCTTTACACCATCATATCTAGAAAATTTCATCTTGTTGGGCATCAAAATTTTCATAATCATGTACTCTACAATTCGAAAAAACATGAACATGTCTTTGGGATATTTTGACTTAAAAATTTTTATAACAAAAATTATTTATACTTTTTTTAAGAATGAAAATTGTATAACTCCCCAATCATATGAATATAAAATTCACACATAATGTAATTTTATAATAGACAACATTTTTTTAATATTTATTCCACTGAATAAATTGATATTAATTTAAGTGAGAAAAAAAATCCTTGTACTTTTTTCCTTTTTATTATAGGGGTTTTAATCAAATCCATCTCAATGACGTCTAACCATCGTTAGGTGTTGATACATTATTGAATAAAAAGATCTTAGTTCATTAACTATTCCATAAAAACCCTATATTAATTTCACCCATTATATTTTAATTTAATCGATCTAAAATAAATTTATTCCTAATTTTTACCACATCAAAAATAACACCATTGAGGAATGTGGATTTAATATCCATTTGAAAAAATTTAATCCTACATGAAAAATTATATAAAATAAAATTTAAAAAAAATTGATAGGGAAACATGGGAAAATATATTCTAAATGTGAATACCTTCAATTTGGGACTATCGATTTCACACCATGTATAATTTCTAATGAGAAACATATACATGTTCATAAAGTTTATTTGGGAACACACAAAATGTTCTGAATAAATATTTTTAGATAATCTTTGTAATAACCTCCCACGTTTTAACAACTCTAATTTTTTTTATGTTATTATTTTATAGAATTTACCAGAATAAAATCTTTGATATAAATTTTGATACATTTAGGATCTACATTAGATAAAATATAGATTTTTTTCTGATCCCTCATTCTACATGTTTGTATAGTAGTTTTCCAGACACCAATGAAATTATCATTATTAATATCTTCATTTATATTTCCATTTAGAGATACTATAAATTATATATTTTCATTATCATGGATGTCCTATATTAAATAAAATTATTTTTCCCATTATTCATCTATTATTCACCCATAAATAAAAAAACATATTATATTTCATTATTTTTGTGGTGTAAAACGTTCTCACATTTTACATTGGTGGCAATATGGATTATGAAAAGTATCAAAAAACTTTTGTTTTATAACTCAAAAACCATTATTTTCTAAAAATATCCAATGAAAATACATCTATCCCAATGATCTTGAAACAAATTATTCAATAATTTAACATAAATTATTTAATTTTAATAACATAATTTTATATTAATATTAGAATCATCCAATTCAACACCCCATAGGGTATTTCTCATTATTTATACACCATAAATCATTCTTGGATATATATAAAAATATAATAAAATATTATTTACAAAATGTCTCTCAATGATTAATATCATTAAAAATTTATATCTATATTATTGAAAATTTAATTTTTATTCTCAGAGACATTTGTTAGTTGTTGGGTCCCGAGTACCAATAATTGATTCTTTTTCCAATGGTTCTTCATATATTACTCCACATAATTATTAGTGAATTCTAATTTATTATCATAATGTAGCAAATTATAAAAACATTTCCTATTTCATATCATATTGATACTATATTTTGTCTAATTTTTTATTTTTAATAAGTCTCACACATGTGACTGGGATCTTGTGAGATCCATAGGATATGCCACATTAATTAATTTTTCATCATATAACAAATAGAAATTTGGCTTGAATATATAATCTTTTTTCACCATAAATAATTATATTTTTCCTTAGTATGATACTATAAATATTCCTCACACCCAATGTGGTAGAGTGTCCTCTTTATTTACATCACTTGAATTTCAATGTTTCTATCTCCTAATTTGGAGATCATTATTTTTATTGAAATTAACCACATTCTATATTCCCCAAAATTGAATTAATCATACTATGTTATGACTACTACCTTCATGAAATAATATATCCTTATATATTAGATCATTTTAAATAACCTTATATTTTAAAAATATGATAATCCATGATACTATATCATTTATGATGTTAAAAACACTGTATTTTTTAGGCCCTATGATAGTAAAAATTTCTTTATTTAATATCAAATGAGATACACACCAACTATCCAGAATCCATACATTATATTTATCCATTATTTTAAAATATATTTTAGGGATGTTGGTAATATTATATTTTTATCTATCGATCCATGCATGTTTTTTTAATTCCTTTTGTGCTAAATGAAAATTTTAATCCTATACCTAAATTAAATCACATTTATTTTTCTATTGTAAAAATATGTTATGTTTTTTCAACACATATAATCAAGCTTCTGTGAACTAAAAATATTTTAGTGTGCATTAGTGCCTCACTTTATATACATAAAATAATAATCATGGATTTGTTTTTAAACCCTTTAAAATAAATGAAATAACCTATAATATCATATAGAATATAAAAAATTATTTTCATATTATTTTATTTTTCAAAAGACATGAAATTAATATTTTAGTGAAAATTGTTATTCTTGTCCTATCATTTCAAAATAGTGTAACTAGATTCATGGTATTTAATTATATATAATTTTTAAATCCCAAGGCACTTATTACATTACCTATTTTTTTATCCATATTACATATTTGAAAGTTGAATGGAAAATTTATAACACAACATAGACAAAGGATTTTGTTTGTTCATGAAATTAATCCCCTTAGTGGGACATGATATATCAAAATAAAAAAACATTTATATCATGGGGGAAAAACAAAAGAAAGGGGTGAACTAAAATTATCAGTAAGGGTATGAATATAGTGGAAGATATGAGTAAATATATCATTAATAAAATTGAATGGAAAATAATTGAAACACAGCACATTTATATAATCTCATGAGATAAGAATAATACAAATGGATATTATAATAGTCAAATAATCACATAGAACATAAGTATTAATCTCAAAATTATTAAATTCATAATACAAAACATATAAAATATATCATTGAGTCATTGTACAAGAAATAAGAATAGAAATGGATATGTCCCCTTCCAAATATATATCTGAAAATAAACTGGAAATTCCTCAATCATATCTATATATTGATTGTATCAAGTTACATAATGATGCATTAAGGGACTATATTAGGCCCCACCCATAACTTAATAAATGAAATGTATTCCTCACATGAATGGGGTGAAACAAAATATAAATATAAAATATAAATAACTTTTTCCAACTAGTAGACATGATCACAAACCATTCTCGGTAATATGGTGAATGGTATAATAATAACACATCCACAATCAAACTGATCATAAATCATTTAATAAAATATTATAGATGATATCGTAATATATTATTTACAGTAAAAACTATGATTCAATAAAAGATGATGAAATAGATGAAAATAATTTAAATAAATTGTTATAAATATCTTGAGAAAAATAACATTTTACATGGAAATCATTTATTTAAAAGACATAAATATATAAAGTTTCCTAAAAAATATTAACATTGTAAACATGTATATGAATCATTATAATGTCATTCATTTATAGTGGTGGATAAATCTTTTCATGTCTTTTATGTTTAAAATAATCAATATTCAGGTGTTTATGTTGAAAATATCATAAAGTACCTCATTTAGAAAATAACAAAATGTTTCATTAAAAACCCATTTTATAAAAATCTAAACAATGTTAAAACAATTAAAAAGTGGTATGATAAAAGTTAAATTACTTTAGAGAATATTTTTATGAAACATGGTCATGGTTGATAATTTTTCTACAATAGATACTTATGTATAAATAATCCAAAATAAAAATGAGATTGGAAGATTATCCCTTACCTTGAACATTCCTTAAGTTGAACATGATTTAACCACATATATAATAGTTTAAATAATAATAATAACTTATTTATGAATATTATTAATATTTATTATATCATATATGATCCTATTATATTAACTTATTTCCCATATGTTAATAATTTCTCATTATTATTACTATTTCAGGTGTTAATTTCCTAGTTTCTTGACTATGTTTTGACTTGTTATTTTTTTTATTTCTTTAATTAGATCATAGTATCTTGATCTAAATAATGTAAAATATTATTTAAATACCATATATATAAATTATATATTATTCTTTTACTAATCCAAAATAATTGGATATATGAAATTAATTCCAATATTCCGGGAGATGGTATGTTGTACATACGCATTAATGCTACTTCCATTTCAATGTCATTTTTTAAATGAAATTTATAATATATATAATTATATTACAATTATATTATCACATATATTTCATATATATCTCATATTATTATTAAAATCAAACATTGTACCTTCAATTTTTAGAGTGAACAAATCACGTCGCTTTGGAGAGGCGGTAGTCCACTCCTCAACAAACGATGTTGTCATATTTATGAAAATAGAAATAATAAGGTTATGTGTTATAAAATTATTACAAAATAATAATACATAATTAATATCTTATATAACATATACAAAAATATTTTTCACCATAATTCTCGACCATTAATGGTGGTAAAAAATGAACAATCATATTTTCATGAGTTGTTAGTTCACCGTACACATAACCAACATGTTCATTACCCATTAGAGGGATGTTTTTGTAAGTTTAGGATGAAACCATCAAATAAAAAATCTTATAATATTGATTATAATATTTTTTATATAATAATGGAATAAATATAGTTTATGGGAATGTATAATTTATATAAATATAAAGAGATTGATGAATGACGTTACTAATTATTTGAGAAACATATTTTAGTTTGCTAGAAAAGGCTTCCTTCGATGGATTTGAACACAAATAGATGCATCTATGTTGAATTGGGGGAATTTTAATAATTTTTATTTTTATATATTGGCTGATAAATATTTCCTAGAGAGGTTTGAGGAAGTGAGGGATGATGTGCTCTTTTATAATTTAGGTGAGGGTCACTTTTAAACCCATCTAAATATTAAAATAATATAAATTTATTATAATTTTAAAAAGAATATAATGTGAGTTATTTTTATGATAATATTATTTTGTGTTTAATTCCTATTAACTATTGATTTCTATACAAGTTTATTACATGTTACAAACGTTGTATTTTGGAATTAACCCTAAATTAAACATGTTAACTCTTACCATGATAACATTACTTTTTACAATTTAGGTGTTAATAATTACTCTAAAATGAAAAAACAGACATTAATGGCCCATTATTGAAATATTTAACTTTTTAAAATAATTTGGATGATTTTTATATTTTTATGAATTTTATATCATTTAATAAAATATAATTTATATTAAATTCTCATTATTTTCAAATTTTACAATATTCATTTCCCAAAAATTTAGAAATATAATAACAACATGATATCATTGAAAAAATAAATTTTAAAAATACCTAGTAATTATAATTAATATAAAAAATTATTTTACAATAATAATTTTATCAAATTATTTTTATTTTGATGTTATTAATATTGTATTTCTGATTATTCGATTAATTAAACAATTATTGTGACATCATTATGTCCCTGTTTAGTTTTATTATTTATTTACTGCAAATATAGATAAATTATAATAATAAAAATAATAATTTTATCTTAAAATTTATAATTTATTATTGATGATATCTTCCAAATAAGTATATATAAGAAATGTGATACTTATTAAAACAAGATTGTGACATATTAGACTTCAATTGGAGTGAAATACTATAAAAATATTAAATTAATAATATTGAATTAAAGAGGACATTTAATATTCCAAATGATGATTTTGGTTGAAAATATCTCATCCAATAATGTTTTTAATTTTATTGGGTAATTTTAGGATACTTCTGTATTTGTTTTTTTCCTTAATTACATGATTTACCCCTTAATTTCGGTATGTAAAATGATTCAAAATTTACATTTATTAGACCCAAAAATAGAATAAAAATATTTACATAATATTGATCCACTGACTAAAAATATGGAAATCATTTTTCAAAATTAAAAAACAATATTTTTAGTAATTAATCTAATATAATCCCATTAATAGAACAAGAAAACGTGTTTTAAAAGAAAAAAAATTAAAAAGATTGAATTGTTTTCATATGAAAATAATTTTATTAATTTATTCTAATTTTTTATATTGTATTAAATTATATAACATTATTATAATAAAATTTTAATATAAATTCATAATATAATTTAACACCATATATTATTTAGATGAAAAAATATATTCTCATGTAAAATAAAATATTTTATCACTATTCAAGAAAACATGAAACAAATCAAAAAATTACCAAAAATGAAATCAAACTAAATTTTTATTTTAAAAATTAAAATAATATACATTTTTTTCAAATGGAATATATATGTTTTAAAAAATTTACCTTAAAATAAGTTCTCCATTGAAATGTAGTAGAACTGCCTTTTTAAAAAAAAATACAATATTGTTTCATAAAACATGACTTATTATAATCTTATTCCTATCAAATATGTTGCAAAAATATCAAAAATAAATTATTTAATAAATAAAAAATATATTTCAGCATTATTAGTCACTAATTATTATTAATTTAGTTTATTAGGACAAAACTCCTTTGAAAGCATAAAAATGGTTTTTTGTAAATATATTTCATATATATTCATTTGGTTCTAGCTTTCATTTCAAATTATTTTTTAACTAATTAATTGACCTAATATTTTCATAAGTTACTTAATATTATTCATAACATCTGACATATCATCATGGTTATATCTTATTATACTAAATAACAATTCTTTAAAAAAATATTGTCGATATGTAAAACATGGAATTGCCTATAATGAAAACCGAAAAATTGGTGTGTGTAGCATGATACATATGGTGTTTAACATAAATAATACTAGTAAAAAATTAAATTTATCGATAAATAAAAATATTTTAATGTAGTGGAGTGTTACATTATACCCTCCTTAAATAAATTACATCATCACTATTTTAAATCTCATTTCTAAATACAGGGTTAATACTTGAAAATTCTTTTGTGGAAAACCCACAACAGACATAGGGTTCATAAAACATACACATCAGAAGAGGGAAATGGAAATGTGATGATCACAAAAAAATACTTATAAATATGATAATATTATTGAAATCATAGATATCAAAGATAAGTCAAACCAGTGTGTTCTAATGGAGAGTGATAGAGAACATGTTCATGTGAATTTTGGTTCCCACAAAACCATAAAAAATAATTATGAATAATGATAATTGATATCATTAGATAATTGAGATATTAGGATATATGTTTTTGAATATATTATAATATTTGAGTAATTTATCCATTCTCTATGGATATTAGTAAATATACATTTATATAAACACAATATTACCTTTTCATTTTACCCTAAACTATTTATACTTAATCAATTAAAAAAGGATGCATCAAATGGTGAGGTATTACATTAACCTGTAAAACAAAATCCATGTTCATCTTAAACCATTAATTAGTTCCTAGGTAGTTGGTACCATCCAATATAATTTCTCCAAGTCAATCGTCTATTTTTTTGATATTATTATCTTAATATCATAAATATATGAAACTATAACTTTCACTCATCCATTTTTCTTCAAAAAACAATCTACTAAATAATTTTTCCGGTTAATGAGTATTATTCAATAAATAATATAAAATACTTAATTAAATAGTAATTCATTAAAATCGTTATATATTCTATAATTCCGATAACTAGTAAATCATTTATAAAATATGTAAATCACAAAAATAATGAATCAAAAAATAATGACACTAAACATTCATCTTCGTCAGTGGTGGTAGCATAATATTGACCATGATCTATTGGCAACTTGTGCGGTATACTACTTTTATTCATGAGGAATTGATTTTCATAGTTTTCATTCTGTATGTTGTTTATAAATATAAAATTATATGAATTTTTCATATCCTTACTATCTCATTCATGGTGGCCTTTATATCCACATTTGTATAAAAATATCATTCCTTCTATGAAAGTACAAGTATTATTATATCGCAAATTATTATATATATGAAAATGCATCATTCCATTTTTATATTTGTACATATTTTTTCCTATTTTCCTCTTATTGTTGTGATTCCCTCTAGAGGTATAATACTTATTGTACTCTTTACCAATCCTGTTATCACATAATATAATGTCTTCAAATTATAATAATGCTTCTGTGACTATTTATTTTCAAAATGATAGATTAAGACCATTAAAGATACGACCATTCTTAATCATTGGATCACTTTCATCAGTGAGGATCAAATTCCTTCTACTAGGATCCGTTTATAAATTGTGACATATACTAGGCTATATAATATTATATTGCCTAAATATAGCATAATTATTAATAGTTATTTAAAAATTTGTGTGATTATTTTCATATAATCATAAACATGGTTTCTTAAGAGATATATTAACTTTTAAATACTTTTTAAAAGTTGTAATTTTAATTTGAATTATCATAAACATCTACCCTAGGACTGTCAAACCATGTGTATAGTAAGGATTGTTGTCGTGTACCTCTTTATGTTGAGTCAGGCATGATGTACTATGTAGGAGTTTTTACACATAGGTACTTTTCTGCTAGAACCACATCTAATTAAATAGAAGATATAGAGGCCCCCACATATAACCTACTAATTAAAATCCATTCCACACATAAATGGGGTGAATCAACATGTTCATATCAAATGAAAATCACATATCCCAGTCAATAAACAAAATTATAAACCATTTTGAGTAATATACTGAATGGTTTCAAAATACCTCATCCACATACAAGCTGATAATAAACCATTTAAAATATTATTTTAGATGGTATCATAATATACAATAACAAATGAAAAATTAGAATAAAAATTTATGTTAACATAGGTTAAATACAATAAAAATCATTATAAATATCTACAAAAAAAATACACTTTTACATTTAAATCACTTTTTTAAAAGTTGTACATTTATAGAAGAAATACATTTTATTTAAAAATATCATTGTAAAATATTAGAGTAAGATTCAAAAAAACATGACATCTTGATGGGAGAAAAATCCACTCCTTCTGAAAAAGTTCAAAATATACATTATTTCTATATTTTTTTAGAAAATTTCATAAAGTAATTTATTGTAAAACATATTAGTTTCCTTAAGAAACCATTTTATAAAAATTAGACATGGGTAAGAAAAATTAAAAATTAATAGAATAATAGTAAATAGAGTTTGGAGTTTTTTATGAAACACGGTCCTGGATGATTAATATTCTCAACAGATACATATGTATATATAATCATGGATAAAAATGAGATTGTGAAACTAACCCATACCGTGAAATTTCATTTAATTGAAAATGATTAAACCTCAACTATAATTGTTTAAATAATGTTACTGACTTATCCAAAACACTATTAATATTTATGATATCATATATGATCCTATTAAAAAAATATTATTACCCTTTTTTTATAATCATTCATTATATTCACTATTTCGGTTTTTAATTTATGAGTTTGAAGAGTATGTTTTCAGTTGTTATTTTTTACTCCCATTGATTAGATCATGGATTCATACTATCATGAATTTAAAACATGATATAAAAAAATTAAAATCAAATTATATATATATATATATTATAATTACATTATAATATGTATGGGATATATATATTATATGATTTTTAAAATTATCATTAATATGATTTATTTATATCCTGATCAAATCGCATCACTATGGGGAGTCTGTAGTTTGTAATTCCATTAGCTACATTATCATATTTATAAAACATGTAAATCCTAAGGGTATGTTCTATAATATAAACCGAGAATCATATATAATTATTAAATTTCATATATAACATATACAAACAGTGTTTCAATAAAAAATTCCCTACCCTGAATAGCGGTAAATGAAAAACAATCAATCGTAGTTTTGTGAGGTAGTAGTCCACCGTACACATACACAACATGTTCATTATATAGTATATGGAACTGTGTGTAAGTGTACATATAACCCGTGGAATTATATCATATAATTATACATAGATTACTTTTTTGTTATATAATTATAATATAATATTATTTTATGGGGTGAATAATGGAAATAAATCTGAAGAGCTTGAGGAAAGATGTTACCTCTTTTTTAGAAACCTCCTTTTTTTGGTACGAATGGACATACTAGGATAAATTTAATATGAAATATATCTTTCTAGTATTAATAGAGTTATGTTTTTAGATTATTTGGTTATATATTGGTTAAACCAAATTCCCTTGAGAGGGGTAAGGATGTGAGGGAGGAGGTTCCCTATATAATTTAGGTTAGAGAATGTTTTGTAAAATATGAAAATAATAAAATAATAAATACTTATTTCTAATTAATAATATCACTAAATTTATTTATTTATAATATAAGATGAGTTTAAGTCTAAATAGTCCCAAAAAATGAATATTATGAATGTTTTTATAATATTATTGAACATATAATTTCTCTTTAACCATTAATTAAACCCTTTAACTCTTACATCGACATCTTGTATTATTATACATTGAGGGTTAATAATCATACTAAAAAAGGACATAAGTTACTTTATTGGAAAAATTTTGACATATTCAAATTTATGTGAAAATTTTGACTGATGATGGGATTTTTATTATTTTTTTGTCATTTATTCAAATATTATTTATTTTAAAATGTCAATAATGACAATTTTGACACTAATCATTACATGTCTTTTTAAAAATATTATAAAAACATTATATCTCTGAAACAAATTTTTAACTCATCCCTCATATTTTATGTAATATTCAAAATTCTTGGATGACATTAAATTAAAAGGTTATATTTATTTAATTATTTTTAATATCATTTATTTTATACTTTTATTAATTAAACTATTGCACTAGAATCATTATGTCACCATAGAATTTAATTGCATACAAAATAAAAATTATTAATAAGTTAAAATAATTCATATAATTATTTTATATTTCTATTTAATATTTATAGTCTATAGAATATTTAGAATAATAATATATAATATTTGTAATTCATATTTAAACAAAAGTGTGACATATTTGTCTTCCCATTGAATAAAATACAATAAAATGATTAAATTCATCCATGTAGCTCCAAAAGGCCTTAAAAGAATATCAAGGTTTGTTTTGGATGAAGATATATTATGATATAATATAGGAACATGTGTTTTTTTTATTTTATAACAACAATAATATTGTTTTTACCCATAATTACCTATATTATTTCTTTATTGTAGTAAGTAAAATGTTACTAATTTTACTATTAATATGCCAAAAAATTAAAGAAACATATTTAAATACTTTTTAAACATTAATTATAAATATGGAATCCATTATGTTAAATTAAAAAATAGATTTTTCAGTAGTTAATATAAAATTAATTCCATTTAAGGAACAAGAAAACATGTTTTTAAAGTAAAAATGTTCAAATGATTTTAAGGTTTTTATATCAAAATTCACTGTGAAATTGAATTGAATGACCTAAATTGTTTTAAATTATATAAAAATAATATTTTTATTATAAATCCCCTACCTTATTCATAACATAATCTTTAGATAAGTCAATAATTAATCTGTATTTCACATCGAGGAATTATTCAGGTTTATTGCTTTAGATAATATGGTCATAACTCACACATAAATAATGTATTGAAATAAAAGGTGGAAACATTTAATAGTTTCCATTTCATCCATAAAAATAATAATTTTAAAAATAAATGTTGATTCATTTCATTATAAATCATAATTTTTCCTTTATCGCATAATTTAATTTATTCATCCTTGAATCTTGTGAAAAAATATTTCAAAATAATGGAATGAACATAAAAATCTCAGTAAGGGATACACAATGAAGAAAAACTATTAGTCTTGGGAAGAGATGTAAACCATTTATACTTTATTATAAAAGTATAATTTTCACATTTAAGTAGTAGTTATTGCACTTAACTGAATATAAGATCATTGCTTACACTTTTTATAATCAGAAGATTAACTTAAACCCCATAATAAGTAACATATAACATATAATGATAACATAGTACATAAAAATAGTTAAATGAGATAAACATACGATCGATATATACATGCATCACATAAATAAATATCCATACAGCGAACTTCCATACCCCGTGCATTTGAGGTTATATCATAACCACTCATCCTTAGTTTATTACAGAACCACCCGTCGTTGGTTTATCACGTAACCACCTATATTTGGTTTATCACTTCACCACCCACCAAATGTACAATTACAATTATATAATCATAACTCATAAAACAAGAATAAAAAAATAACATGTCCACATCTCAACAACGAGGGATCATTTCAAGATATTAATATAATCAATACATTATCAAAACCATTTTCTGAACTAAAATACATGAAAACAAAATATTTTATTTATTTTTCTTTTAAAAACGTCATGCTTATATAATTAGCCAAATATCAAATACTATTTTCCACAATAGAGAAGTTATTATCACCACATACATTAAAAACATTCCTTTTTTCATTTAGTGAAATTATTCATTTAAAGATATTCCCTTTTGAAAACTCTTGAATTTAATTAAAAGTCAAATGGTTGAGTATACACTGTATAAAAGAAAGAGGTGTATGTTATAAAAATATGACTCGATTAAAGGATATTGAGAAGATATTTTTTATAATTTCCATATAATTATATTAAGTATAAATAAATGACATAATTATTTTTGAAAAATATAAATACACCCAATAAATGTGGATATTCAGGGTAAAAAAATCAGAGGTCACTCACACAAATTCTTGGGAAAACAAAACCAATAACATGGAAATTTAACTGAATGAATACATATTGTGTTATGATTTCCCTTATTATGAATCCAACTCATCATGTACAATCATAACGTTCCTGAATAATGGACTTAGGTAAATTTCTACTTGATTTTGAAACTTTTTCAAGGTTATTATTTCTTTAATATATTTTATTATCATGTTATAAAAATTACCTAATTATTTAACTTTATATCAGACGTTTTGTTGTTATTTAATACATGAGTTTAAAATGAACTTCTCTTAATGTAAATTGTACATGTTAACAAAATAAAATAATCTCTAAAATTTTATTCATTATTTAAATATCATATATATCTAGTATATATGAATTTATAATAATCCAAAATATTTGGAGATATGAAATGAAATGAATTGTTCATTGAGATGGTATGTCGTATGTATATATGAAAAATAATTTCATTTCTTTTTCATATTAAAAGAATTATAATTATAATTACAGTATTATTTTAACATCATATATGTACCATAGGTTTTATAAAACCACTGCTTATATGTTTCATGTACAACAGGAATGATTAAAATCGCTTTAAGGAGGAGGTAATCCACACTTCCTCAAATAATTTTATCATATTTATACAACATGGAAATCATAAAGTTATATATAAATTAAAATTACAGAAGCATGGATGTAATATAAATATAAATATTTATTTTATATAGAAATATTGTCTCCATAATAAAGGACACCATGAGTGGTGGTAGGGGAAAATTGAATAATTATCATTTAGGGAGGCACTACTTCACCATACACAGAAATAATATGTTCATCACCCATTAAATGGAGGTGTGTATAACAGTATGTTAAAAAAATATCATTAAAACATTTTATAAAAATTTGTTAAACTTTTATTGTTATGTAATCTTAAAATAAGATGATTATAGGTAGTAGATAATATAAATGTAATGACAAAGAATTAGAGATGGTGTTACCTCTTAATTGAGTTACATCTTTTGTTTTATACCAACAGGTATCCATGCGGATATTTACTCCATAATAGAGTATTGAAAATTTAGTGTAGAGATTCTATGAAGAGTTTTTGGTATAAAATGGGTGAACCAAGGTTTTATTTAAGTGTGAGTGTTGGAGAAGATAGGGTACCGTTTTATTTGAGTGGGAAGGGGAACCTTTGGAAACACAAATATTATTAAATTAATATAAATTTCTTTTTTTTAAATGGCTCTAATACGATATATTTAAAATATAAGATGATTATAGGTCTTAATACTCTAATATAAAAATTTATATACCTGTATTGGTTTTTTTTAAACAATATCATTTCAGTTTATACTAAATTATTCTCTTTTAATTTTAATTATGGTAATAATATTTTAATTATTATAATGATTTTAATTATATATATAGGGTTAATTTCATATAAAAGAAAATATAATTACATTTTGACCTTATCATAGTCACTTTGTGAATTATATATGTTTTTGGATTTTTAAATATTTTAATAAATTACTAATTTTAGAAAACATCAATTATGTCAATTTTAACACTATTTATTTAATTAAGTTTATATAAATTCCAAACTTAAGGATAACATCGAATCAAATAATTTAATAGTATTATAAAATTTCATATTCACCTATAAAAATCTTGTATGTCATAATTTATTTCATATAATATATATTTTAATATTTTTCATATCATTTATTGGTTATATCTCTCAATAAAATAAATATTGTATAACTATTTTGTCAATATTTATTGTAATTATTTAATCTCTAAAAATTATAAATAAATTCACATGATGCAGATAATTTAATTATATCTCTATATACTACTAATTTTCATAGTCTCATCAATATGATCACTAAAAATATTATTTTTATACATATAAGAGAAAAGAGAGTGAAATGATGTCAATTTCTTTTTCTTTAATAATAATTACATCACTTTCATGGACAAAAGTCCATTAAACGAGTCATTTTTTATTCTTAGGGGTTTAGTGTCAACTATTATTCATCCAATAGGATTTTTCCTAGTGTTAGGTAAATTTATTTTCCTTCTCATAATATATGTTACCCCATTTTACCAGATTTACCTTTAAATGTGGAAAAAAAATTACTAATGTTACTATTCCTAATGTACAAAAATAAAAGGAAACTATTTACATAATATGAACCTTCTGATTTCAAATATGGATTCCATTTTTTAAATTTTTCACCTTAAAATATGCATTAATTAATTTAAAATTTTTTCCAATGGTTATAAATAGAAACGATGTTTTTTTAAAGAAAAACCCATTAAAATTGACATGTGTTTATGTCAAATTTTAATATGAACATACCTCTAATGATCAAAGATGGATTAAATGAAAAAAACATAATCTAAATATTTATCAAAATAAATTCAAAATATAATTTATAAATACATATATATTAGATGAAAAGGATGTTTTGAATAAAAATGTAGTATATTTCACTATTCATTAAAATATCAATTTTTTCAGGTAAAAACCAAAATTTCATAAAATTGAATTTTGATATCCCTTGTCTAATGAAAAGGGTTATTTTGTCTGATATAATATATATAATTTCAAAAAAATATTTTAAAAAATGGTTCACTGTAAAAAGGAATTAAAAGAACCTATTAAAAATATTAGAGTATTTTATGTATAAAATGGGATTCATTCAGTTTTTTAGCCACTAAAATTTATTTGATGAATGAAATAACATTTAAGAAACATGTGTGAAAATTTTATACTAATTTATTCTCATTAAATACAATAAAATGGTTAGGTGTTACCTACTAATTAAAATAATAATGTTATTAATTTATAATTTTTTGTATAACATAGTTTTTTGTGAAATGTAAGATTTTAAAGAAACCCATTATTGCGAGTTCAGAACAATAAGAGAAAAAGTGTCACCATGAAAATAAAATTAATATCTTATTTATTAATATTAATTGATATGAAAATGTATTAATCTATAAATACATGGTATATTACATACTTCCCCACTTTTGGAAATTGCATACCAATAATTTTATTTACTTTTCAAACAAGTGGGGATGTTTCTTTGTCATAGAATTTGTATATTCCAATGGTTTCTATTAAACTATATGTTTTTTTAAGAAACCATTAACTGATAAATCACCTTATTCCACAAAATTTTATCTTGGTAGTCTTCAATCTATATTAGCTAATCCTCTCTAGAAAGATTCTATTCCAACTGAACAACCTCTTGATTTAAAACATGAGATAGATCCAAAATATACATTAATAGCATTGAATCATGAAAAAAATTGTCTACCTAGGTTAAAAATAGAGTTAAATCCAATATTTATGAAACAAATTTAACATTCACTAGGATTTCATAGGGTCCAATAAACCTCCGAATCAACTTCCTTTTCTTACCAAAACACCTAACACATTTCCTGGGTGAATCTTTTAGAATGACATGATCACGTACCAAGAAAAGAATATCATTCACCAGGTTATCTATATAACATTACTTAATGCTTATATTAGTCCTCATATGATTCTGAATCAATGGAACCTCTTATACAACTTATTCTATGAATTTTGGTGCCATCAACTTCCTGTCACCTAATTCATTTGAAATAACCAATGTTCGACACCAATTTACATATAATTCCTTAAACGGTTCTATCAAAATACTGGAATGAAAAATGTTATTATAAAACAACTCAACCCAATAATGTTGTTGATACAAAATTCCCTAGTAATATATTTTACAAGAACGTAGCATATCCTCCATGGTTTGAATTGTTAGTGCTGCCTTCCAAACTGATTGAGGATGAAATATTCTACTGAAACTTAATTCAGTTCCCAACAACTTCTGAAGGCCTTTCCAAAAGATAGTTGTGAACCTTGGATCACAATCATATACAATGGAGAGAGGAAATATGTGTAACCTGAATATCATTTTATGATACAACCAAGATAGTTGATATAGAGGGATAGTATCTCTAATAATAAGAAAATGAGTAGATTTAGTCAATCGATCAATGATAAAAATGATCACATTGTTACCTTATGAAGTCATTGGTAATCACACTATGAAATCCATCGATATATTTTTCTATTCCCACTCTGGAACTTGAAAATGATGATGTATCCCTTTCGGTAGCTTCCCTTCAACATCACCTATTGATAAATAAAACATCTCAAGGTAAAGTCAGAAATATATCTTATTATTCCATCCAACCCATAATACTCTAGAAGATCTTTTTACATCTTAGTAATACCTAAATGAACTAAAAATTGGGAACTATGAGATTCTCATAACAAAAAATTATTCAACTTTAAATCACAATGAATACATAATCTCTTTCTAAACATCAAAACACAATAATTATCAATGTTAAATTCAGGTAAGATACCCTTCTGAACCAATTCTTCATTTTTCTGCAACTAGTGGTCTTCTTTTGTGATTTATTAATTATGTCTAATAGAGATGATTTCCTAACCACCTAAAACACAATAGAGTGATTCTATACACTAACAACATCCAATCCAAAATTCATCAAATAAATAAATAAAGAATCTCATTCCAAATGTATCATGGAAATTGTAGAATAACATTTATGAACCAATGTATCACCCACTTTATATTCCATTCCTGGATAGTAAGGAGTCATGAACTCATAATCTTTGATTTATTCCATTCATATCCATTATCTCATGTTAAATTATTTCTTAGTAATAAATACATCAAAATTATTTGATTACTATATATTTCACACTTTACACCATAAAAATGATAACTACAAATTTTAATATATAAAAAGTAGTAGGTAATTAAAAATAGTGTGTAGGGTAATTTAACTCATGAGGTTTCAAATTTCGTGAATCATCAGAAATTACAAGATCATTAAGAAAAAGGACACAAACAAGTACATTCAATGAAGAGTCAATTTAGAAAAAAAATTAACCATTCCTAAAAGTATGGGCAAAAAAACAGATCATTTATTAATATTGTTTTCAGTTACTGAAAATATCATCACATTGTTTTTTCTATATGAACCTAACTCCCATATATGTTTACTTAGTTTGTGGTATAGATATCTGAAAAAAAAATCAAAACAACTTCTATAATTACTCGCTATTCCAAGAAACCTATGAATCATTGTGATATTGGCTGGTCTTGGTCACTCTTCAACAAATTTTGTTTTAGGAGGTTCAATTATTATTCTATATATAGAAAAAAATATGACCATGGAAAGAATTTTATTGCCACAAAAATTCACTCATAATAAACCATCTTTAAAGATTCCTTTCCTTTATGGTTTTAAAAAATATCCTTAACTGACTTCCATGTTCCTCATAACATTATTAATATACAAAAAGGTCATATATAAACATAATCACAAACTATTATAATAACTTTTTAAAAACTCCATTTATGATATTCAAAAATCAAACAGGTGTATTAGATAACCTGAATGGAATATCAACAAAATCCTAATGACCTTATCTCGTTCGGAATGCTATTTTCAGAATTTCATCGTCCTTCATCAATAGGTTATGGTACATGGACCTCCAATCAATCTTCAAGAAATTTTGATCTCCCAAGAGTTGATCAAACAAATCATCTATATGAGGCAACATATACTTTTTATTAATATAGTGTTATTCAAGTCTCTTTAATCAATACAATGTCTTATAAAACCATCTTTATTTTTCTTAAATAATATAAAAGCACACCATGGTGAATAAAAATGTCGAATGAAAGCTTTATAAATAAATTATTGAAACTTTTTCTTCAATTCCATAGGTTTTAGTTGAGACATTAAATAAGGGGTTTAGAAATAGTCTTTTCATGAGGCCCATAATCAATGGAAAATTCAAAATCTCGACCAAGAATAATTCTGGTCAATTTATAAGGGATATAATATGTAAATTCATTCACTACTAGAATGAATCTAAACATGGTAGTTTCCTTTTTTTCAAAAACCTGATCAATATAACTTTCACTAGTATATTTAATCAATATCTCATCTTTTTTGTGTGCTTTTAAAGGCATGAAATCCATTAATAAAACATTATAGGATTTAAAATCCATTTTAGCATGATCAAAAAAATTACAATGCATATGTAAAATGATATCAAATTACACTTTGGAATCCTCGACAAGATTTAAAGGAAAGACTATACCACAAATGATAAGAGGTAGATTCCTATATATCGTGGTTACTTTTACACTTTCACTTTGATATTTTACCAAAATTTCTAGATCACATTAATGGGGTGTTATTTCCATTTTACTTGAAAGGGACTCACAAATGAATTATTGTGAAGATCCAAAGTCAAATAGAGTATTATAAGTCTTTGAAAAAACATGTAACATACCAATCAAAACTTCATTTGATGGTCCCAAATCAATGTCAGTAGTAGAAAATGATTTTTACATTCCCTTATTCATTCGATCTGGCTAGTTCCCCCTGGGTAATCATCCTTGGACAGACATTTGTATAATTTCCAAACTCATCACAAGTAAAACATCTTAATTATGGTTTTTAATTTCTACAAAACCATCTTCCTTGCAGTTGATAGTAATATGACTAGTCTTACCACATTAGATTCACTTCTCATACATTAAGATACATTCTCTAGTATGCTTTTTTCCAAACTTCTCCCAAGTTGGAAATATATATTTCTTACCTCCAAGCTTCTTATATGAATGATTTCTACTTTCGTACTAAATTATTCACTTCTTTTATTTTCTCTAATGGAAAAATTGATCATTAGAAAACTGCACTTCTACCATCATAGCACATCAAAAGGGGTTCTTATATATTTTGAACTCACAAGAATCTAATAACCATAGATATTTATGCTTCAATATTCAGGTAATCCTATTTTTCTTAATATCTATATTCTAGATAAAATTTGTTTTTTTCCTTGAAAAACATGTGAAATTTTATTCATATACTACAAAATTTTATCATTCATTTTATCTCAATTACTTGAATTTAATTTCTATCTTATGTCAATCAGCCTTAAGAAAATATTTCTCATTAAATATATTCTTAAATTGATCCCATTATATGACATTAAAATATTCACATCCTATGATATTTTTAATCAATTACTACTATTTATCAACCTCACCTTAAAACTGATAAACCTCAAGGTAATAATTTTGATTATATAGACACCCCATTACATAAAAAATATTTTCTAGTGCTTTAATTCATCATTCGTCTTATATAGGATTAGATGGTCCTCTGAATGTTGGGAGACATTGCCTCATGAAATGCTCCACTAGAGATATATTTTTCTATGGACGATCTATTAAATCTCATCCATGAACACTAGCACTATTTATTTCCTAAGTCAACTGATCCATAATCACAAAAAAACTATTCTGTTCCGATTCCGACTATCTAGATATGAGGATTTGGAATTTCGGTTTTCTCTATATGCCTTCGGAGCACAGTTTCCATGTTTCCTCTATGGAAAACCATTCTGAACAGAAATATCTTAGATGAAGCAGCATGGTAATCTTAAAATCCTAAATCATTTCAATTTTACCTTAATCTAATAATCATTTATGGATAATCTTTTAACATTTTTCTAACTACAAATGTTAAATAATCCTACAGCTAATACCAATTATAAGACATCGTCCATACACATTACATAATCTTGAAAAAAACTATAATTTGAATTTAATTCACATTGAGGATATTTTTAGGTTTACATCATTAGTGGGTTAGGTCATAACTCATACATTAATAATCCATAATAATATAAAGTGTACACTTACAATATTATCCATTTCATCCGTAAAAATCATTAATAATAAATGTGGCTTCCATTATTGATAATTCATACCTTTTACATGATCCCCTACTTGAATGTATTCTTCATTAAATTCCATGACAAAAATTTCAATACATAGGATGGGCATAAAAATATTAGTATGGGAAACACAATGAATGAAAACTTTTAGTCACTGGAAATCATGTAAACCATGTAAAATTTATCATAAAGTCATATTTTTCACCTTTATGAAGTACCAATTATAAATCACTAGATATAATCACATTTTATACCCGCCTTGCCATAATAATATTTAATTAAAACCCGTAGATTGTAACATGTAACACATAAATGTAACTTTTTACATAAACACTTAAATAGAATAACAATACAGTCAATTTCTATGCATATCAGAAAATGGAATAGTCATGTGGCTGACTATTGTACCAAATGTATTAGAGATTATAACATTACCACCTATCCTCATTTTATCACGGAACAACATATATTGGGATTATCACTTAAAAACCCATATTTGGTTTATCACATAACCACCTGTCAAATTTTAATGTACCAATATACAATAATAACACACAAAACCAGCTTACGAAAAAATAACATTTCCACCTTGAAATCACAAATGAAAATTTCAAGATATTGTCATAATAAATCCTTTATCATATCCATTTTCAATAATAAAATAATTGAAAATGGAATATGTTATATATTTTTATTTTAAAAAACATTATAAAAATAATAGGAATACAAATATAAAATAATGGTTGTGGGGATAGTGCATGCGTTATCTCCACAAAGGATAAATACATTCCTTTTGAAGTTTAGTGAAAATATTAATATAAAAAGATTCCCTTTTTAAAATCATTTAATGAAATTAAAATTCAATGGTTTTATTATACACCGTATAAAAGGAGGTGTATATTATCCTCATATGACACAATGAATGTAGATTGAGAAAAGTCCCTTGAAAAGATAATATCATTACTTTGAGGATAAATAAATGACATAATTTTGTGTGAAAAATATAAACAAACCCATCATATGTGTATTTACAGTGTAAAAGAAACAGAGGTCATTCACACATATTCATGGAAAAACGAAACCAGTGACATTGATATTTAACTCAATAAATGGATACTGAGTTAATATTTATCTTACCATGAGATTGACTCATCATGTACAATCATTATGTTATTGAATAATAAACATAGGTTAATTTAAAAGGATTCAGAATCTTTTTCATGTTTATTATTCATTTTCTGTCACTTATTACCATGTTATAAAAATAACCTAATTATTTATATTCATATCATACTTTTAGTCAATATTAAGTACATGTGCCAAAAAAATATCTTGTGTTGATGTAAATTATACATTTGGTAAAAAGTCCATAATCTCTAGAATATTATACATTATTTAAATATCATATATATATATAGTATATATGTATTGAGAATAATCTAAAATACTTGGAGATGAGAAATGAAATGCACCATTCATGGAGGCAGTAGGTTGTATGCACACATGAAAGATACATTCATTTCATTGTATTATAAGGAAAATAAGAATTATAATTCCAATATTATATTAATTTCATATATGCCTCATAATTTCAACATAACCATCCTGTATACATTCCATGTATAGTGGGAACAAGTCATATCGCTTTGAGGGGGTAATTGTCCACACTTTCTCAAACAAAATTAACATATATACACAGCATGGAAAGAATAAATGTATGTTATAAATAAAAATTACAAAATAATTGAGAAAATATAAATATATATTACATTTAAATATATTTCCCATCATAATTTCCACCATGATACTTTCTAGGAGAGAATTGAATAATCATTATCTCGTGAGGAAGTGGTTCATCGTAACAGAAACAGAAAATTCATTTCCTATTAAATGGAGATGTTTGTAATTATATGTCAATAGCTGGGATGCTACAATTATACAAAAAAATAAATTTTTAATTAAATTTTACACAATAATTTATTTATATTAATTTCTCTATTCATTTGTAATGAAATATTTTATCATTATTCATCAAAAAATGGAACTTATCATTAAATTCCAAAAAAATTAATCCAAAGAATATTATTATATAAAAATTAAAAATAAAAATATTATATTGTCTACTTGAATATATTAATGTGTCAGTGTGGATTTAAAATAGGGTTTTCATTGAAAGGGGATAAAGCTTCCTTTTAAAAAAAATTATTCATAAAATTGGATTTATTTTTCTCTTATACCTATCAAATCTATTATAATAATGTAAAAAATATTTCGCCAAATAATTAAAAAATATATTTCATTAATATCAATCAATTATTTTAATTATATAAATTTATTGAAACAAAACTCCTATGAAATCATAAAAACTTTACTTTATAAAAAAATTCATATATATTCAGTTGGTTCCAATAATCTTTTCATATTAATTTATAACTAATCAATTCAACCATTTGTTTTCATAATTTAGTTAATAGTGTTCATTCCTTAAAACATACCAGATAGGTTATATATTATTATATTAAAATATATTATTCTCATTATATATTTGTGGTTGGTAAAAAACATCTTTACATGTAACATATGAAAACTATTTATTACGTATAAGGCAATATTGAAATTGTTTTTCATATAAAGAAATATTGAAATAATGTCAGGACTCGTCCCAACGGGGCTCGAGCTATAAATCCCCAAGCCTATCTCTAATAGTCTATGGGATGAGCACTAGCACCGAGTAGTCTATCACACACATGGGAGGCATTTGCATAAGTTACATGTACACACACAACCACATATAGCTCCATGAAATAGTTCAGATATAAATATATTAAAACTGAAAGGAAAATACATGAATACACCTATCCCAAATGATAGTGCAACTGAAGTAAAAATGGTAAAAATAGGGCCCACCCAAGTAAAAGTACAAAAGCATCCAACCTACACAGTAGGAAGGAAAAAACTTCCAAATACACCCACCGGTAAACTCCTTGACACAACTCTGGTAAACACCCCGGTCAGTCTCACTCAAACTCCGTCGAAAGGCCTGTGGTCTTCACATGATGCAAACATGTGTGGGAAAAGCCCACGCATGGGTGAGAATATAAAATACTCATTAGGCAGCCCAAAACCCCCAAAATAAAAGGGCGAAACTGAAAGGCAATAGTCATCTCATCCCAGCCAGAGGGAACCCAAACAAGAGAGAAACTCCATCTCGAGTCCATTCTCTGCTAACATGACTAGTCAGCTCAACCCAAGTGTATGACCATATATACACCATGAAATTCCACTCAGGTATATTCCCATACATATTCCATGATCAACCATATATATTCATTCCATTCAAAAAGCCTCATTAGGTTCCGACCTCATAACCAGAGACATGATCTTCTCAAACTTTAAGGATTACACAAACTAGGACAACGCACTCCATGGGCTCTGTCATTCCAGATGAAATGCTTTTGAGAGATACACTATATCATGCCTCACACCACCATCCCAGATGTCCCAACTGAAATAACACACTCAGTGGACAATTTCTAAGAACACCACAATAAAATAGGGAAAACACCAAACTTCCCGGATAGGGGACCACTCCTTGGGTCAGCTAGGGGATACAAGAACCCAATCTCGTATCTCAAAGATCTCACATATAGTGGATCACTCCCAGGATCCACTTGGGGATACCAGAACCCGATATGACATTCTACAGTTCACATCACTCAGATATAAGATCGTCACCCATGTGAAAATGGTTAAGACAATGTTGGAAGCCCCATCTGGAATAAATAGAGATATAGGGGATCGAACGGACGATGCACCAACCCTACTGAAAACCACACGCTTAGTAGTGGATTTTATAACCAATGATTTTGCTGCCCTATTGAAACCATGTGAATATTAGGGGATCATATACTCGACAATATATCAACCCTACTATAAACCACATTCTGAGTAGGGGATCCTATACCCGACGATTCCACAACCCTACTTTGCACAGCCCACTACATAGGGGATCATATTTCTAATTATGCCTCAAACCCTATGGGATTAATCTGCTGGATAGGGGATCACCACCTGTGGATAAGCGGTAAAAGCAATACCAAGTTCCCGATCGAGGGAAGTGAAGCAATAGGATACCACTCTGGTCCAACTGGAGGGATGTCACAACACTACCATGAAAACATCCTATCAGGGGGATCAAAAAGCATTACTAAGGTTGTAATTCCACAATAACCCCCATAGGAATGAACCAAGGGAGTACACTCAACCACTACTGGTCTAAAAATCTCCAACCTTAGTGACCCACAACATCACCACATTACACAACTTATAGTCCTACACTGATGACACCACCGTGATATATGAGAAAAAAACACCTAGGATTGGCAATTTACTCACCCGTAACAAACAGCCGGTGAGAAAGGTACTATTCATCATAGATAGCCTAGGTGGGTCCCATTCCTCGATCCCAAAACACATCATGAGAACTAGACCATTGCAATGCCCTCAAACAAATAGTTGAGATCAAATACTCATTCTTCCAAAATAGACACCCGACGAAAAAGTCAGGTTTCTCTATAAACGCCCAAATGAAAGCTCATGCATCCCACATCCTAATCTTTATCCCATCAACCAGAAACAATTATGAATGGTGTTCCTTACTATTAAGATCACAATTTCACTGATGGAACGTCAATTAAACGCTTGATGTAAAAGTTATGGCGGGTCGATGTGGAAAATAAAAAAAATATTATTATCAATTTGTATGTTTTATGGCCCCGGTCCAAAAAACCTGACTCATAAAATTTCCAAAGTGAGGTCAAAAGATCCATCATGATGCGAGGAACGCATCACCAAAGTGGCTCACAAAATTGAGTTACGGTTAGTGAGTCACTAGGGGTTTAATGAACCCCCGGAAATGTCCTGACCGGAACATCATTTTCCACGCTGGAAACTACCGTGCCACCGCCGGAAACCGCCGGGCCAGAAACCAGAATCTTCTGCGCCACCTCCACCCTACCTAAATCATCCATAGATATTTCTGGAAAGCGTTTTTTCTATTGGATAACTTCCGGGATCAACCAGGATCACCCGAGTGCTACCAATTTAGATTCAAAACAATGATTAGGAATGATCGGGACCCGAACTACACAACCCTTATTAAAATTTGAAAAAAAACAATGCATAAAAATTTTCAGAGATATTAAAACTCAAATTTCCTATATTTTAGTGGATATATGATGCATTTCATGCACTATTACTGCCGCTGCTCGATCTAGAAGCGACCATCATCAAAATCTGAGTCTGACAGCACCTCGTTCGCTCGATTCCTACCGCTCGTCGTCGATGGAAGGAGGAGGAAGGTAGGAGGATCTCCTAGCATGTGTAGAAAATGGGAGGGGATGGGTATTGACTAATTTTACTTAAGTAATTAATTAATTTAATTAATTAAATCATCACCCCCGACCAGACCTCCCGACGTAGAGGACATTAGGTCACCCCTATGGTAAATGAGACGTTCTGAATGCAATGTTGAGCTCAGAATTGTGATCTGAGACTCTATTCAGAAGTTATTCAAGCCGAAAATCATAAATAAACTTGTCCATTTATTTACAAAAATTACCCTTCTATCTTGTTTCCACTATAGGCTCGTTCCTACAATGTTTACACCTTCCATAGGGTAAACAGCACACTCCGGATGCAAACGTGCCCTCAGATTTATAATCTGAGCTACCGTTTAAGAGATAACAAGTTCTTTCCTCTTTTATAGTATAAAAATACTTAATATGTTTAGAAAATTAATTTTGGTCACACCAGTTCTTGGAATCACAAGATGTCTTTGCGCCTAGCTCTGGAATTATTCATAGCAATATTCCAAAGTCTGATAGGGCCAAAACCCGAGTCGCTACATCCTCCCCACCATAGAACATTTTGTCCTTGAAATTCCATAAGAATATGTAATGCAACTGACCTTTAAAATGGGTCTCCCACACCATGGAGTTCACCAACACACACCCCTTTCTGAATGCATAAGTCAGAGGGAATTTTCCACCACACCACAACACTATCCACTTTGGGCGGCACTGACTCGCCCGCCCAGTTTTAATTGCCTCACAAAAACGCGCCTCAATGGGGGAAGGATCCCTCTTCCACAAGAATTTGAAGCATGCCGAACAACACCCACACATGGTATTACCAATGCCCTAAAAAAACTTGAACAAGCGGTGGAAAGTAAAGTGTACCGTAAAACAGTTTCTATTAAAACCACTGTAGAAAGTAGAAAGGACACAAGGCATACCTCTATCCATCCGCGGAACCTCTGGGTCAACAGTCTCAGAGGCCTGCAATGGTCCACGCCCTATCCCTACATCTCCCTGAGTTCGACGTGGACCACTTGGGGTTAGTGATGGTGGCATCTGGTACCGCATACCACCTCCCGCTAATGCACAAGCTCTATCGCCACATCTGATGCCCTATGTACCTTGAAACTCATGATTTTGTTGCTGCCAAGACAGCCAGCCGGCTATCCCCCTCTCAGAAGCATGAAGGGTTGGACAATCTCTAGCCGGATGTCCCCGACCATTGCAAGTGTAACACCACCTCTCCAACATCTAACAAAAACTGGCATGCAATTTTTCATGGAGGTGTATGTGGGTGTGTGTACTTGTACCTTATGCTAATGCCTCCCATGAGTGTGGCGGCCTACTCGGCGCTAGTCGCCATCCCCTAGCCTATTGGAGGTGGGAATGGGGAGTTACGGCTCGAGCCCTGTTAGGTAGGGTCATGAAAGAGTGGTGTCAGAGGGACAAATGGGAAAAATAGAGCCCAACATAGGAAAACTATAAAAGTGTACAACCTCCACAGAAGAACGGAAAACACTCCCAAATACATCTGCCAGTATGCGCCTTGGCACAACATTAGTGAACACCCCGATCAGTCTCTATCAAACTCCGTCAAAAGGCCTATGATCTCTACAAGACGCAAGCATGTTCGGGAAAAGAACGTGCATGGTTGAGTATATAAAATACTCACCTGGCACCCCAAATAACCCCAAAATAAAATGGAGAAACTGAAAGTCAGTAGTCTTCTCATTCCCTCAAGAGGGAACCCAAATGAGATGGAAAATTCATCTCGAGACCATCCTCAGCTAACGCGACTAGTCATCTCACCTCAGGTTAATTCCCATATATACACCATGAACATCTGCTTAGGTATATGACCATACATTTACCATTAGAAACCAGATATACTCATTCCATTCACTATGCCTCATGAGGTTCCGACCTCCTAACTAGCGATATGTTATACTCAAAGGATTAAGGTTTACAAATCATGAGAATAAACTCCACGAGCTTTATCATCCCTGATGAAACGCTTATGATAGATACACTCTATTGGGCCTCACACCACCATCCCAGATTTTCCAATTGAGAAAACATACTCATTAGACATCATCACTAAAAACACCACACTAATACAAGCGAAAAACTAAACCTCATGGATAGGGGATCACTCGTAGGGCCCTCTAGGGGGTACAAGAACCCACTATGGTATCTTGAAGATTTCACATATAGGGGATCACTCCCTGGATCCACTGAGGGATACCAGAACCCGATCTGACATTCTACAGTTCACATCAGTCAGATAGAGGATCGTCTCCCATGTGAATATGGTCACAACGATGCCATAAACCCCATATGATATAACTCAAGATGTAGAAGATCGAACTGACGATGCACCAACCCTACCGAAAACCATGCACTATGTAAGAGATCATATAACCAACAGTTCTAAAACCCTACTAAAACCATGCGCTAGGTATGGGATCGTATACTCAACGATACAAAAACCCTAATATAAACCACATGCTGAGTAGGGGATCGTATACCCGATGATGCCACAACCCTCCTATGCATAGCCGACAACGTAGGGGAAAATATATTTGATGATGCCACAACCCCTATAGGATTAACCTGCTAGATAAGGGATCACCTCCTGTGGATAAGCGGTAACAGCGATACCAAGAACCCGATCTAGGGAAGCGAAGCTAGAGGATCCCACTCCAGCCCCACTTGAGGGATGAAACTACTCTATCATGAAAACATCCTATCGAGGGGATCACATGCCTATACTAAGGTTGGAATGACACACAACCCCTCAAAGGAACATACCAAGGAATTACACTCAACCACTTCTGGACTAAACATCTATAACACAAGCCGCCCACAAAATCACCACACTACACACCTCTTAGGACTAAACTGTGATCTACATGAAACAACACACATGATATACAATTTACGCACCCGAAACAGACAACCGATAAAAAAGGCACCGTTCAACAGAGTTAGACTGGGTGGGGCCCATTCGATCATCCCAAAACACATCAACCGAACATCACCATTGTGATCCCCTTTTAAAAATGCATGAGATCAACAACTCGTTCGTCCAAAATGGACACCCGACGAAAAAGTATCATTTCTCCATAAACGCCCAAAAGTAGGCTCGTGGGGCCCATGTCATGATCTTTTTTACATCACCCAAAAAAAATTAGAAAGGTATTCCTTTATATTATGATCACGACGTCACTAAAGAAACATCAATCAGATGCTCTGTGTAAAAGTTATAGTGGGTTGTAGTTGTAAATAATAAAATATTATTATTATTTTCAACATTTCATGGACCCAGCCCAAAAATATGACTCATATAATTCCCAATGTGAGTTAAAAATGTCTAACATGATGAAAAGACTATGTTTCTATAAACATATCACAAATCGGAGTAACGATTTACGAGTTACGGGGGTTTAATGAACCATCAAAAAAGTCCTGACCGGAACACTGTCTGCCTTTCCGGAAACCACCGCCCCGCTGCCCGAAACCGCCGCGCTAGAATCTGGAATCTCATGAAACACCACCACACAGTTGGAATTTGCCATTGCCACTATCGGAAACCAGGTTTTCTGTCAGAAAACATCTGGGAGCCACCGAGAGCACCCCATTGCTCAAAATTCTGATCTGAAACATGTTTCGGAAAGCTCGGGACAAGTACTACACGGCCATTATATCAATTTGAAGAAAAACAATGTATAAACAGGATCTGAGATTTTAAAACTCAAATCGTCTACCTTTTGGCTGATCGGAAACAGTTTGCGTGCTTCACTGCTACCGATGATCGATCTAGAAGCGACCATTATCAAAATATGAGTCTAACGACACCTCGTTCGCTCAATTTCAGCCATTCGTCATCGGTGGAAGGAGAAGAAAGGGAAAAGGAGCTCCTAAAGTGTGTAGAAAAATGAGGGGAGGGTGTTGATTGGTTTTACTTAATTAATTAATTAATTTAATTAATTAAATCAACACCCTTGACCAGACCTACCGACGCGGGGGAGATTAGGTCACCCCAAGGGTAAACACGATGTTCTGAATGCTACGACAAGGACATAGTTGTGATTTGAGACTCAATTCATGGGTTTTTCGAGCCGAATCTCATAAAAAGCTTGTCTATTTATTTTCAAAATTACCCTGGTGGATTTTTTTCACAGCAGACCCACACTTGCAATGTTTACACCCTACCTAGGGTAAACAGCACACTTCCGACTCAATTGTGCCCTCGAATTTCTTATCTGAGCTACCATTTAAGAAATATCTCATTCCTACCTCTTTCATAGTATAAAAATACATTATATTTCTATAAAATTAATTTCAGTCACCCCGGGCCTCATAATCACCCGCCGTATTGATTCCTAGCTCTGGAATTATTCATTGGAATATTCCAATGTTTGACAGGGCCAAAACCCGAGTTGCTACATCGTAAATGTGACAACTAAGTCCCTATGACAACACATACACCACACCATAACATTGTAGTTGGTTCCTGTCCCACCAGGTACCATTAGTTTCCACACAGACACGTGGCCCCCACTTTAGGGCCCACCCATGTGCCTGAACGTGTCATTTGACTAATGACAGCCCCCACAGGCCAACACTTGTCTTTTCTAGTGTGCTTCATCCTCACTCACACGCAACCTGGGAAACTTCCCAGAAGGTCACCCATCATGATCACTACTCCAGGCCAAGCATTATTAACTGTGGAGTTCTAATCAGATAGGCTTCTGAAAAAGAAGGTGCACCATGTTGACATGAGTCATATCATTTAGTCATTTAAACATTTATCATTTGGGGATGTTATAATCACCCACTTTAGAGCAGAACACCCTTATTGTGGGCCCTACATGTCAACCCATGAAGTGCACCACACTTAAGTCTAGGTATGACCTCTGATACAAAATGTGAAAACTCTACCCCAGTGACAGCACAGACAAAATGCCTTAACACTGTCGTCAGCTCGTGCACCACTAGGCACCACTAGTTTTTCCGTAGACATGTGGTCCTCACCCGAGGGACCACCCAAATGCCTTAATGGGCCATCTGACTAATGGCAGTCCCCATAGGCCAACACATATCTATTCTAGTGTGCATTGTTCTCACTCACACACACCCTGGGAAACATCCTCAAAAGTCACTAATCCTGATCACTTATCAAGGCCAAACATGATTAACAATGGAGTTATAATCAAACAGAATCCCTAAAAAAGGTGCACCTTTTTGACATGATTCATATCATTTAGTCATTTTACCATTTAACATTTGGGGATATTAGAAATAAAATAAAATTTATTTAAAAATGAATATATTTTAAGGTCATGGGTTGTTACAATAATTCATTACTCTACTTGTAGATTTTTGAGTTAATTGCACCCACACGAATAAACATCCTTCTTGTGCATGGTTACTTGCATTTTTTCATTAAACATCCCAGTTATTTAGATATTACCTTACCAAAAAATATAATTTACAATATAATTGATTAATTTTTCTCATTTTATTGGAAGAAACTTCACTACTTATACATGTTTTCCCACCGAACATCTTAGGTTACATGTCTATTTCAACTTCTAGATTTGATGTCATTAATTTTATATCTCTCTTGTTCAACAAGTCAGTTTCACATCAATGTGAATTTATCTTATTATTACTCATTTTTTTAACATTATAATTCATTGTTTAAGTGAACCCTTCAATTATTCGAGATTAAAAATTTGTTTTGATCATTAGCTTAACACCTTTCCTTGAATTTCTAGTTTTCCAAAATTTAATCATTAAATTTAATATTTAAAATAATATGTTCCCTCTAATTTATTAAACATTTAATGATTATAATTATGTACAAATTCATTATTATTCTTTACATTGGACCTCCAAACATCAGTCTCATCATGATAAGTTTCTTGTTCAACCTTGGTAATGAATTTTCCATTAAAATTAACACAATTATCTTTAGTATCCTCCTCACTTGGTCTATCTATGAAGACTACAAGAAATTTCATGTAGATATAGTTATTTTTATCAAAAAAATTCACATGAATTTTATCTAAAATGACATAGTTTTAAAAAATAATGTTGTTTAATTTGATTAATTTAATCCAGGGTTTCAATATAACAACCCTTCTTTTTATTACACACTTAGACATGCTTTTTTACAAAAAATATTCACTTGACAAAACAGAAGAGATTGAGAGGTATAGTGTATTTGGGGATTAATAACATTACATAACAACATAAAACATATAATGAAACATCTTATTGAATAATTACATTACATGACCACTACACTCCCTCATACTTAGCATTGCATGGGACAACCTGACGACATGCATAATAAAAGGGTGAGCTATAAAGCCCAGTAAGGGATTAATCTAGGTATAACATGATGAATTCTATACATTTTAGTGAATAGTCATATCAATGGAACATAATAGAAACTTTAACATAAAGGTATGATATATCATGATTATCATAACGTGGAAATATGGAAACAACACCTACCATGTAATTTGCATGAGGTAAGGCTCATTTCACATAGTGCATGAGGAAACCCTCATTGCACATGAAGAAAGAGTAAAAACACGTTAAAAGTGAATTATAATGAGTCAACACTCATTGCACATGATGTATCATTATTCTATAATTTACCCAATGCATTGTAGCACAATTAGGATGACCCCTTCTTAAACATTTCATTTCATCCATAAGTGTGCCACCTGGATCATACAACATGGAATCAGTCAACATCATTATTTATTACATGATAGAGGAATGTAGAATACATAAATAAAACTCTTTAAAAAATAACTAAATGTGTATAAAGTTTAATGTCGTTAATTGAGAAATAGGAATGGTATACACTAAAAAATGGCATTGGTTTGGAAAATTGGTGCGATTTCAGCAGCGTAACCGCGTGACATAGGAATTTATAAAAAAGTTTGATGATAGGGAAATGAGTGTCTCATAATATGAAAATGAAATGGATAGTAATCTGTTCATATAGATACATGTCCCAACAAATGTAATGGAATTTATAATAATAATACAAAATAATTTCTTGAATGTAAATGAGGAGGGAAAAATTTCTTACCGAATTTCAGCATGGTAACAGGTATACATAGAAGACCTAGATGAAATAGAATGGGGTTTCTAATAATTCAAACATAAATTGGACAACATAGGGGAGGTTAACAGTCACATCCTAACATTATAATTGAAAATAAAATGGCATAACAATATTATGAAACTTTGATAAAATGAGAACTGAAGGAATCCCTTAATATGAAGTGTCATCCCAAAGTCTTGGGAGAGGCTTGAGAGAGGCTTCTTGTGAGCATTTGGAACCTTGGGAGGATTATAGGGAGAGGATGTCTAAGGATTTATGAACTAAAAATTATATTAGTGAGGTGTAAGTGGGATCATGGGTGGGTTTATATAGGAAAGGAGAGGAAATTATCAATTATTTAGGTTTGGGACCCCCACACATTAAACTAATAAAAAAACTTGACCAGGGTTTTTGAACATGGTTTTTTCAAAAGATTAGTGGAAAAAATATTTTATAAGTCAAATGGCTGAAATTCTTAAAATAATAGGGTTTATTATGTGGAGGTGAGTCACACTCTCAAGGAAAACACTCTAAAAAGACAAAATGTTTTGTAAGTCTTGAAGGGTCCATTAAAGAATTCTAAAATAAATGAAAAAAACATAAAATAAAATAATTTTAGTAGTAAAACATTTAATTGAAGATAATAATGTTTATAATATTTTTCTATATCAATGTAGGGTCATTAAGATGTCCTAAAACATATTATATATTTAAAAAGTTTTAATTTTTACCAAAAAAATTGACTGTCTCAAAAAATTATGAAAAATTCACCTTTGGATGATTTCGATGGCCTGAATACACAAATAATATCCATTTTATATAAATAATTATGCAAAGATGTTATTTTTTACTTTTAATATAAATATTTTCATTTATTGAAAATTCATGGATTTTGGAAAAAACATCTTTCAACCCTTAAAAAGAATTATAATGTCATTCAAAAAATTATAAAATCATTTATATTTGATAAAAATTAATTTAATAATAATATTTTATTAAAATACCATTTAATTAAAAAATCTATTAATACATCAAAATATATTTCTTAGTTGAATATTAAATAAAAATACTATTTGTGCTTTAATAACTATTTAAAAAGTAACAATAATAAAATGAATATATATCATCTGTAAAAAAATAATGAACATAATCATAGTAGTAGGGAATTATTACATAACCCATTATAACACCTATATATGACTTAAGGGTAAGGTGGGCAATGATGATAGACTCTTGGGGTGGCTCGGATAACATCGCTCAGGTGGTAATCACTATTAACTTCCACTTTTCTGATAGTCTTTTTCGCATAAGATTAATGTGTTAAAGTCCAAATTGGGATTGGTCAAGAGAGAATCCCAATGATTCCACCTACATTCAGGGCTCACACAAATGGGCTTCATACGAGTAAAGTATACTGGATGAGGCCATCACTTCCTTTGTCCGAGTAAAATGGATTTGTTAATTCCCTATATCTATATTAATCATGTTATCACTGCTCAACGACTATATTATAAGTGGTAACAATTTATAATGGTGTTTTGAAATCTAAAAACATATAACTAATTATGTTCATATTTTATATATCCTTTTTATATAATAGGATATTTATGTAGATCCTGAGTAATTTTCATTAAGTAATGTTTGGTTCATTACAATATTCCCCCCTTAAAAGAAACTCCATCCTTGTAATTCGATTACACTCAAAAAAGAACTCTGAAATTTAAACATGAATTGAGTGTTGCTTACCCACCACCATTATGAATTCCCAAGCCCTCATAATCATGTTAATCACGGAGAGTGAGGGTCTACTCAGTGTAACAATAACTCAATGCACATTCAAAGTCTTCCACTTCATTAGTCTAGATATAGTCTGTTTAACATGTATCGTACCAAAGGAAAATATGATGCAACTTTTGAAAAAAATTATTTCCAATATATAGTTTTAAAACATCACCAGGTACCTGGTTTTTGAAAAATAGTCTGACAGAGTCAGATTTCAAATTTTGGAAATGTGGTTCGTCTAATATATTGTTTATGTTTCCAAAATGACTAGAAGACCAAACTATTAATATAATGGCTGCTGGGAGGTCTCCCTCTTCATCCACTATTCTAAAATCAAATAGTGAATCATACTCTCTAGATAGGTTTAAATGTCTTAAAATATTCTAATGATACCTCCCTCATCTTAAAATGGGGTAGATTTGGGAGCTTAATATTTGATCATAGGTGAGCCATGTTTCCTGATGATTACATGGTATGGAGGAGGTGTTTGATATGTAGTAGAGTTTCTTGAAAGAATGTTGGACATTGGAAAAAGGATCGATGTTATACGAGGTTGAATTCCCAATAATTATAGCTTGTAAGTCCTCAGGAAGGGATAAGAGTGTTTTATTAGGTTCCTAACCTTACATATCGAAACAATCCTTTATCCTGTTGACGAAACATATCATATTTTGAGTTACCATGGAGACATTATAAAATTGTGATATTAAACTACTTGAATTCTAATGATTTATTTATTTCTTTTGTAATGAAAGTAAAATTAGGGGAATAGATAAAGGGTAATACCAGGAAAAAAAAGATGACTTATAAATAGGTTTTATTTATTTAACTTATTAATCTATAGGATTCATTCTATGTTATCAATGATATACTTTCTATCAGATATCTGTTGGGGCATTTTACCATAATAATGGTTAATACTAAGATTATGAATTTACAAAAGTATATACCTCCGGAGTTTCATAACCAATAGTATAGAAAGGCCCACTGTCATATACCAGGATACCCTAGATAATGCTCGAAAATCATTGTATGTGTTCTCACTCCTAGGTACATCTGTTCCAGAGATGCCTCTACCTGCTCGTATCCATCCAGGGATGTATTTTCTTGAAAAACCACTGACTAAATAATCAAAAAAATTATGGACGTATTTATTGTACATAGTATTATCCCTAAGGCTATATTAGGGTTTTCTAATACTAATCCAAAAAATCAAAAAACCTATCCTCTGATACTAACTATAACAACCCTTCTTTTTATTACAAACAAAGACATGATTTATTAAATAAAACCATCACATGAAAAAACATAGAAGATCGAGAGGCCTAGATTAGTTGATGATTTGGAACGTTACATAACAACTTAATACATAGAATGAATCATCTTATTTAAATTTTCCTTTACATGACCACTATAATCCCTCGTACATAGTGTGGCATGGGATAACCATAGGACATGAATAAACATGGGTGATCTATAAAGCCTAGTATGGTAGTAAAAAAAGGAATAACATGAATAATAAAATACATTTTAGGAAATAGGAATTTCAATTGATCATAATAGAAATATGAACATAATGGTATGATATATCATGGTTATAATAACATGTAGATGTGGAAACAATACCTATCATGGAATTTTCATGAGCGAAGTATCACTACCCATGAAGCTTGAGTAAAAGCTAATTGTGCATGAATCTCAAGTAAAGCCTCTTAGAACATGAATTATAATTACTAAACACTCATTTCACATGACATATTATGATACTATACATAACCCAATGTGTTCGAGCGATTTTAGTTCACACACTTCTTAAACATTAAATTTCATGCATAAGTGTGCCCCATGGATCATACAGAATTAAAAATTCAACATAATAATTTATTCCTCGATAAAGGAATGTGGAATACATATATGAAAATATTTAGACGATAACTAAATTTTCATAAATTTAAACACCCATGATATAAAAATGGGAATGGTATTCACTACACAATGACATTGGCCTGGAAAATTGGTGCAATTTCGGCAGTGTAATAGTGTGACATAGGAATTCATAAAAAAGGTTGATGAGATAGAAATGGATGTATCATCATATGGAAATGAAATGGAAAGTATGTGGTTCATATATATACATTTCCTAAAAAAATTAATGTACTTTATATTGATAATTCAAAAGAATTTTTTCAATGTAAATGAGGAGAGGGAAATTCTTTATAGAATTTCATCATGGTAACAAGTAAACATGGAAGACATAGATGTGATGGAAAGGGGTACCTAATCATTAAAACATAAATAGGAATTTATAAGGGGGTTATAAATCATACCCCAACATGTATAATTGAAAATAAAAGGGCATAAAAATATTAAGATACTTGGATAAAATGATAATGGAAGGAATCCCTTACATGGAACTGTGATTTCAAAGGCTTGGGAGAGGTTTGAGAGAGGCTTCATGGGATCTTGGGGCGAAATTAGATGAATCTATATATAGTAGGGAATATGTTTGATGAACTCAAAAGTATTTGAGTGAAGAGGAAGTGGGATCTTGGGTGGGTTTATATAGGAAATGAGAGGATATTCATTGTTATTTAGGTTTGGGACACCACACATTAAACTAAACTAAACCAAAAACCAGCCCCTAGTTTTTTACAAAGTATTTTTCAAAGGAAAGTGGAAAAAAATATTTTATATGGAAAATATCATATCTTCATAAAATAATATGGTTTCATATGTCGAGTTGAGTCACACAGTTGTGGAAAAAAATTTAAAATATAAAATGATAATAATTCTTGAGGGGTCCATTAATGCTTCGTAAAATAAATCAAACAAACCCAAAATCACATTATTTTAATGGAAAAACATTTAATGGATGAACATAATGTTTTTATTATTTTATTACATCACTATTTGTTCATTATGATGTCATAAACCACATTATATAATTAAACCATATTTTATTTTTACCTAAAAATTCTTTTATCAACAAAATTTATGAAAAATTCACCATTGGATAATTTCAACTTTCTGATTCAAAAAATAATTTCCATTTTATCAAAATAATTTTCTATATATGTGAATTTTATGTTTTAATATAAAAACATTCATTTATCTAAAATTCAGGGGTTTTGACAAAAACATCTTTCAAACATTAATAAGAATTACAATTGCATTCATGAAATTATATGATCCATTCATATTAATAAAAATTAATTTAAATATAATAATAATATTTTATTAAAATATTATCTTATTGAAAATCCATAAATTCATTAAAATATATTTTTTATTTGAATATTGTCTAAAAATACATTTCTCTCTTTAAAAACTATTTATAAAGTAGCAATAATAAAATGAATGTATATCCACTATACTAGAATAATGTACATAATTTTAGTACTAGGTTCTTGTTAAATAACCCCTTATAACACCTACATATGGAAGAAGGGTAAGGCGTGATATGGTGACAGACTCTTGGGGTGGCTCAGATAACATCACTCGGCTGGTAATCTCTATTAACTTCCAATTCTTCTGTAGTCGGTTCTACTCAAGCTTAACATGTTCATGCTCTGCATGGGAATGGTCAAGAGCTAATCCCAAATATGCCACCTCCTTTCTGAGTTTTGAAAAATGGGCTTTGTACAGGTCAAGTCTATAGGATGAGGCCATCACTTATTTGTACGAGTAAATTGGATTTGTTAAAGCCCTATATTTATACTAATCATGTGATCGCTATTCAAAGACTATAAAAGCAACGATCACAATCCATAACGGTATTTTAAAATCCAAAAACATAATACCAATGATTTTCACATTTTATATAACCATTTTACATCGTATGAAATTTAATTAGATCAAGAGTAATTTTCATTAATTAATGTTTTTGGCCACAATGGAAGAGATCGGGGAACATAGTATTCCTACTATTGTGGATCGATTTCCTGATGTCATTACCAAGAACTTCTCAGGGTTACCACCTCTAGTGGAATTAGAGTTTACAATTGATCTCCTTCCAGGGACCAGTCCTATTTCCATTCCATCTTATAGGATGGAACCAACAAAGTTGTGGGAATTGAAAGTGAAGTTAGTGGAGCTGGAAAGCAAAGGTTTTATTTGGCCAAGTACATCTCCATGGGTAACACCTATTTTGTTCGTGAATAAGGCAGATGGAACTCTATGGCTATGTGTTGATTATCGTAAACTTAACAAAGTTATTATAAAGAATAGATATCCACTTCCATGCATTTATGATCTCTTAGATCAATTAAGGGGAGCTCAGTGGTTCTATATGATTGACTTGCGATCAGGATACCACCAATTGAGAATTCGTAAGGAGGATATTTCAAAGACATAATTAATAAGTAGATATGTCCATTACAAATATGTATTCATGCCTTTCAATCAAATGAATGAACCAGCAGTCTTCAAAGAATTGATGAATCAGATATTTCAACAATATTAGGATTATTTTGATGTGGTGTTTTTGGACGACATTTTGGTCTATTCAAAGACAAGGTATGATCATGAGTTGCACCTGGAAACAATGTTACAAATATTGTGAGATCATCGCTTGTATTACAAATTATCAAAGCGTGATTTTTTGATATAGGAAGTACATTTCCTTGGCCATGTCATTTCTGAGATGGGATTTTTTTAATCCTAAAAAGATAGAACCCCTTAACTCTTTGTAACCTCCGATGAATGTGTTTGGGATACAAATTTTTATTGTTCTAGCTAGTTACTACTGACACTTTTTGTGTGATTTATCATGAATAGGATCACCAATGACAGCTCTGACAAAGAATAATGCTTTATTCCTATGGACAGAAGAATGTTAGAAGTCTTTCCAGGAACTAAATTCTTAGATTACACCAGCACCTGTCTTGATTTTACCAGAATCAGGACAATGGTATATGGTGTATTGTGATGTTTTGGGATCACGGTTGGGCTATGTTATCATGCAAGGAGTCCATGTGGTTGCTTATGGATCAAGGTAGTTGAGGGTGCATGAGAATAATTACCCAACATTTGATTTGGAGTTAGCTGTAGTGGTCCATGCTTTAAAAACATAGAGACATTATCTCATTGGTGAGAAATTTACTGTGTTTATGGGTCAAAAAATCATGAAACACATTTAATCATAGCTTGATTTGAATCATAGGAAAATAATTTGGATTTAGTATCTCAATATGTTTGACTTTTACATAATGTACACACTCAGGAAAGGAAATTTGGTGGATGATGCATTAAGTAGAAATCCATATTCTCAGTTGGTGAAAGAAGCTACAGATTAATGGCAGTTGATGTCGGTATTAACCAACATGCAAGTCGAATGTGAATATCGTGGTGATTTTGTAGTTTTCTTTTTATCTACGCTTGTTTATAATTTAATAAAAATGATGAAATAAGCACAAACATTTGATGCAGAATGTCTGGTTCTAAGTTCAAAACTCAATGGTGGGGAGACCATTGATGGATGAAAACTTGATGGGGGTTTAGTTTTTTGTTTTAGGGATCAGATGGTTTTACCTATGGTTTTTCTGGAACTGATCCTTCATTCTTATCACCATTCAATATGGGTTGTACATCCAGGTACACAAACGATGTATAAGGCATTGAAAACGCAGTTTTGGTGGAGCAGCATGAAAAGAAAGGTGGCCGAGTTCGTCACACGGTTCTTAAATTGTCATCTAGTTAAATAAGAGCATTAGAGACTAGATAGTATGTTATAATAATTGTCCATAGTAGTGTGGAAATGGGATTAGATGGAATGGGGTTTTGTTACAGGTCTTCCAAGAACGGTCTGGAAACATGATTCCATTTGGGTGATAGTGGATCATCTAACCATGTTGGTCGATTTCAACCCTATTCGTGAAACCCATACGGTAGAGGATCCTTCAAAAATCTATAACTGAGGGGTTGTAAAGAGTAATAGTGTACCAGTGTCTATAGTCTCATATAGTTATCCGAGGATCACATCTCATTTATGGAAATCATTACAATAAGCCTTTAGAACTCAGTTGACTATAAGCATGACATATCATCCTCAAACAGATGGGCAAGCTGAGCGGACGATACAATCATTGAAAGACATTTTGAATTATTGTGTAATGGATTTTGGTGGTTCATGGGAAGATCATATAACCATAGTGGAGTTATCATAAAATAAAAACTATCAAGCCTCGATACGCATGGCTTCTTTTGGATCATTGTATGGGCATCCTTGTCATTCTCCACTATGTTGGGAGGAAGCGGGTGAAACATCACTAGTCGTCCCCATCCTTGATCAAGAATCAATAGAGATGATCCAGTTGATTAGAAAGAGTCTAGAGACAGCTCAGAGTAATCAGAAATCTTATATAGATCATCGTCGAAGACCGTTGACAATCATTGTGGTTGATCATGTCTTCTTGAGAATATCGCAATGGTTGGACATCATCATTACGGGAAGCAGAGAATGTTATCTCCTAGATAAATTGAACCTTTTGAGATACTAAAATGGGTTGGAGATGTGGAATATCGGTTGGAATTACCACCATGGTTTAGTTCGGTGCATAATTTTTTCCATGTGTCTCAGTTGTAAATATATCAGCCTGATCCTGACCATGTGATCAAATGGGATCACATTGACCTAGAGCCAGACAATTCATTGATATATATCCTAGTAATGATTGTGGATAAGCAATAAAAAATTTGTTATGGAAAAAGCATCAGTCTAGTGTGGGTTTTATGGTTGCATGGTCAGATTCTAGAAGAGACTTGGTAACATGAAAAGGAAATGAATGAGCAGTGGTCGGAACTATTTCAATTGGGTGAAGGTTTTTTTTTTGCATTTTGAGGATGGAAAGACCAATGGTGGGGAGAATTTAGTTCCCCTAGTTTCTAGTATGTAACCCTTACATAATTATTTTAATGGTTTTAAAGGTTAAGGGTGATGAATGAGAGAGTCAGGAGAATATTGAATGATGTTTTTAGGTAAAGGTAATGTCGCATAGACGGCACAAGATTTGTATAAACTATGCAGCGAAACTATGATTAGTTGGTCTTGGAGGCAGTAGCTTCTGCATAGGAAGCACACAGTTTTTCTAACCGTGCATCGAACCCATGCGTGGAGGGTCTGCGGAGGCAGTGGGTAACTCACAGTTAGAGAACGGTTTGTCTAACCGTGGGGACAAATTTTGCGGTCTCTTAAATGAGATCCTATAAAGGTGGATCTCCAACATTTTTGAATCTATGTGGCTCATGTTTCCACCTATGCATCCTCAACTCGGGATTTTTCTTCTCTGAAGGTCAGAAAGGTTTCTCCGATCAATCTGGAGGTGATCTGAAGGCTTCTCTTGGTGAAACGAAGTCGAATTCTTGAGGTTTGTAGTTTTTCATATTTGTTCATGTTTGTTTTCATAGATCTAGTTAGATCTACTTATCCTCTTCCCTCAATTTCATAGATATACACCTGTTATGGGTAGATCTAGGTGTGTGGATGAAAAATAGGATAATATTTGGTCATGGTCTTTCTAGGAGAAGTGATAAAAGGAAGGGTTTTGGAGAATAGTCTCGGTTTTCTAGAATGCTCTTTTCATATTGTGGTTTTCATCAAAACCATGGAGGTAGGAGGATTCACTCTCGACCCCTCTTGATAGAATTGATTTCATTATATTCAAATTGGTTTATATGAATGGATTTTTTTTTTCAATTCATGGAATAAATCTTCTTTAGTGATGATTTATGGTTTTAATGAAATTGTGAAATCTTAGTGATTTGTTGTGTAATGTGATTCAGATTCTTGAATTTAAAATGATGATTTTAAATTTTTTATTTTCAAGAATTGTAAATGGTTTGATGAAAAATAGTTTTTCAATAAAAGAGGTGTTTTGTTGAAACAGTTTGGTATTGAAATGATTGTGATGGAATTGGTTTGCAATAAAAAATTCAGTTTTATTGAAGTGGTTTGGAATGGAAATGGTTTCTAATTTAAATGGTTTTTACGAAAATGGTTTTCAATAAAAAAAGTTTTTTACTGAAAGGGTTGTTTTTTCATGAGTTTTGGGAATATATGTTTTCTGTTCATGTTTCATTGTTGAGGTTTGGTTGAAATATGTACTTCTTCTCGGGGCCACATTTTTAATGACACATAGTTACTATATGTATGAGGCTTGGTTGAAATATGACCTTGTGCTCCGTGGAAAAGGAGTAATGGCACAAGGGAAACAATTACCTTGTGATGACTTGGTAAATCAACGAGAAACTGCTCATGAGTATGGAAGTGTCATAACATGAATGTATGGTTGGTTTCATGGGTTTTTGAAATGGTTGGGTATGCCATAGAGGGACATTTTGAAATGGTTTTAATAGTTTCTTAGTTATTTTCCTGGAAAAATAACATGCTAGGAAATTTTCATTAAATTGGACTTGTATTCTTGTGGTATAAATGGTATGGAAACATCTTTATATTCAGTTATAAACTATTTTTGAGAAGTTGTTTTATATAAACTGTTTTATATAATTGTTTCTAACTTTTCTATCCTAGTGTTGTGAGTTGGGAAGTAATTGGGGAATACCTATTGAGTTTTATACTCACCCTTGCTTTGGAACTTTGGTTCTTTTGCATATTCTATTTTCCAGGATAGGGGAAAAGGTAAAGTTTCCCATGTTTTTAGTACTACCTCATGATTATTGGGTTTGTTCGGTTATTGTTGACCTTGGAGCATGTGGAGCATGGATTCTTGGTGTCTTTTTAGAGTTTTGATTTTTTGATCCACTGTGTACTTTGATTTTTGGTTTGGTCTTCTTCTGTTGTGCACTTTGATGTGGTTTGACATAAATGAATTAGTATAGATGTCTTTATTTTATTCATGAATCATATATTGAATTTTGTTTCGTTGGTTTATTGGTTTATTTATTAAAGGGTAAATCAATCCCTCTTTTATTTGACACCCTTCAGTATTTATTTCCAGCCATTCGCGTCTTGGGGATGCCGCTTAAGGCCTTGTAACGACTTGTTGTACTCTCAAGACAATGAGAATTGGAAGGTCATTATAGTTAGGGTTTCCATAAATCATATATACAAGGAATTTATTTTCAAATATTGTAATATCTTGTGGAAACCCAAGATATTTTTTTGAAGGAATCTACTTAACAAAATCTAGTGTTCAATCGATGTAAAATTAAGAAAAAATAATAAAAATGTAAAAAATGAACCTAATTGATGTAAGATCCCAACAAATGAGAGAAACTATATAATAATCAATGTGAAATAAAAGAACTGAATTTAGATATCCCTTATAAAAATGGTTATTTAATCCATTTATAATTATAGGGGATTTTACTCTCGTTCAATGTGAATAATGAGAATTCTATTTATAGTGGTTTTCATGTTTCCAGATCGTGAAATTACCCAACATCCTTTCAACATATATTTTGAATAATTTATAAACATATTGAAAAATTTAGGTATCAAACATTAAAATAATAATGTTTATAATCATTAGAAAACATAATAACATATATTAAGTATCACTCTTTATGATTCATTAAATAATATATACAATATATCTCACATCACATATATATTATTAACTATATATAAAAACATGTGCATCAAAGGAATTCTCCAAACTATTAGGACCCATTTAAATGTAATATAATATTTCAACATATTCTTTTCTCTTATGAAAAATCTATTGGAAAACATATTTACCCAATGTGCAATATATGTATATAATGGATCTAATTTTTTACATAGAGATAATTCTATACATTATACTCTTATTCTATGTATAATATATTTCTCAAAGGTAATGCCAATATGAATTATTATTGCTGTCATTAATGTTGTTCTACAAAGGAAAAATTAATATGTGTATTATATTCCACCACATTTAATATATTTTTTATAGAAAATATAAATACATGATATACTTTTCCAGAAAAAAAAATATATTTATTATTTTTCTTGATCATTTCACATTATATATTTATAATTCATAATATATAATTTTTATAGTGTGTTATTAAATTTGTTTAAATCCACTATATAGTAAATATTTTCAAGAAGTACTATACTTTTATCCCATGGGTAATGTTTCAAATTCATACATTGTGTATTTGTTCACCTACGGAGATATTTTTTTTGATAATAAGGGTAAATATAATTAATTATAATTTTATTTGTGGATAATTTCTTTAAAATGATGTAACCTAAAAATAACATATTAACAATAAAAAAATTTAATCAACCAATAAAACAATAATATCTCCGCCATTACTCATTCTACTCTAAAATACCAATAATTCTACCATATATCCATAAACTTTTGTTCAATCAATCCACATCCAATTTCAACACCACCAACACTTATAGCGTGACCCAAAGAAAATATTCGAATGAATTGTAATCATTATGGACATTCTGAATATTTATTCTTTAAAAAATTATCCCAAATACATTTATATAATGACATAAATTTCGGGTGTCATTATTAAAAATAATATATTTTAGTTTGAGTATTTTTTTAATAAAATCAATCAATTATGCACATAGATCTGTTCGAGATGTTACACGACCACTCATTCCAATAATAATATACTTCTCAACAAGGGACATCGTTACCACATCTGGTATTATAATATATCTATAAGGGTATATGAACACAACCTTCTTACCTTTCAACAACATCACATATCACTATGAGGATAGAAACTCCACCCGTATACCACCATATGTCATTAGGTTGATGAAATACCATCTCATATAGAACTAAATCATTAGTTGGAAAATCCCTCACCCTCTATTCTATCATATATCATTATGGAAAAATTTCCAATCCTGTATACTATAATATTTCCTCAGTGGGATAATAAACAACACTTTATAACTATTTATCAAATAGGGGATACATTTCTAACCCATATACCATCATATATCATGTTGTGGTATAATCCCAAACATTGTTTACAACTATATGTCATCAAACATTTTTTAAGGTATAATCATAGAAACATTATATCATTATATATTTTTGGGTAGGGGTTATGTGCATGACCTGTATAACTTCATATGTCATCTCATACAATTGGATGGATAAGCACCCAACCCATATACCTCAATATATCAACATACTGACAATATCAAGATTCATATACCTCCAAATCATTAGGGTGAAATACCCACTATATATACCACAATATATTATTAGGGGATATGAACACGCCCTCTATATATTTTTCTATGATAGATCCACAAACAAAAAACTAATTCCCATAAGTACGATCATACTATTATATTACATTGTTTTCCCCTTTTTTAGTCCTCTCAAGGATAAACTCAACACGAGGGAAATGAAATTGGCCCCCTTTGTAAATAATTTTATATAGACAACATGTGGGTCTTACTATCTAATTTCAAACATTATATTAAAATTTTTCATATTATAAAAACATAGATACATATGTACCAATTAGTGGAACTCACCACACTAATAAATCAACTATCCCAATGTCTACAAGGTATCTAAACGTCATAAATTCCCTATATTGAATCCCACCACTATCAATATATCACACTCCTATGTATGGGAGGAACTGAATGAAACTACCTCATCAAACAATATAACTATCTCATTGAATTTATTCCATTCATGGGATAAAATATTTTATAGCATATAAATATGGTAATGCCAATGTTCATCAATTTCTAATTAATCAATGGATTTTTCCATGGGTCTTTAATGGCCCATTACAATACCAATCTTTTCATTTCAATATAATTGTTATTATTTATTAATAATTAATATTTGATCACTAATATATATATATAAGGGATTTATATTTTGTTATGAATAGAAATATGAAATTACAATTGGTAGATATTTGAGGAGAGATGATCTCGTACACTCGCTCTTGCTCCACCCTGATGGCGTAGGGCAAGGCCGCGGTATCGCATCCCCTCCTCGATCCGTTTTTCTCTGGGAGGGGAGTTTCATCTTCTCCTTCGCGCTCGTTCCATCCTCGTTTCCCCTCTTTCTCCCCTATCACAGATCCTTCCTCCCTTCCTCATTTCCCTCTGATCGAAATTTACCCTAAGGTCCATTCCATCATGAATGGTGTTTTATCAGTTCCTCTTTCTTATGGGGAGTTCATGGATGCTTCAGTTCTACTGGATCTCACATTGGCTTCCTGATTCTGAAGGATTTTCCCCTCGGTTGATGTTTTCGACCAGTACGTGTCCTCCTCTTGGAATTTGCAAGACCGAGTAATAGTGGGCCTTCTAAATGCGAGACACATTCAGATCTGCTTCTCAAATGATAATGACTTGGTTAAGGACTAGGATTTCTCTCCACGTTCTATGGAGGGGTCTAGGTTTTTTCTCTTCTGGTGGTCCTTCGACTTCCACCTATGGCGCGACCCTCCGACTATAGTAATCTGGATGTCCCTACCTGGTCTTCCATTGCTGTTCCAAAACTCGGCGATCCTCCGGTTGATTGGCAATATGTTAGGGTGGTACCTATGCTCTGATTCCTGCACCAAGTCCATTTTCCATATCGTTTTTCCAAGGATTTGTGTTGAAGCTGATTTATCGAAAGGGAATTTGGGATATATCACCATTGAGATTGAGGGAGAGCCCATATAGCATCAAACAATATGTTATGATTCTTGGTCTTCTTTCTGTTTTGGTTGTCGTCATGTTGGTCATGATGTATCCAAATGTCAAAGTCCCTATGGATGCACTCAATTTGTGCCTCCCCATCTTATGGAGGTTGGCATAGCTGGTGTTTACAAGGACATTTCCCTTACTCATCCATGTAAGTGAGAGAATGATGTTGGGCCATAGAGCAATGCAGAAAATAGTAAAGCTACAATGGGTGAGAAACAGGGGATTACAGTTCCATTGGCTAATATACAGAGTAAAGAGTGGAGGCCTTGTGGAAACTCGAAGGTGGATGATGTGGTTAACTATTTAAAGCAGGTCCATGGAATACCATTGCATGATTTGGGTTCTATGGAGCAGATCCTTGGATAGCCTGCTCAGGTCTCGGTTAGTGTTTTACTGGGAAAGGAGAAGATCACTCAAGGGTACCCTATACATGTTGTCAATGGGGTGGATGATAGTAGAGAAGCCAAGCTACCTAGAACTGCAGTGTAGGAGGTGTTCATGCTTCCAGATGTTGGGCGTTAACATGGGGAAGAAAAGCTGGTTGTGGTGCGTGTCTTGGACCCTTTGGACCCAAATATGCTCCCCAAACCCTTATTCCATATAAATGCTTCGACTGTGGGGAAGAGGAAGCAATTTCCCCTCAAAAAGGACCAGGTGTTGTGATAGGAAACCATTTTGATGCTTTCAATTATCTTGAACCAACACTTCCTCATGAGGAGGATGATTCAGGTGATCATATTTATAGCCAATTCTCGATGGAAAGCTTGGAAAAAATTCAAGGGAATGGTATATGTGGCCCTAGAAGGAAGAATGAGAAAAAAGGAATCTGAGACTCAGGGAAATGCATTGTGGTAAAAGGGAAAAAGCCAAAGGTATGCAACTATTAGTCAGATTTTCCCAAACCGATGGAGACTAGATCTACTAAGAAGGGTGGATATAAGGAAAACAAAAACCCACAGAAGGGGGAAAGTGAAAAATCTAGTTGGAATACTAGAGGCAAGCAAGAAGAGGTTAGGGAGTGATTGAAACTCATCCTACACTCCACAGAAGAAATGTTAGAAAGAGAGTTCAGACTCAACGTCTCATAAGCATGGATTAAAAGAATTTATGAGATAAGGATGCAAGTTTAGGTCAATGAGGAGCTAGGAGAATGGATAGATAAACAAGATCGAATCTTGTCCTGAGGATTCAATCAGAGCAAAATCATCTCAGAAGAATTTATTCAGACTATGGAGAGGATGATTACTCACCTTGAAGAGCTTATCAGCGAAGATCTAGATGTCCAGGTTAGTATGGTGCATTGGGAACTATATAGAGTAGTAATATCTTATAATCTTAGTCTTGTATTTGACCATTTTGTGAGCTCTTTCAGCACGTAGGGGTATCTTGTGTGTACTATGGTTTCCCATTTTTCCATAAAATGGCTCATAATAAAAATTTAAATTTGGATGGAATTGGTAGACATTTAATTTTAACCTTCCTTAATTGGAGATATTGTTTTCATGTCCTTCGTTCCCACCCACCTAAAATCGTACAAGCATAATGAACCATCACCAAAATACAAGATGAGAAAATATCATCAGTGTAAAATATTTTAAATTATAATAAAAAATATTATTGGTTTTAAAATTAAATAAATATTAATTTAAAAATCAATACTTATTGAATAATAAACATACAACCCAATAATTGATTTTTGAAATTTAATACATTTAAAATGGTTTTCACACAATCCATGCCTTCCACTAAATCTTCTAACACACAAAATCCAGAATTTCTTATTTTAATTCACCCTTAGACATAACCTAAACAAATGTAAATCACTAAATCAGAAAAATATGTTTCATAACTAGGGAAACAACAATTAATCTAGTGTTTTTATCCTTAAAAGATCTCATATATAAAATAAAATTTAAATAACCATTATAGCAGGACAGATTCCACCATGAAAATGGGGAATCATAATTGAACCATAACCCAAACTCAAAAAACCCAAGTTAAATATAATATAAGGATGTATTGAGGTGGAAGATGCAAATATCACCTCAAATTGTGAGGAAATACACCATCATTATCAATGTATCATGGAGGTTAAAGGGAATGACATAAAGGGGAATATATCTTGTCATCCCATTTCTCATGTATACATAATTAAAACAATATTTAAGGGGTTTAAATGTTATAAAATATAATATATAATATATAAAAATTAATTAAAAACCCTTTAAGAAAGTCCAAATAAGAGATTCCATTTATGTCTCATGAAATGATTTCACTGATAGACACACCTCATGTTTTGAAACTTTAGTTAACTGTGTAACACAACAACTATTAACCAAAAAAAAGAACATGAAAGTACTTCCCAAGTTAATTTCATGGAGTGACCAAACCCTTAATAGTATTAAATCCTATTAGGGATGAAGATATATTATATAACCCACATCCTAACATAATATAACAACTCATGATAATCCTTATAAGTATGATACCTACTATCTTCGTGTGACAACCAAACTATTTGATGAACAAGAAATGTCATGGCCCAGACCATCATGTTTTGGACTACCCCATTTTTTGAACAAAGTTCCTACCCAACCTTTGTTTCATGGAATTATAGACTTTTTTATTGTAATGCACTCCCCCAGTTATCCAGAGTAAGTGCATTATTACATAACATTTTCATGATCACAAGAAAGATGAAATCTTGAAAGACAGATTAGTTTAGTAGCCTTGGAATAACTAGATACATTCATAATGTTTACATTACATCATAAAATGAAAAACTACAACAATATAGTCTCCATATTCCACACTCTTATCCCCTCATACTATCTATATAGGTCATTCATAAAATAATTCTTCACATCCTAGGAAAAATAAAACATAGAAATGGGTGAGCTCAAATTCCCAGTAAGGATAACAATATTGCGGAATCTTTCATAAATAAGCATAAACATTTAAGGAAATGTAGAACAAAAACAAAAGCCTTTTAAAACTTTAACATCATCATAATATGGCCTAAATAAAATCAAATAATTCCATATACTTATTCACATGTATAATCTACTATTCGAATAATCACATGCAATATCAATTACCACTTTCATAATGATGGAATAATTAATGCCAGACTGCCATAATCACATATCCAAGGCCTCGTGCCAAGACTACAAATAAGATTTTGTCAAGGCCTTATGCCAAGACACTAGTTTGTCTCATGAGACCTACCGATGCATCGAGGAGCTATAGCGGGATCCACCTGTCACTTATTATGTCCAATGCATTCCTCATGTGAACAGGTTTAAACATAACATAAACATTCGTATTAAAACAAGCATATGAAATGTAAATAATTTCTTCATAAACCATGAATGGTAACAAATAACACATCTACACTCAAAGATATCACAAAACCATCAATACAATATGGATGTTTTGTATCATAATAAATCAACTACAAATAATCTTAAAATCCATCAAAGGATGTTGACATAGATGAAATCAAAACTCTTTTTAGAGAAATATCTCTTTCTATTTTGAAATCATTTAAGAGTCATATATTTATAAAATAAAACATTTTCCTTGAAAATATTCTTATAAGATTGTAAGGGATGATTTGATGATTTTATAACGGCGTAAAATAGATGCACCCACCGTATAAGTAAAAAAAACATTCTTACCTTAATTATGTCGAAAATGTTAAAAGGACCTTGTTTGAAAAATGACAAAAAGATTCCATAGAAAACATCTTATGAAAACTCAACAAGGGAATAAATGACTTTATCCCATAGTCTTTAAAATAGTAAGATTTATTTGTAATACATTTTTAAGAAACATTGATGTGGATGATAAAGAGGTCCCAGTTGATAATTATGTATAAACAACCTCAGATAATGAATAGATTGTGAAATAAACCATTTCCAATTTGGTAACTTACGAAACATAAAACCCATGAAATAGGTATCATACAATGAATATGTAAATACACATAAATTAATGTGTATTACACAAAGAATACATTTATGGGTAGTATATACACTATAGAAAAGGTAATAGTGGAAATATGGCCTGAATCTCACAGGAATAAAGAGTGAGATGAAAAACCATTACCTTGTACTTTTCCTTGGTTGGGGGTAGGTTAACCTCCTGTATAATGGTGAAATAATTTATATTAAATTATACAAGAATCATATACATTAATATGATATCATATATGATCTTTTAACATTGCTTTGTTAATAATATCTTAGTATTATTGTCGTTTTGGGTGTTAACTTACTCGTATATGTTTTGTTACATAAGCTGTGTTTGTTATGAATAGATTGTATGTTATTCATATCCAGAATGATATCAAGTCCTTAAACATTATTTTTAATTCATCAAATGATAATTATACTTGAATGGATACGATGGAGAATGAATCTCATCTCGTTCGTGGAGATGGTAGTTCGTACGTACCCACGAGCGACAATACCATTCTTATGATATTAAAATAATATATAATTGGATGGTATATCATACATAAAAAATCATTATAATGTTATATTTATTATTTACATTAATTACTCATCATTATTATAAAAATCCAAATAATAATTTATTGAATAACAATTACACCATGACGTGGAGATGGTAAGCCGTACGTACGCACGTATGGTGACATGTCATTCAAAGGATGGATAGAATACTGAATATGGTTTTTCCATATTTATAATAAAGTCACAGTATATATAAGATACTGGAGTTATTATTTTAGAATGTTAAAAACAAATAAAGAAGAATTTGAAGAAGAAAGGAACTTGAAAGAGGGTGGTGGAAACATTAACTCTTCTTCAGGATCTTCCTTTTGATTTGATCAAAAGGGCTCCTTAGGATGGCTTTATAATCAAAATATGGACTCTAGGATGAAGTGAGGGAAGTTGAGAGATTATTTGGGTAGGGGTTGTCTGAGCCAAAAGGCTTTGAGGTGTGAATTAATGAGAAGGGGGATTGCCCTTTTATAAGAGTGGTGAGGGGCTCCTTTGGAAAAGCTAGAAATATTATTTTATAATAAATCCATATTCAGTTTATAATGGCTCCAAAGTGGATTATTTAAAAGTTAAGTTGGGGATAGGTCGAAAACAACTGAACCAATATATTTTAGACAGGTTTGGGTCACATTATTAACATTATCGTTTATTTTTAACTCTTAGTTAAATAGTTTGACACTTACCATGTCACTTTGTATTTTTATATTATATAGTTAATAAAAATACTATATACATTCAAGAAACACCAATGTGGTCCATTAATGATAAACCAATCATGATATAAGTCTTTGGGCCGATCCTTTGATTTTTAGGAATTAAATATCAATTAATAATATAATATTTGTTTTAAAAACTCTTTTCTGTCAATTTTGACACTATTGGGTATTTTGTTTTTGATAAATTCATAACAACATTATTACTTCGAAACTTATTCATTTAATCAACTCTAACATGTCATAGTAACCTATTAAATTCGTGTGATTCATCAAAACTCTCAAATTATATTTATTTGGGTATTTATAATATCAATTATTTTAATATTTCACTAATAAGTTAATTACTGCATCATCATTGTGTCATAAATAAATTAAATTATTTAATGTCTAAAAATTATAAATAAAATATCATTATGTAGTAAATCATTTTATCTTTCTTATTAATATTTATAGTTGAATTTATCTTATTTATAACCCTATATTAAAATTTTTTTAGTAATTCAACTTTGATTTTAACTCTTTTAACTCTTCTTTGAATTAAATAATAATAAATGTCTCAATATAATCCATGTGGACCTAAATGAGAATATTTTATTCCTAAGGTTGTTTTTTGTCGATATAAACTTGTCCAATAGAATTAGGACATGTGTCAGGGTAATATTAATATCATCTTTAACCTTAATTACCCAATCTACTTTTTACCGTGGTAAATAAAAGTAAAAAGTTACTATTCCCCAAAAAATATTTTTATCTTATTGAACCACATTTTACTCTTTGATATTAACCGTGTCTCTCGGATTTCCGAAATTCCACTACAGAAGTGGTAAAATTAAGTTTTATGTGAATTTTCAAATTCTCCTATGAGATGGGTAAAAGACAGTGAAAACTTCAATAAAATTTTTATATGTCTAAAATTATTATAAACTGACTCCAATGAATTACATTGAACTTATATAGGTATTACGTATCTATTTTGAACTAAATTAAATTTAAATAAATAAATAAATATTTAAATAAAAAGTCAGTTTTAACCAATAATTCATTGTCTTTCAATATTCCAAAAAAATTGAAAATTTCAGAAAAATACCAAAAATTCACCCTAGGCTAATTTTGATATTCCGAATCCAAAAATGAAGTCCATTTTAAAAGATAAAATTTCAAGAACATTAAAAAAGTAGGTATTACTATTCACAACGGCTAGGTTGATTGGTTATGGTGTGTGTTAGAACTCGAAGTTGCGTGCAACACACGCTAATGTATTATTCAAAGAGAAGAATATTGTGGAAGCTTGGGGTGTTACATTCTCCCCTCCTTTAAATAAGTTCATCCTAAAAATTTCTAAAATACTACCGCATGAAAAGACTCGGGTGGTTCTTCATCATAAGTTCCTCGGGTTCCGACGTTTCCTCTTCCATCTTATGGTTTCTCTACAAAACATTTACCAAAATATTCGTCTGGTTTTTCGGTACTTTTTCTCTCGTATCATGAATCCTGATAGGCTCTTCACAATAAGACAGATCGGGTTCCAGTTCTAATTCCTCATAGGTGAGTACATACTTTGGTTCAGGCTTGTATTTCCTCAGCAGTGATATGTGGAACACATCGTGTACTTTGGAGAGACTTAGCCGCATAGCCAAACAGTAAGCTACAACCCCAATTAGTTCTAGATTTTTGAAATGTCCGATGTACCTAAGACACAATTTATATTTCTTACCGAAACGTATAACTCCCTTCTATGGACATACCTTCAAGAAAACATGATCTCCTACCCAAAATTTAAAATCCTTCCTTCGGTTATCGGCATAGCTCTTCTGCCTACATTGAGCTGTATTGATGTGGTTTTGGATTACCTTTACCTTTTCCATTGTTTCCTCCACCAGTTCTGGGCCTACAAGTTTTCATTCACCAACTTCATCCCAAAATGTTGGTGTGCGACATCTATTTCTGTATAACGCTTCATATGGTGTCATCTGAATACTAGAATGGAAGCTATTGTAATAGGAAAATTCTACCAGAGGTAAATATTGATCCCACATACCCTGAAAGTCAAGTGAGCAGGATCTCAACATGTCTTCTTAGATTTGAATAGTCTGTTTTGATTGTCCATCTGTTTGAGGGTTGTAGGCAGTGCTCAATTGAAGTTCAGTATCCAGGGATTTCTGAAGATTCTTCCAGAATCATGAAGTAAGATGGGGATCACGATCAGAAACAATCGATAGGGGTACTTCAGGAAGTCTCACCACTTCATTACTATATAGTCTTTCTAGACGTTCCAATGGTAGATCTTCTCTTATAGCAAAAAAATTTGTTGACTTGGTAAGACGATCAACAATGACCCATATTGCATCATTCCTTCTAGGAGTCTTTGGTATCCCCATGAAAAAGTCCATCGTAATATTGTCCCATTTCCACTACGGTATGGGAAGAGGTTGCATGACTCCTCCAAGTAGTTGCCTTCCGGCTTTCACTTATTGACAAACCATACATCTTGACACAAAATCAGAAATCTCCCTCTTCATGTTGTCCCACCAAAAATGTTCCTTCAAGTCTCTATACATTTTGGTACTCCCAGGGTGTATAGAGAAATTTGAACTATGAGCATCATCCAACAATTCCCTTTTTAGATCATGTATATTGGGAACACAATGCCTCTTCCCAAATTTCAAAATTCTATATTCATACCCAAAGTCATTCAATCTCCCATCATTCACATATTTAATCTTCTTTTGAAATTCTTCATCATCGGTCTGAGAACACTTAATCCTTTCCAGTAAAGATGGGTTGGAAACCATTTGAAAAAGCACTGTTGTTTCACCTTCCATGGTTATTCCCATGTTCATCTTCACTAGATCCATGAAAATAGGATTATTTCAATTCTCATCGCATTCAAAACTCCATGATCCTTTCTTCTCAAAGCATCTTCCAACTTATTTTCCTTCCCCGGGTGGTAGTGTATCGTGCAATCATAATCCTTGAGTAATTAAATCCATCTCTTTTTCCTCATGTTGAGTTCTTTTTGTGAGAAAATATACTTCAAACTCTTGTGATTAGTATAAATCTCACATTTTTCACCATATAAGTAGTGCCTCCATATCTTCAATGCAAAGATCACAGCTTCTAACTCGAGATCATGAGTAGGATAGTTTTGCTCATGAATCTTCAACTGTCATGATGGATAGGAAATAACCTTATCATTCTGCATAAGGACACAACCAAGTCCTTTCTTCGATGCATCACTATAAATAACGAACCCATCATTCCCCGATGGTAGAGTCAATATAAGAGAATTGACTAATCTTCTCTTCAGTTCTTCAAAACATTCTTCACACTCTTTTTTTCAAACAAATTTAATCGCCTTACGTGTGAGCTTTGTTAATGGGTTATCCAATCGGGCAAAATTATAGACAAAACATCGATAATAACCTGCTAAACAATTAAAACTGCGTACCTCAGTTATACTCGTAGGTGGTGGCCATTATTGAATTTCCTTGGTCTGAGAAGGATCAACAGAGATTCCATCATTAGATACAATATGTCCAAGAAAAGAAATCTCCTGAAGCCAGAATTCACACTTGATAAACTTCCCATATAATTCATGTCTTCTCAGAGTCTTCAGGATAAAGCGCAATTGATTTAAATGATCTTCGTAGGTTTTGGAGTAGACCAAGATATCATCAATAAATACCACCACAAAATCATTGAGATATTACTTGAATACTCTATTCATTAGATTCATGAATATAGAGGGTTTATTAGCTATCCCAAAAGGCATTACTGTAAACTCGTAATGCCCGTACCTTGTTCGAAATGCTGTCTTCGGAATGTCTTCCTTCTTCACACACAACTAATGGTATCCAGATAGAAGGTCAATCTTCGAAAAGTATTGAGCTCCATCCAATTGGTCAAATAAATCATCAATGAGAGGTAGGGGATACTTGTTCCTTATTATTGTAGCATTGATCTCCCTGTAGTCGATACATAACCTCATAGATCCATCTTTCTTTTTAACAAACAGAACAGGGGCTCCCCATGGAGAAACACTAGGGCAAATAAATCCCTTATTACTGAATTCCTCTAGTTGTTTCTTTAGTTCAACTAATTCCATAGTGGCCATTCTATAAGGGGTCTTCGATATAGGCCTTTATCTAGGAATTAAATCAATGTAAAACTCAACTTCTCGTTCTGGAGGATGTCCATGTAAATCATCCGGAAACACATCTACATATTCTTTCACAATAGGTACATCCTATATTTGAACATTCCTTTCCTCACCCACAGTCATTTCATTCTCTTCCTCCCCAATAATTGAATTTAGTTGAGCTACTGGGGGTGGATCTAGATAAGAATTAGGTGGTGACGATTCTGCTCTAAAGATAAGGTGTTCCTTATCATCATCATCAAAAATCGTAACCTCTTTCTTCTTACAATAAATCTTAGAATCATGTTCCAAAATCCAATCCATACAAAGGATTATATCAAACTCAATCATAGGTATGATGATGAGATCAGTAGATAAATAATATTTATGTGCTCTACTAGGGACTGATTCACAAAACTTTGTTGCAATGATACTTCCCTTAATATTTTTAACTGACAACTCCCTTGTTAAATAAAATAGGAAATATCTAATTTTCTCAGAAAAAGGGGAAGATATCAAAAAATGTGATGATCTAGAATCAAATAATGATTTTGCTAAACTTGAGGAAACCATTAAGTTACCTGCCACCACGTCTTTTAGAGCTTCTACCTCAGCTTTAGTGATAGCATAAGCATGGCCTTGATCCCTCAACCTTTTCTGAGGTAAGTTCCCATGACGTTTAGGACATTCATTTTCATAATGTCCCATCTCCCTGCAATTGTTTCATTGGACATCGGTATCTTCCTTCTTCCCCTTGCAATGACGAGCATGGTGGCCTTTTTCACCACACTTGTAATGAACTCCCATTCCTTTTAAGCAAGTACTGGGGTGTTTCATCCCACATTTACTGAAGGTTGGATATTCAACTTTTATCTTCTTCCCCTTATTTCCATTCCCAGATTGATCAGTAAATCTCTTATTCTCTTTCTTTGCTTTAAATTAATAAGACTTAGAGAATTCCTTTTCTGTCTTGATAGCACATGAGACAATGTCTTCATACGATGAGAAGGCTTGTGAGACTAATGATCGATGGAGAAATAGTTTTAACCAATAAAAGTAACGATCAATATTACTACTTGGGTTACGTATATAATCTCCAGCATACCCTTCTAACCTCATAATGTTAGCCTCATACTTTGCGAAATTATCATCCTCCTTTTGTCTCAGACTCAGAAATTGCCTTTCCATATCTGCTTGATGGTCATGAGGAAAGTATTTTTCAAAAAACAGATCTCTGAATTCCCTCCATTCCATATTTGATACTTCATCATCTTCCTTCTTGTTTTGAATCAATGACCACCATTTATCAGCATCTCCAGTGAGGCGATAAACTGTCATGACAACTTTTTCCCATTCACTACTACCCAAAGCCTGAAATATTTTATCTAGGGAACTTATCCACTTCTCAACTACTAATGTATTTGTACTACCATTGACTATTGGTGGTTGCTGCCTCATGAAGCGATCTGGCATTGATCCTCCACGTTGTGGATCAGGGTGCTCCATACAGGTAAGGTTATTATTCATAACCTAGGTGATTTGTCCCAGTATGGTGATTAGTTGATCAAAACTAGTTGAATCACCAGCACCACTATAATTATCTTGAGTAGGAGAGAAATCCCTACGTGGAGTGCATGCATTAATACAGTGTCCATTTCTTCCACTAGGTACCATTTCTAAACAATGGAATAAACTAGATCAGTTTATCAATCAAAATACATAATTCCATATTTATAAAACACTTAACATAAATTGAACTATATATGGATATAATCCATAATCTTAAAAAAGTTTTCATTGAGGAATAATATACTCATAAACCCTTCATAATGGTTCATCAAGAAAATGATAATTATCCTAATCATATCCCATGGGAGTGTCTTAACCAAGAGTGCAACAAGTCCCGTTGTCGTGCACCATTTCCCATTCAAGTCTAGCTCAAAGCGGTGTTTTCGGGTTTTACCCTAGATACATCTGTGTTAGAGCCGCGTCTACCTGCTCGTATCCAGAAAGAGATGTATTTCTCGGAATACTCAAAAAAATCTTTACAATACCAAAATTCTAAGAAGATCTTCTATAGTAATCTTCAAAGTTCATCTTAGGTCTACGAGCTGAAATCATAGTTTATCTAAATATAGCTTCCAACGTTTGTACTAAACTTCCTCTATTACCAACTGCAATGCCCCGACCCCAGTTACCCAGAGTCGGTTCATTATTACATAACATTTGCATGATCACTAAAAAGATCATGTCTCTAAAGGCCGATTAGTTTAGTATCCTTGGAATAACTGGATACATTAATAAAGTTTACATTACATCATAAAATGAAAAACTACAACAACATAGTCTCCAAAGCCCACACTCTTATCCTCTCATACTATCCATGCAATTCATTCATAAAATACATCTTCACATAATGGAAAAAATAAAACATATAAAGGGGTGAGCTCAAATGCCTAGTAAGGATAACAATATAGCAGAAACATTCATAAATAATCAGACACATTTAAGGAAATGTAAAACTAAAACAAAAGCCTTTTAAAACTTGAACATCAACATAATATAGCAGAAATAAAATGAAATAATTCCATATAGTTATTCACATTAATATTCTACTATTCGAATAATCACATGCAATATCAATAACCACTTTAATAATGATGGAATGCATAATGCCAGACTATCATAACCACAAAGCCAAGGCATCGTGCCAAGACTACAAATAAGATTTTTTCAAGGCCATATGCCACGACACTAGTTTGTCTAATGAGACCTACCGATACATCAAGGAGCTATAGTGGGATCCACCCGTCACTTATTAAGTCCAATGAATTCCTCATATGAATAGGTTTAAACATAACATAAACATTCGTATTAAAGCTAGAATACAAAATGTCAATAAATTCTTCATAAACCATGAATAGACTAAAAATAACACATCCATAGTCAAACAAATCACAAAACCGTCAATACAATATAGAAGTTTTGTATCATAATAAATCAAATCCAAATAAACATAAAATCCATCAAAGGATGTTGACATAGATGAAATAAAACACTTTTTAGTGAAATATATATTTCTATTTTATAATCATTTAAGATTCATATATTAATAAAATAAAACATTTTCTATGAAAGTATTATTATAGTCTTATAAGGGAAGCTTCGACGATTTTATAATGGTGGAAAATAGTCGTACTCACCGTATAAGTTAAAAAAACATTCTTACCTTAATTATGTCGAAAAGATTAAAAGGACCTTGTTTGGAAAATGACAGAAAGATTCCTTAATAAGATTCATATAAAAAGTCAACAAAGGTATAAATGACTTTATCCCACAGTTTTTAAAATAGTAAGAATGATTTGTAACACATTTTTAAGAATCATGGATGTTGATGATAAAGAGGTCCCATTAGATAATTACGTATAAACAACCTCGGAAAATGAAGAGATTGTGAAATAAACCCTTACCAATTTGGTAACTTATGAAACATACAACCCATGAAAGAGGTATCATACAATGAATATGTAAATAAACATAAATTATTATTTATTACACAAATAATACAATTATGGGAAGTACATACACCACACAAAAGGTAATAGTGGAAATATGGCATGAATCTCACAGGAATAAGGAGTGAGATTAAAACCCCTTATCATGTACTTTTCCTTGGTTGGGGGTAGGTTAACCTCATGTATAATGGTGAAATAATTGTTATAAAATTATACAATAATCATATACATTAATATGATATCATATGTGATCTTTTAACATTGCTTTGTTAATAATATCTCAGTATTATCATCGTTTCGGGTGTTAACTTACTCGAATATGTTTTGTTACATAAGCCATGTTTGTTATGGATAGCATGTATCTTATTAATATCCAGAATGATATCAAGTCCTTAAACATTATTTTTAAATCATCAAATAATATTTATAGTTTAATGGATACGATGGAGAATGAATCTCATCGCGTTCGTGGAGACGGCAGTCCATACGTACGCACGAGCGACAATATCATTATTTTGATATTAAAATAATATATAATTGGATGGTATATCATATATACAGAATAATTATCATGTTCTATTTATTATTTACATGAAATAAACATCATTATTATACCCATCCAAATTATAATTTGTTGAATAACAAATACACCATGACGTTGAGACGGTATGTCGTACGTACGCACGTATGGTGGCATGTCATTCAAAGGATTGATAGAATAATGAATATGGTTGTACCATATTTATAATAATATCAAATTATATATAATATACTAGAGTTTTTATTTTAGAATGGGAATAACAATGAAATAAGAATTTGTAGAAGAAAGGAACTTGAAAGCGGGTGGTGAAAACATTACCTCTTCTTCGGGTTCTTCCTTTTGATTTGATCAAAAGGGCTCATTAGGTTGGATTTCTGATCGAACTAAGGCCTCTAGGTTGAAGTGAGGGAAGTTGAGAGAGTATTTGGTCAGGGGTTGGCAGAGCCAAAAGTCTTTGATGTTTTGAATTAATGAGAAGGGGGAGTGCCATTTTATAAGAGGGGTGAGGGGCTCCTTTGGAAAAGCTAGAAATATTATTTTATAATAAATACATATTCAGTTTATAATGGCTCCAAAGTGGATTATTTAAAGGATATGGTGGGAATAGGTCTAAAAAAGCTCGAACAATAGATTTTAGATAGGAATGGGTCACTTTATTAACCTTATATTTTATTTTTAACTCTTAGTTAATTAGTTTGACACATACCATGTCACATTGTATTTTTATATTATATAGTTTATAAACTTACTATATACATACAAGAGACCCCAAAGTGGTCCATTAATGATACACCAATCATGATATAAGTTTTTTGGCCGAACCATTGACTTTTAGGAATTAAATATCAATTAATAATATAAGAATTGTTTTAAAAACACTTTTATGTCAATTTTGACACTCTTGGGTATTTTGTTTTTGATAAATTCATAACAGCATTATTACTTCGAACCTAATTCATTTAATCAACTATAACATGTTATGTTAACCTATTAAATTCTTGTAATTCATTAAAAGTCTCAAATTATATTTATTTGGGTATTTATAATATCAATTATTTTAATATTTCACTAATAAGTTAATTACTGCTTCATCATTGTGTCAAAAATAAATTAAATTATTTAATGTCTAAAAATTATAAATAAAATATCATTATGTAGTAATTATTATTATATTTTAATTAATATTTATAATCAAATTTATCTTATGTATAACCCTTTATTAAAAATCTTTTAGTAATTAAACTTTGATTTTAAATCTTTTGACTCTTTTTTGAATTAAATAAAAATAAATGTCCTAATCTAAACCATGTGGACCGAAATGATAATATTTTATTCCTAAGGTTGTTTTTGGTTGATATAAACTCGTCCAATAGAATTAGGACATGTGTAAGGGTAATATTAATATCATCTTTACCCTTAATTACCCTATTTACTTTTTACCGTGGTAAATAAAAGTAAAAAGTTACTATTCACCATAGATTATTTTTTATCGTATTGAACCACATTTTAATCCTTTATATTAACCATGTCTCTTTGATTTTCGAAATTCCACTCACAGAAGCGGTAAAATTAAGTTTTATGTGAATTTGCAAATTCTCCTCGGAGATGGGCAAAAGACGGTGAAAAGTTCAATAAAAATTTTATATGTCTAAAATTATTATAAACTGCCTCCAATGAATTACATTGAATTTATATAGGTATTAATTATCTATTTTGAACTAAAATAAATTTAAATAAATAACTAATTATTTAAATAAAAAGTTGGTTTTAACCAATAATTCAATGTTTTTCACTATTCATCAAAAAATTGAAAGTTTTCAGAAAAATACCAAATATTCACCCTAGGATAATTTCGATATTCTGAATCCAAAAAAGATGTCCATTTTGAATTATTAAATTTATAAAATTTCATAAAGTAGGTATTACAATTCATAATGGTTAGTTTTATTGGTTTTGGTGTGTGTTAGAACTCGAAGATGTGTACAACACTGTCACGACCCGCCCTCGGGGTCCATGCCGTGACTACCCCAAGCCCGCCTTCCATAGGCCAGGGGCTGGCGACTAGCACCAAGGCGTATATCCCGGTAAAAAGGGAAGGCATTGCCTTTGTAAAGTAAACAAACACCACAGAGTAAGCAAGCGGAAAGTAAACACTAAACAAAAGCAGTGTACAACTGAAAGTGCGGAAAAGTAAATGGGCCAGTATACAAACCCAAACTGAAAGTAAAGTACAACTCGAAAGGGAAAAACAACAACTGAAAAGTAAAAGCCGCTACACCGAGCTGTTCACTGGAAATCCCACCTGAAGGGTGGGTACAGATAGCTCCTCTGCTCCACGGGTCCCGCCGTCCGCTCCGAGCACGTCCCGCCCAGTGGTCCACCTCTGGGTACCATCCCGCTCTGCAAGCCTCAGCTAAGGTCAACGCTGTCCGTCGTCTGCAACCAACACAACGTAGTGCGGGCAAAGCCCGTGCAGGGGTGAGTATAAGCTACTCAGTAGGGACCCCGAGACCCCTGAAGGTCTCTCAAATCCGCAAGGATAAACCACGAAGAAAGGAACAATCACGAATTAATAACCGACACTGCTTAGGTATATGCCCATACATATACCTAAGTCATCAATTTCAAATATGCTCCAACCTCCGAGCCCAAGTACAACTCAATCCACACAGGAAAGTAAATGTATTCCACACAGGAAAGAAAAACGTAATCCACACAGGATTGCACAACACAATCCACACAGGAAAGCAACAGATTCAGCTCACACAGGTATACTTCTTCAAAGGACGATAAAGATGATCTCTGATCCATCTAAGTCGTCGGACCCACGAAGGATCGATAGGTAACTAACCAAAGGACGATAAAGATGATCTCTGATCCATCTAAGTCATCGGACCCACGAAGGATCGATAGGTAACTAACCCCCGAAAAGACCCACACAGGATCGGGCCCACACAGGACCTGTAGGCGCTGGCTCACACAGAACCGCTGAGCGCAGACCCACAGAGGATCGGACCCACACAGGATCGGGCCCACACAGGACCTGTAGCACTGATCCACGTAGGATCGCTGAGTGCTAATGTCGTCGTCGTCGAATCCACACAGGATCGGGCCCACACAGAACCTATAGCACTGATCCACGTAGGATCGCTGAGTGCTGTAGTCGTCGTCGTCGAATCCACACAGGATCTCTGTACTGTCGTCGTCGCAGTCACAGTAGCAGCAGTAGCAGTAGTAGTCACAGTAACAGTCGCAGCCAGCACTAGGGTTCCCGCACACATCAAGCTTGTTTGGAGGGTCTGCTCCACGAGCCGAGAGGCTGATACATCAACTGACACAAATTCCAGAGATGATGTATCCAAAAGTTCCGTATCGTCAACAGGACCTCAACGCAATAGACGGCGCGTCGATCGGACGCCCGGTCTGAGAGTTATTTGGCATTTTCGTCCCCGGGGCCCGGTTTGTTTTTAAGGCAAAACCAACCCGACCGTACTCCACCTGCGTCCAAACCTCGGGCGGAGTAAGCCAAAAGATCCGTCCCACTAAGAGGAACATAACACAGCTAACGGCACGTCAATCGGACGTCCGTAGCTCAAGATATGAGCGTTTCCGCTCCGAAGGCCCGGTTGGTTTCGTGAACGAACCAACCCGGCCGAACTCAAAGTAATCCTAAACCTTGAGTGCGATATACTGAAACGACCGTCTCGATCCAAGGATCGCGTTTCCATAGACGGTTCGTCGATCGGAGGTCCGTGGCTCAAGTTATGGTCAAAAGACCGAATCTGATCCGAAACGGGGGGTCCGGGTCCGGGTCGACCCGGCCCGACCCCCCCCCCCCCCTGGGTCGGCCCGAACCGGGTCGACCCGACCCGGGTCCGACCCGGCCCGGCCGGCCGGCCGGTGGCGCGGCGGCCTGGCGCCGCACGGAGGCAGCGCGGGGGGCAATCAAGCCCCCGCTGATTTGGTTGGCGGCGCGGCTAATTGCCACGCCCTTTGCAGAAAAAACGGCCCCCACGTGGGGGCCGGCTTGGATAAAAACCTGGGGGCTGCTGCCCCCCTTCATGGAAACCGCCCCCCTCATAATGAGGGGGGTTTTGTGTGCTGGTCGGGGGATTAATTCCCCCGGTTTAATGCCATCCAGCCGGCCAGCTGGCCGGCCGGTTTTCTCCAACGGGACCGGAAAATCCGGTCCCCTCTTCGGCTTCCGACACCGGCGGCCCGGCCGCCGGTCTTCTCTTTCTGCCGTGGCCTGGAACCGGCCGCGGTGTTCGTCGTCCGGCGCGGTGCGACGGCATCGCGCCCCTCCGCCGTGCCTTGATTTCTTTCAACGCGGCGCGGCGGCGTCGCGTTCAAGATGTTTCTTCCATGGTGCGCGCGCGATGGCGTTGCGTAAAATAAACGCACGATTAACCGCGTGGTGCGACGGCACCACGCCACCTTGTTTCCACCCGCAAAGCAATTCAACAAGAACGATGGAGGGGTTCGGCCGTGTTCATGCGGTCCGGCCCCCTCACGTTAAATAATAACACAACTTAAAATATTCAAAGCCTCGCGTTAGACATGCGAGATCCACGATCAATAATAAAATAAATTAACAATAATCAACAACCCCTACCTCGGGTATAGGTTCGTAGATTTGACAACGTTCCGCGGAAGACAACGTCGCGGAGGTCGGGCGCCGCGGTCGTCGTTCGTCAAATCCGATGACGAAGAGGTGCGTCCGATGTGATACGTCGTTGGCGAAACTTCGTATGCCGACGAAGGGAATCCGAGGAGGAAGCGGTGTTCCCTCTCGTTGACACGGAAGACGAAGAAGAGCGGAGCGGCGTTCTTCGTCGGAACTTGAGCGTTCTTCATCAAGTTCGAAGGTTCTTCGTGTTCTTCTTCAGAGTTGAAGAAGAAGAAGAAAAGATCCCAAAAGCTCTCAAGGTGGCCAAAGTGTTCTAACCCAACCAAATAAAATAAGAGCTTATTTTATTTACAATCCTAACAAAAGAATTTCAAAGGATTGAATTTCAAAAAGATTAACTCCAATATTAAATGACTCAAGTCATTAAAGAGGGGTTAAGGGAGTTGGGAGAAGATGAAAGGTTGGGAACTTCGTGTGGGCCCCACCACACTTAATCCTCCCAAGGGAGGTTAAGTGGATGTGGGTCCCACTTCCAACCCCCTTTGGTAGGATTTATCAAGTTAAAATAAAATTTGTTCTTCACGAATTTTATTTAACTTAAACTAAAAACCCAAAAACTAACTTTCAACCCGCAACAAATGCAACTTCTGAAAAGGTCTTCTTAAGCGAATATCGGCGCTGCGAGTTCATCGGTGTCCTCGGATTTCAATTCCGAGCACCGGATCAAAATTTAGGAATTCCCGCTCGTTCGTTCACTGAACGTACCCGAGCCAAACTTCGGAAAATGATTCCGGGCACTCCGGGCCTCGGAATCAGGTGCCGTCTGAAACCGCGCTCTTGTAAAATTCTAAAGAAAATTAAGAAAAAATTTCCCTTGAATTTTACGGGTCTTTACATTACTCCCACCTCAGGGCTTTACGTCCCCGTAAAGATACATCAAAAACTAGGGAAACAAATGAGGGTACTGAGCACGCATCTGAGCCTCCCGCTCCCATGTGCTCTCTTGGAGATTCCCGTGCTGCCATCTGATGCGCACAAGAGGAATCGATCGCCCACGCAGGACCCGCTCCTGTGGATCCTCTATCTCCACCGGGACTTCCGTAAAAGTCTCCCCATCGTCAACGTCAAGCTCCCCAAGGTCAATGATGTGCGTCGGGTCGTGCACTTATCTCCTCAGCTGAGATACGTGGAAGACGTCGTGCACCCGGTGCAACTGAGGTGGTAGAGCCAGGCGATAAGCCACCTCGCCAACCCTGCTGAGGACCTGGAAGGGTCCGATGAAGCGCGGAGATAACTTGCCGCCTCGGCCAAAACTCCGAATACCACGTCGAGGTGAGACCCGCAAGAAGACGTGGTCTTCATCCTCGAACTCTAGTGGCCTCCGCCTCCTGTCAGCATATGACTTCTGCCGGCTCTGAGCTGTACTCATCCGCTCCTGGATGACCTGGACCTTCTTTGTCGTGGCCTGGACCATCACAGGTCCCACAAGAGCTACAAGATTTCTTCTTTGCCGAAAAAAGAAATCTGTTCTCATCCCCTGGATGAACCACATTCTTCGCCTAATACAGCCAATCCTAACATGGATGATACTAATCCATACCAAGGATGACGTCGTAAGGCCTCGACGCTACTACTAAGAGATCCAACCGTTACTCTCGCCTCCAAGGGTTGAGTCACACTGTCGGCATCAGTGTGTGGTAACTGGGTCTCCTCCAGTAGATGTCTCACAAGTGATGGTCAAGTCAACAGCCAAAACTGGAACCTCTTAGTAACATCACGAAAGAGGACAGGAATGAAATATCACAAAGGTATGCGTCTTTTATTATTGCAGCTCATAATACAAGACGCTACACAAAAGCAACAAGGAACCAGAAGTACAAAGGATGTATCCACTAGTTCTGCTCCTGTCCATCAGCTCCCAGAGCTCCATGATCGAAGGCCTTGGCTGCCTGAAGGTGAGCTCTCCCCTGCGGTCGGGGTGGACCTCCTGGTGGTGGTGGTGGTAGAGCCTCAAAGCGTCGTCCACCACCTGCTGCTCGGCCAGATCCTCTGCCTCGTCCGCCTCCTCCCTGCAGACCGCCACGGTCGAACCTCTGCCTCTGCCTAGGTGGTTCCTCAACCGTCCGCTGCTCCTCCGCATGGCGGGTCGGGCAGTCACGAGCCATGTGGCCTTGCCCGCCGCATGCAAAGCACTATCTTCCACTCAAAAGACTGGCTCCGCGCTGTGTTCCCCGCACTGCTGAGCCAGTGTCCTGAGGTCGTCTGCCCGAAGGTCTGGTCTGTCTGGACCCCTGAGTCATCTGTCGGCTTCCTGCTACCGAAGACTCCGCTACGTGCCACCCTGCGGTGGGTCTCTGTGCTGGTGTAGACTCAGCAAGGAAGCTCTCGATCAGAAGGGCCCGCTCCAGTACTCCTGACTGAGTCGGTATGCTGAGGGAGATCAGTGATGCCCTGATCTCGTGTCTCAAACCCTGCTCGAAGGTCCGGGCCCGGAAGAAGGGGTCCCGTACCATGTCTGTCGAGTACCGAGAAAGTTCGGTGAATCTCGCCGAGTACTGAGCGACCGTCATGCTGCCCTGCCGTAGCTAAAGAAGCTCCTGGATACGCACCGCACGAAGGGTGGCAGGGACGAACTCCGAGCGGAAGAGGCTCTCAAAGTCCGTCCAAAGTAGAGATGCCTCATCGTGCACCTGGAGCATCAAGCTCCACCATCGTCCTGCTGCTGCGTGTAGTAGGCTCGCAGCGAGGATCACCATGAGGTCTGCTGGTGTCCTCACTAGCCTAAACACTCGAACCACTGCCTCCATCCAGTCCTCTACTGCCTGGGGATCCGTCTCCCCGCGAAACCTGGGCGGTCGCTGGCGCTGAAACTCATGCAGTGCGCTGAGGCGACGTGCATCGTCAGCGGCTGCTGCTGGAAGCATCGGGGGCTCGGAGGGTAGAGCTACCGCCAGTGCCACTACTGACAAAGGGCCCTGCACCGAGGCCTCGTCGCTCGGTGGGCTGTCGTCACACTCGACTCTCGGAACCCTAGCTGGCTGCCGTCGTGGGGCCATCCTGAATAGGAAACAGGTGCGCCACGGTCAAACAGTATACCTGGTGAGCTGATTTAAGTAATCACAAAGAAAACTTTGAAACACACACGCAATCAATGTTTTCGTGCATTAAGTCGGAAATCAGAAGTCAGGGTCCTGGTGTACGGATACGTCGGTCGCCGCACCAACACTGGACTCCCTGGACTGATAAGCACACTCAATACGATAAACATTATTGCTTCACATAGAAAAGATCAGAGTTCGCGGTAGAACCGAACTCCTCTAATACCAATTTGTCACGACCCGCCCTCGGGGTCCATGCCGTGACTACCCCAAGCTCGCCTTCCATAGGCCAGGGGCTGGCGACTAGCACCAAGGCGTAAATCCCGGTAAAAAGGGAAGGCATTTCCTTTGTAAAGTAAACAAACACCACAGAGTAAGCAAGCGGAAAGTAAACACTAAACAAAAGCAGTGTACAACTGAAAGTGCGGAAAAGTAAATGGGCCAGTATACAAACCCAAACTGAAAGTAAAGTACAACTCAAAAGGAAAAAACAGCAACTGAAAAGTAAAAGCCGCTACACCGAGCTGTTCACTGGAAATCCCACCTGAAGGGTGGGTACAGATAGCTCCTCTGCTCCACGGGTCCCGCCGTCCGCTCCAAGCACGTCCCGCCCAGTGGTCCACCTCCGGGTACCGTCCCGCTCTGCAAGCCTCAGCTAAGGTCAACGTTGTCCGTCGTCTGCAACCAACACAACGTAGTGCGGGCAAAGCCCGTGCAGGGGTGAGTATAAGCTACTCAGTAGGGACCCCGAGACCCCTGAAGGTCTCTCAAATCCGCAAGGATAAACCACGAAGAAAGGAACAATCACGAAGTAATAACCGACACTGCTTAGGTATATGCCCATACATATACCTAAGTCATCAATTTCAAATACGCTCCAACCTCCGTGCCCAAGTACAACTCAGTCCACACAGGAAAGTAAACGTATTCCACACAGGAAAGCAAAACGTAATCCACACAGGATTGCACAACACAATCCACACAGGAAAGCAACAGATTCATCTCACACAGGTATACTTCTTCAAAGGACGATAAAGATGATCTCTGATCTATCTAAGTCGTCGGACCCACGAAGGATCGATAGGTAACTAAACAAAGGACGATAAAGATGATCTCTGATCCATCTAAGTCGTCGGACCCACGAAGGATCGATAGGTAACTAACCCCCACAAAGACCCACACAGGATCGGGCCCACACAGGACCTGTAGGCGCTGGCTCACACAGAACCGCTGAGCGCGGACCCACACAGGATCGGACCCACACAGGATCGGGCCCACACAGGACCTGTAGCACTGATCCACGTAGGATCGCTGAGTGCTGATGTCGTCGTCGTCGAATCCACACAGGATCGGGCCCACACAGGACCTATAGCACTGATCCACGTAGGATCGCTGAGTGCTGTAGTCGTCGTCGTCGAATCCACACAGGATCTCTGTACTGTCGTCGTCGCAGTCACAGTAGCAGCAGTAGCAGTAGTAGTCACAGTAACAGTCACAGCCAGCACTAGGGTTCCCGCACACAGCAAGCTCGTTCGGAGGGTCCGCTCCACGAGCCGAGAGGCTGATACATCAACTGACACAAAGTCCAGAGTTGATGTATCCAAAAGTTCCATATCGTCAACAGGACCTCAACGCAACAGACGGCGCGTCGATCGGACGCCCGGTCTGAGAGTTATTTGGCATTTTCGTCCCCGGGGCCCGGTTGGTTTTTAAGGCAAAATCAACCCGACCGTACTCCACCTGCGTCCAAACCTCGGGCGGAGTAAGCCAAAAGATTCGTCTCACTAAGAGGAACATAACACAGCTGACGGCACGTCAATCGGACGTCCGTAGCTCAAGATATGAGCGTTTCCGCTCCGAAGGCCCGGTTGGTTTCGTGATCGAACCAACCCGGCAGAACTCAATGTAATCCGAAACCTTGAGTGTGATATACCGAAACGACCGTCTCGATCCAAGGATCGCGTTGCCGCAGACGTTTCGTCGATCGGAGGTCCGTGGCTCAAGTTATGGTCAAAAGACCGAATCTGATCCGAAACGGGGGGTCCGAGTCCGGGTCGGCCCGGCCCGACACCCCCCCCCCCCCCCCCCCGGGTCAGCCCGAACCGGGTCGACCCGGCCCGGCCGGCCGACCGGCGGCGCGGCGGCCGCGGCGGCCTGGCGCCGCACGGAGGCAGCGCGGGGGGCAATCAAGCCCCCGCAGATTTGGTTGGCGGCGCGGATAATTGTCGTGCCCTTTGCAGAAAAAACGGCCCCCACGTGGGGGCCGGCTTGGATAAAAACCGGGGGGCTGCTGCCCCCCCTTCATGGAAACCGCCCCCCTCATAATGAGGGGGGTTTTGTGTGCTGGCCGGTGGATTAATTCCCCCGGTTTAATGCCATCCGGCCGGCCAGCTGGCCGGCCGGTTTTCTCCAACGGTACCAGAAAATCCAGTCCCCTCTTCGGCTTCTGATGCCGGCGGCCCGGCCGCCGGTCTTCTCTTTCCGCCGCAGCCCGGAACCGGCCGCGGTGTTCGTCGTCCGGTGCGGTGCGACGGCACCGCGCCCCTCCGCCGTGCCTTGATTTCTTTCAACGCGGCGCGATGGCGTCGCGTTCAAGATGTTTCTTCCATGGTGCGCGCGCGACGGCGTTGCGTAAAATAAACGCACGATTAACCGCGTGGTGCGACGACACCACGCCACCTTGTTTCCACCCGCAAATCAATTCAACAAGAATGATGGAGGGGTTCGGCCGTGTTCATGCGGTCCGGCCCCCTCACGTTAAATAATAACACAACTTAAAATATTCAAAGCCTCACGTTAGACATGCGAGATCCACGATCAATAATAAAATAAATTAACAATAATCAACAACCCCTACCTCGGGTATAGGTTCGTAGATTTGAAAACGTTCCGCGGAAGACAACGTCGCGGAGGTCGGGCGCCGCGGTCGTCGTTCGTCAAATCCGATGACGAAGAGGTGCGTCCGATGTGATACGTCGTTGGCGAAACTTCGTATGCCGACGAAGGGAATCCGAGGAGGAAGCGGCGTTCCCTCTCGTTGACACGGAAGACGAAGAATAGCGGAGCGGCGTTCTTCGTCGGAACTTGAGCGTTCTTCGTCAAGTTTGAAGGTTCTTCGTGTTCTTCGTCAGAGTTGAAGAAGAAGAAGAAAAGCTCCCAAAAGCTCTCAAGGTGGCCAAAGTGTTCTAACCCAACCAAATAAAATAAGAGCTTATTTTATTTACAAACCTAACAAAAGAATTTCAAAGGTTTGAATTTCAAAAAGATTAACTCCAATATTAAATGACTCAAGTCATTAAAGAGGGGTTAAGGGAGTTGGGAGAAGATGAAAGGTTGGGAGCTTCGTGTGGGCCCCACCACACTTAATCCTCCCAAGGGAGGTTATGTGGATGTGGGTCCCACTTCCAACCCCCTTTGGTAGGATTTATCAAGTTAAAATAAAATTTGTTCTTCATGAATTTTAACTTAAACTAAAAACCCAAAAACTAACTTTCAACCCGCAACAAACGCAACTTCCGAAAAGGTCTTCTTAAGCGAATATCGGCGCTGCGAGTTCATCGGTGTCCTCGGATTTCAATTCCGAGCACCGGATAAAAAGTTAGGAATTCCCGCTCGTTCGTTCACTGAACGTACCCGAGCCAAACTTCGGAAAATGATTCCGGGCACTCCGGGCCTCGAAATCAGGTGCCGTCTGAAACCGCGCTCTTGTAAAATTCTAAAGAAAATTAAGAAAAAATTTCCCTTGAATTTTACGGGTCTTTACAAACACATGCTACTATATTATTCAAAGAAAAGCATATCGTGGAAGCTTGGGGTGTTACATTTATGTTCCTTCCAACCCGATTAACTAGAGTGTAACACATTAGTAATTTTTTGACCAACCACCCCCATATAAAATTTTATTAATGAAATATTTATTGTATTTTTTATCTAACAAAATAATTACATAATAAAATTCACATTTAGTTTGAACCTCTCATACCCAAATGATACTCATATCAGATATTTTTTAATCATGATGGGACACCCTATGCCAAAGTGTGACACTCAAAAATCTAAAAAATGTAAAAAAATTATTTTGTATTTTTTTGCATACACCCAATTATATATATAAGAAAATTGAATCCTAGTGTGATACCCCAACCATGATGAAACTATAAATCCTACAAAGTTTTATTATATTATGGTTCCCACATCCATTGTCTGATCCTCACACCTAAGAGTAAATCATTACAGAAAACCAAAATACACTTATTCAATACTCACCATCCTATTATTCCATAGGACAATGTTCTAAATATAGTAACCTTAAATTTACTTTTTAAATAGGTACCCATCATGGGAAGTCATACCTTTACTTGAGTGTGTTCATCACAATCTCTCACCACTCAATTGAATGTTCCTTAATAGTCACATTAAGATGAGAATCATATAGTAAAAATAAAATGCAGGGATATCCAAACCCTACAACATCCCTCATCAAATAGCTTGATACACATCCCAAGACTCCAAATCTATCCAAAAACACCTCTAAGAGGTGATAAAATATAGTAAACACAATTTAAATCAAAATTTATAGAATCATTCATTATCAAGGACCAAAATTGAAGTTTAATTGGATTTTCACTTACCCATAATGATAGTAATTATTATAAAATTCAGAAATAAAATTAATGATCTTCTTAATGAATAAAAACATTATTAAATTACTAATTTAGAGATTATTTTATGATAATTTATAAAACATCTTTCGATGTGTGTCGCTGAATACTAGAATGAGGGTAGACAATATCCATTTAAATCAATAGAACCAAATTATTTTTTTGATGTTGTTTATGATGATTAAAAATAATATTTTACAATTTTTAGGTCATAGGGACCCTGAAACCAAATAATTTACATCACTATCAGGGAACAAAATTCATCTGTAATAGAAACTACTTATTTAGATCAATATTATTCCAATCAAATGCTTGAAACAGATGACTTACAAACCTAATTTATGTATATTACCATGATCCGAAAAGTTTATAGAGGAATCACATCCTATAAATTGGTTGACTCTGGGGACTACCGAGTAATTAATAGATGTTTTGGACCTATTTAATTGTGTTAGTTTGTATATTTGTGGTGACGGACTTCACTCATTCAAAAAATTACTTTCATAAACAATATTGTTATCTATATAGATTATAAAAACTTGGACATAAGAAATTTCTGAAAAATGTGTGTAAAATGGTGAATATTAATCTATCATAAATTTATATATTTAAAAATACTAATCATTTTCCATTAGAATAGAAAATTATAATACATATGTGAGAATATATGAATTCAACCAGAGAAGGGAAAGTAAACTATTTGTAGTTTACAAAACATAGGGTGTTCACCTTATGTAGTTCATAAAAAATAAATGTATGAATCTAGTAATGTCATGTTATCATACATTACAAATTTTAATGGTGGAATGATTTTATGTAATAAATGGTTCATTTCTAATGGATCATTACATCTCATATCTGGTAGAAAATTAAAAAACGCCTGGGATTACAGTATACAATCCTTTTATAATGAACATGGTCAGAAAGAATGTAAATATATGACACTACAATCTCATAGTTTTATATATCTTGAATTTTAATACAGTTTAAAAAATGATTCATATTAATCTAATAACATTAAACCCCATTCATTGACCAATATATGGCACAATGTGTTCTCAATAGTTATAAAATTTGTTTTTACATTTCGCTTCCGTGAAACACTAAACTCTAAATTTTTCATTGTGACCACATTCATCATAAACAATCACATATCATGATATTTAAGCATATTTTTAAGTCTAACACCCCCAATAAACATATAATTACATTCTATCACCACATATTCATTACCTCTAGTATCAAGTATCCCACATATGCTCCTCCTCCATTTTCCACCCAATGCCTCCCCAAACCAAGCCCATAAAAACGAATCGACACAAAATGATCCCCAACATGGTACATATTAATTTTTATAAGAATATTACTGATCCATCCTTAATGGATATTTCCAGTCCTTACCTGATCATATATCCATTGGGATGCTATCCCTTTAGCCTTTAATTTACTATGGAAGAGTGAGAGATTTCAGTTACCATGAGAAATGCATGAGAGGAGGGGGGTCTCTAGTTGATGAAACAATATCATATCCCTATTATAATCCAACAGTAACCATTTTTGATGTCATCATGCCACACAAATGCGTGTGTTAAAATTTGGTTATGGGGACAGTGTATGATGATTCAATTGACCACCCGTTCTCTATTTACAAGTTTGTTCTTCGATGAACATGAATATTGGGAGTGGAATGTTAATTATTAATTCAACAAGGGTTAAAATTTATATAATTGTTATTATGAAATTCAATTTCATGATGATGATGGTTTTCATTGTAAAAAATTCCAACTTTAACAAAGAAATCACAAAATCATTAAGGCATTTCCTTGATATGTGATCAAAGATCATGTTCTTTTCGATGAATGTAATGATCCATGTTTATATATCATTTAGGGTTTCATCATAAATAGAATATTACCCTAATTATTACACTCAATGATTATTTTCTTGGCTTAGTGGAAGAGAAAATGTTTTTTTAAATTCCAAAAAATGAGACCAGTTCAGGCGTCATAAAAGAAATGATGATTGTACATCTCATAAGAAAGACCCATGATCTAGAGGTATATCACAATGGTATATTTTCCATACAGTGATATGTTAAAGAACTGTAGATGGATTTTTATAATTTAAATAAATTATCTAAAAATAGTAAATTTCAAAATAATAAATATTTCTAAAATTTCAATAAAATTGAAAAATAATTCAAACTGTTTACTACATAACATATTTTATAAAAATTTAAAATGATCCCGCTAAAAATATAGTTCTCCAATTTTTATAACACAGATAACAACTTCATGAGTATGTCATCATCACAACATTCATAATAATGGAATTAAAATTTGCTGTTTTAGTTTCTATGTAAAATTTAATCCTTGATTATTTGGGATTCCTATTAAATGTTCACATCATGTATAAAAATGACATAATTTGTGGCACACCTTGTGGTATACATGGTTTGACATGTAATACATATACCTTAGTTTGGGACTCATTAGAGATTTTCATACGTGTTCATAAATCCCAACCAAACAATCATTACATTTCATCGTATCCCATAAATTATTATGATTCTATCGATTTGGGGAAATTTAATGTATTTTCTATAGAGATTTATTATTAACATACATATTTTAATGTATGTGTACAAAAGGATAACATATTAATGTCAAGATATTTTTTATTAAAATCTAAAAATTCATAAATTAGTAAAATATTTTTAATATATTTATATATAACCCATATATAACAATTTATTTAGATATTCCTTATATCATAGACTATTATTAAGGACCTATGTTTTCTCAATTTATATAGTTTTATTATACTCATTATATATCCTAGTAATTATTAACATATGTTCATTTTAATCTATGGAAAAATAAAATACTAGAATCATGGAATGTGTAAATTTATAATAATAATACTTGATTAAATAATAGTTTGGTTAAGAATAAAATTCTTCATGATAAAATCTTGAACATTATTTTAAAATTTTAATTGTTCATGAATTATATTAATGTTATGTTAATGAAAATTGTGGTAAAAAATTCAAAGACAATGTGTTGTTTACAACAATCATCATGGATCTATTCAATTAAAACTTATATTTTAGATAATTATTTATCAGATTAATGTATAGCTCTTTATATTTTGAAACTAATTTTCTAAATAATCTTAAGAAAATTTTGATTAACAATGAATTTACCACCTATTTTTGTTTATTTGATATTTTATTTGGCACACTATTATCTTCTATATGTTAAAATATGATCCCTTTATTTTTAAAATTAAATATTCAATTACATTTGTTTAAAAAACAAAATACATTGTATTGGGAAATAATGATAATTTATAGTATAGATATTAAAAATTACATAATATATTAATAAAAATATCTAAAATAAAATTTTAATAATTTATATAAATATAACGTAAAATAAAATAACATCGTTTGATAAAATAATCCACAAATTGATTTTAATATCCCATTTCATTAAATATAATTAAATAATTTATAAAAACATTTATATCACATTTTAATTTTTTAATCATCTCATTTAAAATCATGTTATAGTACTAATAGAATCCTAATAAATTTATATAATTAATCTTATCTCATATCATTAAAAATTGGTCTACAATAAAATTATTATTTATAATTGAATGAAAAGGAGATATTATAATAATTATTTATTTAAAATCATTCAGTAATTTAATTTTTCCCATATAACACCTTAATGTCAAGACCCATTTATTCATTTGGAAAATTAAAACATCATTCCCCATTTCTAAATTCATCATTAGTTTCTATTTATGTTATATTTATTTTAAATATAAAATATATTATTATAATCATACTCTATTATAATGAGGATAACAAGTTTCAATAATATTAATACTTATTTAGAAACTATGTAGAGTATTTTACACAAATTTGTGTATTCAATGATAAACCACCTCCAAAGATTAATATTTACAAAATTAAAAATCATCTATCATTTCTAAAAACACATTTAGTGTTTAATAATAGTGGATAACTATTAGGATATCAAATATTATTCTACAACCTTAATATTATTTTATTTTAAAATGTGCATAAAATAATTAAATGCCATACCACCCATATGTTACTATAATTTCCCCAAAATATTTTTCATATCACTTAAATTTCATTATAAATTCTAATAATTTATTTTATAATGAATTGTATAAGCCTTTATGGAAATATAAAAAGAATGAAATCTATTGAAAAATCAAACAATAGTGAAGACACTTATGATTCCTTGTTTAAAATATACCCCATCATATTTAGTAAATGTGTGGAGATTAATGTTTACATACATATTTTTATATTATATAATTTATTGAAAAAAATTTAACATCATTCTTTTCTCGATCACTATATAACATTTTTAGGTTATTATTTATGTTCCACACATTGATGTCCAACTTTTTCTATTAAATCTTTGACTAAATATATAAATTCATTTGATTGAATATATATATATTATCAATAAATTACATATAATAATCATATAGATCTATTTTTTGAGTATCTTTACCACTCTAATAACCATGAAGGAATTTTTATGAAATATTAAAATTTTCAGTCATGTTATACATATTTATTTATGATTATAAATTTTTATAAGAATATATATTCATTAATATTCACCGATTATATAGTCAGTATCAATTTAGTATCTTATTATAATTCATTTTCTATATGACTAATACTTTTTAAATTTTATATAAATGTTTTTTAAATTAATAAAAATGTTTCATTTATGGAAAAAACCTGAATCTATAATAAGGTTGTGAGAACTGGAAAATGAAAATGAAACTCATTGAATATTACTAGTTTAATAGAAATTTGAAGTAATATTGATATTGATATATATATATATATATATATATTATCATAAATTTTTATTAAGTTTAGATAATTATGGGTTAGAATACCAAATAAATTTTCTGGATATATGAATTAAGCCATTATTTGAACAAAATGTAATGAAAATAAATAAAGCAATGTCGTAACAAGTTATCATGGATTCTATTCAACATTTTATAATAGGTAGAATGATTAAAACATTTCATAGAGGATATCATGGTCTAAACATGAATAATTCTTAGACACATTTAAGTAACAAATAAAAATTGATTTTGGGCATAGAGTATTCTGTAAATTTACAGGTTAATCACGACGAAACAAAATATTATAAATTTGGATGAAATTATTGTTTTGTGGAATCCATGTATCCTACAGGGAATCCAAAATTTCTATGGTGGTAATCAAATTCCTATGAATAAATGCGATGTTTCTAATTATATTCAGAATTTTTAGTGTGAATTTCGTTTAGATTAGGGATTGTAACTAAAATATTACTGAATTATCAAGGACACAATATGGTATATTACACATATATTTTCAATATAATGATTTAATCATATTTCCTAGAGAGTAAATTTTTTTAGTATTTATATTTTAGATTGATCATAGGGACAACATAACATGTCACAAGTTGTCAACTTATTCCTAAATATTTTAATTGATTATTTATATAAAAGTATAGGGGAATGAGATTTAATTTTATAGGTATTGAATTTGTTTTTTTAAATAAATATTTATGAATTACCTTTTTACTGATGAGGAAGGTTGAATTATTTCGTCAATGTAAAGATTATGTTTTTCCACTTGAAATAGTGAAAAAAATCTGAATTAGAAAATAAGGGAATATAGAGGGAAACCAGTTCTATGGAATATTTTAATAGGGATATTGTTATAATTTGTGGGGATTTTAAGTTGAAGTCATAATATCATGGAATTTTCTTCGATTTAGAGAAGTTCAAATCATCATTGTCATTAATATAGAGTATATTACAATATAAAAATGAGTAATATTTTCATCATGATTTATGTGATCAAAATATTTACTCTATAATGGTAGTGATTATATTTAATTTCAGAGGTTAGTGAGTTCTCATACTAATGGATTGTTATGAATCATGATGGATTGTTAGGCCACTAGAAAATTTCAACCATATTGTGATCTTTATTCCATTTTAGTAAAAAATAATATCTCTATATATAATAAAATTTGATATATATAAGATCATTTTCTCCATGAAAAATAACATATAAATCTTTATAATTATATATATGTATATAGTTTTTATAAGAGAACTCTATTTCTACTAAAATTGTTATAATATAACATAAAAATAACATGTTATAAATTATCTCCTTGATCCCAACTGAAAATATATTATCAATATATTTTTGTCCAATTTTTGTTTATTTAGTGGATGATATAGAATATTAATATTTTCCTTTTTTTTATTTTCTAGAAGTAATAAACTGTACATATTTTAATCATCAATGAAAAAAAATTAATAATAGATGAATCAAATGGGTATGTATATATAATAATTAGAAATGGATCATTATATGGATATCATTCTTGTAATTCATATAATTATAAAATATAAAGCACTAATATTAAGGGATAATATGTCAACACCAATGGAATAAACATTTTTTTGGGTGATTGTACCAATATAATCTAGATGAATGTGATTTTTTATAAATCCAAAAACATTTTATGGATATAATTTATTATTATATAGGAATATGTATCAATATTTATTAAACAAATTTTATTTTCATATTCAATAATGTGGTGAATTAAATAATATTGGATAATAATGTAATTGTAGATATCGTTGATAATTTAAACATACTTAGGTATATCAATATATGGTTTCCACCTCACATTAATCCAATCATCACACAGATTGAGGAGGGGAATCTATGTATCATCTTGTTAGATGATTTATAGAGTATTGTTCTAACTTATAATATTAGAGAAAATTAGGATGATCATTTGGAAAAAGGATATATCAACAAAATAATATTCACATAAAATAATATAAATAAATTTATTGATTATTCATAAGAAAAAATATACGGATGAGGTACCAGAATTAAAATCAACAAATATGAAATATATTAATGAACAGTTCAATAGAATGATTTTAATTACTTTATTTTGATTTGGAATGGTTGGAATCATTATTACTATGGTTGACAACAAGTTATGAGATAGTGTAGAACATTAATAACACATGAGAAATTATTTAAGATACGTTATTGAAAATAGAAAATTAACCTAAAAATAACTTTTAAAGAGAATCATGATTTCAAAACACTTGGATGTTGTGGAATAAAAAATTAAAGAGGATATTAAGTATTATGAATATCATAGTGATTAAGTACATATCGTTATCCATTAAATAAATTTTTGATAAAAAATTTTATGAATATATTTATTTTCAGGGTTTTGTTTAACCCAATTATGATTTTTTCAATTTCCATGAAAAATTGATATTTGGGAAGATAAAGTAATGTTACAAAATTTAACTGTACATAAATATTAAATTGAATGATATAATAGGATGAATAGTGATTTAAAGGTACAAATTGAAATGATTAATTTTAAAAACATAAAATGTAAGAGGACATAGTTTATCTCAATATAATAGTTGAAAATATATCCCTAAATATTTACTAGTTGAGTAAAATATTGAAATAACGACTAAAAAAATGAATAGCACTATGGAAATGAATTCTGATTTATTTTAAATATAACAGTTCCAGAAAACTAAATTTTATCCTGAATGATATCAAAAAATTTTGTATAAAAATGGAAAAGGAAAACGAGAGGCATATAAATATAAGAAATTGTATATTGCATTATCTAGAGAAGAAATGTTTTGTAAAAACGGAAAAGTACATATGGGGGTAAATTGTAATAAAAATACTATCATAGTTGATGCAAGACCCCAATCCCCCATGAATGCTAAGATGTTTATTTTGGGAGAAAACTAAAATACCATTTTATAACCAATTAACACACATAATAATGTTCCTCAAATTAAGTGATATTGTTTAATAAGGATAATGTATAAACATAATATGTGTTATATAAAACATGGTTCTTCATGTTATAATATCAATGAAGAAACGTAAGTAGAAATATGTAATAGTAATATATAATTAATTCCCACAGATTTTTTTACATATTAGATAATAATACATTTAATTATCATCACATGTTTAATATAATGTGCTAACAGTTGTATGTAATAATAGCATGAAGCAACTCAATGAGTCATCCTTATATATAGAAACAAAAAAGTAATTGTATTAAAATTTTAATGATGGTGAGGATTCATCATATATTATGTGGAACATGGAAATCAACTACTAATAGATTGATTGAATAATATTTTTTCTAAATGAAAATTGATTAGAAATCTATAGTGGAATACATTTCATTATAAAAAGTAGATAATTATTTTGTATGTATTCAAGATAGTAGATATAATTTTATATGATAATAATTATGAATCACGTGGTTGGATTAAAATCTTATAAGGATGTTGTAATAATATTATTTATAAAAGATATATTGAGGATTAATGTCTATATAATGAACAGTTTCATTAAAAAGTCCATGAATAATATGGATTTCCATGTAGTTGACAATCCTGATTAAAATATTTTCCATGTGGGTTTGTTAGCTAAAAAGAGATATTTGATAGGTTTTATTATTAATTTTAATAATATCCTTGTAATGATGAATCAATTTTCCAAAATTAGAATCAGATAAATAGTAATCTAAATGTTGGTCGGAGTGGACACTCAAGAGGGGGGGTGAATTGAGTTCCAATTTAAATTTCTGTTAAAACATTGTCTCGTTAAAATCCCCCGATTTATAAAATAAGTTAACCTGTAGTGAATTTATACAGATTGTAAATGTTCACTTAGCTTCTCAAAGATTTATTAGGTCTCAATTAGTTTAACCACAAGGTCAAACTAACTTTTGAATCTAATCTACTGATTTACAATAAGTGTAAACACTTGCTAATCTAACTATCAAAGTAGCTTCAAAATAATTTTGTATTTTAAAGTAATAGAAGCGGAATAAATATAATATATGTCATATACATTAAACATAAATAAAATATTCACATCAGATATAACAAGAGGTTCAGTCTCAAGCTGAGACTTAGTCCTCTCAAATTTATATAAATTTGATCCACACCCTGGATCGGGGTTAACAACAGTTTACAAAACTGTCCAGTCCACACAGGGGCTTCTACCACTATTCTACGTGGGAAGCAAAGCAAAGACCAGGACACACAAGGACCTCTTCCACAGTTGACCTGGGTAAACAAGTGACAAGAGATTTGGAGTGAGGATTTTGATATCCTCCAGTTCAGTGCAGGAGACAGTGTGTGTATAAGAAATACACAGTACACCACACTGCACAAAAGTTAATAAATTAATCATGTAGAGAAGGTAGATTAGAGTTTAGAAAGCTCTAGTGATTATCAATGCAGATCAGGACTCATTGGATTCAGCAGGAGTGCTTCTGAGTCCTTCTCCGGTTTTTCTGTTGAAAAACAGAGTGTCGTAGTTCCGATTGTCTTCTACAGGAGTGATAATGATCTCTTGATTCGTCGTGTGTTCATCAGTGCTATTGGATTTCATTAATAAGAGTTCTTTGAAAGACTTGCAATCTCTTTCATGCTCAGGATTTTTCTTCTCATTCAGCACAGTGCTCTCTGGTGTATGAAAGTTCTTCTCGTTGTACATTCACGCTTTCACGTCACTACTTGCGCTTGTTGCACGTGTACTGCATTTCAATCTTTCTTATATTCCACATGCTCTGGCAGTAGGAATGATTCCCTTTTCATAGGTACGAGATACGGTTTCCTGTCAAGCCAACAACTAGCATTAAATAACATTAATTTCATTAAAAACAACAAATATGACCGTTAGAATCACTTAAAATAATATTGACAAAATCTTAAGAAACTTTGTCACAGTGATCATGGAAACGGTGTCTTCTTCACGGTGTCTGATCACGGTGTCTGGTCACGGTGTCTGGTCACGGTGTCTGGTCACGGTGTCTAGTCACAGTGTCTCGTCACGGTGTCTAGTCACGGTGTCTGGTCACGGCGTCTGGTCACGGTGAGTCCTTCACGGTGTCTGGTCACGGTGTCTAGTCGCGGTGTCTGGTCACGGTAAGTCCTTCACGGTGAGTCCATACTTAGAAAAAAAAATCTGTATTTGGACTAAGACAGTGATATACAGAATATGAGTTAAGGTTACTCATTAGAGATAATATATGAGAGAATTTTAATTATGCATAAAACATGTAAATAGTAATTAACATCCATAAGATTTGTTATTATAAAAACATGATATGCACATATTGTTGAGTTTGAAGAGCATTATCAAGATGTGCACTGAAGATCAAGATTAATTAACAGTAATGAGATTTGTGATTATTAAAACATGATTAACACATGAGGAGTCCAACAATCTCCCCCTTTTTGATGATCACAAATCATATATAGTCAGAATATAAAAGATATATAATATTAAAGATACTAGCATAGAAAAAACATTATGGAACAGATACTTTCAGTTTTTCTCCCCCATTTATACTATTATAGAACTGATACTTGGAAGTTTTTCTCCCCCTTTTGGGATTATCAAAAAGTAGAGAAATGGAAATGAAACTCGGAAATTATCATTAACCAAAGCATTCATAATACAAAGTCCAAGAGAAGTACAAACTGGAAACAAGAAATGGCATCCCATCAAAAATAAAGACATGTGGTAAACTCTTTAGGGATCCATTTTTGTCTTGCCTTTATTAGCAGCAGGAGATGGTGCTGAAGTAGAAGAATTAATAGAAGAGGTAGACAACGAGGGTAAGGGTAGACCTTTAAAAACAGATGGATCCAAAGTTGGAGAAGTAGAAGATCTAGGCTTAGGTTGGTCAAGAATGACTGGCCGGATCTGAGAAAGGGCTTGGCTAACTGTCATGGTAGTTGATGCTAAGGCAGGAAGTCCAGGTCTAAGGGGTGCAGCAGCTGGAGAAACTATAGCTGTACTTTGTACATGAAGATACGGCTTCAAAATATTGAAGAAATCAGTAATGATTTCACCACCATACTGCATAACCTTTTCAAAATCATCCTTATTCTCCAGAAATTTGTCCAACAATCTGGTGAACTTTGAATGTTTATGAACTTGAGCTTTAAAAGCTTGAGTCACTGGAGGGATTCTTAGATTTTCCACAAGAAATATAAAGTGATCTGTCATGTCACTTTTAGAGAAAATCTGGGAAAGATACAAATCTATTTTCTTGGAGATCTCTTGTTGAGAATCATTGGCTATCTTTGAATGGATCCTAACCAAGTCCAATGCTCTATCACTATTCTTAATTACTTCTAACAAAGAGGATAGATCCAAGCCACTGAAGGCATTCTGTAATTATTCCATAATTAAGGATCTCAGCAGAGAATCATCCAAAGCAGGTGTGGACGTCTGACCAGAAGCAGGTGAAGCCTTGAAAGCTTTGGTTAGAACATTGAGCTGTTTCATAACTTTTTGCATACATCCAGTGTATTCATCTATAATCTTATTTAGAGTTTCCACAAGCTCTATCATGCATTCTAGCATCTTCGTGTGCCTTTTTCCAATCTTTTCATCAAAAGATAGAAGGTAAGGATGAACTTGAGACACAATCTCCCTAGCAAGGAGGGAATCAGAAGACTCAGGTGAAACAGTAGCAGGTGCAGGGGCAGAAACAGGAGCAGGCTCTGATCTCACAGATAGCTCATTCTGCAGACTTGCTACCATACTTTTAAGATTTTCAACATCAGCACTCAGCAGCTTATTCTCTACTCAGACTTCTTGATTTTCTCGAATCATCCTTGTTTGAATATGCAAGATAATATTTTCCAAGTGAATTGATGCATCTTCTTGACTTAATTGAGTCACTGGGCGGGGTTGAGTGGAGACAATTTTCTCAAAACCAACTAACAAAGTCTCGCCAAAAGCATTTAGATCATCTTTGGTTACAAAGGAATGAAGCTCAGGTATGGATAAAGGTAAAGGTAGAGGCCCAGATTCTGGTTGAGGGTCAGAGTCATCTTCAGATTCGATTCTAATCCAAATTGAGGTTGGGGATCTGATTCTGGTTCTGAATGAGCTAAGGACTTCAGTTGAAACAGAGAATAAAGATCCATTCTAGTTCCAGTTACTTGTTGTGACTCATTCACATCATAAAAGCTTGGGAACTCATACCAAGAGTGTACAGAGAAAGTGACAGAAGGTTGAGAAGCTTCACTAGATCCAGCTTCCACTATATCGAGATTTCGAGTTTCCTCCCCCTCAACTTGTGCTTCCCTTTCAGATTCTTGAGGTTTAGGAACATGGAAAAGATCCACAGGATCATCCCTAATATCTTCAGAAAATTCTTGCCTTGCCAACTGAAAGTAAATTTCCATTCTTTCTTCAGCAGATGGAATAATCTCAGGAACCGATTGTTCCACTAGATAAGCTTCTAGACTTGCTTCTTTCTCAACAGAAAGAGTCTCTTCAACAAAAACTTTCTCAAAGGTTGCTTGCTGTTCTGAACCAGGAAAAACTAATTTCCTTGCAGCATTGGGTTGAGCTTATTAATCATGAAGAACAACTGAAGGATCCTCAGTCCTTTCCTTTTCAATAACAAATTCTTCTCCTTGAGGTATTTCAGCAGGGATAACAATAGGGATAACACCCCTTTCCTATTCAACAGGAACTGTTTCCATTGGAGATATTACAGATTCTTATCTAGGTGGAACTTCAGCTGTTACTTCTTCTTGTTCTTCTTCTTCTGAGTACTCATCCACTTCATCTGGTTCCAAACCAGGATCAGCTAGTTTCTTAGGCCTTCTTGGATAGTAAACAGGATTAAACTTTTTATACAGTTGATCATTATCCTCAACCCATTGCTTTTTTCATGGATTCCAGCTAATCTTCATCCTTCTGATGATTGGCATGGATAGGCAGAAATCAAAGTCCTCTAATTTTTCTTCATTCGTTCCAACCATTCCTTTTGAGACTAACATGGCAGAATTCATCCTTCAATAAAACAGGGAGGTGGATTTGGAATTTACTTTGATCAGCTCATAGATATTGTTGATAACATACCTAAATAGATTGATCTTTTGTCAATTCTTCAACAGGTGAATCAGGAACACATCCTGATACTTCATCATAGCAAAATATCCTTTTCTTGGACTAACCAAATTCTGAACAAACTTGAACAAAAGTCTTGTCTCCCCATCCAGTTCAGCAGTTATGGCCCTTCGCTTGGTTCCATTTCCAGTTATATTTTCCAAAGCGGTTTCTAGGTCAATGATGTCAGTTGTTGGAGGAGGGTATCTTTGGTAATCTTCACACACTCCTTCATGTGGAATTCTTAGGCATGCAGCCCACAACATTGAAGAGAAAGAGCACTTCTGATCATCGATCCACTTGGTCACCAAAAATATTTCTCCATACTCAAAAGAGAACTTCACATACTGATAGAATTGAGATACAAGACTCAGGTAAATCAGTCTATTATGTCCAGTGAACCATTCAAGCCATCCTTGTTCTTTTAAAACTTTCAAAACTAATGATCTTCTAGACAGAAACCATTCAGGGAAAATCTCTTTTTCAAGTACAACTATACGGCTTACCAGGTTTGGGTTTAGAGGTCCTTTGGGCGCTATCCTTGGTATCCTCCTTTGTTTCTTAGAGCGGCGCTTCTCAGACGAGGGTGAAGATGGACGCTTCATCCTTGGCATTCACTAAAGGTTCGGGCGAGAGGGAAAAGAAGGTTCAGGAGAGAATTCGGGTAAGGAGTCGAATAAAACCCTTATGTTTTATGATTTGGGAATGTCAAACGTCATAAAAACACAAACGCGGGAAATCAAATAGCGGTGAAATAAAAATTACCACGATACGGGTAAAAATAAAATAAAAATATTAAAAATTATCATACTTCTCACGGTGAGACAGAAAACTAGCCATCATGGTGAGACAGTTTATAGTCATCACGGTGAAACAGTGAGCATTTTATATAGTCACGGTGAGACAGTGAGTTGTCAGACCGTGAGCATAAAAACAGTAACTTAGAAATAGTAAGATATTCATTTATGATTAATCATACCAATATAATGTATGATGTAGTCTAATATTTCAGAATTTAATGGTTTAGTGAATATATCAGCACGTTGATATTCAGTACCAATGAATTCCAAAGTGATATCACCTTTTTGATAATGATCCCTCAAAAAGTGATGTCTTACATCAATAGGTTTGTCCTAGAATTAGAAATAGGATTCTTAGAAATATTAATAGCACTTGTGTTTTCACAATTTATTGAGACATGTCTGAATTGATATCCATAATATAGTAATGTGTGTTTCATCCACAGAATTTGTGCACAACAACATCCAGCAGCAATGTATTCAGCTTCTGCAGTTGACAATGCAACAAAATTCTGTTTCTTACTACACCATGATACTAGTGACTTGCCTAAAAGATGACATGTTACAGAGGTTCTTTTTCTATCTAGCTTAAATCCAGCAAAGTCAGCATCAGAATAACTAACTAGTTCAAATGATTGTTCTTTGGGATAGAACAGTCCTAAATTGGGAGTATGCATGAGGTGTTTGAAAATTCTCTTTACAACATTTAAATGTGAGTCTTTAGGGTTTTCTTGAAAATGAGCACACATACACACACTAAACATAATATCAGGATGACTAGCAGTCAGGTAGAGTATACTTCCAATCATTCCACTATAATTGGTTTGATCAACAGATTTACCATTTTCATCAAGATCCATCTTACAGGTGGTACTCATGGGAGTGTCACTACTTTTTGTGCTATCCAATCCAAAACGTTTTAAAAGATCTCTAGTATATTTACTTTGAGTTAAAATAATTCCATCATCATTTTGAAAAATTTGAAAACCAAGAAAGAATTTAAGTTCCCCCATTAAACTCATTTCAAATTCATTTTGCATCATTTTTTAAAAATCAGTACATAAATAATTTTTAGAAGATCCAAATATAATATCATCAACATAAAGTTTTACTACTAAAACATCTTTAGAAATTCATTTTATAAAAAGAGTAGGATCAGCTATTCCTTTTGTAAAAACTTTAGAAATTAGAAAAGTACTTAATCTATCATTCCAAGATCTTGGATCTTTCTTTAAACCATATAAAGCTTTTGATAATTTGAAAATATGATTTGGAAAATGAGGGTTTGAAAAACCAGGTGGTTGTTCAATAAAAACATCCTCAGCAATATATCCATTTAAGAATGCACTCTTGACATCTATTTGATATAGTTTGAAATGTAGATGTGCAGCATAAGCAAGTAAAATCCTAATAGATTCTAAGCTGGCTACTGGAGAAAAAGTCTCCTCATAGTCAATACCTTCTTCTTGACTATAGCCTTGTGTAACTAGTCTAGCTTTATTTCTAACTATGTTTTCGGATTCATCTACTTTTTTCTAAACACCCTTTTTTTACTACCGTGAATGTGTCCTTAGGTTATTCAACAAGATTCCAAACTTTATTTCATTCAAACTGAATGAGTTCTTCATTCATAGCAATTACCCAAAATTCATCATTAATAGCATCATCAATGTTTTTAGGTTCAAGCTATGACAAGAAGGCTTGATGTTCAACCTGATTTCTAATAGAAGATCTAGTCTGTGTCCCTCTATCATGATTTCCTACAACAGCATCTAAAGGATGATTCTTAATAATTCTAGTTGATCTAGTAAAGGTAGGGCTAGAAATATCAGGTTCATCAACAGGTTGGGAATCAACAGAAGCAGGTTCTGGAAAATTTCCAGAACTGGACATTTTAACTATTGGTCCACTGTCTTTATCACTAAGGTTCAAAACAGAGAGATCATCTTCAAGATTTTCAAGAGTGGTTTTAGGCTCATGTGGATCAGTTTCATCAAACATGATGTGAACAGATTCTTCCACACACTTGGTTATCTTATTGAAAACTCTATAGGATTTACTAGAAATATAGTAACCTAGTAAAATTCCTTCATCACTCTTGGATTCAAATTTGTCTAGATTGTCTTTAGTATTAAGAATAAAGACTTTGCAGCCAAAGACTTTGAAGTAGTTAAATTTAGGTTTCCTTTGGTTCCACAACTCATAAGGGGTCCTCTTAAGAACAGGTCTGATTAAGACTCTATTGATAACATAACAAGAAGTATTTATAGCTTCAGCCCAAAAATAAACAGGCAGGTCATACTCATTAAGCATAGTTCTAGAAATTTCTTGCAGAGTTCTATTCCTTCTTTCTACTACACCATTTTGCTGGGGTGTCCTAGGGGCATATAAATTGTGACTATAGCCATTGTGAGAGCAGTAAGATTCAAATTCATGATTCTCAAATTCACGGCCATGATCACTTCTCAGTGTTTTAATCTTAAGTCCACTAAGGTTTTCTACAGATTTGGAGTATTTAACAAAGTAAGAAAAAGCTTCACTTTTGTGAGCTAGAAAATATACCCAAGTATATATAGAAAATCCATCTACTAGGACATAGACATAGTGCTTCCCATTTAATCTACAAAATCTAGATGGTCCAAATAAATCCATGTGAACCAACTTGAGAGGTTGAGAAGTTGACATGTCTTTCTTTGATTTGAAAGAAACTTTATGTTTCTTTCCCTTTTGACAGGGATTACATACTTTGTCATTTGGAAACTCAAGTTTGGGTAGGTCTCTAACTAAGTACTTCCTAGTTTGTTTTCTAAGTGAGTGTGTATTGCAGTGTCCTAATCTTCTGTTCCAAAGCCAAGACTCTTTATGAAAATCATTTAAACAAGTAATATTCTGCTTAGCTAATGAATTTAAATCAACAGCATAAACATTTTCATTTCGCAGGGCAGAAAATACTAAAGAATATTTTGAATTAAAAACATTTCACAAATCATTTTCAAATTTAACATTAAAACCATAATCACATAACTGAGAAATAATTAACAAATTATATTTAAGTCCATCAAAAAATAAAACTTTAGAAATTAATACTGAGTCAGTGTTACCAATCTGGCCTAAGCCGATGATTTTCCTTTTAGAATTATCACCAAAGGTGACAAAACCTCCATCGACTTTGACTAAGCTTTTAAAGCATGAGAAGTCTCCAGACATATGTCTTGAACATCCACTGTCCAAGTACCAGGTCTTCCTGTAGGAGCTCTTTAAGAAGGTTTCCTACAAACCAGATTTAGATAGGAAATGATTTTGGTACCCAAATCTTCTTGGGTCCAGACAGGTTAGCAATCAAAGCTTTTGGTACCCAAATTTGTCTTATGGGTCTCATGAAAGTTTTAGAATCAACAGACTTTGAAAGATAAACCTTAATAGATCCATAACTATGAATATAACTAGTTGAAGCATATAAATTTCCAGAACTAGAATTAGCAGCATTCTGTCCAGATTTAGGAATAAATATATTCTTAGTAAACTGTCTCTGTCCAGGTTTGTAGCCTATTCCAGTAGTGTATTTTGGTGCAACTTGCTTTCATAGCATTTGAGTTAGTGTATCCTTTCCATTTGTGAATTTCTCTAAATCCTTTATGAGTTTCTCATTAGATAATTTCAGTTTAGGGTTTCTTTAATTAACTGATCATTCTTTTCCATTTCAATATCAAGATCAGATTTATGTCTAACAGTTAAAGCATACTGTTTCTTTAAACCTTTGTATTCATCCTTCAACTCATTACAGTTTTCTTCTAACATATCACAATATTCAAATAGTTCAGATTTTGACATGTTATCAGAGTCAGTGTCATCTCCAGAATAATAAGAATTTAAAGGAGTTTCAGCTGTTACCTCAGAAGTGTTTGTCATAAAACACATGTTTGCCTTATTTCTGTGTTCAGTTTCAGAGACTTCAGATTCAGTGGATCTATCCTCAGAAGTGCTACAAGTATCCTTCATAGCCTTTTTGTACTTACTGTCCTTGAAATCATATGTCTTATTGAATTTGAGCTTTGGGTAGTTTTCTTTAATAGGTCCTTTCCTTTTGCACTCATAACAGACAACTTCAATACTTTTATCTGGCTTTTTCCAATCCTTCTTCCAATGTTCCTTATTGTCATACTTTCCTTTGTAATTTGATTTTCTGAAAAACATATTCTTCCTATAGAACTTATTAAACCTTCTGGCAATGTGATCCATTTCAGAATCACTATCAGAAGCACTTTCACTATCTTCACAGCTTGAACTCTTGTTTATAGCATGAAGTTTCTCCTTATCCTTGTCCTTTGAAGTTGAAGATTTGAAAGAAACAAACATTCTTCTAGGTTCATCTTATTCTTCTTTTTTTACCTTGAGTTCTTCATCATACATCATAAGCTTACCAATGAGTTCTTTACTAAGTAGAGCAGAAATGTCACATGACTCTCTGATTGAAACAGATGTGCCTCTCCATAGATCTGGTAAACATCTCAAGATTCTCATAATTTGTTCCTTTGCTGGAACAACTTTTCCAAGTGAATTCATTGTATTGACTATCTCATTAAACCTGAGATACATGTCTGAAATAGGTTCATCAGTTTTCATTTTAAAATTATCATATTTAATAGTATATGTATTTAATCTCATTTCCTTAACATTGGTTGTTCCTTCATGAGAAACAGCTATGTTATCCCAAATTTCAAAAGCAGTTTTACAAGCAAAAATTCTGTTAAACTCTTCATCTCCTAAAGCACAGTACATGGCATTCATGGCTTTAAAATTATTACTCTAATAGTCTTTGTAGGTTCATCCCAAGTGGATATAGCAGAAGTGGGAAGTTTATATTCTGATTCTATGGCAGTCCATATATCAAAACCTATGCTTTCTAAATGAATTTTCATTTTAGTCTTCCATTGGGCATAGTTGGTACCATTGATGAAAGGTTTCCTGTTAGTAGTAGCACCCTCTAGTCTATTATCCATAACTAGATTTTATAATGACAATTTAAATAGAAAAAATTTAGAACTAATAGAAATTTAAGATCTTTAGAGATGCAACTAAAATCACAGTTGAAAAACAAAGTATTTCAAAAATCTTTGAACAAACAAAAACAAATCCTCTGATACCAAATGTTGGTCGGAGTGGACACTCATGAGGGGTGGGGGTGAATTGAGTTCCAATTAAAATTTCTTTTAAAACATTTTCTAGTTAAAATCCCCCAATTTATAAAATAAGATAAACTGTAGTGAATTTATACCGATTATAAATGTCCACTTAGCTTCTCAAAGATTGATTATGTCTCAGTTAGTTTAACCACAAGATCAAACTAACTTTTGAAACTAATCTACTGATTTACAATAAGTGTAAACACTTGCTAATCTAACTATCAAAGTAGTATCAAAATAATTTTATATTTTAAATTAATAGCAGCGGAATATGTATAATATATGTCGTATACATTAAACTTAAATAAAAGATACACATCAGATATAACATTAGGTTCAGTCTCAAGTTGAGACTTATTCATCTCAAATTTATATTAATTTGATCCACACCCTGGATCGGGGTTAACAACAGTTTACAAAACTGTCTTGGCCACACAGGGACCTCTACCACTGTTCTACGTGGGAAACAAAGCAAAGACCAGGCCACACAAAGACCTCTTCCATAGTTGACGTGGGTAAACAAGTGATAAGATATTGGGAGTGAGGATTTTGATATCCTCTAGTTCAGTGCAAGAGACAGTGTGTGTATAATAAATACAGAGTACACCACACTACTCTAAAGTTAATAAATAAATCACTTAGAGAAGATAGATAAGAGTTTTGAAAGCTCTAGTGATTATCAATGCAGCTCGGGACTCATTGGATTCAGCAGGAGTGCTTCTGAGTCCTTCTCTGGTTTTTCTATTGAAAAACAGAGTGTCGTAGTTCAGCTTGTCTTCTACAGGAGTGAGAATGATCTGTTGATTCATCATGTGTTCTTCAGTGGTGTTGGATTGCATTAATAAGAGTTCTTTGAAATACTTTTAATCTATTTCGTGCTCAGGATTGTTCTTCTCGTTCAGCATAGTTCTCTCTGGCGTATGCAAGTTCTTCTTGTTGTACATTCACACTTCCACGTCACTACTTGCACTTGTTTCACGTGTACTGCATTTCAATCTTTCTTATATTCCACACGCTCTGGCAGTAGGAATGATTCCCTTTTCATAGGTCGCGATACGGTTTCCTGTCAAGCCAACAACTAGCATTAAATAACATTAATTTCATTAAAAAACAACAAATATTAACGTTAGCATCACTTAAAATAATATTGACAAAAGCTTAAGAAACGGTGTCACTGTGATCATGGAAATGGTGTCTTCTTCACGGTGTCTGATCACGGGGTCTGGTCACGGTGTCTGGTCACAGTGTCTGGTCAGGGTGTCCGGTCACGGTGTCTGGTCACGGTGTCTGGTCACGGTGTCTAGTAACGGTGTCTGGTCACGGTGTCTGGTCACGGTGTCTGGTCACAGTGTCTGGTCATAGTTTCTGGTCACGGTGTCTGGTCATAGTGTCTGGTCACGGTGTCTAGTCACGGTGAGTCCTTCACGGTGTCTGGTCATGGTGTCTGGTCACGGTGTCTGGTCACATTGAGTCCTTCACCGTGAGTCCATACTTAGACAAAAAAATCTGTATTTGGACTAAGACAGTGATATGCAGAATATGAGTTAAGGTTACTCATTAGAGATAATATATGATAGAATTGTAATTATGCATAAAACATGTAAAGAGTAATTAACATCCATAAGATTTGTTATTATAAAAACGCGATATGCACCTATTGTTGAGTTTGAAGTGCATTGGCAAGATGTGCACTGAAGATCAAGATTAATTAACAGTAATGAGATTTGTGATTATTAAAACATAATTAACACATGAGGAGTCCAACACTAAAAATAATATTTAAAAAATATGGAATATTAATTCTATATGATTAGTATAAAAATAATTTATATCATAATATTCTTGTTCACATGATTGAAAAAGTACTAGTTAAAATTGGGAAATATGAGTATCCATGTGAAATATTAAATATAAAATGTTATAATGTTCATATGTACACTGTTTCTTAAATAGGGGTGATTTTTTGAAATCACAAAATAAAAAATTCTTGATGTAGATAAGGATTATTTAATTAGATAATGTAGTTTTATTGGGATGATATAACGAATTTTTTTAATGAAAACATGTACTATTTAAACTTCATTAATGAATAAATCTAAATAAAAGTGTTTAAGGTTATTTATCACAAATCTACTATTTATAATTATATTAAACAATATTAAATATTGATTAAAAAATTAGTGATTAGAAAATTCATAAAAATTTTAAATAATTTAAAGGATTTTAGAAGTAAATAAGTAGAGGATCCTCCAAAAGTATACAAGAGAATGAATAAATCTTGGTAGAGATAAAAATTAAAATAAATAATCTTATTGATAGAGTAAATTAGGTAATCAATAGTAAAGATATATTTATTCTCATTTAAAAATCCCCAGATAGTTATTTTGGAATGTAAGTAAAATATAAAGTAGCATGAAAAAAATTGTTCCATGATATTTATAAAGAACCACATCATTGAGTTAGAGGGTGTTACCATAGATAGAACAATTGATATATATTTTAGTTACTTTCATTTATACTATTTATCTTCATGGGGTTTCTCTTGATTATAATTGAAAAATTTGGAAACACAAATGTGGAAATAGTATATTAGAGGAGTTGGGGAATGTTGGGGGGATAGAATCTGTCATGATCCGACTAAATGGTGTTTGACCAGGAGATTCCAAGCCCTCCTTTAATAGACCAGTAGCAAGTGACTTGTTCCAATTAGGCATTTTCCACAAATGAGTGGAATCTTCTTAAAGTACATGTAAACACACACACACAAATCTAAAACCATATTAAAATGAAATATAAAACAAATTTAAACCCATGGATTCCCACATATATAATACAATAACAATATAATAAAATTACTATACTAAAATTGTAAAATGGGGTAAATATAAGACCAAAAAACTGCAAATCATCCAACCGACTCTAAGGTCATGGGCTACTGTCAAATGCATTCCCTCCAAAAATGACTTAGTTTATTAATCTAAATTTACACTCCATATTATATAATTCTTCTATGGAATCGGTCTAATGGTACTTTATCTATGTAAGAAAAGACACATTCAGGAAGAGATTACACATGGGTTAGTATAACATTACCCAATAAAAAACCTAAAAACAGTGATCATGAATAATTTATTATAGTATATTCAATAATAAATATCAAAAATTAAATTATAACAAAAAACACCTAGATAATATTAGGAATGAAATCTTGTCACTATGTTGTTACAACCTACTACAAGCCACGTGATTATACTAATAAAATTCCCATTCTAGGAGTGTCTTATCCATGATCTATGATATCATTATAGACACTCATAAAAGATATCAAAATCAATGGTCCCCACACAAGAAATCTTTATGGTCTCAGAAGACCCTGATACTTAAGTAGGTGGACACATACACATAACAATTGGGGGACACCATGTTCCCAATGTGGATCAACCCACCATAAAAAGGATCATATGACAATGATAAATAAATCCTACTGAAACAACCTTATAAATGGAGGAAATACACCCAACTAAAGGAGACCAAGCTATCTCCAGAGAACACAACTTGGTTATAAATAATACATATGATCACTTTTTAGTCTCATGGTGTGAAAAAAAGACTTTATCCAAGACTCATCATCAAGATACGGTCTCAATCATGTGATGTGGATGTAATTTTACACTATAACTAGGAGGGAATAGAACAAGGGAATACCCTCAACCAAGGATATTCCAGACTAAAAATTTAAAGGGCATAAAAAAAATATAAGGGAACATGGAATTTTGTAGGGATACACGGTGTGTCCATCTATCCTCTAGTCTTCATGTGTGATAAATCCACAAAAAATATGTAAAATCTAAATATAAATAGCATGTGACTGAGGAATATGATGGGTATAGGTCACATGGAACCTGCCTATGTTGTATGCATGTTTCCCTGTGTCAACCCATGTCTGTGTATTAGTACATGGTGAGTCCGTTCCCATGTAATTATTTTAGGGACCTTATAGTGTCCAATGTACAAGTTGATCCATCAGGAAGGTGTCACAGATAATTTTTCGAAGTCATATGGAGTGTGTTGTTATTCGCCCTATGGAACCCTATCACTGCACATGGGGTCCCATATGGAATTCCTCACCGAGTTACATGCCTTGTAACATAGGATTTTCCATAACCCAAGGTTCTTCCTATGCATTGTTCATCACATCTCAAAAGTCATAAATATCACCAAAACTACTGGATTCTGTGTCTATCGAACCCTACTATCATTGAAAGATGGGATTCATGTCATAAATCATTTCATAAATCCACCAACTAAATCCTTTTGTAGATTCATTGTGTTTCATTTGGAAAAAATAAAGAACTCCCAATTTGGTCTCATTCTCCTTCAATCCATACAACATCATTAATAGTTCCCAAAATGATACCTCCATCACAATTCGTACCATTGTAATCAATCTATTTCACTGAATAACAGTTACACAATGATCAAATACTAGACATTGGTCAAACTACTAGCTAATGAAAATACCAATGATTATTGAATTAACCAATGTGGTCACAATCCATAATCAATGAAATGTGAGGAAAAAATATTTTCATTTATTCATTCATCCTTGATTCTTTGTCATAGAAGAAGAAAAATGATGAAGAATAAATCACTATAGATATATATAATCAATTAAATCTAAATCTACCAATGTTACATGTATCAATTTTATTCATTGAATTGATATAAATTCATATGGGACTAGAAAACAAGACCTAAAGAACAAGACAACATCGTACCTAGAAATTGGATCAATCATTGTTGAAGAATTTTTATTCTGTACGACCGCTGATGAGATGCATGAATCATATTGGCACTACGTTCCTGGATTGAGTCCCATTATATCATGATTCTCTAATAAATTTCTCTAACGGTTGTCCAGATCATTATGATTTGGGTGGATAATCCTGATCAAATCCAAAAAATTGTATAATTATAGGAGAATTTAGTCACTGCATAAAAAAATAAAAAAAATTAATAAATAAATTTTTCTTCTTTATTTACACTCATGATTACATTTTCAAAAATGTTTCGTGCCAATTTTTTTTATTTTATATTTGGAAACACCCATGGTATGAACACAATTATTCCATCAGATTTCATAGCTGGGCCCTCATTCAGCAGTTAGATATATTTTTTAGAAAACAAGTGTGTCTGTGTTATATAATATATATAATATATTTCAATCATTTATTATGGGAACATTGGGCCTAATAATCACATGTCATCTTATATCTTATTAAAAAAACAATTCATATATTTTATAAAAATATTACATGTACAATCATTATAATTAAATTAACCATACCTTTGGGTTTTATTCAGGAATAAGAAAATACTACTCAAAATGATGAGGGTATTGGGCCTGATTTCGGGTATCCCACTCTCAGGTGCTCTATTGAAGATTCATATGTTGTCATCAGACACACACTAGCGTAATGAATCTTTCATGAAATTTCCACTCATGCCAATTCTCAACCATTAATAGGTAAAATAAATTATTCATGTTTCATAGTTGAGGATGTATGTACCCAGAAACCCTGGTTTCTAACTCCTGACACACCAATTCAATCTCCAAAAAGGGTAGGTCTAGAAACATATACTCAGTATCTAGTTTCCCACAAATCAATTTTTTAAAATAACATGATATTTTTTCAAGTTAAATCTCCATTATTTTCATACTGACCTCATTCATGTACCTAATATCCCTTATACCCTATGGAAAAATTTATAAAACATTGGTAATCACATAAAGATCAATAAGGGATATAAAAGATAGAAAAATAATAGTTTAGTGAAAAAAATGAAGGAAATTTCTAAAAAAACATACCATTTTATTTCTAAAGGGAAATAATTTTAAAATGATCCTCATCAAACCATTTTTAAAATTACAACATTTTCTGGAAAACTCATCATAATGAATAGAAATTTTATTTTGGAAAACTAAGACCCAATTTTAAATATCACTCTTACAAATGGAGTAACCAATAAGGCCATATTCTAACTATGTAGTACATAATCCTTTGGAAGTTATAACATAACCACCCCTCCTTAGTATATCATAGAACCACCCATCATTTGTTAAAAATGTAAAAACTATCCTTGGTTTGTTAAATAAACAACCATAATAATTAAAAATTCCAACTAATAATATGAAAATCATAAAACATGAGATCTCTCAACAACAAAAATTCTTAATGAAATATCATTTTCTTAAATTATGTATTCTTAAAAAAACTGCAGACATACAAGGAAAAAAAATTTCAATGAAAATAAACAAATAAACATGTATAAGATGACTCGATCAATTAATTATTCATGATGGTGGTGAAATATTCTCTAGCTATATATATAACAAAACATTCCTTCATCATTTTGAACAATTTTTTGAAGTATGTCTTGAAATGAGGGTTTATAAAATAAGTCCCTTAGTATGAGTGTGGCTCGTTACATACATTTTTATAATCCTTAATGAATTTTTTTTTAATTATATGCATAATTAAATAAATTTTTCATGTATATTATTGATTTTATATAACATTTTATGTTTTTATAAAAAATACTTAATTATTTTAGTCCACATAATATGCTTTGATGATACTTGGTTCATGATTCCAAAATGGGACTGGTGTGTTGAAAATGTTAAAAAATGTCCTGATTCTACATTATCTTGAATAATAATAATTAAATAATTATATGTTTTATAAATATTATATAATTTTAAACCATTCCATAAGTGATTTATATGAAAAGTGAAACACATAACAATCATATAGATGATAGGCCATATGTATGACTGAGTAACATTTAAATTTGTATATTCTCATTAATGAATGAAGGTGAGTATAGTTTTATAATTCAAAAAATATAATAATATGAAATTAGTAATATTAATTCATTAAATAGACTTATATATATATTATTCATTCCATACGGTAGTGAAAAATCAATCACATCACGTTGTGGAGGTTGTTGTGCGCAAGTACACACGAACAATGTTATCATTTTCCTGTTAAAGAAATGAATGAAGGTAAATGATATATTTTTTTTCTGTGTGTTAAACATTTTATCAAAGTAATATATAAATATTATTTCCATAATTTCCATATTTTTAATATATAGATTGATGGAAAATGTATTACACTCGTTCGATAGGCCATAGACCCCCATACACATGAATGGTGATTTATTTTCACATTTTATGGAATTATAGATGAATATATCTCAAAAAACTAACATAATAATATATCATTATACATAGGATACATTATTTATTTTTTATCCTTGTTTATGACTATATGAATGAATTTTATGTGGAAATAAAACAAAAAAGTTAACTTGAAACCTATACCTCTTATTTTGAAAAACATAATTTCTTAACACCTTATTCCTATAAGTTTTTTATTCCAAAAAAATAATTCAATGAAGTTTAGAGGTATTATAATATTGGATTTGGGAATGGATTGGAAGAACAAAATATTTTTTAATTTGTAAATAAATGAGAAGAAGTGTTGTCCTTTTATAAGATAGAGGAGGGGCACCAATGCTATTTCTCAAAATATTAAATTAATAAAATTTATTATTAAATTAAAATTGTTTAAATTATAGTAATTAAACTGATAAATTTATTTGGGGATGATGCAACTTCATCAAATATAAATTTTCCATGTTTCAGCTGTATTAACTGTCAAATAATTTGGTTTTTTCCCTTTTGTAACATTATTAACTCTTATCGTGACAAAATTAATTTGGATTATTTAATTGTTATTATAATACAACAAAAATAAAAATGAACCATAAATGGATAATGAATGATATTATAAAGATTATTTTAATCATTTTTCTAAATCTTATATTTTTAGGAAATTTCTATCTCAAAATAATTTTTCATATTATAAAATATCCATAATGTCAATTTTGATAACTACTCCTTAATTTGACATTAATAGTATTATAATGATAGTTCGAATTCAAATAATTTTTATTATAAAGAAAAAATGTCGAGGTAATCTAAAAAATTATTTTTTCACATTAATTTTCAATAATATATATATATTAATATTTTTAATACCATTTATTATAATTTTACTTTAATTAAAGAATTACTTCATGAGTATTGTGAAAGAATTTAAAGTAATTATATTTTCACTAAATATTAAAAAAAATATAACTGCTGAAGATAATCTATTTATATTTTAATATAATATTTATAATCATATATATAATTAGGATCAAACCTCATTAAAAATATCACACTTATTAAATACTAGAGTGTGACATTTTGAACATTTTATTAAATAAAATATTATAAAAGTTTTAATATTATCAATGTTTTCCCAAATTGTAAAAAATTATAACTCAAGATTATTATGGTCTATATATACTCATAAAATAAGATTTTTGTAACTATATTGTCCATTTATTGCTACTGAGAAATTTATTTTTAACAAAAATGACACGATTTACCCAATATAGTGGTAAATAAAATTATCAAGATTAATATTCATATTGAAGAAATTATATGGGATATACATAATAAAATTTATAACTAGTGATTCTGAATATGGAATCCATTTCTAATGAAATTAAAAATTCATAATTTTCTTAACATAATTTTAATTTTGATTGGAAAATGAAACGAAAACTATTTTTTTTTCAGAGAAATTCATTTCTAAAAATAATTTTTTTATACCAAATTAATGTATTAAATCCATTTAAAATAACATGAATATATTATTTTATATAATATTTAATTTATAAAAATGTAAAACTAATCCATAACATAATTTTATCTTTACATAATTAAAATACACATTTTCATAAAAACAGTTTTTCATCTAATCCTTAAAAATCAGTTATTTTTAAAAAATTCTAAAATTTAATCCTAGGATAATTTTGAAATTATTGATTGAAAAAACTGAAATTCATTTTTTAAAATATTTTTTCTAAAATAGCATTATATTTATTATAATAATCAGTTAAGAATATCAATAATAATTATTTAAGAATGATGTTGGAAAACATGTATGCTATTGAAATTTTTGTTTTCTCTTAAAAAACATTGGATATTAAATGTTTTGTAATCCATATCATTTTTTATCTCCAAATGAATAACTATAGACCACTTTTACTACGCTAGATTTTTTAAATTTTAATCTTATATATTATTTAATTTCATTTCATTATACTAAAAATATGATCATTTTACACAATATTGACATATCCTAATTCAATTAATTTCTTTATATTTTCATTTTAAATAAATATCATTTATTAATTCTTAGTGGTATATAATAAATATTCCATCATACAATGAAGATTATATTTTGTTATTTGAATTTCAAATATAATGAATAAAATATTTACTTTTATGGATGTGAGAATGATTAATATCAACATCATCAGACACTATTTCTCATTGAGGTAATCTTCACAACTAAATATAATATAGAATAATTTATAATATAAAACTATTTCATGACAGCTACCATCCAAGATTTAATTTGTAGGAATTTTTCTTCTAGCGTTGTCTAAGGAATGTTATTTACAATATTAATTATTCCCATAACAAGCCCATTTTATTGAGAGGTTTTCAAAATATAAAAAATATTATTTATCCCATTTTTTAATTAATCCAATCCATGTCAATTTGATAACAATATACCATGTTTTTTCCCAAATTATGAGTTTTTTTAATCACATTTTATTAATATACTTTAAATCATGTAATGTTGTAAAGCATAAAAAATATTATATATATATATATATATCCATTATTCATTCAAAACTAAAAAATAAAAAATATTATTTCATTAATAACCTCTTTACATTAATATACAACGGTGATACTGATATACAAAAAAAACATGTACTGATTCTAACAACCCTTTTGATTTCTCTCTGTTAAATTTTTTTATCATCAAAATTATATTCCATTTTTAAAAACTTCTCACATAAGTTTATTCTCAAATATGATCTTTGGGAAGTCACATGCACCTTCATGATTCACTAATTTTACAAGTATATTTTAGCTTCTGTGTCCATTCCATTTGTAAAAAAATTATTCTCATCATCATTATATATAAATAAGATGTCCATTTCTCACCTAATGAGGTATGTATTCATTTTTATTATTTCCTATTAAAGTAAATTCCGTTACCTAATCCATTGATAGTATGCTTATTTTGGGAATACATTATCCCATGTCTGGAATAATATAAATCCATTAAATTTCATTCATTTTGGCAGATGTTTCCTTTTAAACACTAACTAGGAAATATTATTTATATTAATTATTAATGTTTATACCCTATTTTCAATTTTGGGTGTTATAGAGATTGATTTTTAAAGTTTTGGTTTTTAAGCATAGGTTCACATTTGGGGCATAGTTAGTTGAAACTATGCAATAGTCGTGCGATCTATATCTAGTTTAGTACCAAGATAAATTACATGGTTGGAAAAAAAGGTTTACAAACTCTATGGTCGGCCCATATGAGGGGCACTAGTGACCTATTGAGGGGTCCATGGATGGAAGATTATTTGGCCAACCATGCGTCCAAATCATTTATAGTGCCTATGATTTAAAAAATGAAAAAAGATTAATATAATCATTGTTATTATAATTTTTATGAATATTATGATGAAGATGATGGGGATTATTATTTTCATTATTGTATTATTATAATTAATATTATAATTATTATTATTATTAAATCGTTAATAGGTTCTTCCCACTCCTTTATGTGAAACAACCACATCCCTCTTTCATATGTGTGTGGCTGAGCCCCATCCCCCATTTCTTGGGTCCTTCAAATGCACTACCTCCCCCTCTCCTTTCAATTCTATATTTTTCCTATTTAATTATGATGTCATGTCTAGTAAGCTTATACTCACCACTTCCTTTATCATTCTTTTATTTTTTATGGTTACATTACCTCTAGTGCGGTTCACATTCAGTGGACAATCCCTATCCTAACATTTGTATTCGTTATGACTTTATCCTAGAGGATTGGGTTTTGGGTCTTGATTACTAATAGATATATCTATAACCATTGATGGAAGTGTATTTTCCTTTATATTGGCATATATTTTTTTTGATTTTTTATTCACTTCCTCTATTTTAATTATTTTATTTTTCTATTATTTTATGTTAATGTAACTCTTCTGGGGTTATTGTATCGCCATTCATGAATAAAACTTTCAAACATATTCATGGGTAAGGAATACACATATAAATACCTTCCCTATAAATATTCCCTAAGGATAAGAGAATATCTATATAGTAACTATATATATACAGATATATATATGTGTGTGTGTGTGTGTTTAGGAGTAATAGGAGGGTTGCATTGGCTTCTATGGATCTCTTTGAAGATGATTGTAGTTTTTATCATCAAGGAATGTATGTTTTGAGATAGGTTCCCTATGTACCAGACATTTATTTTCAATCCATTATTTTGTGCTTACTTATCCACGTGATTAAATTTTATTATTAATAAAATATAATATAAGAAATTATTTTGGTGATTGAGAAAATTATTTGAATTTTTTATGAATTCATATGTGTCATTTAGGATTCCATATCTTAAATCATATTCTGAAGGTTATTAAAAATTGAATCAAAATAAGATATTGAATTTATTTTCTACATGGTTTTAAAAGATGAATTTTAATAATAAAGGTTATTTTTAGATGATTAATTTTTATTTTAGATTCTAAGGCTCAATTTATACCTTCGATTGTCTTCGTGAAAATATGGTCATCCATGGATACTCTCCACTCTGTAGGGAATACACATGGATGTTGTTGGAAGGTGGGTCTTATCACATAAGGTTCATTTCTATGAGTTCATACGTGCTTCCTCAACTCATATACTGCATAGAAATGGGATCATAGATATCTTAGTGAGAGTCGAGAGAAGGATTCTATTTAGTCAGGATTAGATAGACTAGATCCCTATAGTGTAGTCATGTGTGTTGTTCCACTGATGATTTGATTTGAGAGAATCTGAGTAGGTTATTAATATTGTATCACATCGATAGGTAAATATATGGATTCCAAAATGATTATGACTAGGGTATCTTCACATTGTGTATAGTTATATCTATTGATGATTTTTTGACATGTATTATTTTTTCCTAATTTTTTGATGTTTTCATAATATCATTTAATGTTTTATTCTTCAAATTGAAACCTATAAAATATAAACTATGATTTTTTGGCTTAGATATTTTTCTTTTAAATGTATATTAATTATATGTATGATATATTAAATGGGTTTTATATAGTCTTTTATTACATGGGAAATGTTTTTCAAATAATAAAGGAAAATGAGTTTTTTGAATCATTAAAATGATAATTACTTTATAAAGGAATATGGTGTATATAATAAGGGGATTTATTATATGTTTTAAAACTCACACCTATGTTCCTTGTAAATTTTTCATTTTTAGTTTTTAACCAGTTCTTTTTTCACATGGAGAGAGTGTAGTCATATGGGTGGAAGTGACCCACATTGACACATGGTGGTACACGATGCTGTTTATTTTTTTTCCTCACTTCTAGTCTTCCATTTTGGTTATAAATGTTTCTTTGGGGTTCTCCAATATCAGTTTCTACTGATGGAAACTAGGAAAATCCACATGTGGTGGTTTATCTCAATGAAACCACATCCACCATCTGATTAGGGATAATCTGTTACAACTGCCTGACTGGGGGAAGTAAAAACCTAGCATCTGCTTGGGGGTCAAACCAAGAATTATTTTTTTTCAATCCCCTTCCTGTTTATTTTTATTTATTTTTCTTATCTCATTTCATTTCATTCTTGTAGTTTTAATGTGGTAGTACCTAGGAGCTTAACTCAAGGCTTCTAATGAAAAATAAATCAGCTTGTGTCTTTCCTTTTCTTTATTTTGTTTTCTACACAATATAAATTCTGTGTGCAATGTTTCCTGACATGATTTCGGATTAAAGGGGGTAGTAAATGTAGTATGTCTGGGGGAGGGATTCTAACTTATTTTTAGGAATTTTTTGTGTTCTTTCGTTTTTTTTTCATGTTGTTTTTTTTTGAAATTTTTTGTTTTCATTTTTCATTTTTTTGTATGTTTTTAGGAATATTAAGCTGAATCGAATACTTGGGAAAATTAAAACCATCTTGGTATTTTTGGAAAATTGTTTGACATTAATATTTTAGAATTTAAATGATTTCTTAATGGATTTTGTTTCTGATTTCTGATCTTTTCATTTGACGATGTTTGATTGACTGTGAAACTCATGTGCACTAGTGCTATCCAAATTGAAAATCTTGCCCAACCTGAGAGGTTTCTAAGCCTATTTTACGTCTTTATACATTTCCCTATTTCTTGACAGTCTTGAGAAATGATGTGTGATCCAGAACATTCTATTTTTCTCTTGTTCAAATCTTTTAAATTTCATTGAATGTGTCGAGTATGATTGAGGTGTCACGTTGAATGACCATTTTGCATTAAACACATATTTTGGCAGACCTTTACATCTGAATTTCATTAATCCCCCTGTATCCATGAAATACCTTGTTAGGAAGCCAAATTATAGGTCAATTATCCCCTACCAACCTTCCCTAGAAGTTAAATGCATGATTATTGTTGAACTCAAGTTTGGGGGAGGGAGAATATGGGTTGTATTTTTCTTTCCTGAAGAATATTTTTGAGCTGAATTGAAAGTGTTTCCATATTTACTACTTATTGGGTGGAAGAAATGTCAGGATGGAAAGATGGATGGGTATCCCAAAATATAATTACAGATATGGGTTGTGTGTTCACCAATATTTGATGACCCAAAGGTGCCTCTCTTTTCCTAAAAAACATGATTCTGAAGGGAAATCCAAATCTGAATTCATGCTGAAACAATGCTACAACTAGAGAAAAGAGGGATGAAAACCATTGATGCTAAAATTATATGTGTGAACTTCCCAATAGAAGAGGTGTTTGGAGGTGATTCATTTGTGACATGATTAAGGAGAATGCCATTCTTGAGCAAAACTGTTTTCATGCATTTACTACACATTAGAGCTTAACCCTCCTCATTATGCCTCAGATATTTTTATATTTTAAACCTACTAAACCTCAGACTTAGAACAACCCTTTAAAAGAAATCATGATTAAAACATTTTTGACTCTGTGATGTAGAGATATTAGGAGGATAACAAGCCCATGGATATCACACATGTTCCTGGGAATGAGAAAAACTCCATATTAAAATATCCTTGAGTGAATTGAGAAATATTTTTCCAGGGAGGTAAGTTCGAAATGAATGTGAGGATTGAAATGAGATTTAATGTATTCATATTATTTTTGAGTAGTTCTTATATTATTAACCATGTAAGAGTTATGATTTTGTTTTCTGAAATGATAATTGAGTTGTGTTGTCATTTATGTTTTGAGAAGTTTTTTTTTTACCATGGAATAGGATGATTGCCCAGGAGTGCAATGTTTATGTGTGAGGCAGTGATGAAGCTAAAATTTTCATATATTTTATTCTTTAATTCATTGTTTATAATCCCAACATAGTGTTATCGTATGGGTAATTGTCAATTTTTTAGGTTTTAGTGTTATTTTGGGCATAAATGCAAAAATAGGCCAAATTCTGCAATTTTAACAGATTGCTTTCACATGGGTATTTTGGTCATTTACCATTAAATATATCTCAAAATTTTATGATTAAAATTTTGGTTGAATCCTTATTTAATTTCCTTCATTTTTGTCCTCTGGTCGAGGGGCTGAATCGATCATCTAGTGGTTGTAAAAATTCAATAAAGATGAAGAATTTTCCAAGCGGACAGAATGGACCCCACTGACGTAACAGATGGATAACTCGGTGCACACACGTTCAAATGCATTTATTCCTTCTGGAAAGAAAATAGTATTTATTAGGGCGCGTCCATGTTGAATTTAAGGTCAAAATACCCTCATTAAGGCATTATGTGAATGCTCACAACATGAGGAAGATGAAAAGTCTCACCAGGAAGGAATGGTTCAATTGGGTAATAAATTAATAGCATAGTGAAAATTCATCCAAAATGGCTTAAATTTTGTGGAGAGATGCAGACTTTCATGTGGAACAACTTTTTTTAAGGAGGCAATATGTAAATCCACGGGTTGGAGGGCAATAATGTTACAGGAAGTTGAAGAATTAAAAATTCAGTGAGTCAAATGGGCAGTTAAAATGTCTTGGATTGAATCGATCATAAATCATACATACGATGGACAATAAATCTCATAATTGGAGGATTATTATGGAGATAATTATCTCACCTCATCTCCCTATAAATATGTATCCTCACCCCTTCTCAAATATTGGCACTTCTGTGTGGCCATTTTTTATTGTTTTTTAGTTTCTCTTCTTCTGTAGAATATTTATAATGTTTAATTTTATATTATTATTCTTCTTCATACATCATTCTTCCATTTTTACTTTTATTTGTTTCTCCCACCATATTCTCTTCTAACTCCATGAGAATGGGGAACTAACCTCGATGTTTGTTCAAGGGGGAGAATGGTGGATGATTGAGTTTCATTGTACTTAAATTTTAATCTCTTTATTTAATTCTAAAGATTTAGGTGGTGGTTAAATTGATTATGGTGTGCGATTGACCCATTTTATCTACCACATATAACTTCTTCTCATTAAACATTTAACTTTCCCTTCACTGTCTAATTCATTCATACGATGGAGTATGACTTGGGTAGTGATGGTCGGTAAAGAGATCTCCAAGTCGACTTTAGGAAGTGTATTTCCCCACATGCAGAGATCTCGATGTTGGGGAAATAAAATTTCGAATAAGAGGGTGTAGTGTGATAGATCTTGATCAATACATTGAATTGATATTGAAAATATTTTAATAAACATTGATATCAACCATTATGATCCCTCATGAACAAATGTCTTATTTCTTTTTTTTAACATCTTATTGTTTCCATTACATATATATATACATTCAAATTTTATGCATATTTCAAACTCATATTTATATTATTTATTAGTTAGGAAATAAATAGTGACAGTAGAATTTTTGTGTTGTCTATGTTGCCTCCTTGAGACTGACCCTGGGAGTTCACTATATTGCATTCTTAGGTAAATAATATTTTGATCTGGGATCTGCGACAAATTCCCGCACATCAGTTCTCTATCACCACAACTCATGATGAAACCTAAGTCACCAAGGGTAGTTGGGATTAAAATTTTATTATTTGGTGTTGGATTATACTATTACGGTTTTTTTAGATCAATGAGCTTGTGTATGTTGGTGGATGCCATTAGATGTGATATTATTCCACATGGTGAGCATACATAGTGAAAAGTACATATCGATCCGAAGTGACTTGTTCATAATGCATCAAATGTCTAGTACATGCTCATTGCATAGTCCACTAAACCATGTGGTATGGTTATTTAGTATAACAACTTCCCTATTTTAGTTATGTTGGTCATGGTGATCCATTGGTAGAATTTCTGTTATGATGGCTATAATTCAAAAATCAATTAATTTTAAAAAATTGAATTCATTGTTGATAAATAGTTCATAAAATTCAAAATAATTATTTTTTAATTGTATTATTTGATTCATAACAGATATAGAAGTATTTATTTTGATATAGAAGTGGATGTTTTGGATGTAATTTTATCTTGAGACACTGAAATAAGAATATGTATTTGGAAATGGAAGTTTGTATTTATTATGGTTTTTGGAAGTGGAAAATGAATATAATTAAAATAAGGGGAATTGAATAAAAAAATTGGTGATTTTTTATTACGTTACATTTCTAAAAGGCAGATTCTTTCCTTGTTTTGGGATATGGTTGTCTTTTTTACATAAGATAATTGATTTATTTTTTATGTTTTCTTGTTTTATGATACTGTTTTTTGGGTTGAAAATATTAATTGTTCATGTTATATTTCTTTGTTGATTTGGTTTTGTGATTTATATTGTTTATATTATATGAATTATATATACTAATTAAGATTATAAAGAGTCTCTTACATTCATTTGATCTATGTATAATATTAACATAATAGTAAATCTAAGATCATGTAAATCCTTTCATATCATCCATTGTAATTTGTCCTATTAGAGGCAGTGGAGTGGCTTGATGAAGTTGATAGTATCTTCAATATCATTGAAAATATAGATATTGTCAGGGTTCGACTTGTCTTGGGTATGTTTGAGGAACCAAAATTATACCATTGAAATGTTATCATTCCATACTCATTTTTTTGTTGGATGTAATGTGCGATGATCCAGACTACATTCAACTAAAGTGTAATTCTTTAGGATGTGATGGGGAAGATTGTGGTTTAGGTCGTAGACATTTGTTAAGGTTAAGAGATGGTGAAGTGGGTATGATGACTATTTAAATGAGTGGGTTTCCTTTTATACAGAATTATCAATCAATTAAAATGTAATGATATTTATGTGTGGTCACTTTATATAGATATGGGTAGACATTTTTTTTATTTTGGTAAATCCTAAGGTTTTCCCCCTTGGCTTTCAATAGTCTGATTTCATTGGATACTCCTAAATGTTTCCCAATCGGTGAGAAGTGAGAATCTGAGGAACATATAATGGACTAAAATCTATTATCATTAACAACATATTTTATAATGGACCAGTCACTCATTTACATCTAACATGTTTTATTTCAATCAAATACATATTGATTTAATTACTTTAGGTATTATTGACCATGTGCCTATTCATGATAGGAGAAGAACAAGTTTTAGTTGAGGTTCATCAGCTCCTCACTATAGTTAATCCGATGCTTCATGAAATATGGGTTCCAATGATAAGAATCATATCAAATATGTTTACACATTGAATTATTTTTCATCATTTGTTGATTTTCATCTATCATGTTGCCAATATCATTGGAGGGGATACCATTAATGTTATCCCATGTGGTGGTTTTCTGTAATTGGGATCCTTTCGCTCTGGGATTATTATAGGTCTCTTTCCTAATGTTTATTTGATTATTCCATGTCGATTACCAATTTTATATTTTATTTATTTTTTAAAAAAGGATTTATATTCGAGTGAATATCATTTTTAGATTCATCCATTTTATATATATTATAAATCACGATTTTCTTCGGTGATCAACATTAATTTATTTTTTTGGATACCCCATGTGATGGGGAGGGGTCATAGATCTCATTATTTAGGATTTCTAAAATGTTGGGGAGAGCCACCTTTTATATCATATTATTCAGGTTTTATGTAGAATTTTTTGGAAGTGATATATGTCATTGAAATATTAGACCAGGGTGATAGTTTTCTTTATTTCTAGGATTAGTTTAGAGGGTTTTATAGATTTCTGATTTAGTCTTGGAGTTTTATAATATAAGCTTTTCTTGAATTTTACACCGACCAAGTTCTTCATTTAGAATGGGTGACTTTCTTGAGATAGAATGTTTCATGATTGGCAGAACTATCATATCCAAACCATGAAATATTAAATATTTTATTTATTTAAATATTTTTAGACTCTTCTTTTGTTCAAAGACAATTGGTTAGTAATTTAAATATTTTGTGTTTTTAGCATAGGCACATAATTTGTGCATAGTTAGCATAATTTGTTCACTTCCAATGAAGAATTTTTATATATTATGAAATATTTGAATATCATGTTCCACATATTGGTTTCCAAATAGTGTGGGAAACCTAAGAGAGCTTCTATAGAGACCTAGTGTCGGGGAACATTGTTTGAAAATGGATTGTCCAAACATGCAGTTGAACCTTGTGCATTTCCCTTGCATTAATAAAAGAATTACAGATTTAATTATATAATGATGATTATTATTATTATTATAGTTATTATTATAATTATATAATTGTTTTTATTACATTATTATTATTATTAATTTTTAAGGGGATTCTCTACCCTCCCTTACATATGAAATCCCAATTCCCTTACCCCTCTCATGATCTCATGGCTAATACCCCTCATCCCTTGTTACAATCCCTCACATGCATGGATTTTCCATGAAACTCCCTCTGGTTGTTGTTTTCCCCCACATTTCAAGTGGATACTTCTTAGGTATGCTTCTACTATTTTATTGTCTATATGTTTTATTTATTTGGTTTTCATTACATCCGGTGTGGTGCAGAGGGCCTCGATTAACCCTAACCCTAAATGAATATTTTTTTGTTTATTGGATCTTACAGTTCATGGGTCTTGGTTTTGTTTATCTCTATCCCCAACCATTGAAAATAGTATATTTTCCTTGTATTTCAGTTTAGTTTTATTCTATTATTATTCATTTATTCAAATTTTTAATGGGGTTTTTTTATTCATCAAAACCTAATATTATTATAGTGCATTTTAGATCACCAATTTTGAAGCGGAATTTTGAATATATGAATGGGTAATGATTATTATTCAAAAATTCCATTATTGTACATATTCTCTCATGGATAAGGGAATATATAAATTGCAGATAAGGGTATGAATATATATGTATTCATCTGTGTGTAAGAATAAAAAGAGTGAGTATCATTCTTAATTGGAGTTATTTGATGTTTGTTTGATTTTTTATCGTCAAAAGAAGCATGTTATGAGGTAGGTTCCCTATTTCAAAGTCTTCAATTTGGAACCAATGAATTATTTATAATATAAGCACTTTTTAAATTTTATTATGAAGTATATATAATATACTAAAATCATACTATTATTAGAATAAGTCTCTTCCATGTTTTGTATGTGTTTCATCATGTTGTCCTTCTATTAAATCATGTTTCCATGTTTGGTTAAAATAGAATGAACCATGTATTTTTGAGTTATTTCCCACCATTTCATAAAAAATGAAATCAATTTATAAAGTGGATATCCAAATGTTTTGTTCTTTATTCAAATGTTATGTACTATTTCAACCCATTGAATGTTTTCTTTAAAAGAGGTAACATTTATTTATTCTTTCAATTCTAGGGTGAATTCACAGAGATGGTGTTAGGGGTGGGCCTTAACATGAATGACAGATTTAATTATCTTTCTTATTTCATTATAAACTCCCATACTTATATCTCCATTAAATCGTTTGAGTTATAGTTATTGTTGGGAGATGGTTTCTATTTATTATCTATTAGATGGACTAGATCCCCATTGAGTAGTCATGTGGGTTGTGTCCCTGGCGATTCTTGTTGAGAGCATCTGTGTTCATTATTGAAATTAGATTGCACTGATAGAACGTTAGATAGATTCTGAACCATGTTTTAATAGCTTATCTTTGAATAGTTTATAGTTATATACCATGACAATTTTGTCACATATATCCCATTTTCCATCATTTTTCATTGTATTAAAAAATATATTTAAACTGTAATGATTATTCCAGAAACACATTCTTTAGAAATCTTTTTATATTTTTCTTAGTTTTACATTAAAATGATTCTTTTCTATATATATCATTAATAAATGTTTTTATATAATTTATTTTTTCATTTAGAGACAATTTCATGAAAAATAATGGTTAATCGATATTTTAAATTATTAAGATGTTTGTTTTTTTGAGATGGGAATGAAATCCATTTTTTAAATATATTTATTTAAATTTGGAATGATTTACATTTCAGAATAATTGTATGGAAAATGGAGTAGATCATTTGAGAAAAACTATTGAGTTTTAATAATATTTAATATATTTCTTTTAATTTTCTAGTTACATTTTTTACCTTTCTATGGTGTTCTCATGGAGAGTGTATCGTAATATGGTTAGAGGTGGCCTATGATGTTATATGGAGGTATATGAAGTCGTTTATTTCTTTTCAAGATGCTAGTGTAAATTTTTTTCATCTATTTATTATTATATATGTCATTTTTTGTAAAAATTGTTCTCATCATTAATTTATAAGATTCCCAATAATAGATTCCAGTATGGGAGGATCTGGAACAACTCTTGGGCCTTGTTGCGGGCCATCATGGTTGACCAGTTTATGGTCAACCCACGTGGGTTCATGAAACATTCATTCATTAGCCCATCCTCCAAAATGTTCCCCTCATAGATTGAAAATAGTGTAATGGTGATAATTATTTCCCAAGTATTACTACAAGTAATCCCTCTGTTGGTTACTTACACCATGGTCATTAAAAAGATAACACATATTAGATTAATTACCCTCATATAAAAGAAATGTTGGATCGGGATATATGATATAAAACAAAAACAAAAATCCCCATGAAAAGAATATAAACATAAAATTAACCATAATTAATTAAAAAAATATATAATGAAGGATTACAAGTAAAAAATCATTTGAAACCCCTTAGTAGCTACTTAACAAAATTTCCAACATGGAATCTAGTAATGACCAAAAATGTCCCTAATGTAATCCTATAAACCTAAAAACAATTATATATATATATATGATGGGTGATAATACATTAATGAGTTTAGATATCATACTAATTCACTTGTGAAAAAACATTAGAACTAATAACACATAAAAATGTCAACTAAGGAATGAAATCATCACTAAATAACACTCAAAAATTACATATCCATGTATAGTAAAATAATAAAAATAATGTTAATAAATGGTTACCCCTCAACATTTTTTAGTTATGTTCTTATTTAATGACCCAAATATCAAACCTCACAAAGTTATTATATCTTTTTAATAGTTTTCCTTCCTGAAGACACAAGGGGAATCATACAACATCACAAATGAAGACACATGGTACGTCCCATCATTTCTCACCCAAATTCATGTTGGATATAGTACCAAATCTCACACTGAGACACCTCAACCATCACATCACATCTCACCCAAAGACTCATATTCCATCACATCTGATCCTAGCCTCTACCATAACTAGAATAAAGGATTATCATAGTCATGAAGGAAATAAACCTCACAGCCTCCTCCAACCATGAAAACCCCCCTTACGTACCATATAATACTATCATCATGTATAAAAAAAAGTTAACTTCAATGATCAGTCCATAAAATCCTATCAACATAAAACATTCTAAGAAGAGAGAACAAAGAATATGGGGAGATAATCATTATTCTAACAAAGGATATGTTCGAAAAAAAACCATTATGAAATGTTGTTACGGGAACCTAGTGTTAATTTTTGGTGAGGGAATATAGATGAAAAAATGATAAAAATATATAATAGTCCTTGGCATAAAAAAACCAATCAGGTGTTGATAAGAATACCATCCAATTTGAAAAATTAACATAGATTCCAAAAAAAATCTTCCCTTTCACACCAATCCCCAAATTCAAAACTCCATAGAAGCATACCAAACCCACAAGCCACAAGCCTCATTCAAATTTTTGTATTTTAATTTAATTTTTAGATCACAACATTTCAAAAACTAATTTATCAATAACATTCATTTCATATTAAAAATAATAATCAACCAAACATTCCACTATAAGTCTTGAATTCACATTCCATTTGAACCAAATGGTCATTTTTTATTGTTTCTAAAAAATATTTTTATTCATATTCAATATACATTGGTTATGAATGATTTAATAAAATGACAAATAATAGTCTATTAATAATATTAATTTTTTTATTATGAATTAGTTTTAGAAGTACGAAATTTTGTAGTCTACTTTTCTTTGTTCGAAAAACATATTAACAATGTCATGAAATTATTAATTGTTCATTCATATTTCCAATATAAATATCTATTCATGATACATGGTAATGTTTATCTATGGGGGATTGCATGAAGTTGTATTACAAATGATGTTATTGGGATAGAATATTTTTAATTTTTAGATACATTGAATAGAGTTGATTAAATGAATATGTTTCTTAAGGCATGATTGGTACATACATTACCGAATAAACATTACATATGATGAAATTATAAGAAAAATCAGAAAGGTAATGTTGAGGATCAGATGAATCAGAACTACTATTTATGGTCTTGAATAAAAGTATATTTGAGTTATTTAAAAACACTAAGGTACAAAAAAATTTTGTTTTTTGGTAAAAAAACCCAAATGGAGTTCATATAAGAGGTAATGTTGAAATTGAATGGTTATGGAATTTTTATACATGAATTCTTTAAACAATTGTCTACAAATTAACCTCATCAATCAAACAGTACTAGATAAACTATCTATAAACATGTTTCCAGGGAGATAATTGAGATTTCATTTACCACATGTTTCTAAAGTATAGTGGTTCAAATAACCAGTAAGTGTTTAGTTACTAAGAGGTTAAAGTTAGTAGATGAATATACTTAATAAATAAAATGTAGTGAAAAACATCAATCATTCAAAATGTATATCATTGGAAAACATTTTATTATAGAGTATGCCTATTTTCATTATATGTGAATTAAATAAATTGGAGTATTATTAAATGATTGAAAGAAAAAAAATTGTTGAAAATTATTTCAATGAAAGTGAAGTGTTTTGATTTTTAAAAAATTTAATCCATCATCTTCAGTGAAAAGGACCATTTAACAATGTTTTTTTCATAAATATGATATAAAAAAAGTATCAAATAGATAGAGAAATATTATAATGTAGTAATAAATTATTTAGTAAAATGTTTTATAAATGTTTTAAGTTTTGTAGAATTCATCAATACTCCCAAATAATATAAAACAGTTTAGAATAACATAACGAAGTTCCACTGAGAATGAAATTCATGTGTATAATTTTAGCGTGAGGGAAAATGATATAATTTTCCCACAATTACCACTTCTGTAAAAACTATAAAAATGGATTAAAATTAAATTATACATAATAGTTATTATACATAAAAATGTTTATACACAATAGAATTAATGTCAAAAGTGAATTCTCAATCAATAAGAGTTTAAATTTTAAGAATTCAAGAAAATGGTTCTAATTAGAGTGATATATTGACATTATTATTTATATATGTACAAAAAATATTATAATAAATTTTAGAATATATAATTGAGGAGTATATTTTTCATTAATCAAACATATCATGTGTTATAAAAATGTTCTGATCTTTGTGAGGTGAACATGAATAAATGTTTCTAGAGGTAAGAAGAGCTCACCATTCATATTTTATCAGTTGGAGGAATGAAATTAACATTATCGAAAAAAATTTAGAGAAAAATTCCCAATGTTTCATAATTTTATGTGGATGAGTTTTTTTTAAAAACAATGTTAATTTATTTGATCTTGTATAATTATACCTATCATGATATAGAAGCTGTCTAATAGGGCTTATATCAATATTATATTAAATTATTTCTAATATTTAATTTTCATGTACATATGAGAGTGGAAATTAATGGTATATGGGTTCATACACTAAGCATAAACCATATAAATATTATGTTCTATTTTTACATACTAATTTTTCATGCTTGTGATATTGTTACAAATATTGATAAGTATAATAACACTAACAAGTTTTGGGGTTAATTTTGATAAAGCTATAAATTTATAAAAAATATAACTAATTAAAAACCTCCACTATTTTTTCATTAAAATAATTATGATATTCAATTGTTATTAATGTGATGGTTTTCACATTAATACTTATCGTTGAAAATCAAAACAAATTAAATAGTAGAGGAATTTTAATCTTGAATAGAAAAAATTAGTGTTGTTAAAAACAATAATGAGACAATAACTTCTAACATATGTCTTGGAGGGTATTTTTGAAGAAATAATTAGATTTCCACCTGTTGGTAATGATGGTCGCATGAATATTTTTGAAAAAAGGAATATAGAGTACCATGGGAAAACTATATATTCTAATATTATATATATATATTAGAAAATTTATTCTTGATGATGATGTGTCTCAAATTATATGATGAATCATGGGGAAAACTCCACATTATATTCAAGGTAAACAACAATGTGAAAGAATAAATGAAAAAAAATTAGCATAGAATGTTTGAGGACATTAGAATAAGAAACGAATGTTATATTGATTAATATATTACTAGAGATAATGAAGATGTTTAAAATGTTATTGTTTTGTATATATATCATAAGAGTCTATAATTTTTAGAAAACTCATGGGAATCATTCCATATAGGATTGAGTATAAATTCTCAATATTAGAGGTTGATTATTAATTATCTCCAAAAAAATTCATAAGATTCATGTTTCTTATGAATTGATAAAATAGAAAGAAATTAAAAATAAGGGAAATGATGAAATAGATTTTAAATAATGAGTTGTCTGAAAATCCAAAATAATTTTAATTTTTAACACATTTACTAATAAGATAATTGTGATGATAAAATTAATGAAAAAATCATGTCTCTTATCTAAAAAATTAACATAGGGTATAGTAATATATGAACGAAATATACCACTTAAATGTATCATGTGTCGAATAATTGGACATTTTATAATCAATTTAAAAAAATTAGATCACATAAATATCATACTTTTGATGAAAAAAGTGGGATATTTTAAAAAAAATTATGGAATATAACAAATCCAATAGTTGTAAGAAAAAAATCAACAGAAATATAATAATTATGATGGGTAATAATGTTGAGTCTAACTCTATGAACATCAAATAGTCATAAGTTGAATTTTTATAAAAATTCAGAACTATCTATAATAATTTTTGTAAAAGGGATTATTTTTCATTTATTGAATAAGAAGACGGAGCTGAAGACACTTTTTAGAGAGTATCTTCTCTTATCTTTAAAAGTGTCTTGTGTTGAGAAATTTCAAAAACACAAGTTAGAAATTAGAATAATAATGAATGTGGGTGAGAGGATTTTTGATGGATGGTGATATATTCATAAAAAGGATTATGCATACATTGGATAAAATAATAACCTCATGTTATAATTTAAAAAAAATATTGAATGATGGTTGATGATATTTCTATTAATTATTTAGTTTAGGATAATGAATTTTGTAGAAGAAAATCACAACATCATGAGGTTTAATGTACCATAAAAAGTTGAATAAAAATTTGAACAAGGCCTTAGAGGTAAAATATAATATCATGCAAAAAATAAATATCACAACAATTATGAGGAGAATTCATAACCCACCAAATGTAAAAGTTTATCAGATTTTACAGACTATGTTGGTTTTTTGAAATATGTTCTGAAAGTTTGGATTGAGATTGGATTTATAAAATTGAAAAATATTTTCTGTAAAAATAAAATTTAACACATCCCCATGTCAGGAAAAATGATGAACAAAAAAATATGAAACTCAAGAATTTATCTCTATGTAAATATAATACTCATTCGAAAAAAACATAATTTGATACTTTTTGCTGGTGTTGTGGAATCGAGAAGAACTATTCTTATAAAAATTGGCATTATATTCCTATCACCGAAATGAGCCAAAAACGGATAAGGTATTATAGTCGATGAATGTTAAATAGAATTTATAAGATGCATGATAATGGAATGTAAAAAATAAATTTGTTATGGAAGCTTAAATAAAAATTTAGTTTGGTGTTTTGAGGATTATTGCGAAGGATATTACAAACCGTATCACTTATCTAACAAATTAATAACAACTAATATAGTATGAATTTATTATTCCTAAAAATAAAAAAAGTCAGTAAGAACATAGTTGAGTAATATGTATTTATTGTTGATGACAACCAAAATAATGAAAAAGAGAAAACTATGGATTCCTGATAGTGGTTTCTCCAAACATGTGATGGGTGATATAAAAAACATAAATATTTTTAGAATCATGATGTTGGATTACTTATTTATATAAATTAATAGTTCTGTAAAAATAATATGAATTATAACAAGTGTGAAACTAATATATAAGGATGTTTTTTAAATATATGGTCTCAAACACAACCTAATAATTGTTAAAAATCATTTTCATGATGGAAATGAAGTGATTTTCACAAATTATTTATAAATTATTATAAGTGTAATAGATGGAAATTTATTCATCATAAGTGAATAAAAAAAAGTTAATTATGTTTCAAAAATTATAACATTCTAACTCATGTATTTAGAGAACTAATGATGTGTAGTTTTGGAATCATAGACAAAGGAACCTTGGTTGTAAATTTATAATCAAACTCTACAAATTAGATTTTGAATCAATGATTATATCATTAGATAGAATATAATAAGATTTTTTTACAATACTTAAGAAAGTGAATGTTTATTTGTAGAATCCATAAGAAATTTTAAATTCAATCAATAAGACATTTGAGTTTATTCATTCTTATTTAAATTTATTTATTAGTCGTAGATAAAAAATATATATTTTGGCATTACTAATATTATTGATAATTTTTAGCAGAAGAAAATATTATATTTTAAAATAATAAATAAAAATATTTGAAATGATTATATCTTTTTAAAGATATGTATAGAGCTACTAGGTTTTTTATATATTGAAACCGATTATAGATAATGGAAAGAAGATTACATGTAATGGCTTCATATATTATATGAAGAAACATGTGATTAAAAATAAGTATACATCCCCTAGATCCCTTGATCAGAAATATATGAATATTCAAAAAAATATATTTAGTGTAATTTGGAATATTTATATATCTATAATATGAAATTTATATTTTTTCTAAAGATAAGATTTTAGTACATCTACAAATGTTTAGAAAAAATATTTTTTGCAGTTAGAATTTGACAGGACTACCAATAAAATGTGGTATAGAAAAAAATATAAGTGAGGTATTTCAAGGTCTTTGGATGTATATGTTTAAAAAAGATAAAAAAATATATGTATTGGAAAATCTGATGAAATCTGAAGATATAATTTTTTTAGAATAATCACCCAACATTAGATGTTATAAATAATTTACAAAATGGTTACAAATGTTGGTGTATTCCTTCAATGTGAATATTGTGGAAAAATCATATTATTTAATAATTTTTGTTGAAAATGTTGTGGGAATAAATCTAAATACATCAAATTATGATAGAAAATGAGTATATGAATGTCATAAAAAACATGTGACTAATGATCCAAATGTATTTTTTGATAAGAAATGTGATGTTCTTAGAAAAATAAAAAAAATCTACCCAATAGAAATTGGATGAAACTGAAAATAAAGAAGGAAATATAAAATAAAAAATTCACAATAGAATAATATTGTTATTATTAACATAAAAATTTCCCATATAAGTGGTCAAACCAAAATAAATTTTAGATTAAGTAGAAATAAATTAATGGGTTGATTATATAAACAAAGAGGTTAGTAAAATAATGAGAAATCAATAATATTTACTTATTCTTTGACCATCATGAAATAACATTATAATGAAAAATTTTTGTGTATTAATAATATTTACAAAATTTGTGATGTTTCATGAAATACATAATTATTAGTTTTTAATTGATACTTAGAGGGCGAAGGTGTGGATTTTGAATAATGTTTTCCCCCAATAGTAACATTGGAATCTATAATAATATTCTTATTACAAGATAAAATTTTATGTTATCATTTTTATAATATGTATGTAAACTCCCCCTTCATAATTGGATTAATTGAACAATAATCATATATTGAGAAACCCTATTGGGTTTTACATGATCAAAATGTAGTATTTTTGTAGATTATGGAAATCCCTATATTTTTTGAATCATGGTTTTTATTCATGATACCCAAAACATGATAGTTGTTTGAAAAAGTTTATTATTTATAATTTTAGTATTAGAAAATTTTTATGTAATGGAGATAAAAAAAGGTAGTTGATTTTAGTTTTTTTCACGAGATAATTTTTCTAGTGTATAGAGAAATATTTTGTAAATATTATGACAATGAAATTTAGAAAATTATATTTAATTTCAATTATTTCTGATGTAACATACTTATTATGTTTTAATATTCAAAAAAATGGGAAATAAATTTCTCTATAATAAGATATGTATACAAAGGAATTTTAAAAAATGTTCATCTATATATTTTCTAAGGAAAATTATACTAATTTTTGCATTGGGTTACTAATGAGTAATGATTAGGTTTGGATAAGTTTGTATTAGAGATACTTAAAATAATTATTATGTTGTTTTCCTTGTCATATTACCGCATGGCCAGAATGCGTTTAAAATTTTAATTTGTGTGTCAGATATCAGAGTGATCTAAATTAATCTCATATTTTTGTAGTTAAAATAATTCTGGGGATTGTTAATGGAATTAATTTACATGGGATGTTGTAAAAATTGTGGTATTTATATTCCTGGACTCCCAAGTATTATATGGTATAGATATTTAAATGGTTGGCAATCAACATACAGTAGAAATTTATTTTTTCTGTATGTGGTGAGATCTAGAACAATGAGAAATAGAGTTATGTGATATTGACCACAACATAAGAATATTATATTTATCTAAATAAATAATATAGTCAAATGATTTGGATTCCAGTTTAGATTAAATATTTTATAGGCGATGTTTTTAAATAATACATGCTTCCTTGAAATAATGAGTATGCCAAAAATATTTCCAAAACAAACATATACCACCTTCAAGATGGATGTATATTAATATTATGTATCATTTCAAAAAAGAGATTGATGTTGTTGGAGAAGTAATTATTTGTTAATTTCTGAAAAATATCATATTCTTGACGGTTTCACAAAACAAATTACAAAATATAGAAATGTTTAATTGAGGATTCCAATAAATTAGTATCCTCCAGTAATGAAATAAAAATATTATTAATGGATATCCCCTTCATTATTTGGACTTTTTTGAAAAATCTGGATATATTTTATAATTATGTATTTATAAGGGAGAAATTACTATTACCAATAATGGCTGTGAGTAAATATTTTACAGAAAAGGGAAATGTAATTTTTTTTCTAGATGGTATAAATATTAATACATTTTAATGATAAAATTGGAGAGATAATGAAAAATTTAGAGAATAAAATGTTAGTAAAAGTTTTGAGAGAGAATATATGTAGGGGAAGATTATGTATTCACGAAAAAAAATCTTATATTCGAAGAAATGATTCCTTAAATCATACTTTATTAAATTATATGGTGTTAGGAAACTATCTATTAGAATTTTTTTGGGTTGATGAACTATTTTCCAAAATTGATATATTTATAAAAAATTAGTTATCATAAAAATTATTATTGAAAAATGATGATTTGTAGATGACTTTAATATTTATTTTTAAAAATTTAAAATTTGGAGATTGAAGATCCTTTATTAATATTTCTGAAAATCCTTCTAATTTGTCATCAATATAGTTATGTTATGAAAGTTTTTATGAAATTTGATGATGTATTGTTGTAGATTTTGATATTTTTCTATTATGAATTTAGTATAGAAGATTGAAATTTTTAAATTTACCAACTTTTTTTATGAAAATTACTAATGATGATAGTATATTTTATTCTATCCATTCATTTTTCCATAGTAATTAAGATTTCATTATAAATGATGACTTTTATTGAATGTAAGAGCAGTGATGTAGTGTATTGTATAAACCTCTCCAAACCTACCAATTTGTGATGTTTGAATGAGGTGGAATCATGATATCATATAAAGAATTCATTAGTGTTTTGAGTGATACAAAAATTACTAGAGAACCAATAAGGATTATGAGGTTGAATGAGAGACTTAAATTGAAATGTGTTTTGTTAGATTTTCTATAATTGATGGTTCTGGAAGGGATTTGAAATAAATTTGATCTCTGAAAAAATTCTAGTCATAAAAAATGTAGTTTTCCATTAAATCCATATGAAAAAAGATATTGTAAGAAGAAATGTTCAAATTTATAAAAAGTAATTGGGATTTTATAATAGAATGGTTTCCAAAAATGTATAAAGATGATCAAAATAAAAAAACATATTAGAATAAGTATCGATATTGGTGATTTCACATAGATCACGAGAATATGTTGTCCAAAATATTTATTCACTCTAGTGCTTTAAATAATCAAATAGAGTTTAGATAAGAAGAAGATAAAATTTCAAACAGCTGATAATTTTAAATATGGAATATAGGGATGAAAATTAGACATATAAAATGTAGAACATCAGAAAAACATATTGTCAATGTGTATAGGATATTTCTTGTTATTTTAGTCACACACATTGGATTTTAATTCAAATAATTTCTAAAAATGTTTATTAAAGTAGTGGATGAATGAAACTGAGAAATTTAGAATTTCAGACATTATACTTTACTATAATCAATGTGTATTGAGAAACATATAGTGGAAAATGTGATTCTAAAAAATGTTCATATAAAGCATAATGAGTATATTTTTCATTCAGGATATGTAAACCTACATGTTATAAATCTTGGAAGCATGATTATGTTATAATTTACATTAGAAAAAAATTCATCGGATATAATAACATCAACTAATCTTTTAAAATAAAACTATTTCTTTAGAAGTTTGCGCTAATGAAGAAGAACTTAAAAGAAATTATATAGAAGTATGAGTTTTAATAAATATGTTATCATACAATATCCATCAAATAGAAAAAAAAATTAACTCAAACATTACAAATGATATTTTTTTACAAATATTTGAATATATGTATAATTCATGAAGCATTGGGAATATTCTATAACATTTGAGATGCATATGGTGAGATTAAAATTAAAGACAAATTGGAAGGTTGGTTTTCAATTCATGGGAAATGGAATGACATTCCCATCATTAAAAATTTTAGTGAACCTATATAAATATTGGAAATGTGAAATTTTATTTAAAACTGTTTGTATGACACAAAAACTGTTATCATATAAATTTGGGGTTAGACATGAGTTTCTATCATTAATTAGTTTTTGGATGAAGAATACATGAATGTGGGTTTCCTTAGAGAATCATATTGATATTTTTTAAGGGAACTATAAAAAGGGACCAAATGTTGATTTTTCTATAGATTTGTGGGTAATAAATGACTTAATTAGGGATTTCCAACTTAATCTTCCCACGAGACTACTAATGCATCATTCGGATATCTATAATTGTGATCCACATGTATCATACATATAATGGCCATGACCTCCCTTGCGCATTCCATTGGGATAATCTTTAATTTGAGGTGTTCTAGGAGGTCATGGTGACTTATTTCTTAAACAATTACAATTTTCTTATTATATGAACTGTGTTTCCATTTCTGTGAGTATGGACGTCATTGAGACATCTGTGAACAGTGTCATCTACAAGACATATGTGAACAGTGTCATCAGTAACATATTTATGAATACTTTCGTCGGTGAAACATTTTTGAATACTTTCATTGGTGAGAAATTTGTGAACAATGTCATTAGTGGGACATTTGTGAAAGTTGTTGTAGGTGAGACATTTGTGAATAGTGTCATTATTGAGCAATTTGTGAATAGTGAAATCGATGAGACATTTGTGAACAATACTATTGGCGATACATTTATGAATAGTGTATTTGGTGACACATCATTGAATAGTTTCTTCATTGAGACATTTCATAACAGTGTCCTCAATGAGACATTTTTGAACAATGTCGTCAGTGAGTAATTTTTCAACAGTATCTCCAAGGAGACATTTGTGAACAGTGTCATCATTGAGTAATTTTTGAACAGTTTTTTGGGTGAGAAAATTGTGAAAATTGTTTTTAGAGAGACATTTGTCAATAGTTTTGTCTGTGAGACATTTTTGAACAATTTCAAACGTGAGACATTTGGGAACTGTGTCATCGGTGAGCCATTTGTTAATAGTCTCATTAGTAAGATATTTCTTAACAGTTTCATTGGATAGACATTTTTTAATAGAGTGTTTAGTGAGACATTTGTGGATAATGTCATCGGTGAGATTTTTGTGAACAGTTTCATCAGTAACACATTTGTGAACAATTTCGTCAGCGAGACATTTACGAATAGTTTTTTTAGTGGGACCTTTTTGAACAATGTCGTCATTGAGACATTTCTGAAAAGTGGAGTTAGTAAGAATATTTTGAACACGGTCATACAAAAGACATTTGTGAACAATGTCATCGGGGAGACATTTGTGAATTGTTTCATCGACAAGGCATTTGTAAAAAATTTCACAGTTGACACAATAATGAAAATTTTTGTTGTTGAGGAATTTGTGAACATCATTGATGGTGATACATTTTTGAACAATGTTGTCAGTGAGACATTTACGAATAGTGTCCTCAGAGAGACATTTGTGAACACTGTAACCACTATTAAATTTTTGAAGAGTTTCATTAGTGAGAAACTTATGAACAGTTTCATCAGTGATATATTTATAAACAATAGCATCTGTGAGACATTTTTGAATAGTGTCATTGGGGAGACAAATATGAATTTTGTTTCTAGGTTCCTACAGTTTACCACATTTTTATTTTCATTACCGTAAAATTCTTTCAAATCCTTTTTTATGGGAAATAATTAAGATTATAAACCCATAAATACTATATTAATATTCCTATGTGTCCATGTTCCTTAACTCAGTCAGACCTCATAGTCTTGACCAGACCCACCTCTAGTGGAAAATATGAAACCAATCTAAATTGATTCTCCAATTATATTTTCAAAAGGACCATGAAACATTCAACATTTTTCTTTCTTCTCCTTTATATTGGTGTGATTAACCTCTATCCTTTGTTCCTAAGGAGTTGTGTGACTATGCTACCCCTGGATCGTTTCCCCTAAGAGTTTTTTCTACTGTATGTGCACCCCTATCTTGGTGAAACCAAGATGGGTTGATCTATCTTCGATATATGTTTTGTTATTCCTCCATTCTAAATGGTTCCCTGAACTATTTCCTCATGTTATCAATTACATGATAATTATTGTGATATCCATGTTTCTAATAGACTATTCATGGGGTTTTGGTTGATTCTGTTGTGTCTTAGCACTCATAGGTGGATGAATTCATCGTGGGATAGGTTTTCATGATTCGTTGTGTTAGCTCATTCTCATGTAAAAAATTTCAGAAATTTTTTTTGGCAGAGGATTCATGAATTCTCTATTAGTTTACATACAGTTATAGAGTTATAATTTTTTATAAAATAGATTACATTGAAAGTGATATAATAAATACATAAATTAGAATAAATAAATGGTATCAATTTCTTATAAATTTATTGCCGCATGATTTGAAATGTCGTGTGATATCTATGGTTTTATTTTTTAGAGTGTCATTATAGAGGGAAATTGGTAAATAACATAAATATTTAATTAATTATAAATTAATTGGATCAATATTAAGAGGAATTTTTAATGAATGTGGTTTTTGGTGTTGGGATTAGTGATAAATAAAATGGTTGTAGTTATGAATGTTTAATTGAACCATTCACTTCAATATGGAATAAAGGACATATTTTGAAATAAAGATAATGTCTTGAAGGGTTATGAGTTACCCTCTTTTTCATAATGGCCATGCACATTATTCTTTGGAGTTGTGACTGCTAGATATGTGTGATGGATGAATGCCTCGTTTAAGGCTAAGAGCTACGTTATTATGTTGTTTGTTTCTTGGTACTTGTGTTGTTGTATGAGAATAGGATGGTTGAGCCTAGTGGAATGTTGTGGTCTGTAGAGGTAGGGATACATAATTTTGGTGGTGGAATTTGTGGCCTAGATTGGTGAGATGCATCAGGTTAAGCATGTGGGTGTCCAGGAAGACACTATGGTTGATGGAAGAGGTTGAAGTTGGGATTACCTATTGATATGAATGTGGGTGTTGTGGAATCTGATATCTTTTTTATATAAATTAACATCTGCAATGCATTAGGTAGATTAGATTTCTTTCCAACCATATAAAATAGGAAAATACATGTGGGGGTATTCCATGTGCTTTTCGTGTTTATATTCTCGAGGATGGATGGTCCTTTACTCAAGTTGTATGTGGGAACAACTGAGTACTTTGTTTATTCACTGTGTTGAGCCCCATGTGTTTGGAGGATTATAATATTTATTTAGAATAACTATATTTCTTTTAAAAGATAAAATTATATTAATAAATTTATGAATAAATTATGTTAACCCATGGGGTTGGAGATTATTGGGATGTAATGAAGAGGTTATAATTTAAAAGAACTATGGATTTGGGTTGGTTATTAATGGAGGGCATGGAACCCTATTGTGATGCTAATGAAATGTAATTTGGAAATTTTAATGATTAATAAACGTTAACATAATTATTTACATAAATTAAAGCTGAAAAAAGGTGATAAATTAATCTAATATAGATCTTTAAATGGTTGTGTGCTTATAGGATACTTAGTCACAGCAGTGGAAACTAGGAGTATGAGATATTTTAATTTCATTTGAGTCTAAGAAAATTTTTATCCCATATTATGGGTATGATAAGTATTATTTTTTTACTTTCTATAATTCGGTATTGGACTCCACCGAGTCAGTTATGGAAACTGACACCCCGGGGATCTTGATCCCTAGGATGTGTTTTCCCAAACATTCCGGTGGGAGGATGGATGGATGAATACCCCCTTTGTCCCCACTCTCTTCTCATAGTAGTTACTTTTGGTTGTATGAATGGAATATTGTTTTTTGTATATACGTGTGTATAGGGATTTAATGGATTTTGGTTATTTTAAACACATATATTATGTATATAGTTTCCTATGTGTTACTATAGTCATAACATTCATAGGCTATGATTCCTTGAGGATCCTTACTTGGTGTATGGGTTGTAGTTTAATGAGGTATAATACCTAAAATTTGATACATGTTATGTCGGATGTGGAACCTCCAGAAAACTACCTAGTAACTATTGGTTATGTGGATGTGGTTCTAGATTCATTCATGAGGTGCATGTAGTGGAGCTCTTCCTAGGTGTCTACGGGATATAATTTTTGGAGAGTGATTCTTAGGATGTGCGACATTGGGAGAATGTATAAAATTAGTGGGGAGGATATAGAGGGGTAGTTTGGATATTAATTATAAGTTTATATTCTCTTTTATGGGATACATGGTGACAGTATCCATGGTGAGGTAGGGAAAATATTGTACTTTCTGAGGTTACAAGTTAGTTTCACTTGTGGTTCTCTGTGCATTAGTATGATTTCATTACATTTTCTATGAGGATCAGGGGAGGATCCTACTGAGTATAATGTTATAATAACCCTATATATATATAAATTATTTTCTAAGTCACCTGGAGGGGGTTGGTGATCATGTTGGTTTCTACAAGGTTAGGGTTGTAGGAATTGTTTGGGCTTGGTGGTCACTACCATTGTAATTTCATTTTGTATTTGCAGTTTTTCTGTTTCAGTTATAGTAGTTCCTATATTACATTACATATGTGCACATGGGTTTATTTTATATTTTAGTTTCAGAAAGAGTTTTTGGAGTCTCCCTTATCTCTCTATTTCGAATTTGTTCTCTTATAGGGTACTTCTCCCATCAGTGCATTTACAATACCAACGGTGCTAGTCTCCAACCAGAATCCCCCTGGAGAAAAGACTAGTGGGGGTCCTTATCTCTCTTCTCACATTTCCAACCCTAGAGGCATACACATTATAGGTAGGGGGATTGAAAAAGTGTTATTAGACGTAGGATTTGGGATATGATTCTAATTTTAGTTACGCACATGTGAGGTTTCAAGGATTTGTAGTGAAAAAGTGTCAACTATGTTTAGAAATCACTGTAAAGATAAGAGACTAGCTGAGACATTGGTTTTTAGTGACCACTATAACATAATTCATAGAACATTAAGATTATAGTGGCTACTAAGTAATGTGATACTTGTTATTGGATAGATTCCTAGGAAAGGATCATGCATAATTCTTCATTGTGCCTATGTTTGAAGGAGAATACCATGTGATAAGATAACCAAAAATAAATAAATCAAAACAATTAACTAATTATTTTTGAGTCTTTTATATTCTAGGTTTAGGATATCTAACTATTTTTTCATTTTCATGTATGGATCCATGTTGATTTATTTATTAGTTTAACAAAAAAATATTTAATAGGTTGTGTGAGACGATCACTGGAGAGTTGAGGTCTACGATGAATAAAAATGGAGTAGGAAACTCTGAGAGATTCATCATTAATGTCTGTGGATGTATGAGGGATCCATTTGAGATGCAGTTACGGAAGACTGTTTGAAGGAGGGTGAGATTGATTTCAGTTTGATTTGTGCTCAGAAGGAGTACTAAGTTCTGTTGGTTGTGAGGATATTGTTAGAGTAATTGAGGTAGTGGGGGGTCTTGTTCCTTAGGTATCCTAAGGAGTCAGTAGTATCATTGGAGGAGTTTCGATACTAGTTCAGAGTTGATATTTTGTCTTCGACTGTGGAGGTTGATAGTTTTCCAGAGATTCTTACCCTTTGAGAGGGGAGCTCCAGTCTGTTAGATTTTGAGATCTATTTTTGGAAAACAATGTGCTATTCTTTAGATATGTTGGAAGATGAGGAGGCATGGGTGAGTCATTTCGAGAAGGTTTTTCATCCAGAGATCTAGCCCTAGGTAACCCCGATTATGATGAAAATGTATCTTGATATTTTGGAGAGGGACTATGTAATCAGGATAATGTTTCCTAGAATCAGATCATAATGAGTGGGGACTCATCGGGATTCCCCATGAAGTTGATATTCCGTCTTTGTTTTCCAGTTTTTAGGGAATAATAGATTCTTTTTAGATAGGGGAAGGTCACAACCCTCAATATCTTGTTTCTATGGGGGTTGATTCTCTTATAACTATTCAATGGGATTAGGTGATTTTTTTTCTATGGAGGCGAAGGTCATTAGTAGCGAGAGTGGATGACCTTTTAGTGCGGTCAGTATTCTCCAGGTGGTCCACTTCATGCTCCTCCATTGATGGAGTTTCATTCAATGCAGTAGTAGGGAGTTGTTCTAAATTTGGATTAATAGAGGGAATACAGGGAAGCTAGAGGATGTCACTAGAATGACATCCATTATTATAGAGTGGTGTATGGCTGTGGTTGTGGTCGAAAAAAAGTTCATAGAGGTCATGGAATAGGTTATGATTATCTTCAAGCTGTAGCATTTCTAGTGACATGTAATCTGTACACCATTTGTGGTACAAATTTCATGTTTTATCCTTGGGTGTATTCTTCATTTTATTCCAGAGTGACTGACTCTTTCAAAACACCTACCCTTGTCTATGCCGTGGGACTTGAGGTATAGAGGAATTTCGTGCCCTTGGAATTGACTACACCAGCGGGAAGCTAAGTTATATATTTTGATTTATGTAGAATGTGAGAAATTGTAGGAGAAACACCGATCTTGGAGAGAATTAATATGCTTATCGATGCAAGAAAATGATTCCATACTCACCATGGATTATTTTTATAATGTGATTGATATTTTTAATTCCTTTAGGAGGAAGGTGGTGTCATTCGATGATGATAAAGTGAAAGAAATGTTTTTTGTGGAGTGTGACCCTCAGATGGGTAAGAGGCATCTTCTATCATTCTCAATCATTATGGCTAATCTGATTCTAACTTCTTAAGACATTTAGCAATTGGAATTTCCCATATTTGAATATGTTTACCCTGATTTATTTCTTGAAGAATTTGTATGGTTTCCCACTCAATGAGAGATCATGTTTTTGATTGTTCTATAGCCAAGTGTGTCTACTATCTCGATGTATCCATATTTAATGGAACCTTCTATGTTTTGGTAGATATTTATATTTCTTAATATTCTAGTATAGTGTTGGTTTATTCAGCAGATTATGTCATGGTGGGGAAAACCTGTTTGGTTTGTTATGAAGTATGCCAAAAAATTTCAGTTTTTTTATTAAAATTGCTTTAAACAAGTGACAAGAAAGAGAATTTATCCTCTTCCACAGATTTTTGATTAGTTTGAACAACTGAAGTGTGTAATTTGGTTATATAAGGGATATTTATGATCAATATATCATCATATGCATGTGAAGTATGGGGATATTCAAAAGAGTTCCTTCTTTTACGAGGATGGGAATTACCCATTCTTGGTGATGCTATTGGGTGTGAAAAATGCCCCTAGTGTGTTCATGGGGTTGATGAACATTGTGTTCTGTCAGTTCTTGGATATGTTTTTCGTGGCCTTAATCGATTACATCCTTTTATAGTCTACATCTTAGTTGGAGCATTCATAGAATCATCATGCCATTTTGGGAGTTCTAAATAAACAATATCAATTTAGGAATTTGTTGAAGTGTGTGTTTTGGGATTGATATTTCCTTTTCATGGGGCCTGATGTATCTAAATAGAGAATACATGTTGATCCATCAAAGAAAAAAGTAGTTTTGTCTTTGGGATCCCCCATGATAGTGGCAGACGTGTAATTTTTCCTTGGTCTTTTAGGTTTTTATAGGAGGTTCCTAGCCAATTTTTCTTAGGTGACAAAATCCTCTAACAGTGTTGACCATAAAGGATTTGGCATTCGTATAGACTGATTAGTGTCAAGCATCATTCATGTATCTGATGGATAATTTGGTCAGTGCTCCAGTTCGTTGTCTACAAGAAAAAATAGTTTAATTTTTGGGTTTTCTATGATGATTCACATATGGGTTTAGGATGTTTTTTGATACAGTAGAGATCGTTTATTCTGCATGGGTCTTAGATATTATGTCCCCCTGAGCGTAACTATTCAACCCATGATCTTTAGTTGACTTCAGTGGTGTTTTCCCTGATGTTTTTAAGGAATTATGTCATGAGATAATTGTTTTTAGTCATCACTAATGAAAAAATATTGATGTATGGTTTATCCTAGAATGACACAATCTTGTGACATCATCGCTGGATGGAGTTCTTCCATGATTATTCCATTGTACTCTTTTATTCACCTCTTAAGGGTAATGGTGTGATCAATGCAATGATATGTATGTTGCGTAGTGTTGTAGTTCATGAATCAGGTGATTCCTGGATGATAATGGACGAAAATTCAGCATTTCATCTGGTTGTTGGAGATGTTTGGGGTTGAGGATATCCTTTTTCAGATGATGGTTCAGTCAAATATGGTGAAGTTGGTAGAGTGATCCAAGTTAGGGGATCTTGAAGTTGAGGTCTAGAGAGACTGAGTTTTTTGTGGCGGGGAGATCAATTTCTAGGTTTAGGATGAAAATAAATATGTGTTTTTTTACAGGAGGATTTTGGTTCCATGGGTGATGCGTAAGATGGTTCACAGAGATATCCATTGTTCTCCCTTTGCGTTACATCCTAGCATGAAAAAGATGTACTATGTTTTGAGGAGTCAGTTTCGGTGGCCTATGTTGAAGTGTTTAGATGCAGAGTTTGTGTCTCGATGTTTGGTGTTACAGAAGGTGAAGGAAGAGCATTGTGTTTTCATTGGGTTTCTCGAACTATTAGATGTTACTCTATGGAAGTGGGATGACTTTTCAATAGAATTTGTTACTGGTTTACCTTGATATCACAAAGTCTATGACAATATATGGGTAGTAGTGGATCGTATGATTAAATCATCCCAATTCATAGAAGTAAAGGAGTAATTATCCGTGGAGGATTTGTCGAGGAAATATCTAGGGGAGGTGGTGAGACTACACGGGGTCCTTAAGATGATCATTTCTTATATAGATTCTCAAATTACATACAGGGTGTGGAGAAGACTCCAACATGATTTTTGTTCTCATCTATTCCTTATAACTACTATTTATCCACAAATTAATGGTCAGATAGAGTGGACCATTTAGACTCATGAATACATGTATCTCTCTTATGTCCTAGATTTGTTCGTTTCACGGATGAGGCACTTACCCTTTGTAATGTTCAAATACAAAAATTGTTTTCACCCCAACATCGGTATGGCGTACTTTGTAGCCTTATATGGCTGACCTATCAATTCCCCATTGTGTGGAAACGGTTCTTAGAGTGAAAAATTGCTAGTTTTTATGTATTACATAATAAGGCCGAGATTTTTTTTGTGGTTCAAGAGAGGATGAAGGTGTCGCATGATCATCATAAGTCCTATGTCAGGAGGAGAAAATTAGATTTTAATGATGAGGCTCAAGTATTTCTAATGGTGAATCCTTATCCTGTGAAGTGATGTATTGGTTTTTGGTGTACTATTTATCACCAGTTTTTTGGGCCTTTTTAGGTGATGGAACATGTTGGAGTCATGGCATATTGGGTAGAATGTCCACTACATATGATCAGTGTGCCCATTGTTTTTTATGTGTATATTTTTTGTTGTTATCTTCATGATGATTTTCCCATCATCGATAAGGGAATTATTGATGTTGATGATGATGAAACCTTCACAGAGAATCCTATAGAGATCTAGGAATGAATGGAGAAGGTGTTGAATGGGTTTTCTATCCCCTTGATTCGTGTCTTGTGGTGGAACAGTGGCATGGAGTAGAGTACATGGGGCTGTGAGTAACAAATACATGCTCGGTTGTTAGAACCAGGTTCTTCAAAGTATGATTTGGTGTGTGGTTTGTGTTTGTTGTCAATCCTCAGTGGAAGTTCAGGGTGTGTACCAACAAAGCGATCATACCATTCAAACAGAAAACAGTAGTGGAGGTGGCGCTGTTTCCCAGTGTTTGCCAAATTTTTGGGCCTAAAAATCGGCCAATAAAGTAAAGTGTTTTTGGAAAAGGTATTTGCGCGCCGTGCTCTTCGAGGATAAAAGACTTGCGCACCATATGTTTTTGAGGATCTGAACATCAAAATTTGGCTCAGTAAAGAAGGTCGCGCAAGTATTTGGTTGGGTCGCGCAAATGAGTTGCGCGACAGAGGATATGGAGACAAGACTTGCGCGCCGTCGAGGGACTTGCACGCCACCGCGTAGAGGGTCCAGTTTGCCTATAAATACTGGACCACCCCTTCTCATTTCTCACGGAGCTCAAGACTTCGAGATTGTTCGAGCTCTCGTCGCGCAGGTGGTTGAGTCACGTAGGTGGTAGGTTTGTCGCGCAAGTAGAGCTTGCACGTCGATTATTGGCTGTTCGGCCAAGGCGGTTTGGAAGAGAAAGGAAGTGGACCGCGCAAGTTTTTTTTCGGGGAAGAAAGAGTTTCACAGGTGTTTTGATGACACTTGTGTGCCAGTTTGGACTTGTGCGCCGTAGTGGGACTTGCGCGACTGTCTTGGAGAAGCACTCCTGGTTTTGCTGAAGCCCACTGGCCTGTTTAGAGCTACACGAAATCCAGGAGACTACCCGAGACATTCGAGGAAAAGTGATATTCTGCGTCTGGAGAGAATCGGACTTCAATAGAGCATCTACATACAACAAAGGATGCATTCTTATGAAAATGATGAAGATACCTTTATGTCTATAAACTGAGTGGGACTTCACTAACGGCAGAGAGCCAGGGGGAGTCAACGGGAGTGACCCGAGGGACGCAGTGAGCTATCCCTGAACAATTGTAAAGGCAGTGAGCCTGGGACAGAGTGTCTGTACCCGAACCTTTGTAATACCAATATAGTGAAGCATAGTGGATTTTGGTACGACTGACAACATGTCGTCGTATGCTCCTTGGACGTAACCCTTAGTGGTGAACCAAGTAAAAAAGGGCTGTGTCTTCTCTGTGCATGTGAATGTGTTCTTTCTGATCATAATAATCATACAGGTTCAACAAGTTTCTACCAACGTGGGAACAAGATCCACCACATTAAAAGAAAAAGTGGTCACCCTAATTCACCCCTCCCCTCTCAGGGTGTTCCGGGGTCCTTCAAGTGGTATGAGAGCGAGGTTGCTGGTGTTGAATCTGACCTTCTTCGTCATGGAAAACGCGGTCAATGTCAGGGGAGTCCCTCACTTCGATGGAAGCAATTTCCAAATCTGGAAGAACAGAATGAGATCTCATCTAAGATCTCTTGGAATGGATGTTCTTTTTTCTACTGTGCAAGGAATACAAGTCACCGATCCAACAGGCCTTGCTATGACTGAAACAGACAGGAAACTTCTTGATGCAGATGCTAAAGCACAGAATGCACTCACTGAAGCCCTTTCGGATCAGATCTACCTAAAGGTGATGAATTTCACCTCAAAAAAATTCATGTGGGATAAACTTGATAATATTTATGAAGGTGATAGCAAAGTGAAGGAGGCGAAACTACAAGTGCTGCACAATCGGTTTGATGATCTGAAGATGCATCCAGAGGAGAATGCAGACTCTTTCTTCAATTGAATTACTGAAGTGGTTGGAGCTATTCGTGGTCTAGGCGAAGAAATAAAAGACATTGATATTGTACAGAAAATATTTAGAAGACTTTCACCTCTTTATAATGCGAAGGTGTCAGCCCTTGAGGAAAGAGATCTTTCCAAACTTTCTTTAGATGATCTACTGAGCAGTTTGGTAGCATATGAAATGAGAGTCAAACCTGAAGATGCTACGACTCGGGTGAGCAGGGAAATGGCATTAAAGGCCATGGATAAACTGAAAATCTCAAAGGATAGTAGCGGTGAAGATGACGAAGAAAAATAAATTCTTTCTCTCATTGCAAAGAAGTTCCAGAAGGGGAAAGGGAAATTCAAAGGGAAGTTACCTCTCGCGTGTTTCCGTTGTGGAAAAGTTGGGCACATTGCTTCTCAGTGTTTAAAAATGATCAATGATGAAGATAGTGAGGATGAAAACTTCAAGAAGCCTCAGAGAAGGTTCTTCAAAAAGGGAGACTTCAAATCTGGTAAGAAAATGCAAAGGAAGAGTTTTGTCTGTGAAGAGGAAGAAGATGATAATGAATTATGTGATGAAGAAGAACCAGAATTCAAAACTGGGAACCATGCTTCTATGATGGCCACTGTTGAAAAGCCATAAGATACTGAAGGAGAAAAACAACTGAGAACTTGTGTAGATCCTGAGATGCAACTTAAGGATGCGGTAAGTAAACTTAATATTAAATGTAAGAGCTACAATAAGTGGAAATCAATTGTAGAAGAATCAACTGAATATGTTGATCAACTTGAAGCTGAAATTGAACGACTGGAAGAGTTTGTGAAGGTACAGTCTAAAATAATTGAAATCAATGATGATACAGTTGATCTGAAGCTGATAATTGAAGAGCAGGCAAAGGTCATCAATGACCTCACATCCAGACTAAATGAAAAATCCAAGACTGCTGAGGGTCTTGAGGAGGAAGTAGTTACTCTAAGAAGTAAACTGGATACTGAATCTGTTCCAAAATAATCGAGGAAGAAAATACAGTTCGGAAGATTCTCAGATGCAGAATTACTTGCAAGAGCCAAGTGTGGTTCAGATGGGGTTGGAAAATTCTTGAGTGATCAAAGACCCGCTTTCATGGGAAAGAGTGGAATTGGCTGTGAGGCTGAGTCATAAACTGCTGGAAGTGAAAAGATCCAAAATAAAGACAAGATGAAAGTTGAACATGATGAAATGTTACCTAGAGTGCTGAAAAAGGAACCCTCAATCCAAACTAAAAGGAGACCCGAAAATTATCCTCAAACATTCAAAAATGACAGACAGTCTTACTATTCTCCCAAGGAAGAAGGTATAAGGAGAAATTCAAGTGAGAAGACATTTCCTCTCATGAAGTGTCAGTTCTGTGGCTATCTAGGCCATACCATGTCTTATTGTGAAGAGGCAAGAAGCTATCTGAATGGAGAAGATATAGATGCTCAACAAAGGAGAACAATCTCATATCCTAATTCTCATAGAAGAAATAATTTCTATGGATATTGTTTTCGTTGTTCTAACTTTGGTCATAAGGCCGTTAATTGCAAGCAGAGAAGAGACATAGACACCTCATACCGAAGTTCAAGACAAGTCAAGTCTCATCAGCAAGACAGTGTTGCTCTTTCAAACAGATTCTCACCTCTCACAGAAGACTTTGACTATGAAGAACCTGGGTATGCAGAAGATTTAGTTGAAAGGCCATCAGTTCTATATACTCAATCTAATGTCTCATGGAAGGAAAGGAAGAAGATTAAGAAATCAAAACTTGCAGAGGTATCCCTCAAAGCTACAAAGAAAAACAGTACCTAGATTCTGGATAGCGGTTGTTCATCTCATATGACGGGTAATGTCGGCCTACTAACGAATGTCATAAAGAATGTTGATGGTACAGTAAGATTTGGTAATGATGGGGCTCTGAAAATCAAAGGGAGTGGAAGTACCCAATTAGCTAATGGAGAACTAAAGAAGACAGAAGTCCTTTACGTAGATGGCCTACGTCATAATCTCCTCAGCGTGAGTCAACTCTGTGACTCAGGACTTATAGTTACTTTTAATCAGAAAGGCTGCACTATCAAGGGAAAAACCGGCAATTCACTTATGAAAGGATGCAGAACAGAAGGCAACTTGTATCAGGTTGATAGTGAAGAAAATATATGTTACATGACTGTTGAAGAAGAAAACAATTTGTGGCATCGGAGATTGGGACACATCAATCAACAAGACATGGAGAAAATATCAAAATTAAGAATTTTCATGGACATTCCCAACCTGAAGCGTGAGCGTGAAAAATCTTGTGATGCTTGTATTCGTGGGAAGCTGGTCTGCAGTTCATATCGTCCAAAGAAGAAAAGACTGTCTCACCTTCTTGATCTGATTCATACGGATGTTTGTGGGCCAATAAATGTTGTCGGAACTCATGGAGAAAGGTACTTTGTCCTTTTCATAGATGATTATAGTAGAATGGCATGTGTGATGGTCATTCACAGGAAACGACAAGTCCTTGACTGCATGAAAACATATCGGTGAAACACTGAGAATGATACTGGATGAACAATCAAAGTGTTGCGATCTGACAATGGAGGGTAATACATGTCCATTGAATTTGAGAACTATCTGGAGAAACATGGGATACAGCATGAGGTAGCTGCTGTGAGAACTCCACAACAAAATGGATTTGTTGAACGTAGGAATCGACAGGTGAACAACATGGCACGAACTATGCTGATTGAGAGTCGTATTCCACGACATTACTGGAAAGAGGCTGTTCAAGCTACAGTATACATTCAGAATCGAACAGGACTTTATATGGGTGAGACGAAGACACCATATGAGTTGTGGCATGGATGGAAGCCTTCTCTAAAATACTTTCATGTGTTTGGAAGTAAATGCTTCATCAGGAACAAAGAAGGAAATCAAGGGAAATATGGCGACAATGCGGATGAATGGAATTTTCCTCGGTTACTCAATGAACAGAAAAGCCTACAAATGTTTCAACAAGCATTTAGGAAGGATTGTGGAAAGCAGTGATGTTAAAATAATTGAAGAGAAAACCACAAATGCTTCAAGGACGTCATATGCTGATATGATAGAAATTCAGGAAGAATGTGAACATGAAGAAAATACAAATGCAGAAATAGAGGAATCTGTTCAAAACACTCAGCAGTCACATCATGATGTTGACTCAGAAGAAGAATCTGAAGCAGAAACTATGGCTGAAGAGAATACTACTGATCCTCGCAGGAGAAATCGAAGAGCTGAGATTGATCCATCCAACATAATTGGGGACAGGAGTGCACCCACTCAAACAAGAAGGATGAGGAATACCACGCAATCTGCATTTCTATCAGTTGTAGAGCCATCCTCATTCGAAGAAGCTGCAAAAGATAAATCTTGGGTGAAAGCCATGAATAATGAATTAGATCAGATTGAAAAGAATCAGACATGGGATCTTGTCCAGATACCCGAAGGTCACAATGTAATTGGTACCAAATGGATCTTCAAAAATAAGTTTGATGAGCATGGAAGTGTCATCAGAAACAAGGCACGACTGGTATGTCAAGGATACTCTCAGATTGAAGGCATTGATGTTGAAGAAACCTTTGCTCCAGTGGCTAGACTGGGGTAAATCAGGATTTTCCTTTCCATGGCACTCCAAAGAGGATATAAAGTATATCAAATGGATGTCAGGACAGAATTCTTGAATGGTGTACTCGAACAAAAAGTCTACATTGAACAACCAATGGGATTTGTTTTGGGTATTGATGAAACAAAAGTCTACAAACTGAAGAAAGCCCTATATGGTTTGAAGCAGGCACCACGGGCATGGTACTCACGGCTGGACTCATATCTCAAGAAGTTGGAATTCAAAAGAGGAGGATTTGATCACAATCTCTATGTGAAGAATTCTCCAAAAGATCAATTCATGGTTCTTGTCTACGTTGATGATATCATATTTGGTGGCAGCAGGGAGAAATCAGTGGATGAATTTGCCAACCACATGAAATCAGAATTTGAAATGTCTATGATTGGGGAGCTCACATATTTCTTGGGGCTGAAAGTGATTCAAAATAAGGAATACACTTTCATTTCTCAAGAAAAATATGCAAGAGAGTTGCTGAAGAAGTTCAATATGCACGACTCCAAACCAATGTCAACTCCGATTGCAGTTGGAACTAAACATGGAAAGCATGAGGATGGGAACTCTGTTGATCCCACCATGTATAGGAGGATCATTGGAAGCCTACTGTACCTGACAGCGACAAGGCCAGATATTGTCTTTGCAACATGCCTTGCGGCCCGCTTTCAGAGTAATCCAAAGGAGGAACATATGGCAGCAGTAAAAAGAATCATGAGGTACATTCAAGGTACACATAACTTCGGGTTATTTTTTGCTGTAGGTAGGGATAGTGAATTATCAGCATTTTCTGATTCTAATAGGGCTGGTGATGTTGTAGACAGAAATTCCACTAGTGGTGGAGCTTTCTATATTGGGTAGAGATGTGTTGGCTAGTTTAGTAAGAAACAAGAAAGTACTTCTCTTAGTACTGCTGAAGCTGAATATATCTCTGCCACAAAAGCATGCACTCAACTTCTTTGGATGAAGCAGCAGCTAACAGATATTGGTGATAAGGTGCAACAACCAATGGTGATTTATTGTGATAACAAATGTGCAATTGATCTTACGAAGAATCCGGTTCAGCATTCTCGTACAAAACATATTGAGATATGGTATCATTTTATCAAAGAAAAGGTTGAACAAGGCGTGATTAAAATGGATCATGTTGGAACTAATGAGCAAGTGGCTGATATCCTAACCAAGCCATTGTCCGCGGCTGTGTTCGAGAAGCATCGGTTGAACCTCGGTGTTCGACCACCTCCTACTGCATAAGGAGGCTCCGGAAATCCCCTCTCCCCGTTTGTTTTAACTGTTTTTATCTACTTATGGCTGTGATGCAGGTTTATGGGGGAGATACTATCCAGGGGGAGTATGGTTTGAGCTGAACGTTGAACAAACTTTTTGGTCTTTGGTTTTATTGTCAATGGGGGAGAAAGGAATAAATTCAAGGCAAGAAATTCAAGGCAAGAAATTTACGGCAAGAAATTCTTCTGTGATGAGAAGTGTAAGATTGTGATGAGAAGTTTAATAAGGATAACATCGGGAATCATAGAGAATTTCAAAACACTAAGACCCAATTCAAGCTCCCTCTCTTGTTTTCTACACCGAGCATTGCTCACGTAGACTTAGAGTGTTGGCTGAGTTGATTCTTGCGTTTTGTATTTGCTCATGGTTGGAGATCTATTGAATTTATTCTGATTGCCAACAAACCCAAAGGGGGAGATTGTTAGAACCAGGTTCTTCAAAGCATGATTTGGAGTATGGTTTGTGTTTGTTTTCAATCCTCAGTGGAAGTTCCGGGTGTGTACCAACAAAGCGATCATACCTTTGAAACAGAAAACAGTAGTGGAGGTGGCGCTGTTTCCCAGTGTTTGCCAAATTTTTGGGCCTAAAAATCGGCCAATAAAGTAAAGTGTTTTTGGAAAAGGTACTTGCGCTCTGTGCTCTTGGAGGATAAAAGACTTGCGCGCCATATGTTTTTGAGGATCTGAACATCAAAATTTGGCTAAGTAAAGAAGGTCACGCAAGTATTTGGTTGGGTCGCGCAAGTGAGTTGTGCGACAGAGGATCTGGAGACAAGACTTGTGCGCCGTCGAGGGACTTGCGCACCACCGCGCAGGGGGTCCAGTTTGCCTATAAATACTGGACCACCCCTTCTCATTTCTCAAGGAGTTCAAGACTTCGAGAGTGTTCGAGCTCTCGTCACGCAGGTGGTTGAGTCGCGCAGGTGGTAGGTTTGTCGCGCAAGTAGAGCTTGCGCGTCGATTGTTGGTTGTGTGGCCAAGGCGGTTTGGAAGAGAAAGGAAGTGGACCGCACAAGTTTGTTGTCGGGGAAGAAAGAGTTGCGCAGGTGTGTTGATGACACTTGCGCGCCAGTTTGGACTTGCGCACCGTAGTGGGACTTGCGCGACTGTCTTGGAGAAGCGTGCCTAGTTTTGCTGAAGCCCACCGGCCTGTTTAGAGCTACACGAAATCCAGGAGACTACCCGAGACATTCGAGGAAAAGTGATATTCTGCGTCTGGAGAGAATCGGACTTCAATAGAGCATCTACATATAACAAAGTATGTATTCTTATGAAAATGATGAAGAGACCTTTACGTCTATAAACTGAGTGGGACTTCACCAATGGCAGTGAGCCAGGGGGAGTCAACGGGAGTGACCTGAGGGACGCAGTGAGCTATCCCTAAACAATTGTAAAGGCAGTGAGCCTGGGACATAGTGTCTGTACCCGAACCTTTGTAATCCCAATATAGTGAACCATAGTGGATTTTGGTACGACCGACAACATGTCGGCGTATGCTCCTTGGACGTAACCCTTAGTGTTGAACCAAGTAAAAAGGGTTGTGTCTTCTCTGTGCATGTGAATGTGTGCTTTCTGATCATAATAATCATACAGGTTCAACAATTTTCTACCAACGTGGGAAAAAGATCCACCACATTAAAAGAAAAAGTGGTCACCCGGATTCACCCCTCCCATCTCAGGGTGTTCCGGGGTCCTTCATAAGTAACATGATAGTAATGATGTTTAGCTCTCTTCATGAAATTATGTTCATTTTGTGGTCTTATACCTTTCCAATTAATGAGATGTCTGTCCCCGGTTTCTTCATGTTTATTTCTATCTTTTTTAGAGCTATCTCCCCTGAGAGAGTGTTTTGGAGCAGGTTGGGGTTGGTGAGTAGCTTTAAGAGTGTTCCTCTAGTGGGGGGGGGGGGGGGTTAGGCTCCTTTTTTGGAAATATCCATGAGAGTTATCTCGATGGGAGGTTGTGGGGAATTCTTTTTATGTTTCATGTCTTCACTGGTTTTGAATTATTGTAGATGAGAGTGTTTGTGGAGGTATTTGATGTAATGTATTGTACCTCCTCAGACCATTCCTTTGTGAAATATGGTTTATTAGGTGTTCTGGGAGGTCAAGGTGTTTTATTTCTAACACATTTTCAAATTTCTAGTTCTATGAATAGTGTTTCTAGTTCTGTGAACAATGTCATCAGTGAGATATTCATCAATGATGTCACCAATGAGTCATTTTTGAGTAGTGTCATCAGTGACAAATTTGTGAATATTGTCATCGGTGAGCCATTTTTGAACTGTGTCATCAGTGGTACATTTGAGAATAATGTTACCGGTGAGAGATTTTTGAATAGTGTCATTATTGAGACAGTTCTGAATAGTGTTATCAGTGAGAAATTCAATAAAAGTGTCTTTGGTGACACATTTTTGAACAGTTTCATTAGTGATACAATTGTCAATAGTGTCGTCAGAGAGACATTTTTGAAATGTGTCGTCAGGGATACATTTATGAATTGTGTATTTGGGAATAAATTCTTGAAATGTGTCTTCAGTGTGACATTAGTGTACATTTTAATTATTGAGACATTTTTGAATAGTGTATTTGGTGATATATTTTTGAATAGTTTCATTGATGATAAATTTGTGAAGAGTTTCGTCAGTGAGACATTTGTGAACGGTGTCTTTGGTGAGATATTTGTGAACAGTGTCATCGGTAAGACATTTTTGAATAGTTATTTTGATGAGAAATTTGTTCAATGTGTCGTTGGTGATACTTTTGTGAACATTTTCATTAGTGAGACATTTTTGAAGAGTGTCATCGGAGAGACATTTGAGAAAAATGTTGTCAGTGAGACATTTGTTAATAGTGTTGTCGGTGATACATTCCTGATGAGTTGCGACTCTGAGTGATTTGTGAGCAGTTTCGTCGGTGCCACATTTTTTAATAATGTCATCGGTGAGATATTTGTGAATAGTTTCCTCGATGAGAAATTTTTGAATAGTGTAGATTGTGAGACATTTGTGAACAGTGTAGTCAATGAGAGATTTGTGAATAGTTTCATTGATGTGACATTTGTGAACAGTTTTGTTGTTGAGACATTTGTGAACAATTTCTTCGATGAGACATTTGTAAATAATGTCATCAGTGAGACACTTTTGAATAGTGTCATCAGGGATATACTTGTGAACAATTTCATTTGTGAGACATTTTTTAAAAGTGTCTTTAGTGATACATATTTGAACAGTGTCATCATTGATAAATTTGTGAACAGTGTCATCGGTGATACATTTGGATGTAGTTTCATTAGTTATACATTTGTGAACAATTTCAATAGTGAGATATTTTTTTATGGGGTCATCATTGAGACATTTTGAACTATGTCCCTGGTGAGACATTTGTGATCAGTGTCGTCAGTGAGATAATTTGGAACAGTCTCGTCCGTGTTTCATTTGGGAACAGTTTTTTTGGATAGAAATTTTTTAATAGTATCATCGGTGAGACAATTATGAATAGTATCTTTGGTGAGACATTTTGGAAAAGTTTCATCGGTGAGACAATTGTGAATTGTTTCTCCATATTCTTACAGTTTGATCCCTTTGACATTTTCATTGACGTTAAACACATTCAAATACTTTTAAGGTATTTAAGGCTAATTCAATGCACATACCTCCTATATTAATATTATTATGTGTTAGGGTGCCTTTACATGGTCAACCCCTGTAGTCATGAATAGATCTGCATTTAATGTAAAATATAAACCAAATCTAAACCACTGACTATTTATATTTTCAAAACAATAATAATACATTTCATATTTCTCTTTATTCTCATTTCTCTTGGTGTGAAGCACCCTGAACCATTTTTCCCGAGGATTTGTGTTATTTTTCTATCCTCGGACAATTTCCCCTTGTATTTTTTCCAACTGCATCTGCACCCGATGTCTTAGTGCATAAAAGAAGTGTCGATCCGTCATCTATACAAGGTATATTATACATAGGATCTTCTGGGTTCAATGATCCATTTCATCCCTTTCTCAATTCTAGGATACGATACATTAACTCCATGATTTTAATGGACCATTATTGTGTGTTGGTTGATGTGGTGGTGATACTGTTTCCTTAGGTGGATCCAGTCATAGCATTAGAGGAGATTGTGATCCGTTGTGTTGTCCCATTATTGTTCAATGAAGGTTAGATACCTTATGAGGTGTGGGATTCTAGGATTCAATGTTATTTTACATCCAGTCATAGAGTTATCATGTTTTATCCAATTGATCACAATTAAATTTACATTAGAAATGATTAAGATGGATGAATGAATTGGCATCAATTACATAGTGATGTTGTTGGCTCTTGATTTTCTATTTCATGTGATATCTATTATTTTCATTTTTATCATATAATTCATGATGTTAATTGGTACATAAAATAAAGATAAAATTAATTATAAATTATTTGACTAATGATAATGATTAATGTTTAATGAGTCTTTTTGTTGTTGTTGTGCATGGTGATAAATTAAATGGACACAGTTATGAACATGTAATTTAATTGGTTAATTCAATATGGAATAAAGGAACGATTGTGTAATAAATATAATTACTTAATAGGTTCTGATTTACCATATTTCTTTTAGTGGACAATCACCATATGATTTGGCGCTGTGAGTGCTTGTTTTTTTATGAATACAGAAATCCTTGTATAGGTCCCAGAGCTCTTTTTCTATGTTGTTTCTTTCCTTCTTGTGTTATGGTATGAGTGAAGGATGGCTGATCCTAGAGGAATGTTCTGTTATGTGGGGGTAGCAAGGATATGTGGTAGTGGAAGCAGTTTACACATAGAGTAGCGAGATGCATCAGTTTATGCTTTTTGGTGTTAGGGAGGACACAAGGGATGAAAGAACAAGTTGAAGTTGGGATTACCCAATAATATAAAAGGGATTATCATTGAATTTGATGTTTATTTATCTACATTAATTTCCAAAGTTCTTTAGGATGATGGGATTCCTTACCCTACTTCCAAAATAGGTGAATATGTGCATGGTATGCCATGTGATCTCTGTGTTTAGGTTCTAGATTATGGATGGGGATGCACTCCAGTTATTAGTGTAAAAACTCGACGATTAGTTCATCTACTCACCGTGATGAGCCCCTTGTGATTGGATGATTAGAGTTATTTTCTAGAATACATGGAATTATGTAAAAGTGGTAATTCTATTAATAAATGAATGATTAAATGATGTTAACACATGGGCTCCGATCTTGCTGGGATTAAATGACAAAGTTACAATTTAAAGGAATTGTATACATGGTTTGGTTATTCGTATAGTGCATGGAACATTGTTGTGATGATAATGAAATGTAATGTGAAAAATGTTAATGATTAATTTATGGTTAAATAATTAATAATCTTAATTTATTCTCTTACAAAATAAAAAAGTAATGTAATGCAGCTCTTTAAATGGTTTTGTTGATATTGGTTTCCCAGTCCTAGCGGTGGAAGCATGGAGTCTTAGAGAGGTTAGCTACATTTGAATCTATGACTAGGTTATTCCCATAATATTGTTATGAGATATATTATTTTGTAAATATTTTTTGTTTCTTATGATACTAAACCCTATTGTTTAGGGAAATTGACACCCCGATGATTCTGATACCTAGGGATGATTTCCCCAACATCACTTTGGGGGGTGGATGGATGACAACCCCCTTAGGACCCACTCTTTTCTAATTGTACGTACTAGTACTTATATGAATGGTGGTTAGTTTTCCCCATATATGTAACCAAATGGATGTAATGGATTGTGGTTATTTACTCACACATATTAAGGATAGAGTTTTCTATGTTCAATTATAGTTATAACGTGTATAGGACTTGATGGCGTGAGGATCCTTTCCTAGTGTATGGGTTGTAGTGGCATGGGGTTTAATAAACGATGTTTGTTACAAGTTATTTAGGCTGTGGTGGATCCTGGAAACTATGTGGTAACTTTTGGTTATGTGGATGTGGTGGTGGTGTGTTGTACGAGGTGCAAATAGTGGTGTGTTCCCTAGGTGTCTTTGGGATAGCCTTTTTAGAGAGTTATAATCATGATGTGTGACATTAGGTCAATGAGGAAAACTATTGGGGATTTGGTAGCATGGTTCCATTGATATATTTATAATATTATATACTCTTTCATGTGATACATGGTGAGGGTATCCATGGTGAGGTTTGGAACATATTAATCATATTTAGGTGACAAGTTAGTTTTAGTTGTTGTTCACTATATATTAGTGAAATTTTTTAATTTTTCTTGAGAGGATCCAAGGATTATCCTTCTGAGTAAACTATTATACTCAAACTATATATATATATATATAAAATATTTTCAGGTCACTTTTAGAAGGTTGTAGATTAGGATGGTTACTACAAGATTGTGGTTGCATGAGCTGTTCAGTCTCTGTGGTCACTACCAGTTTACATTATTTTGGTAGTTGTAGTTTTTCCATTCATTTGTAGTAGTTCTTTCATGTCATTACATATATTTACTTGGGTTTATTTTATTTTTTTTCTGAGAAAGAGTTTTTTTGTTTCTATTTTGTCTCTCTCTTTCATGTGTGTTCTCTTAGAGGGAAATTCCTCCCATTAGTGTGTTTATTGTGCCCTATATGAAACTCACCAACCGAGGACCTACTTGAGGCGAGAATCAGGGGTCACTATATCTTTTCTCACATTTCCAGCCATGGAGGTGTACACCTTGTGGGGTGGTGGAATGACATTACCAATCCAATGCACTCCTCATATATCAAATAATCAAATAATAAGAAATATCTCCTTTCATAAAGTATATGTATTGTAATGACAAAAAAAATTTGTTATTGGAAATCTCTCTTGTTCTAATTAAATGTCATAATATGTGAAATGGTTATACTACATATGAACTTATTTTGTTTTCTGTTTTTTGAAATTAAAATACCATTTTGAATTGTTACCATTGTTAATATAGTCATTGAATAGTGATCACATGAATAGTATAAATATAGGGCTTTAACAAATTCTTTTTACTCGGAAAAAGGAAGCGATGAACTCATCCAGTTGACTTGCCTTGTATGAAGTCCATTTATCAGAGCTCAGAAAGGAGGCTTCATCTTTGGTCTTCACTCTTGATCAAGCCCAAGACGATCTTGAATACGTTATGCTCGAATAGAACCCCCTACGGGAGAAGTTGAAGTTGATAGAGATTACCACTCCAACGATGTTATCTGAGCCACACCAAGAGACTGTTTAAATCACCCACCTTACCCTAAGGACATATGCGAGATTTTTAAGGAGTTATGTAATAATAACCTGGTATTATGATTATGTAAATTATTTTTTTATATAATTATGAATGTATATTGATTTTATTATTGTTACTTTGTAAATAGTTTTTAAAGCTCAAATAGTATTTTTAGTAAAATATTCAACTAAGAAATCTATTTTGATGAATTAATGGATTTTAAATTAATAAATATTTTAATAAAATAATAATAATATTGTTAAATTAATGTTTATTAATTATAAATGAGTGTATAATTTTATGAATTAAATTGTAATTTTTATTATGGTTTGAAAGCCCTTTTTCTCAAAATCCAAGAATTTTTGATAAATGGTAATTTTTATATAAAAAGTGAAAATTAAAATATAAATATAATTATTTAGATAAAATGAATATTTTTTTGGAATCAGGACGTTTCAATTATCCCACAGTGAATTTTTCATAATTTTCTAAGACATTGAATTTTTTGGGTAAAAATTAGATACCATATAAATATATAATGTGATTTATGACATCATAATGACCCAATATTGATGTAATAAAATACTATAAACTATATGTTCGGAAAATATATGTTTTAAAATTAAAATAATGTTATTTTTGGTTTTATTGATTTATTTTACAATTCATTAGTGAACTCTCCAAGACATATATAACATTCCGTCTTCTTAAATTGTTTTCCTTGAAAGTGTGACTCTCCTCCACATAATCTACCCTATTATTTTAAGAAGATATGACGTTTAAAATATAAAATATTGTTTTCCACTCCCCTTTGGTTGAAACCATGGGCCAAAACCATGGGCTGGATTGTGGTTTTGTTTAGTTTAATGTGAGGTGTCCCAACCTAAATATTAAACAAATCCATATCCTTTCCTATATAAACACCCCGAGATCCCAGTTCTTCTTACTTAAAATCCTTTTAAGTTCTTAAAAACTCTTCCCTACACTCTCTAGAATCGTCCCAAGGTTACTTGAAGCATCCCAAGGTCCTGACCGTCATGCTTTCAAAGTTACTCTTCAGTGTAAGGGGTCCTTTCACTCGCCTCTTTTAAGTCATGACTTCCTTATATTATGTCTTCTAGTTTACATTTTATTATATGGGGATATGTTATCCTATATCATTATTACTATCCATTTCATTTCCGAATGATAATAGATACTTTTTTCTCTCATCAATTTATTTTCTGAATTGTTAAGTGATGATGTTAGGCTGCCGAATTCTCATAAAAGAAATCACATAATCTCTCTTACTTCGAGTTTCATTTTCATATTTAATTTCCATTAAATAGACATAAAATGATCTTATTTATTTTAATTTTTACCCCTACAATATAATTAGTAATTTATGAGTGGCTCAATCTTGTCCCCTCTCTTTTTATTGTTTTCTAGAACCATGTTATATAGCCATTACGCTGTAGAAATTTCGTCTCAAATTTCTCTCTCTTTCTCTCATTAAATTCTCTGGTATTATTTATGTGAATACCCATACCTATATTGATTTATGGGTGATCATAATTACACAAATATAATATATTTTATTTTGTAATTGACATACATAAAACCCTCACTCCCTTTCTAAGGGTTATAAATGACATAACAATCTTATTTTTAAAGGAAATTTAAAACATCATGATTTTGCAATGTAACCCATTTATTTTATTCTATGTGGGTTATTTATGAAATTTTTTATTATGATCAATGTGGATAACATGAAAATAAATTCATATTAATGGTGCGCTCTTATATCTCTCTGATGCATTGGGTAAAGAATTTGTCTCCAGAGATGAAATGTTTCACCATAACTAGGTGAATAACATTAGAAATTTTTATGACACCTCGGGGTTGTACCTTGGTGAAATGTTCATGAATGTATAAATGAAATTTTGTATCCCCATATTGATGTTATGCTTCATGTTTTTCTCCTAATTATATTCCTATAATTCCAAAGATCATGTCTTTATGTTTTGATCAAGTTCTTATTTATATCACTAGTAAACTAATTACCTTGCTTTCCTTACCGGGACTTCTGCTCACCCTTTCCTTTGATGTATGTATCCAAGTTATAAGATGCAATAATTATAATTAGAATGAACCTATGATGAAGCATTACAAGTGGATTAGAATAATTTTTTATGTTGTTTTCATGTATTATTTTCCTGATTTCCAAGACACAAGACATTAAACGACCTATGTATGCAAAATGTAATGAAAAGTTATGTAATAAAAAGGAAGGATGCCATAGTGGGTATCAAAGGATAGTTTAGTTATTTATGTAAATTAGGCTATGATAACATTAAGAAAGAACCCTGAAGAAACTTTTTAAATATAAGTAAACTTCCTAGTATTTTGGTGAGTAATGAGAAAGTTGTTTACCAAAAAAATACATCCATGTCTGGATACGAGCAGGTAGAGGTGGCTCTGGCACAAATGTACATAGGGGTAAAACACGAAGACACTACTTTGAGCTAGACTCGAATAGGAACTGGTGCACGACAACGAGTCTTTCTACACTCTTGGTTACGACACTCTCGAGGGATATGTTTGGATAATAACAAGCTTTTTTGAATCATTTTGAAGGAATTATAAAGAAATGTAATTGCTTAGGAATGATGTTTTAAGACAAAAAATAATTGATAGTTAAAATATTTTTAAATGAAATAATATTATAACCACTATTTTATTCTTTTAGAAAATGTTGGAAAATAGGAGGAACCATGCAGATGCTGACTGCAATGGACCATGTACTAACGACCATCCGATGAAAGCAAGAATGGAAACATTCATTTGAATGATGAACCAACTGACTCAAGTTATGGGAAATAACATGAATCAATATGAGAGGATAATCTTACCATGAAGGTAACAACATTATGTTAACCCCTTTATGTGTTAATGACCACTAACCTTTAGTGAATTGAGCTGAACATTGTATCATCTCTATCGAGAAGATCTCTTCTGTGCTCTACTATTATGAACAAAATAAGGTTACCCTAGCTGTCTATCGCTTATAAAGAGAAGTTGATCAGTGGTGGGAAAAGATTTAAAATACAAATCCGAAAGAGGAAGTTGAATCAATGGAGTGGGAATAATTCAGAAGGATATTTTAAACAAGTATTTCCCCCAATTGATGAGAACAATAATGGAGAAGGAGTTTCTCGAGCTGAAGAAAAAGGAGAATAAATCTGTGAGAATCTACGAGATGAACTTAACATGGCTTTCACATTACTCCTCTAGAATTTTCGTTGATCCAAATGGATAGGATGATAGATTCTCCGGTTGATTGGGACCTCATCTATGGAAGAATCTACCCAACAGAGACTATGATAGCTATGAAGAGATCATGTGGAGTGCGATTAAAGATGAGCAAGATTTTGGTGAGAAGCAGTGGTCTCACAAATCAAATGACATGAATAGATCGATGGAGCCCTTCTTAGGAAGGAACATTGATCAGAGAAGAGGATGCAAGCAAGTGAAACTTCCCACGTGTAATAAATGTGGGAAGAAACATTTGTAGAACTACCTTCTCGAGAGCGGGAAATGCTACAGGTGTGAAAGAGATGGCCATATTGCATGAAATTGTCATAGTAAGGTGAAACCTCAACTTCTAAACACTAATGAAAAGGGGAATGTGGTGTAGGAGCTACTTGATCTCTAGTTCATTATGTGTGAACAACATTTTCAGTTCTCCAATCACTATCCAAATCTAAGGGAAGTTGAGGGGAACCACCATCATCCTCAGTAAAGGCTAAGGGAGCAATTTCATGATTTTTCTATCACGATAGTAGGAGTTGAAGCTCTTAATGACGCGTTTTCAGGTACTCTTATTGTTCATTCAAAGCTAGAAATTACTTCATTGGATTCTGGTTCTATTAATATCTTTATTTCCTCCTTGTTTGAAAATAATTTAGAATCAACCCACAATTTTCTAAAAGTCGAGTTATCAGTAAATACTCTTTGTGGGATTATACAAGAATCGCCAGTGTTTAGAAACTCTAGTATTTACATTAGTGAGCACAATCTAATCATAAATCTATTAGTCATTACCATACTGGATTTCCAAATTATACTAGGGATGGACTGGCTCTCGATGTATAATGCTAAGATCAAATGAAGAATTAATGAAATATCATAAGTGTTGAATGGAAAACCTATAATTATTTTCCAAGTAGAGATATCTCAACCAGATCCCTATCTAGAATAACCCCATATATCCTTTTTTATGGAGTTGATCGGTGAAGAAGAAGAAGGATATGAGAGTTTAAGGATATAATATGCTCCCATCATCCAGGAATACATTGATATATTTCCTGAGGAGATACCTAGACCTCCCCCCAGAAAGATAGATTGATTTCTCTATTGAACTCATACCTGGATCACATCTAATATCAAAGACCTCATATAGTATTGAAAATGTGAATCTTGATGAATTAAAGAATAAACTCCAAGAACTGAGGAGCACGAAGATCATATAAGGTTTATTTTGACAACTCTATGGAAGGATAGGCTTCTTGGAATGTTCAGCAATAGAGATTTCTGGTTACAACATTTTGCTTTCTTGGGGAACATTGTTACCAATGAAGGAATCATAGTTGACCAAACAAATACAAAAGTTGTAGTGGAGTGGACTCATCATACAACAATAACTGAGATTCATAGTTTCCTTGGTTTATCAGGAGATTATAAGAGGTTGGTGAAAAACATTTCATGACCTTCTAATCCATTATCCAAGTTAACTCAAAAAGGGGTCATCTTTATCTGTACAAAAGAGTGTGAGGAATGATTCGATGATCTAAAGGAGATATTGGTTACTACACCCATGTTAACCATGCCATCAAGTGGGGAAGGATTTCTTATTTTTAGTAAGGCATCTCTAAAAGGGATTGGGTGCTTCATCATGAAAAATGACAAAGTCATTTATTATGCTTCTCAATAGTTGATGAATCATGAGAAGAACAATCCTACGCATGATCCGGAGCTTGGTGCAGTTGTTTTTTATATGAAGATATGGAGGCACTATCTTTATGTGAAAAAATGTTATATATACACAGACCATGAATGTTTGAAGTATATTTTCACACAAAAGGAGTTTAACATGAGACAAAGGAGATGGTTGGAACTTCTTATATACTATGATGGTTAAATTCATTATCATCCTAGAAGATAAAACAAAGTTGCAGATGCATTGTGTAGGAAATACCCAGTTGTTCATTCCATGATGAGGATTCAAAAACATCCATAGATATATGAACAAGTAAACTTGGAAATGAGAATTATAAGGTAAGGGACACCATCAACCCTAACCCAAATTATTTCTCAAATTTCATTACTACTAAAGATCATGAAAGCTCAAAAAGAAGATCCTTTGTTACAGAAGAAGTTTGAGGCTGTGAATGGTGGGATGTTTCCTGTGTTCAATATTGATCAAGAAGGTGTAATGAAATTTTGTGCAAGGATATGTGTCTCATCTGTTCTGAAAATAATGGAGATGATGGATGAAGCTCAATTCTCTACTTTATTTATACATCCAGGGAGCACCAAAATGTATAGGGTCTATCATGATCATTATTTGTGGGATAATATGAAATGGGAGACTGCTGACTACATTTGAAGGTGCCTGGTATGTCAGAAAGTGAAGGCAGAGTGACAACTTCCAAAAGGGGTATTGCAACCACTACCCCAACCAGCATGGAAGTGGGACAATATCACTATGAACTTCGTCACTGGTATCCCAAGAACTTCTAATATAAACAATCTGATATTGGTTATTGTGGACCATCTCACCATGACTGCACATTTTCTCTCCATTCGGAATGATTTCTCTCTTGATCAACTTTCCAGGATTTATGTGAAGGAAGTAGTAAGGATGCATGGAGTTTCACTTTCTATTGTATCTGATCGTGATCCAAGGATCACATAAAAATTTTAGAGAAGTATTTAACATGATCTGAACAATGAATTGAATTTTAGTTTGTCCTATCACCCCCAAAATAATGACAAATCCGAAAGGACTATTCAAACACTTGAGGACATGCTGAGAACATGCTTAATGGAATTTAAAGGTTATTGGGATCAACATCTCCATTTAGTTGAGTTCTTTTACAACAACAGCGTCCACTCGACCATTCAAATATAACCCTATGAAGCTCTATATGGTATGTGATTTAGAACTCTTATTTGTTTGGAAAAAGCTGGTGAGAGAAATATTCTCGGGCTTGATCTTGTAAAAGGGAAGATAGAAAATGTCCACGCCATCCAATAACACATTAAGGCTGATAATAGTTGGAAAAAGATCTATGATAACAACCATTGGAGATACTTCGAGTTTTATGTTGGGGAGAAATTCATTATTTGGATTTCACCATGGAAGAGAGTCATGAGGTTTGTGAGGAAAGGAAAGCTTAGCCCTAGGTACATTGGACTCTTTGAAATCCTTAATCGTGTGGGATCAATGGCATATCGGCTTGAACTTCCTCTAAATATTGCACAAGTTCATGGTGTTTTCCATGTATCATTCTTGAGGAAGTACATACATGACCCTTCACATGTACTAAACCTTGAGGTGGTACAAAGGCAACATGACCTCTCTTATGGGGAGCAACAGGTGGAGATCATCGATGGTAGAGACAAGGTTCTACACAACAAGACTACCAACCTTTTTAAGGTGTGGTGGAGGAACCACAAATGCGAAGAAGACATGTGGGAACCAGAGGAGTATATGAGGCCAAAGTACCCACACCTTATATATTTTTATTTTTTGAGTTAAAATTTCATGGAGGAAATTTCTTAAGGGGGGGAGATTGTAACGACGAAAAATTTTGTTAATGAAAATCCATCTTGATCTAATTAAATGTATTAATATGTGAAACGGTTATACAACATATTCACTTCTTTTGATTTATGTTTTTTTATATTAAAATACCATTAAAAATTGTTAAAATTATAAATAGAGATGTTGAACAGTGATCACATGATTAGTATAAATATAGGGCTTTAACAAAAAAAATTTACTCAGACAAAAAAAGTGATGGCCTCATCTAGTATACTTTCCATATATGTTGCCCATTTATTAGAGCTCATAAAGGTGTAAGAATCTTTGACCTTCGATCTTGACCAACCCCAAGCTGATCTTGATTATGTTATGATCGAGCAGAACTGCCTACAAGTGAAGTGGAAGTTGATAGAGATTACCACTTGAACGATGTTATCTGAGACACCCCAAGAGTTTGTCACCTCCATGCACCTTACCCTAAGGACTTATGTGGGTGTTTTAAAGGGTTATGTAACAATACCTTATTACTATGATTATGTACATTATTGTTTGTATATAATAATGAATGTACTTTCATTTTATTATTGTTACATTGTAAATTTTTTTAAAGAAAAATTGTATTTTTTGTTAAATATTATACATAGAAATCTATTTTGATGAATTAATGGATTTTTAAAAAAGACGATAATTTAATAAAATATTATTATTATTATTAAATTAATTTTTATTTAATATAATTTATCATGTAATTTTATTAATTCAATTATAAATTTTATTAATGTTTGAAAGGCATTTCTGTCAAACCCCATGAATTATCAATATATGTCGATTATTGTTTTAAAAGTGAAAATTAAAATATTTTGGAGATTATTTAGATAAAATTAATATTATTTCTGGAATTGGTATGTCAAAATTATCCAATGGTGAATTTTTCATAATTTTTTGAGAAAGTCAAGTTTTTGGGTAAAAATTAAATAATGTATAAATATATAATGTTTTTTATGACTTCATAATGACCCAATATTGATTTAATAAAATACTATAAACTACATGATCGTCCAATATATGTTTTAATATTGAAATAATGTGATTTTTGGTTTGTTTGATTTATTCTACAATGCTTTATGGGACCCTCCAATACTTACATATCTTTTTGTCTTTTTATATAGTTTTCCATGAGAGTGTGACTCACCTGCACATAATCAACCCTATTATTTAAAGAATTTAGACCATTTACCATATAAAATATTTTTTTCCACTCCCAATTTTCAGATACCATGGGAAAAACCCATGGGAAATTTTGTAGTTTCGTTTAGTTTAATGTGAGGTGTCCCCGACCAAAATATCAAACAATTTCCTCTCATTTCTATATAAACCCACCCCAGATCCCACCTTCTATTCATTAAAATCCTTTAAATATAGACCAAAATCTTCACTAATCTCTCTATAATCCTTTCAAGGTTCCCTCAAGCTTCCCAAGGTCCCGAACATCATGCTTTCAAAGTGTCACTTCAAGGTAATGGATCCTTTCACCCACCTCTTTTATGTCAGGACTTCTTTTATGTTATGTCTTCCAATTTCCATTTAATTATATGGGGGTATGTTCTCCTATATCATTCTTATTTTCTCTTTCATTTACAAATTATGAGATAACCATTCTTCTCTCATCAATTTATTTTCGGAATTGTTATGTTATGTCGTTAGGTTGCTGATTTATCCTACAAGAAATCACATATTCCCTCTTCCTTTGAGTTTAATTTTAATATGGTATGTCCTTCAAATAACCACACAACTATCTTATTTATTTTATTCTATACCCCTACTGTATAATGAGTGATTTATGAGTGGGTGACCCCTGTCCCCTCAATTTTTATTTTTTTCTAAAACCATGTTATATAGTCGTTATACTATAGAAATTCCATCTCAAATTTCTCTCTTTCTCTCATGAAATTCCCTTGCTTTATTTATTTGAATAAAAATACCTATTTTGTTTTATGGGTTATAATAAATACAAAATAAATATATATTTTATTATGGAATTGACATACATATAACCCTCACTTCCTTTCCATGAGTTATAAATGATAGAAAGACCATATTTTTAAAAAACATTTAAAATGTTGCAATTTTGAAATAAAACCCATTTCTATTATTCTATAGGGGTAATTTATGAAATTTTTTATTATAATATAGTTGGATCACATGAAAATAAATTCTTATTAAGGGTTCACCCTGATAGTGCTCCAAAGCATTGGATAATGAATTTACCTCTAGAGATAATAACTTTCATGATACCTTGGTGAATAACCCTGGTAATTTTTATGACACCTCGGGGTTGTAGCATGGTGATATTTTCATGAATGTCTAAATGAAATGTTGTAACCACATAATAAAATACTGTTTCATGTTCTTCTCATGATGATATTCCTGTAATTCCATTTCTCATGTCTTTATGATTTTATCACGTTCTTATTGATATCATAAGTAAACTAATCCATTTCTTTCCTTACTGGGACTTTTTCTCACCCTTTCCTTTGATGTATTTCTTCAGGCTATAAGATGAAGTAATTTTACCTAGGATGTACCTCTGATGAAGCCTTATAAGTTGATTAGAAGAATGTTTTATGTTTTTTTCATGTATTATGTTCATGATTTTCAATACACTTGACATTAAAGATCCTCTTTTTGTAAAATGTAATGAAAATTTATGTAATAAAAAGGCTGGATTCCATATGTATTAATTAAAGGATACATGATTATTCATATTTACATAGATATGAAATAACATTAATATTTTTACATCATATGTAGAAATGATATACAATTTTTGTATGAAAAATAGTGATGATATGTAATATGGTTATTTAAGGGAAATTTAATGATCAATGGTAATTGGAAATTGACAATTAAAGGGGAGGTTATGGACTAAAAAATGAATAAAAAATTGAATGTAAAAACATTTCTTTTTCAAAATGATCATAAACTATCCATATAAAGAATAAATATTGTGTTAATATTAAATATTCCCTTTGTAAAATAAAGTGTTGATGTTGTTGATGAATATAAATATCATAATAATATATTTAAAAAAATTCATATGGAAATATCTATTTTATTTTCAATAAAATATTGAATAAATTTTTCATTTAAAATAAATTTTTTAAAAAAAATAATTAAAAATAAACTGGTAAACCTACAATAAGAACATCAATGAAATCAGGCTGTATAATATAATACATACCATACATGGTAGAAAAAAAAATCATTTTGATTTATAAAAGGTTTGAATAGTTACAATCCTGAAAAAATCTCAATTTTATTCCTTTAAAGACATTTTTTAAAATGGAAATAATTTAAATAAAGTCTTTCATGGATCATTTTTAAATGGATAAAAACAATTTTAAATCTTTTTTAGAATTCTTAGAATTAGAAGAAAAAATATTTTTGAATGAAGAGAGAACTGAATTTGTGTTTTCATTAATAAACTAAATAATATATTTTAAGTAACACAGATTGAAAAAATAGTAGTATTAATTAAATAAACCTATGAGAAAAAATTATTAGTTTCATTTAAAAATGATCATATCATTAACTTCAATGGAAATTCAAATTTAAAAAATAATGCACAAAATGATATTGTAATGTAGTCCATTAAAAAGATCATAATATTTAAGTGAGAGTCAACCAATGATTGAGTGTGTATAAAATTTAAATACACATAAAAAATTTGTAAATTGAAATTAATATTTTCAAAATTAAATAAACTCATAATCTTATAATGCTATGGAAAATGAGTTAGTAATATAACTCAATGAATATAAATTGAGTTGTGAAAAAATTTACAACTTCATAACTCTTAATTAAAACCCCCTATGATGAAATAATTCAAAATGAAACATAAAATTTAATTAATAATGATGTAGTATTGAAAATACATGTAAAAGGGAAATTTTAAACATCATATAAAAGGATCTAGGTGTCTAACATTATAATATGCCTCAATGAATTGAAATTGAGATGAAGTCCCTTACCTCACACTTCATTTGGTCTGATGATAATTATCCCAATGTATAATGGTTTATGAATGTTTTTAACAAATAAAATAGCCATATTAATAATTATAATATCTTATGTTATCCATTTATATCATATTTTCTCTATTTTTTTATAATAATTCATTATTTTAGTTGTTCCCGGTGTTAATTGCTATGTTTTTTGGAGTATGTTTGGACTTGTTATTTTTTTCATCATACATAGATCATGATTTAAAAATATAAATATTTTCAAAAATGAATAAAATATTATATATATTCAGTATATAAATATTTATATTAATCCATAAATGTTATTATATGAAATGAAATACACTTTTCTTGAAGACAGTTTGTCGTACGTACGCATGGACACTGATTTCATTTGCTAAACTTATTGAAAAATTAATATTACATGATATATATATATATATATTATCATTCCGGTATCATTTTTATATTATATATAAAATGATTTATTAAAACCCTCCGTAATAGATTCCATTTAAATTATGAATGATTCACATCGCTTCACGAGGTGGTTGTCCACTATATACATGAGAGACAATATTGTATTCCCACAAGATGGGAGGAATCAAGGTATGTGGGATAAAATGATTATAAAATCATAATAACTTCATTAAAATCATATAAATCATATAAATATTTTAAATCCATTATTATTACCAACCTCAAAAAGGTGTAATGGCAAAAGTGCATCATCGGCTCACGAGTAGGTAGTCTTACTTCCACATGAATTAGGATTTTGTTACCCATTGGTTTTATTTTTGTTAATTTTTATGTCATAGTCATAAGATAAATACATTTATGTATATTTATGATAATAATGATGTGATAATAACAATTAAATGTGTTATAGAAGGATATAAAATAAATTTTTTTAAGATGAACAATACTTATTCATTTGGTATCCTTCATAGGATTAAAAAAATAGGTTTGAATATTTGAAGGGGATAAGAGAGGGGTTACCATTTATAAGTTGAGTGAGTGGTACACTTGTTATTATTTTTTAATGTGTGGAATACAGACACACTGTTTTCATGCAACCATGAACCAATAATGATAAATTATCAATAATAAAAGGTATAAGTTACATATATGGACAATAAATAGATTTTGGAAATATGATGGGTTATTTTTACACCATATACTATATGTTTAATGAATAAGTAAACAGTTTTTATCCTTTATCATTATAATTAATTTTAAATTTTTTCAATAAAAATTGGGAAAATACTCATTTTAACATATTATGATTTATGATTTATTATTATTCCAATTATTCAATTCAATTTTCCAAATAAAATCTACATATGTGGGAAAAAGTAATTAAAAATTTATCCCACAGATGTGGTGGATGTGCATGTTTTTAATGAGAAAATTTTCAAAAGTTTACATAATTTTTATATATAAAATCATTATGATAATGATTCAAATAACCAAAATTGGATTTAATGATTTATTATTTTACTATGTTTATTATAAAAAGAAATTATATCAAAACTATATTAATTATTTAGAAGAAAGGCCATTTTCAATTAAATTTCATTATTTTTCACTATTCATAAAAAATGTATCTTCTTAGAGAAATCCAAAAAATTGACATATTGAAATTTTTTGTAATATTGATTCAATAATTAAGTTCAATTTTTAATATTAATTTTATATAAATGTTAATAAATATTTTTAATGTATATGGGACAATAATGATTAATCCCTCTTTTATGAAAATATGTGTTTCCTAAAATCATTACTTTTTTTATATTAAATACTTATTATTATTATTTATGTTCAATAGATAACGAATATTTTTTTAATATGTATATTTTAAAATTTTAATTAATATTGTTCATTACCTCTAATCCAATTATCAGGTGATAACTATGATTACATTAATGGTATATTAATTTTAGGTAAACCCGTATCTTATGTGTAATGTGAGCTTTTAAATAATGTTGTGGTTGAATTAAAATAAAGGCAAATCACTTTTGAATTTATTGAAAGAAATATAATTGTCTAAATTTAAAAATAATACTATATGTATCTTAATTTTTCATGATTTTATATTCTTTTATCTACTTGTTGTTGTGTGTAATAAACGTTTCCAAATATAGTGTCCTTATTATAGAATTTTAGGTTCTGCACTCTGACACGATAAATAATTTTTTTCCATCTAAATATAAATTATATCTTTGTAATCTAGGTTTTGAAACTTAAAAAAAATTATTGAAAAACCCATATCCTAAAATGGTTAATAAATTTTCCAATTTATAAAATTGATAGGGATGTATGTAGGTAATATGGGAAAACATATAACTAGGATTCTATTTATAAGAACATTGACAGAATATTAAGAAAGGGAAATAATGGAAAATAATATATACATATTTGGAGTGATTTAAGAAGTTTATGATAAAAGTGAATTTTAAATAGAAATATGAGGGTTTAAAAATATTAAATCTAATAGTTTTGGAAGGGTCATTGATTTCATCATAAATTATGTTAGCGAGATAAAGTTTTATTTCAATATCTTTTTTACTATTTTTGAGGAATTATTTTATATCCTAATAATATAAGGATATATACTTATAAGATATATTTTTATTTTATAAGAATAATTTCATCATATTGTTTTACTATAAAAAATTCTAATTTTCCCTAATTCAATGATATAAATATCCCAAAATTAATGTTTGTGCAAAAATCTCTAAAATTTTCTTTTTTTAGATCATAAGATCCATAAAATAGTTACAAGAGTATTCGTATGTCTATAAATATTTTCCAAAACCAACATTGATAGAAAATGGTGTCTTATATTAATCACTATGTATCAAAAGTAATACCTCTGTTTCATCATTGATATTTTTTCATATCACTCAATTATTGGAATATAATATGGTTATCACATAGTCTAAAAATAGGTGAAAACCCATTATCATCCATTGGACATGGGTTAAATCCCCCCCCAACCTGAGAGATGACACGTGTTTTCCTGATTAATATGGTTTTTCTGTTTTCTATACTATATTAATATAATTATTGTAATATTACCAAAAAAATATGATTTTCATGATTGAAATAAACACAATCATTAAATAGCCTTTCTTAAAATTGTATTTGTATTGCCCAGACCGTAGTTACCCAGTGATGGTGCATTATTACATAACATTGTCATGATCACAAAATATCATGTATTGAAAGGCCAATTAGTTTAGTAGCCTTGGAAATACGAGTAACATTCATAAGTTTTACATTACATTATAAAATGAAAAATTACAACAACATAGTCTACGTAGGACACAATCATATCCCTTATATTATCCCTACAAGTCGGTCATAACATACTTCTTCGTATCCTAGGAAAAATAAAACATAAAAAGGGGTGAGCTCAGATGCTCAGTAAGGATAACAATATAGAAGAAATTTTCATAAATAAGCATAAAAATTTAAAGCAGTGTAAGACCATAATAAAATCCTTTTAAACATGAACTTATGCATAATATGGAAAAGAGAAAATAGAATAATACCATTTAATTATTTTCATGGATATTCTACTAGTTGAATAATCACTTTCAATATCAATAGCCACTTTCATAATGATTAAATGCATAATGTCAGACATAATATCCACATAGTCAAGGCCTTATGCCAAGAAAATAAATAATATTTTGTCAATCCCCTATGCCAAGACACTAGTATGTCTCATGAGACCTACCGATACATTGAGGATCTATAGTAGGCTCAACCTGTTACTTACGAAGTCTAATGCATTCCATATATGAAAAGGTTTAAACATAATCATTATAATTTTATATTTATTATTTAAATCATTTATAGTTATTATTATACCCATCCAAATGATGAAGTATTAGAATAATAAACTATACCACGACGTGGAGACGGTAATCCGTACATATGCACATATGGTGACATTGTCATTTATTGGATGTATAGAAAAATGAATATGGTTGTACCATTTTTATAATTAAATCAAAGTGTGTATAAGATAATGGAGTTATTATTTTATAATGGAAACAATAAATAAAGAGAAAGTGGAAGAAGAAAAGAACTTCAAAGATGTGATGAAATATTTACCTCTTCTTTGAGTTATTCCTTTTGGTTGGAACAAAAGGGATCCTGAAGATGGCTTTCTGACTAAAGTTAGGCATGTAGTATGATAGGAGGAAAGTTGAGAGTAAATTTGGTCAGGGTTTGTCCAATCCAAATGGCTTCGAAGGTATGCATTTTAGGGAATTATAAGCGCCCTTATCATTTAGATTTAACTCTTAGTTAAATAGTTTGAAAATTACCATGTCTCTTTGAATTTTTATATTATATGGTTAATATAATTACTATAAACATCCAAGAAAACTCCAAGTGGTTAATTACTGGCATATATAACATTATTTAAGACCTTTTCTTGAATATTATAAATTTAGGAACAAAATACCAATTAATAATATTATATTTTTTTACAAACTATTTTATGTCAATTTTGACACTATTTGGTATTTTGTTTTTGATAAATTTATAAAAGAATTATTAATTCTACAAAAATTCATTTAATAAACCCTAAAATGTCATATTAACCTTTAAAATTATTTTAATTAATTTTATGTCTCAAATTATATTTATTTGGATATTTATAATATCAATTATTTAAATATTTCAATAATAAGGTAATTACTGCATCATAATTGTGTCATAAATAAATTTAATTATTTGGAGTCTAAAAATTATTAATAAAATACCATTATGTAGGAAATATTTTTATATTTCTAATGAATATTTATAGATTATTTTATCTTATGTATAACCTTATATTAAAATTGGTTTTTATTAAAATTTGATTTTAACTCTTTTAACTTTTCTTAAAATAAAATAAAAATAAATGTCCTAATCTAATCCATGTGGACATAAAATATCATATTTTATTCCTAAGGTTGTTTTGGGTCAAATTACACTTATCCAATATAATTATAAAATCTTTTAATGTAATAATAATATCATTTTTACCCTTAATTACCTTATTTTATTTTAACCATGGTAAATAAAAGAAAAAAGTTACTATTCAATAAATATTATTTTCATCTTATTGAACCCCATTTTACTTATTGATATCAACTATGTCTCATGGATTTTTGAAATTCAACTCACCTAAGTGGTAAAATTTTGTTTTATTCAAATTTGTAAATGCTCTTAAATGGTGGGTAAAATTTGTCAAAAAGATCAATAAATTTTATATATATAATCATTTTATAAAATGACTAAAACAAATTACATTTAACATTTATAGGTAATATATATCAAATTTGTCCTAAAATAAATTAAAATACATTAACTAAGTATTTACATAAAAATTCAGTTTTAAACAATAACACAATGTTTTTTCACTATTCATAAAAATTTGAATGTATTCAGAAAAATACCATAAATTCACCCTAAGCTAAATTCGATATTCCAAATCCAAAAATGAAGACCATTTTGATTGATAAAAATTAAAAAATTTATAAAAATCTGTATTACTGTTCATATTGGATAATTTGATTGGTCGTGGTGTGTTTAAACTCGATGTTGTGTACAACACGACCTATTTTATTATTAGAGGGAAAATGCATCGTGGATGCTTGGGGTGTTACATTCTCCCCTAATTAAAATAATTTCATCCTCAAAATTTCATGAATATTACTGCATAAAATTATTTAAGTTGTTCTTCATCATATGTTCCTTGGGTTCCCATGTTGCATCTTCCATCTTATGATTTCTCCGTAGAACATTTACTAGACGAGTCGTATGGTTTCTCAGAACTTGTTCTCTAGTATCAAGAATTTTGGTAGGATCTTCAAAATAATATATATCAGGTTCTGGTTAAATTTATCCATTGTTGAGTACATGCTTTGGGTTTAGCATGTATTTTCTCAATAGTGATATGTGGAACACATCGTGAGCATTGGAGAGACATGGCGACATTTCCAAAAGGTAAGATGCAACCCTAATTTGTTCTAGAATTTGGAAAGGACTGATATACCTGGGATGCAATTTTCCATTCTTACAGAATTGTATTACTCCCTTCCATAGAGATACCTTGATGAAAACAATATCTCTTAGCTAAAATTCCAAATCGTTCCTTCAGTTATCGACATACTTCTTCTGCTTACTTTGTGATTCTTTGATGAGTGTTTGGATAACCTTTACCTTTTCCATTTTTTCCACTACATTTTCTGGGCCTATAAGTTTTCTTTCACCAACAAAATCAAATCATGTTGGTGTGCGACATCTCTTGCCATATAATGCTTCATATGGTGCCATTTGAAAACATGAATGGAAGCTATTATTATATGAAAATTCATCCAGAGGTAAATATTGATCCCAAATACCTTGAATGTAATGTGAGAATGATTTCAACATGTCTTTTATGGTTTTAATAGTTAGTTTTGATTGTCGCTCAATTTGAGAGTGGTAGATAATGCTGAAATGAAGTTCAGTATCCAGGGATTTCTGAAGAATTTTCCCAAATCCTGATATAAAATGAGGATCACAGTCAGAAACAATTGATAAGGGTACTCCATGAAGTCTTAAAACTTCATTAATATAGAGTATTTCTAGACATTCATGTGAAGAATATTCACTTATAATAATTAAATGTGATGAATTGGTAAGATGATCAATAATGAACCATATGTCATCATTCCTTATAGGATTCTTTGTTAGCCACATGATAATGTCCATCGTAATATTATCCCATTTCCACTCAGCTACGGTAAGTTATTGCATGACACATTCAGGATATTGCCTTTTAGATTTAACTTTTTGACAGACCATACATCTTGACACAAAATCAGCAATCCTCCTCTTCATGTTTTCCCACCAAAACTATTTCTTAAAATCTCTATTCAACTTAGTTCTACTAGGTTGTATAGAGAAATTGGAGCTATTAAAATCATCTAACAATTCCCTTTTTAGATTAGGTAAATTTGGAACACAATGTCTCTTCTCAAATTCCAAGATCCCATCTTCATATATGAATTCACTCAATCTCCCATCATTCACAACATTAATAGTATTTTGAAACTCCTCATCATCATCCTGAGAACATTATATCCATTCTAGTAAAGATGGTTTGGAATCCTTTTGAAAATTAATTGATAGTTGAACTTCCATGGTTATTCACATATCCATCATTACTAGATCCATGAAAATAGGTCCCCTTTAAATTCGCATCATTTTCAAAACTCCATGATCCTTTCTACTCAAAGAATTTACCACCTTATTAGCCTTCCACAGGTACTTGTGTATAGTGAAATCATAATCATTGAATAGTTTAAGCCATCCCCTTTTCCTCATGTAGAGTTCTTTCTTTGGGAAAATATTCCTCAAACTCTTTTGATCCGTATATATCTCACATTTTTTGACCATAAAGATAATGTATCCATATATTCCAATCAACGATTATAGATGATAACACAAGATCATGAGTTGGATAGTTTTTCTCATGAATTTTCTTCTATTGTGACGTATAGGCAATAACACTATCATTCTGCATAAGGACACAACCACGTCCTATATTTAAAGCATTACTATAAATAAAAAACTCTTCATTCTCCGATGGTAGATTCAAGATAGAATAATTGAATAATATTCTATTCAGTTTTTCCAAAACATTCATCAAACTATTTTTTCAAAAAAAAATTATCCCCTTTATATTTGAGCTTTGTTAATGGGTTATCCAATCGAGAAAAATTCTGGACGAAACATCGATAATAACCTGCTAAACCAATAAAACTATGTACCTCAGTTATAATCACTGGAGATGGCCATTATTGGATTTCGTTGGTCTTTTAAGGATAAACAGTGATTCCATCCTTAGAGATAGTATGGATTAGAAAAGAAATATCATGAAGCCAGAATTCACACTTGCTAAATTTCCCATATAATTCATTTCGCCTATGATTATATAAATTATTTCACATTTTATTTTCATGATCTTCATATATTTTGGAGTATACTAAGATATCATCAATAAATACCACTAAAAAGTCATCATGATATTCCCTGAATACTCTGTTGATTAGATCCATGAAAATAGAGGGTGCATTAGTCAACCCAAAAGGAATTACAGTAAACTCGTAATGCCTATACCTGGTTCGAAATGCTGTATTCAAAATTTCTTCCTTCTCTACACATAATTTATGATATCCATATCGATGTTAAATCTTTTGAAAATACTGATCTGCATGAAGTTTGTCAAATAAATCATCAAAGCGAGGTAGGGGATACTTGTTTTTATTGTTATAGCATTGATTTCCCTATAGTCAATGAACAACCTAATAGATCCACATTTATTTTTAATAAAAAGAATAGGGGATCCAAATGGAGAAACACTAGGGTGAATAAATACTTTTTTACTCAATTACTTTAGCTATTTCTTCAATTCCACTAATTCCACAGTGGCCAATCTATAAGGGGGCTTCGATATGGGCCTTGAACCATGAATTAAATAAACGGAAAACTCAATTTTTCTTTCTGGAGGATGACCAGGTAAATCTTCTCGAAACACATCAAATTATTATTTTACAATAGTTACATCCTATATTTGAACATTCTTTTCCTCACCCACTATTATTTCATTATCTTCTACTGCAATAATTGAATTTAGTTGAGCTACTGGGGGTGGATCTGGATAATAATTAGGTGGTGACATTTATGCTCTAAAGATAAAGAAATCCATATCATCATCATTAATTGTAACCTCTTTTTTCTTACAATAAATTTTATCATCATGGTATGAAATCCAATCCATACTATGAATTATATCAAATTAAAACATGGGTATGATAATGAGATTAGTAGATAAAGATAATTTATTTTCCCTAATGGGAGTTGATTCACAAAACATTATTGCAATGATACTCCAATTAGGTGTTTTTACTGACAACTCCCTTGTTATTTCAAATTGAAAATATTTAAATTTCATATAAAACTAGGAAGATATGAAATAATGCGATTATATAGAATCAAATAAATCATTTTCTAAACATGAAGAAACCATTAAATTACATTCCACCACATCTATCAAAGATTCAACATCAGCAGTAGTGATATCATAAGCTTAGACTTGATCCCTTGGGATTTTATGAGGTAAGTTTCCTTGGAGCTTATTAAATTCATTTACATTATGCCCCTTTATCTAAAATTGTATCATTCCACATTGACAACCACTTTCTTCCCCTTTCAATCATGAGCATGGTGGCCTTTTTCACCACACATGTAATAGACTATCATTCCCTTCAGGAAGGTACCGGGGTGTTTCTTCCCACATTTACCATAGGATGGGTAATCAAATTTTCCCTTTTTCCCCTTATTTCCATTTCTATGGTGTCCATTAGATCTCTTATTCTCCTACATTGCTTTAATTTCATAAGACTTAGATAGTTCATTTTCTATCTTTATTGCGCATGAGACAATATATTCATATGACGAGAAGTATTGTGAGACTAATTATTCACAAATAAATGTTTTTAACCCATCAAAGAAATAATCAATATTTCTTCTTGGTTTATGTATATAACATGTAGCATGCCATGATAATCGTGTAATGTTACCCTAATTTTTTGAGACATTCTCATTATCCTTTTGTCTCAGACTCAAAAATTTCCTTTCCATATTCTCTTGATGGTCATGAGGAAAATAGTTTTCTAAAAAATCTTTTTAAACTATTTCTATTACATATTTGAAACTTCATAATCTTAATTTCTGTTTTGAATCAATGACCACCATTAATCTGCATCTCCCATGAGGCGCTAAACAGCCATGACAGCTTTTTCAAATTTTCAACTCCCCAAAGGGTGGAATATTTTCTCTAAGGAACTAATCTATTGCTCTGCTACAAATGGATGTTTAGTCCCATTCAATGTTGGTGGTTGTTGCCTCTTAAATTGGTCTAACATCGATCCTCCTTGTTGTGGATTAGGGTGCCCCATGTGGGTAAGGTTATTACTCATAACATAATTGAGTTTTTGCAGTATGGTGATAAGTTGATCAACACTAGTTGCATCACTGGATCCACTATAATTATCTAGAGTATGAAAGAAATATCTATATTGATTACGTACATTGATACGGTTTCCATTCATTCCACTAGGTGTCATTTCTAAACAATGGAATACACTAGATTAGTTTATGAATCGTAATACATAATTCCAAACTTCTAAAATAGTAAACTAAAATTTAACAGTTTATAGATATAATCCATAATCATAATAATATTTTCATTGAGAAAGTATATACTCATAAACCCTTCAAAATTGTTTGTAATTAAAGTGATAATAATCTGAATCATATCCCCTGGGTGTGTCATAACCAAGAGCGCAACAAGGCCCGTGGTCGTGCACCAATTCTCATTCGAGTCTAGAGAAAAGTGGTGTTTTCATGTTTACCCCTATGTGCATCTGTGCCAGAGCCTCCTCTACCAGCTCATATGCAGACAGGGATTTATTTCTTGGAAAACTCATAAAATCTCTACAATACCAAAATTCTAGGAAGTTTTTCTATACTAATCCTCAAAGTATATATTAGGTAATTGTTCTTTAATCAGAGTTTTTCTAAATATAGCTACCATGGTTTGGGTGAAACGTCTTTGATACCAACTGTAATGCCCTGACCCTAGTTACCCAATGTCAGTGCATTATTACATAACATCTCCATGATCACAAAAGATCATGTCTCGAAATACCGATTAATTTAGTATCCTAGGAAATACTAGATACATTCATAAGTTTTATATTATATTATAAAATGAAAAATAACAATAACATAGTCTCCATAGGATACACTCGTATCCCTTATAATATCCATGTAGGTTAGTTATAATATACTTATTTTCATCCTGACAAAAATAAAACATAGAAAGGGGTGACACCAGATGCTCAGTAAGGATAACAATATAGAAGAAACTTTTATAAAAAATGTATAAACATTTAAGGTAATGTAAGACTAAAACAAAATCCTTTTCAAATTGAACATCAACATAATATGGAAAAGATAAAATCAAATAATACCATTTACTTATTCACAAGTATATTCTACTAGTTGAATAATCACATGCAATATCAATAGTCACATTCATAATGATGGAATGCATAATGCCATAATTCATAACCACATATTCAAGGCCTTGTTACAAGAATAAAAATAATATTTTGTCATGTCCATGTTCCAAGACACTAGTTTGCCTCATGAGACCTACAGATGCATTGAGGATCTATAGTGGGCTCCACCCGTCACTTACTAAGTCCAATTCATTCCTCATATGAAAAGGTTTAAACATAACATAAACATTCAAATTAAAACGAGCGTACAAATTTTAAATACTTTATCCATAAACCATGGATGGTGTAAAAATATCCCATCTATAGTCAAACATATCACAAAACCATCAATAAATTATATATGTTTTGTATCATAATGAATAAACGTCAAATAATCTTAAAATCCATCAAAGGATGTAGACATAGATGAAATCAAGACTTTTTTTGAGATATATCTGTTTCTATATTTAAATCATTTAAAATTAATATAATTATAAAATAATACATTTATTTAGAAAATATTATTATAATCTTTTTAATGGAAGCATCGACAATGTTATAATGGTGGAAAAAATCCTCACCCGCCATATATGTTAAAAAAATAATCTTACCTTAATTTTGTCGAAAAGGTTATAAAGTAACTTGTTTGGAAAATGGCAGAATGATTCCTTTCATAACATATAAGGTCAAATATGGTTATAAATTACATTTACCCATTGTCTTGTAAATAGTAAAAATGTATTGAAATACATTTTTTAGAAAAACATGGATGTGGATAATAAAGAGGCCCCAGTAGATACATATGTTAAAACAACCTCGTATAATAAAGACATTGGGAAATCAACCTTTACCTTGTACTTTTCCTTGGTAGAGGGTACGTTAATCTTCTATATAATTTTTAAATAATTGTTATTAAATTATAAATGAACTATATTCATAAATATTATATCATATATGATCTTCTAATATGGCATGGTTAATAATTTTTTAGTAGTATCAGCGTTTATGGCGTTAAATGATTCATTTTCCTTTGTATGCTATGTTACGTTATTAATGTTTGTTATAGAGATGATGTATCTTATTCATATTCCAAATTATATTATGTCTTCAAATTTTATTAATCATCAAATGAAAATTAGATTGTAATGGATGTGACGGGGAATGAATCTCATTACATTCGTGGAGACGGTAATCCGTATGTACGCATGAGAGAAAATATCATTATTTTGATATTAAAATCATATATAAGTGGATTTTATATCATATATAAATAATAATTATCATGTTATATTTATTATTTACATCATTTATACTCATTATTATATCCATCCAAATGATGAAGTATTTGAATAACACACTACACCACGACGTGGTGATGGTAATCTGTACATATGCACGTATGGTGACTTTTTCATTTATAGGATGGATAGAATAATGAATATGGTTGTACCATTTTTATAATAACAACACAATATATATAATATTCTGGATTTTTTTTAATGGATACAATAAATAAAGAAGAAGTGGATGAAGGAAAGAACCTGAAATAGGTGATGAAATAATTACCTCTTCTTCGGGTTCTTCCTTTTGATTTGATCAAAAGGGCTTCATCGGTTGGATTTATGACAAAAAAAACTCATCTATGATGAAGGTAAGATAGTTAAGAGGAAATATGTCTTGGTTTGGCCGAACCAAATGGCTTTGATGGTCTGAATTTGGGAGAAGGGAAAGATCCCTTTTATAAGAGGGGTGAGGGGAACCTTAGGAAAAGATTGAAATATTATTTTATAATAAAATCCTTTTAGGTTTTTAGTAGCACAAAAATGATTTATTTCAAGGATAAGGTGGTTATGGGAAAACAACACTCAACCAATAGGTTTAAGGTAGGTTTGGGTCACTATATTAACCATATCTTTTAGATTTATCTCTTTGTTTAATAGTTTGAAATTTACCATGTCTCTTTATATTTCTATACTATATGGTTAATAAACATACTATAAACATCCAAGACAACCCCTATTGGTTTATTTATGACATATATAATATTATTTAAGCCTTTTGGATGATCCTTGTATTTTTCAGAATATAATAACAATTAATAATGTAATATTTGTTTTAAAAACTCTTTTATGTCAATTTTGTCACTCTTTGGTATTTTGTTTTTTAAAAATTTATAAAAGAATTATTACATAGAAAAAAATTATTTTAATCAACCCTAACATTTCATAATAACCTATAAAATTAGGAATTCAATAAAGTTCTAGAAATAAATTTATTTGGATATTTATAATATCAATTGTTTTAATCATTCATTAATAAGTTAATTAATGCATCATCATTGTGTCATAGATAAATTTAATTATTTAAGTTCTAAAAATAAAAAATAAAATATCATTATGTAGTAATTTTTTTATCTTTCTAATGATTATTTATATTCAAATTTATCTTATGTATAACCTTATATAAAAAATGGTTAATTATTAAACATTTAATATGACTCTTTAAAATATTGCTTAAATAAAATAATAATGAATGTCCTAATATTATCCAAGTGGACCTAAAGAATCATATTATATTCCTAATGTTGTTTTGGTAGAAGTAAAATTATCCAATAGAATTTGGAAATGTGTTAGGGTAATAATAATACCATTTTACCCTTAATTACCCCATTTACTTTTAACCATAGTAAATAAAAGTTAATAGTTACTACTCACCGAAAACTATTTTCATCATATTAAAACCACATTTCACTTAATAAGATCAACCATTTCTATTTTATTTTGAAAATTCAACTCAAATAAGTGGTAAAATTATGTTTAATACGAATTTGAAAATGCACCTAGGAGGTGGGTAAAAGACTGTAAAAAGTTCGACAAAATTTTATATATCTAAACTTATTATAAAATGATTCCCATGAATTATATTGAACATATATAGGTATTATGTATCTATTTTTACCAATAATAAATAAAAAATATTTAAAAAAATATTTAAATATAAATTTAGTTGTAACCAATAAAGTCGTGTTTTTTCACTATTCATCAAACAATGAATGTTTTTAGAAAAATACAAAAAACTCTCACTAAGCTATATTCGATATAAAAAATAAAAAAATGAAGTCCATTTTGAAAGATAAAATATATAAGATTTCATAAATATTGTATTACAATAAATAATGGCTAGTTTGATTGGTCATGGTGTTTTTGAACTCGATGTTATGTACAACACAAGCTATTATATTATTCAAAAGAAAACGTATCATTGAAGCTTGGGGTGTTACAATATTCATTATAAATTATTTTTTCCCTAAACTATAATAATATTTTTAATAATTAATTATACAATAATAATTATCACATTTAAATTAAATTATATCAATAAATTTAATTTTATGTATATAAAATTTAAAGGCATTATTACTCAAACATTTTTCCCACAAAATTGTTTTCCATAAATATATCTGTAATGTCATTTTCCCGAGTAAAATCCAATAACATTAAGTCTAGAAATATTATTTTAGGTAATTTAACTTATAATAATCTTTAACATCATATTCTGGTCCTTGTTACCATTAAAATTTCATAATATAGAAGGAGACGCATCCCGAAGGAATAATTAGTTTAGTAATCTCGGTAAATTAGATGAATACATGATTCCCATATTACATTTGAATAAAAAAATTTAATTTTTTTTTATTAAAGTATAAATTTATTCCATATTTCGTCTCCCAGAGTATAAGTCATTGTAAACATCATGTAGTATTAGCGGAAGAAAATAAAACATCGGTGAACTCAAATTATCGATAAGGGTTAACGGAAATGTATGAAATAATGACTCCATGAAAATAATAAATATGGAAATTTCAATAACTAAACATATATTTCATGTAATAAATAAACTAATAATGAAGGGTTTAAATTATATCAAAATATAAATAAATTAAACCACATTCAATTTAAATAACATGGAAAGCATTATCACATGAATCCAAATAAATATGCACATTTCATTTAATAAATTAATTCATAATAAAATACATCCCTAGATTTTGTTAAAGATAAAATATCTCAGAAAAAATGAATGTATTATGAATGGAGGCAATTCAAAATTATTGGATAACATGTTTCTCAGGTATATGGTACCTTTAATATTATGACAATTCAAAATATACTATAAAAAGTACTGGGTAAAACCCCACATATCTAGGTCTCTCCAACTGATTTGATCCATGAGACTACCGATGTATTAAAGGGAAATCCATAATATGGCCCCAACCATATCATACCAGTCGCAATAAATAATTATATATAATTATATATATATATATATATCAAAAAATCCATTTATGAACAATAATCCTTATTATAAATTATCTATGTTTTTTTATTAATATATATTATTCCATATTTCCTTTATGAAAAATAATTATCAATTTATTATACTTTTCATTGAAATGATATATGGGTTATTCAATAAATATATTCAGGATAGTAAATAAGGATATTTATATGAAATTAAATTTTCAAGGATCATTGGAATGCTATGATTTCAAGGGAATATTATTTCCTACAAAAATGTATCATGAGATCGAATTTTAATACATTCCATAGTCAAAATTACCATACACCACAAAAAGGAAGTATAAGGGTTTTATAAATATAATATATCCCTAATTTAAAATATTGTGGTTTTTTTGTTGTTAAATATAAATACCACAAATATATCATTAAAGGGGATCTTCAAAAAAATATTATTTTAACATGGAAAATATTTTTGAAAATACATATTTTTGAAAATCAATTATAAAAAAATTTCACAAAATATATCCTTGTAATTATACAATGTATTCATCAATGAAACAACACCATGTAATTCCTTACATACCATTCATGTTAAAAAGTATATGACTTTGTAATTGAAAAATGCCTAAAAACATCCTTTCTATTAAAACATCATGAATATTTCTTTCATTAAATTTGGAAAAATGCCAAAATACTTTAAGAGGTGTTAAATAAATCATTTTGAAAAAGATGAATTTTTTTTGAAAGAAATTATATAATTCATTTTTTTCGAAGAAGTTGTGTTTCCAACAAAAGATTGAAATGAAGTCATGTTTTTATAAAAAATTCTATAAAACATTATAAGTACCAAAGTGTGGAAAATGGTTATATTAGTTTAATAATAACAGTAGAATAAAACTAAAATGTTTATTAAATAATGATAATATAATTTTATTCAATGTAAATTGAAGTTTATTCAATCCTGATTAAACTCGGATTGTGAAGTAAACACATGAAATGATTATAAATTTAAGTGAGAATAAACCAATTAATAAGTCATGTGTATCAACTATAAATAAACATATAACTATTTTAAATATAATAATATATAGTAAAATTTCAGTACACACATAATCATATAACATAAATAACCATGAAGAAGTAATGTAACCCAATGAAAAGGAATTCAGTTATAAAATTATTTACAACTCAGTAAATCTAAATTTAAAACTATTTAGACGAAATAATGAAAATTAAAACTAAAAATTGAATTAATATTGATGAAGTAATGGAATTACATTTAAAGGGGATACAGTATACCCCATATAAATGAAACTACGTGTATAACATTTCAATTTTCCTCAATGAAATGAATCTAGGATGATGTCCCTTACATTAAGCATCCTTTTTGTTTAAATATATTTAAACTAATTTATAAAACAATGATTAATTTTATTAACATATAATATAACCATATTTATATACATAAAATCTTATATTTTCCTTTTGAAACATATTTTACATGTTTTTCAGTAATGTTTCCTTGATTTCATGGTATTGACTATAAATTTCATAGTTTTTTGGACTATATGTTGACTTTTTATTTTGTCCCACATACTTCAATCATGATCTAATAATATCCAAAATGTGAACCATTATTAAAATATATAATGTATTAATTTAATAATAATTTATTGTTATATTTATAATTTCATGATAGGAAATGAAATATAATGTTCATGGAGATGGTAGGTCGTACCTACAGAATATCATTATTTTCATTTCCTTATCATATTAATAAAATAAAATAAAATCATATATATTTATTTTATAATTATATAATAATATAATTTAATACATATCCCATAATTTTATTATAGTCACCCTTAATATATTACTTGTAAAGCGTGAATGAATCACATAGCTTTTCTAGGAGGTGGTCCCCAGTATAGATGGTTGATGTTATCATATTCACAAAAAATGTAACAAATAATGGTATGTGTTATATGAATATTACATAATAATAATATAATTCTAAATATCATAAATATCATAAAAAATAAAAAATTGATCATTATTCAGGACCATGAAATGGGGTAATAGAAATACTAACAATATTTGTTCATGAGGCATTAGTCTACTATATATAAAAATAATAAATTTTTTCCCATTTAATAGAAGTATGGGAACTTTTAGGTAACAGACCTATTAAAAAAAGTGTTATATATATGAAAATTAGGTTATTATATAAGTGTGATTTAATATAAAATATTGAGTTATGGAAGGATATAAAATAAAAACTCTTTTTTATTAACATTTCATATTGTTTTAGTGTCCTCCATAGTCTTTACAACAATCTATTTCATTTTAATATCCAAAATAATTGTATTATTTTATTAGGTAAGGTATTATGGGATGTTATTGTTTCTAAGATAGGCTGATCCAAAGTGTTTTTACGGCATAATGTTTAGAGGAGGGGAGTTTTTTGATATGTGGGGCCACTAACACACATGTAATATTTTAGATGAGTGAATTACACAATGAATTTTTCATGAATCCATGACCTAATAATATAATGTCCAATATAAAAAATTATCAAGTCCAAATTTATTTAGAAAAATGGTTCTAGAAAATTTTTGGTTCATTTTTACACCATATATTCTATGTTTAACCAATATGTTAAATCATTTTCCCCTTAATAATTGTAATTAATTGTAAATATTCTATCTAATAATTTGGCATAAAACTATATTTATATTATTTTAAATTACAATTTATGGTTATTGAAAATATTTAACTAATTTTTCCAAATTAAATCATCATTATAATTAATAAATTAAATTAAAATTGACCCCAGAGACATGGAGAGAGAGTAGGGGTTTAAAGTGAAAATGTTCACTAGTTTATAATGTTTTATACCAATATTTAGTATAAAATTGAAAAAAAAAGAAATAAAGTTGATTAATATATGTATAATTGAACTATTTTGACATTAAAATTAATTGAAAATATAATTTAACATTATATATTATTTTGACTAGTTGCAATTTTCATTAAAAATCCAAAAGTTTCACTATTCTTAAAAAAATGAAACTTCTAAAAAATCCCATTATATTACCCTAAGAAAATTATTATATTATGAATTAAAAAATTAAATTAATTATGAAATATAGTTTTTATAAAATATGTAATAATTAATTTTATATTATGTCCAGCAAGAGTGACTAAACCATCTTTTTAGAAAATAAATTTTTTATTAATTTTTTTTTCATTAAATGTTTCTTTTTATAATTTAAAATATATAGATAAAAAATAAATGTGTGAAAACTATATATATTCATAAGTTTCTTAATATGATTAATATCCACCATTACAATGGATATGTGATAACTTTAATAATATTAATTATATTTTATTGTTTGGTAAATCATGGTCGAGCATGTAATGCAAGCCAACGATGAAAATCATTAATCTAGAAACAAAATAAATCTCAATATAACATGAATTAATATATATATACTACATATAATATATTTAATGTTTTAAATATAAAATAATATATTAATTTTTTTTTACATTCATTATGTTGTGTGTCATACATGCTATTGAAAATCATAATCTTGTCATTCAATTATTTTTAGAATAAACCAAACATAAATTTCATGGTTCTCATTCATAAACATCAAATAAAAACATATTAAAGGTTCATTAATAATATTTATATATTATAATTAAAAATCATTATTCCATTGGAAATGTACTTATCTTCTTCCCATACCATTAATCCTATTCCAAATTCATTTATTTAAAGTTAACCAATTTTCAAGAATTACATAATTACCTGGTAACTACCCATACGAAACATAAACTCATTAACCATTGTAAACACTATATTCCCACATCCCACATAACCTCCAAATAACAATTCAATATCAAGAAAATAACAACCCCATAATCCCAACCATCACATAAAATGTGTTTACAACTAATGGGGGGATATAAAAATAATTTGTAGAAAAAACTGGTTCAACTAGAATATATATGTCATTTACTATTTTATTGTGATTTAATTTTGTAATTATATAAAATAATTATAACACATTCATATCAGTAAACTCATTTATTAAATAATTATGTTTGGAATACAATCATGGAGAAATTATATCTTGAAAAACAATATTCATAATTCCTAAGTGACAATCACTTTCTCATTCATTGAAAATCCATATGTTATCAAGTTTTAAAAATCAAGAGATAGTATGAATAAAAACCATTATGGAATGGGAATATATTTTATATAGAATAGAATATCTTCATCATGAATGAAATACAGTATACATGTGAAGCACCTCATCCCCTTAAATTTTAGTTAGGAAATTTATCATCTTCACAATGATTGTGCATATCATCTTCACAAAGGATAAAGATATTCATGATCCCTCCCTTTTTTACTAGATAAAGAAATGACAAAGATATTACATATATTATTTAATTTTTACTGTAAATTACTACACTAGGAAGGATGGAGGAGAGAGAGGATTATTAAATTTGCAACCACCAATGCATTAATAAATTAAGTTTCTAATTGTGATTTAATTAATATTTTATAATGAATTGTGGTTATGTTAAAATGATGCACTTATTTGGTATTATAATATATTATTTTATTTAAAAGACCATTATATATCATAACTATTTATAATGTAAACATTTTATAGTGATCGTATGATTCGTATAAATACAGGATTTTTAAAAATTCAATTGACACAGACAAAAGATGCGATGGACTCAAACAGTAGGATCATAACATATTATTTCTATTTATGATAGATTCCAAGGGAAATAACAACAGTATGATATTACATTTCCCAATACCAATAGAAAAACCCAACAGCTAAATCATTGGAGAAACATTTATTGGTGACTTTTATGCAGATCAAGATCACAACCGATACTATATATTCCAAACCACCACATGAAAATCTCACTGTCATACAACTTCCCCATATAAATTTTTATAGTGTAATAATGGTTTATGTATCAAGAATCGAATTTTATGAATATAAATATTTTATTGAATAACTAATATATTTCATCTAATTATTATAACATTATAAATGATTTTTATTATGATAAAATAGTAGACAAAATTTATTGGGTAATATTTAATTTATATTAAGAAAAATATTTTTTTTGACTTAATTTATTTTTGAAAAAAATATATTTTAATAAAACAATATTATTAAATTATATTTATTAAATATAAATATCATAAAATATTGATTATTTCAAATTTAATTTCTTAAGGGTTCGAAAACTATTTTTGTTATAAAAACACCACATTTTTCAATAAATATAGATTATATTTTAAATTTTATATTCATATATTTAAAAAATTATTTTAGTTAATTTGATTTAATTTTTGAAATCAAATCATCCAAATTATAGAATTTAAAATTTTTCATAATTCTTTTGAGTCAATTGATTTTTGTGGTAAAATGTAAATGTAGTGTAAATATACAGTTTGTATTATAAAATCATAATGACCAAAAAAATTTATAATATATTATAAAGAGGATATCCAAGACCAAATATATGTTTCATTTTTTTGTTATATTTTTAGGTTATTTGTTGTATTGGTAGATACATCATCAAACCATTAAAACATATATCATGTTTTAATTTTTTAAAATATTTTCTCTATGATCATGACTCACTTACCCATCAACATGGGAAATATTTAAAGTTTATTTTCCATTTTACTTATCAAATAATTAATCCCACTAATATTTTTTAGAAACCATAGGAAGAGCCCCGATGATTTTTTTGGGTTTTGATAAAATTATTAGATAGAGTTAAAAATATATGTTTGTAATATAATAATGAACTCCCATAACATTTAATATATAAACCAACAAAATATCTCATTAACCATGAAAAAAATCCTTGGATTATGTCTTTAATCATCCCTTCCCCCTCTAGAGTCTTCCCTAGGATCCCCAAGATCTCAATAATCCCCTTATAAGATTTTGGAATGACCTTCTCAAACATAGATATCCACTTGTTCTTCTCTTTATTAATGTATCTTTATTATCTAATCTCTTTTATCATGAATTCATAATGTTGGGATATGTTTTTTCATTTTTAAATATCCTGAATTAGGGTTTATTAATTATTATATAACCCTTTCACTCTCATTATCCCACCCTTGAACATTTGTTGTCCCTCGTCATGCTTCCTAAATTTTACTATGATTTTACATGCCAAAAAGTGTGTAGTGAATACAAATACCAATTTCCTATCAAGGTTATTCATAATTATTCATTTATATATGTTTTATTGGGTAGTAAATGTTTTTTAATAATTATTTCATTATCATGTGATTAAATGTGATGAAATAGGTTATACATTATATGATATACTTGGAAGACTAATGTATGCACATAAAATTATTACGATTGGTTCTTCTAGATAGCACTCCAATGCATTGGGAAATGATTTAGCCTCATGACATTCCATGTATGGTTCTTGACAGGTAATCCTACCAACATTACATTATTTTTTAGGTGGTTATCATTGACTTATTCTTAGTATTTTATGTATAATTTTTCATCCACATTCCCATATTTCCTTTTTGTTATCATTCTATAACGAGCCTCATTGTACATGTTTATGATTATCACCCCTTTTATTTCCAATTGATATTCCTATTTTGGAAAAAGTAATTCCTTATTCATGTAATTTTTTTAAGATTCCCAAACTATGATTTATAGTACATCCCTTTATTTTATATGTCCATAAGGCATCCCATACAGTTTTATGAATTTTGGATCAATATGGGTATGTTTAGGAATTCATCAATAATGTTGATGTTCTCCATGTTATAATTGTCTATGTTATATATCTAATTCCAAAATACAATATAATTATATATCATCCATGTGGTATTATGTGTACTATTTTTTAATATTTCATGAATTAATGTGTAATAAAAAACATGTTTCCTTAGTTGGTATAAGTGAAAATTGTATTTATTTTTAAGATAAGTATTATAAAACATTAGAGAAATCCCTAGGGATAAGACTAAACATTAGAAATTGTCAATTAATTTTTTTTATTTTATATATTAAGAGGTTTCCAATATAATACATCCATATCATGATATTAGAAGATAATTTGGATCTTGGAAAGATTTACCAAGGGGTAAAACCAAAAGACACTACATTGAGAAAGAATTAATGGGAACTAATGATTATAAATGGATTTTTTCACAAATTGTTTCACATTTAAGGGTGATATTCATTAGAAAAATCACTAGAGAACTTTCAAACATTAATAAGGGAATAAAAAATGCTGACGGTATTTAATTTTAGAAAATTTTTCATGGATAACATAGATTGATCCCTAAAAATTCATAAATTAAGGAAATAAATGTTATTTTTTCCTTATCTGTTGAAATTCAATTCATGGCAATTTTTGTGATTAATAGTTTAAAAATAACCATCCTAATTTTCAAATTATTAATGCCAATGGCATGAAATAAGAGGAACTGAGTAAACAACCAATGTAAAGGGCTAGGTGATGACAAACTCAATGAGATTCCCAAACAAATTTGATTAGGAATCATGAAAATTGGGAATATAATCTCTCAGTTGGCTCAGGTTCTGAATAAAAACCAAAATGATGGGTAATTACCAAATTCTACTAAGAATGAAAAAGTCTAAATTGAGACCTTTATGTGTAGAAATGATTGTAAATTTAAATTGATCATTTGATAACATAACCACAAAACAACAGATTGAAATTATTGAGGATATCTTATTCATGGTACTACGTTATGAGAAATATAATTTTATATAAGTTTTATCATATGAAGGGAAAATCTAATCAGTGGTGGTTATTGATCAAGAATATTAATACTGAGGTAGATGTTAAATCAATGGGGAGGAAGGATTTCTAGAAAATTATTTTGGAAAAATATTTATTACATTATCTAACATAAAATGGAAAGGTATTTCCTTTTTATAAAGTAAAAAAACATTATTTATCCATTGGAGGATATAATGAAAACATCGCTATAATTTCACGATATGTATTCGTTTTTTTGTTACCAATGAATGAAATATTTATCGCATTTTTTGGGCTATAATGAGTCAAATAAAAAACCTATTGATGTGATACTTTTATAGTTAAGAATAAATAGTTTGGTGTTCCCTCAAAGATGAGTTTTATAAGGATGTATCTCAAAGGTCTTCTGGGGAAAAGAAGCAGAAATATGAGTTTAATTTTGTCAGACTGATGTATAAATATTATGGTGGTATGAAATTTCAACAACCCCATTTTCAAATGTCTGGAATTTTTTACCCTAATAAATGTTAATGGGGGACAAGGAAATGATTTAGGTATATATTGGAATGGATCCATGATAATGATTTATCATTTGATAAGCTCTATGATGCAATGGAATAGAGGAATTCTCCTTCATACCCTCTATATATTTCTTAATATTTCAACTAAATGGAACATGAAACTATAAAAACAACTATCCAAAGCCAAAAATGTCTGATAATGATAATTCCATAATAATATGTGGTATTAAAGGATGAAATATTCCATCAAAAACACAATGATGGATCCTTAAAACATTGTCGATATAGGTACACTAGTTATTCAATAAACATTAGAGAATTTATTTTTTAAATTATGGTTCTACGCATTAATTCATATCATTTGATTTTAAATATATTATTCAAGCCCTACCACATATCATTGAAGTAGAGCTATTTATGATAACTACAAATTTGGAATTTACTGCATCCCATGTATATAACTCCTCCCTGTATTAATTTGTGGGTTGAAATTACGAAAAAGAATTATGATACTCCATTTAGTGAAATTTGAAGCAATTTTGGGTATCGATTGGATTTCAATATATAGAGAAAACATAAATTTTGATGAGAAATAAATCACTCTATACCTAGTTAATTTGACTCTGATACTATAAAAATTCATTGAGGAGGAAGAATCTATTTTAGCACCAAAATCTAAATCATGAATACTATTTCCTTACGAGAAAGAGTATCTAGTTAAAATTACTTATTTTATGGAAAATATCATCTTTAAATACAAACCGTTTATGATGTAATATTCTATAGTGTTTCTCGATGAATTATGTGGTGTTCCTCCAAGATGAGGGTATGAATTTTAAATCAAGATAATTCCAAGGTCGTTTCCATTATCCATTTAATTACCTATTATCGCAATTAGTTATGGATATTTCTAATTTCAGTATAATTCATTATTTTCAACCTAATATGGATTACCTTTGAGTTAGTGTAGGTCCTAAGCATGTTTGGGGAATATCTGGAGATCAGAACCTTAATTTTTTGGAATAAGCGCCCTATCAAATTGTTAGAGTAAATCGTACGGGCATAGCGCAAGGATTGATATTACCCAACAGATGGTCTATATTTATTAGTAGATCCATATTTCATGGTTGGACCACTATTTCCCTAACCATGTAGCTTAACTGTTTGAGTTCCCCTCTTCTCTATGTACCTATGTACGATTCCACACGGTTTGAAAAATCGTGCTGAAAAATCTTGCACTAGATAAACATTGGGTGATTATTACCATTTTCCCATTAATTACATAATTTGAACTTATCCATTATCCATCATGACATTCCAATGGGATGACTCCATTTTTTCTCATTTTGGAAATTTTTAATGTCCTAAGATACAGATCAAGAGATCTCCTTCATCTGGGCTCTTTTTCAGCATTAGTTTGACATTTTGGATGCAAAATGGTATGTAATCAGGTCTGTTTGAGCCCTTATTCTTCTTTGTTGACCTCAAACTAGTTATCAACATGTTAGTTTCGTTACCTTTTTCTCATATCTACTGCATTCCAAGAGATATCAGAGCCTAAAATTGTTAAATGGTAGTTAATGAAGCTTATACTGTGTGGTATATAACTCATCCCTCATGTTTGATGTTTTTATTGAATTTTCATGTGGGTATGCCAATTTTATCAAGTGTAATTTAATATATTTATATTCCATGGTTATAATAATTAGAAACATATTGATATACTCTTTCAAAATATGTAATTTGTTTTCATTGGTTACTCCCACAACTCTATCCACTCCATATAGAATGTTTTTTCATAATTGTGATTTTAGTGTTTTGTCTTGTTTGAAAAATAATTCAGGTGTCCCTTGCTTTGAAAACTCAAAGGCAAAAAATATATCTATATTAAATGGGTGGATTAAATTTGTGGATAAAATAATCACATGTAAAATTTATTGTCACAGCTTGACCCAATATTGGTAAGTTAATCAAATAGTTAAATTAATGTTAAATGGAAATTTGAAGGTATAGTATGTATATGACATGGAATTATTAATTATAATTGAACAATATTTTTCATGTTTATAGAAACTCTTACAATGATAATGGAAGGAATAAATACCGATCCCTGATTATTGAAAATTCCTTAAATGGATTAAATTAATGATTTTATGTTGCATGACATTGTTATACTAATGAAAGTTAGATCTTGAACAAAATTGACGTATTGATTATTTAAGACTTGATAAAAAGGATTCATTCTCAATTATCCCCACCACACTAATGAATGTTTGTGGCTTGAACCCTAGTAAATATTACAAGGACTCGTTTACAAATATGAGTGGAGGGACTTGAGTTCACCATGGATTTTATTCGGAATTCCTTGAGCACTCAAAAACCCCATTTTGATTCAATGATGCAGCATGCTTTGGTTGAGACTCACTTGGAACCCGATTCATTTCTATTCAATTATTATTGATATGACACCATATGATCCCTTAAATAATTTAACTGGATTCCCTGGATACACTCCTTCGATGTATAATTGATATGTAGGTTACATGGTTAAAACCGATCAATCCCATTCATTAAATAACCCCATATTACGTTGGATGAACTCCATGGACTTGGTGTTCATCTTATTATGGAATTCCATGTACTAAAATACTTATATTAAACTCATACCCTTAGGCAGGATACAGTCATTACTTAGTTGGTGAATCATGAGTTATATGATTTTTTAGATTTTACCTTCAATCATATTTATTTAATATCATTAGAGGTGTCATTGTTATATCATGGAACCTTCACTATTTATAAAGTGTGAGTCATTTATAAACACGTAAAACACAAATAATTAATTGTCAACATGTTCATACACTGGTGGAGGGATGAATCATTTCTTGTGTATTTAGTTAAATTATACAGATTTACATTATATATGCATTCTTGTAAACTAATAAATTTCCATTCCACGTGTTGAATGTTATAGACACCATTAGTGGTGGCCCACTGAGATTTATCTCACAACTATTCGGGCACCATTTAGTACATGAATAAAATTACATGATTGAAGGTGAAGATAGAAGAAATCATATGGATTTTCTCACTTGATTTCTATTTGTTTAGGATAGATCTTGATTGAAGATGACTGAGCTGAAGATCATGAGTATTGGGATATTCTTTTTTGTCATGATACATTTTTGGAACATGTTATTCTAAATACATAGTATCCATGATCTTTAATTTTATAGTGGCATGTAATTTCATCATTAGTTATTCTAGTTGATTCAGTTATTATTATAGTTTTCTCTTTATTACATTTCTCTTCATCCGATGATTACTAAAATTTCTTCTACTATTTAACTATATTATTACTTATATTTTATTGTGCACTCTAGTAAAGAGTAAAAATTCTCCCCATTGAAACATATGAGGCCCTCACTACCAGTCAGTAGCATCTAGCATTTGGGGAGATGCGATTGAGGCCATGAGGCCCACCGGGCTCGGGTCACCTATTATGTTGCATCGAGATCTATGATGTCTCAATGTGGTATCAAAGGTTGGTTCCCTTTTCTCCATTTACTAATTGGAGATAATATATAAGTGATTTTAAACACTTGGTAATTGGTCATATGATGTGCTTGGGTATCACAAACCCACATTCATGGAAAAATCCAAGATACTCAATATATAATTTTTGTACTATTTCTCCTATTACAATTGAAATTATTTCACTTTTGGGTGAAACACAAATTGTGTGGTGTTTCAGATTGTTATTTTAATTGATATTTTATTATAACTTTTTCCCAATGAGATGAGGGAAATGATCATTGGTTTATTCATCATATAAGTTCCTATAATTTGTATGTCATGCATATTTCCATGACATATAGGTTCATCTAAGTTCTTTAATTTCAGGATATTCATGTGGTTGTAGTGTGATGTTTTGATAGTTAAATTATTCATGTGATATTACATGGTTGTGAATGAGTTTATTATACCTCAATTCATGAGCTGTACGGTCCCTCATGGGTTGGGATGACTAATTTTCTGAGTCATGCCATTATGATATAAATAAATGGGTGTTGTTTTTATTAATAATGTGTATGGTAAATAATTCAATGGGAATGTATATCCATTATAATGTGAAATACAATATATAAAATTAAATGGGTTCACGTCCTTATCTCACCTTGTCTTATTTATGAAAGGTGAAGGTGTCATCCTAGTAATTAAATTTTAAAAAAAATTAATCATATACATGATAATATACCAGTTCCGAGCATTTTAAGAGGGTGGTTGGGCCTGTATCCCATAGGTAGTGATTCTTTCCTGGTTTGGATTCTATATGTGTGTCAATATATCTTTTTAATTCTTTCTCTAAGGCATGTTCTTTTCATTTGTAGACAAATTCCACCACTACATCCTTGTATTGTAAGCTAGGAAGGAGGACACCACCATACTCAAGATGCAGTGGGACATAATAAGATTTTATTACCTCAAGGATATCCAATTTTGGCACTTTCTACTATAAAAAATTCGGGAACTGATTCTATGGTTTTCTATAGTTTCTTTTATCTAAGGTAATCCATGCATGTTGCTCCACGAGTTTCACCAATGATGGATGATCTGACTAGAGTGTTCCAGTAGCAACATCCCCCAACATTATCAGGTGATGGAAGTCCTCAGGCTATTGGGTCTTGGAAATAGTTCACCATATATATAATTGAGAAAATGGATATGACTCCAAATCCTAGGGTTAATCACACTACTTACATGCTGCGATATTTTACCAAGCACTAGTGGGGTGTGATTACACAGGATAGTCATTATCAGGGAATGTAATGGGTTGATTTACAAACTACTTCTATGATTTGTTATTTCCTCAGAAAAATTTATATGAGAGAGATCGATATTTCATTCATCTCGAGAAGGGTTCTATGTTAGTTATGGTGTATTTTCCCATTTCACTGAGATAGAATGATTTTCATTACTTCTAGTTGGCGAAAAGATTCTGTGTGGTAGACACATTAAGGATAGGTTTGTGTATGAGATCCAAAAATAGGCCAATGTATTTTTTCATCTAGAATTTTCTAAAATATAAAATAATGATCTTTTCACTAAGAAAATACTAATGTACAGAAATAGCATCAGACCGAAAATATCAGCTACTCCGAATGCCAGTATTTCTCTCGATGAGAGGAAACATTCCCTCAAGAATTATTATAAGGGAAATGATAACTAAAGTACCAATTAAGATAACTCTATGGTGTTTCATCAATGTGGATGATGGGGGAACCTGAAGTCTCAGTGTGATGGAGAACCACGAGAGTTCTGGTCCTGCGGTCCTATGGAATTTCTTAAGTGATTCAACATGAACTTTCCACCATCTTCTAGAATAAAAGGATCAGCATCATCTCCACCTTCGGGAGTGTCTTCATTTTCATAGTGTTAGGTAGGTAGAAGGAATAACACTGGGTTGTTTGGATGATAACGTGGTCATTGTCATTATACCTAGACCCCTAATCCCCACAAGCTCTAACTGACTATTTATGATTATTGTAGTAAATATATTGTACATGTTCATGAATCAGGACAGTTTGAAGCACAATAGTAGATACGTGAGGGTCATGCCGCATAACTGTCTACAGTACGAGGTACAATTCTAGTGGCATCGAATATAGTATCATTATAATTTTATATCAGTTCTTTAAACTCTATTATCTCTTTATATACCATGAAATGTATTGTTATAGAGATACAATATTACTATGGTGTAATCAACCTAGATAAAACGTTAGGAGTTAAGTCAGAGGGAATACTCCCATGTAGGGACATTCCCCTTGAGTTAAGAAGTTACCCTTTCTTATGTAAATTCTTATTTCTCAAGATGATAGGATCATATTTCATTCTAGTGGGGGATTGGTTTGTATAGTAACATGATTTTGTAGACAATTATCGTAGCAATGTATCTTCTATATAGATTCCCTACCCGTTTACATATATCATTACATTATATTATGCAAAATTAAATAGCCAATTACTATATAGTGATAATTAATTATAGTGTCTTGGACGAATGGGTACATATAACTAAAAATGTAGGACTAAAAAAACATTTATTTATTTGTCATCAATTATGAGAACAGAATTTCCTTTGATCCCTTACATATTTATAGGATAATAAGGGGATAACATGAACAAAAGAATGTAATAAACGGCCTAGTAAGGTAATAAACATTAAAATAATGTTTTTCACATGGGTTATAAGGCATAACATAATGATATATAAAGGCACTAAAAATGATTAAAAATATTGGACTATAACGTTGGATCATATTATCTTGGATTCATAGTAATGTGGAAGCAACATAAAACATGACTTTAGCATGATTCAAGCCTCGTTTTACTTTTATTATCATGATTAAAGGTTAAATTCACATATAGGATCAGGAGTCAAGGCTAACCACTAACGCCATTGTACATAGATCACGGTTCAAGGCTAACAACCATAACCTATTTATATATAACATCCTGAGAAAAAACAATACACAATACATTGGAGTGCTACTTGGGTGCACCAATAATAACATGTTCAATAATATTTTTTCCACACTAAGTATCATATATAAGAAATCAAACATATAAATAAGTGTAACCCATGGAAATAATAGGGTATCATAATCATTTCATGAAGGATAATAAAAGAGTGTATTATAAAAGTGTACACGAAAGAAAGAAAATTAATCATATATGGACATTCCTAAATTCAAATCTGTATAGGTCATGATTATACATGTAATTTTTTTTGAAATCATATAAAATTAATCTTTTAGATAATTTATAATTAAAACATTTTATTACGGTTTACTTAAAATATTAAAGAGAATTTAAATATGAAAATGGAATCATATTTAATATAAAAGCAGAAGTGAAAAAAAAATGTTTTCATAAATGTTTTTTTTATTTTATAAAAATAATGGTGTATTAAAAATAATTATTTTACACTCATTAAAATGGTAATTAATTTCTGATGTTCCACTAAATCGAGCTTTCTAGTCAGGATTAACTAGGTAAGGATCCTTTTAAAAACATGTATATCCTTGAAGATAAATATTAATGGATCTTGATACATGAGTTAGGAAGATATAAAAAAATTTATAAGATATAAATAACAATGAAATAGAATTACATTTTGTTAAAAATAGAGAAGTAGTAACCCGGCAGAATAATTGATGTTTGGGTGAAATCCCTTACCATATGTCAGAAACGATTCTGCATAAGATCATAGAGTCTTGAATATTCAAATTAGATTCATTATATAATAATTAAAAAAATTATGTTTAATTAATTTATTATAACTTTATTATTTTCATTTATCACCTTTTTATGGGTTAATATGTTCAATTTCATAGTTTGGGATTGTTGATTTCTTCGGTTTTCATGATAGGATTACTTCTATATGTGTATGGAAAATCATGTATATTGGGGATAGTTTTATAGATATACAAATATATGTTACTAACGAACACATATAAACATGAAATAAAATTTCTATCCAAGAATTTAGGATTATTAATTATGTAAATCTCTATTGATAATTATTTAGATTAATTTTGCATTGTTTGATCACAAAAAATTCATTTTTTTATAAATTAATATCAAGTGTTCAACATTAATGAATTATATTATAGAAGATATAATAAATATATTATTATTCGGTTGAACCAAAAAAATTATTTGATGTCTAGCCATAATGGTGGAATTTATAGATGAAATCACATCATCAACGGAAGTGGTAAATGGGAACCTCAGAGACGATGTTTTCATTCATAGAGTAAAAGATCGAGGAGACAAGCATTAATGAAAAATTATTCCTTAAACGTGATAAAAATAAAATATAGGTAAGATAATAGAGTTTTCATGACACTTTTATTGGGGTTATTTGTGGGGAATATATGAAAAGAATGAAACATGATAATTAAATTGAATGAAAACATAAGAGGTGTTTACCTCTTGATTCATTCATCTAGGGAACCTCCTTAGTGGATTGGTTATAGAATTTTTGTAAGACCAAAATATCATGGACTTGGGGGAGAGGATTGGGATGATTATCTGTAAAAATATTGGCAAGTCACATGTATTGAGAGGTGTGAGGAGAAGAGGTGGTGTGGGGTGGTATTAATAGTGGAGGAGGGGTTTTTTGGACTTTTTAACTTGTTATTTTTTTATTTTTTTCATGAAAAGAGATAGTGTTGATTATTGAGGATAAATGTAGTAATTAGATTATTTGAGTTCAATATAAAGGCTTACATCAGAACAACATAAAATATGACTCCATAATTCACGTATTTAGCATTTTTCTCAAATTATCATATTTTACAACTCAAAGAAAATCAATGTATTTTAGAAAAATCCCAAAAATTCACAGTAACCATTATTTTATTTATATAATTTAAAAATGACCTCAATTTTATGAATATAAATTGATAAATATTATTAATTTAATTCTTAATTAAAAACATAATTTGGAAGAAAAATATATATTTAAAAATGAAAAATGGTTTTATACAACTTTGAAAAATTGATTGAGATATCATAAAATTATTTTATAATCATAAGACATAAAAATATTAATTTCTTAGTACATTTGATGAAAAAAAATTAATTTTAAATTATTAAATTAATCCAAAAAAATTATTAAATATGCATGACATATAGAAATACCAACACATAATTAATACATTATAAAATATTTATTTACATATATATGATTTAATTATATCATATTTTCAATTATAATATGGATAAATATTGTTTATAATTTCTCTAGTGAGGTTACAATTTAATTTTATGGATTACTATAAATAAGGGACACATTACTATTCAAATGTAACGTTTATTTTTTATCAATATATGTTTCTTACCTCTAGAAAATCTTTTTATTTCATTCATAATGAATTTATAAATTTTATATTGTGTTATTTAAGTTATTTAGGGTGATTTATTCAATATTAAATAATTATAAGGACACAATTTTCATTGATAAAAGATTTCGTCATTACACTCCCCCCATGAAATTTTTGCCATGAAATTTGATTGTACATTCTATGATGAAAATAGTTTTGGGTACTTCTACATCATCTTGTCCTCTAGTTCCCATGTTACCACTTCATACTTATGGTTCTGTCATAGTACATTGCCCAGGTGAGTAATATTATGGTGTAGAACATTATCACTATGATCCATGATCCTTACTAGATACTCCTTGAATAAATAATAATTCTCCGACTATATCGCCTCTAAATCCATTATATGTAAAGGATGTTCTATATACATCCTTAAGAGTGATATATGGAATACATCATATACTTAAGTCATTATTGGTGGATGAGAAAGTCGATAGGCCATTACTCTCACATGATCAAGGATCTCAATGTGTCTGATGTACCTGAGATATAGCTTCCCTTATATCCAAAAGCTCATGATCCTCTTACTATGAGATATGTATAGGGATACCATGTCTCCAAACATAAACTAGGATTCCCTTCAACAATTTTATATGTAGATCATTATATAAATTTGGGCTTCCTTGATGTATTACTAAATGGTTTCCACCATCTCCGCCTTTTGTTCGATAATTTCCTCTCCTCGAAACATACATTCACCGACATCATCCCTTCATGTTTTTGTTCTTCACCTTTTCTCATAGAGGTATTCATATGGATACATTTGGATGGTTGAGTAGAAACTATTGTTGTATAAGAATTCTACCAGTTGATTTTTTTTGGTTCCATCCTCCATTTAATTCTATAGAACATTTTATCATCATTTCTTATAGTGTATGAATATTATGAAAATATTGGATATTAGTAGGATGTTGAAAGTCTGTAAGGAAGTTCATCTCAAATTATAGAGCATGTGGGAGACTGTTCCTCAGCATGAAGGTGAATCTCAGATCTCAATCGGATTCAATAGAGAGTTGTACTCCATGTAGCATTACAACATCTTTGATGTATATCAGTGCATGTTGATCTAGTGATAATTCCTCCCAAATTATTGTAGTGTGATATGTCTTTGTAAAATGATCCATAATAACACATATAAAGATGTTTCCTCTGAATCTCTTTGGAAGTCCGGTGACAATGACCATAGTGATATTTTCACATTTCCATGCAGGTATGGGTAATAGTCTCATCACCCCTTTAGAATTATTCCTTTCATACTTCACATGCTGATGTACCATACAGAATTAATTAAATTCAATGATCTAATTTCTCATATTTCGACCCAAAAATTTCTCCCAGAGAGCATGATAAGTATTTGTTCTCCCTGGGTGAATAAAGAAGGTTGATCTATTTATGTCATTTATAATCTCTTTTTATATCTCTGGATTCGATACTTCACATAGCTATGACCGAAATCTTATGACTATGTCCTCACCTATCTTGATCTTGAAGGATTTACCATTTTAGAAAGATTCCACCCTTTTCTAAATTTCTACATAATTCCATTGAGAATCCTTTATTTTCTCTAAGGGACTTTTGAGAAATCATTTGAAAAAGATTTTATGTTATTACCACTTTAATGATTCCCATGTCCATCCATTATATATCTATGAAGGACTAGTCCTGGTCAATTATAATCATTGATAAATATGCATGATATTTTCTTCATTGATCATATGCCACTTTATTTTCCATTAAAATACAGTAGTGTATTGAGAATTCATAATTATCCAAATCTCATTTTTTATACAAAATTCCAATTTATGGTTTGTTTTCAAATAAAAATTCATGATTCAACTACTGAAACATTCCACCCTTCAATAACAAATGCATTGACTTACATAATTCACAATAACTAGATTCAAAAAATAGTATCAAAAGTCCAACAGTTCATCGTCACCTCTTAAACATCACCCACAAAAACCATCGAATCATTGAGAAATTTTTTTGAAATTTGAATATAAAAATAGAAAATTCAAATAGCCACCATAATTACCACTTCAGTTGACCCAACACTTTGTTCCATGCTTCCTGACCAACATACATTTCTCACACAATTTCTAGAAAAATTGTAAAAATCACCAAAATCTCACCACCACAAGACACATCTTTGCTGCCCATATAGATGGGCCAGAACTAGATCTCAAATGACATCGCAAGTGATATGACATAAACAGATGGGAGACTGCCAAATTGAAAAAAATGGAGAAGGTAATAAAGGAATAAAGGGACAATGGAGAAATCTAGATGGGATCTTCCTCGGCCCATACACCATCAGCATCCCATATCAACCTCAAACGCCATGGATCTTGACCAAAAGTGGGTTCTTTGACAATGGGTTAGTTGGTAAGAGAAGAGGAGGGGGACTTACACATAATATTGGTTCTGGTATATCATGATTCTATCAAAAAAGTATCCTAAATGAGAATCTATAAGAAGAATCTCACTAGAAGAAACGACAATCATAATAACATTTTTATGAGATGCATCGATTCATTCTAATATGGTGATTTTTTATGATGTTACCAGAAACAATAGAGAAGTTCTCAGAGAATGTGGTCCAGAAAGAGGGAAAGGTGTCGATAAATAATGAAGAGGAAGAATGATAGAGAAGTACCTATCACCACTAGCAGGCGATTAGAGAGAGTGGGAGTTGCAGTGCTAGGAAAACCATAGTGCAAGGGGAGAGTGGAGACCAAGGAGTGGTGCCATCCTCATGAATACATGGTGTCTCAGCAGTCATAATCCTTGATGATATAAAATCATATTCATCTGTTCATATTATTATCTATCTATTTGAATATATAATTTAGATTATTTGGATTAATATACATCTCACACATCTCCCCATAGAGATAATGCATCATGATTTTCAATGCAATGATCATATATTCCCACTGTAGATCATGCATATGATAGTTTTTTCATGAATTATTAATTTACATGAAGCATAGGCTATCATCTCATTCTATTTCATTTTTACACTACCTAATCCTTTCTATTAATAATCACTTTCTATCACAAATATTTCTTCACTTGTTATGAATGTTTGTACTAGTGTTGTGATAATGCAATTTTTGAACCCCATAACAATTCCACAAATTCGTGAGTCCATAAAAACATAACTCCCTTTTAGGTCAACATGTGTATTGGGTATGAATATCATAAGTAGTTCATAAAAAATCATCGTTAATATCCAATTAGAAAAAGAAAGCTCTAGATCTCTATTAAAAATGATTTCCTAGGCCACTCTTTGATATCATTTGGCTTGGTAGCGTTTAAAGATATTAATTTACTGGTAATATATTTCCCTATGAATGATAATTCATCTATCCATTACTCACATTAACTGTAATTTTCATATATTTTCCCCCTTCCCAATTCCATTATCACTATATTCAAATACTCCTCATGGTCCTTCTTACTCTTGGATTATATTGGAATATATTCATTAAAGACTACCAGGAATTTGTTGAGGTAATCATAAAATCCTATATTAGTTAAATCCATGAATATTTCCATGTAATTATTTAGTCCAAATGGAATCTCTTGTTACTCATACTATCCATACCACATTTTAATGGTGTTCTTGGGAATATCCTCGTTCCTCACCTTTAATTCATGATATCCCAAATGAAGGTCCTTCTCGGATAAAAAAATGTCCATGTGTAGCTTATTCAACAATTCATCTATACAAGGAATGAGATACTTGTCCTCTGTTGTGATTATATTGAGTACAAATTAGTCAATGAAGAGTCACATTGATCCATCCTTATTCATGGAAAAGTAGATAATTTCACCCCTATGTGATGCACTCGAGAAAATAAACCCATTGTACATATTCTCTAGTAACCACTTCAGTAGTTCTTCTTGATCTATGGTGGTCATCCTAAAATATGAATTTTTTATAGGATGATATCTAGGAATAGGTTCAATTGAGAAATAATCTTCTAAATTATGGAGAACCCCAGGTAAATCATTATGGAATTCATTAATGTAATCCCGCATGATGGGAATTTCGTCATGAAATTTCATCCCTATGGTCTTAATCATTTGACCAAGATAATCATGTTTATAAGGTAGTAATATCCACACATGAGACAATGATTCAGAAGGAGTTTCATCTTCCTCCTTACAGTAGTAAATAATTTGATAATGCATTGGGATATAATGTTTGTAATACTTTTCTAGGAATTTTTTTGGATTCATATATATATAGATATGATTTAACAAAAATATCATCAAACTCAACCAAAGAGAGTATGAAAAGATTTTTGGGGAGGTTTAGTCCACAATCCATAACCAGGGAGGATTTATGATCATTGGAAATACTAGTTTCCACATTATCTATTCTGATAGATAATTCAACCTCCAAAATTTGGGGTGGTGCTTGAATAGTTCAACTAAAATTTCAAGATATGAATGAATGTATAGAACTAGAATCCAATAGAAAATTCTCTATTTTTTGAATGAATAAATAGTGTACCTATCACCATATCCATTGTAGTGATAGCATAATCCCTTATTTTATTCCTTGGATTATTTTGTTGATTTCCCCAACAACTATGGTCTTAGGGAATTGTTTTGAAAAATTACCATGTTTATTGGAGATGAAAAAAAATACTATTGTTTGATTGAAGATACGAATCTTCCATTATTCTTCCACATTAGTGGTATTCATCCAATACCTTCAGTCGTCCATTGAGAGATTATAATTCTTCCAAATTTGACTATTTTCTTGGATCCCTATATATAGATCCCAGGATGCTTTTCACCAAAATTTTAACACGTGGGATATTTGTTCCTTTTTCCAGCAAGGGATGTACATGATGATACACCCATATTAGACACTGTTTTTTTCATTTTTATCCAGCCCTTGGAGACAATTGAGAGTATCTGATATCAACTTCCAAGTTGATAGAATAATGAAAAACCTCTTCATCACATTCTATGTAATAAAATAGAAATTCTTTTTTAGACTCAACATTATTCTACTATATATGTAATTTACATTTGTTTAGGTGTTCAAGACAAAGCCAGAAGCGTATCATGAAAGAATTGTATAATTTTTCTTTATAATCTCTGATAGATTCATCTTCCTCCCACTTAGGTCTGAGGAACTCCCTTCCCATTTTCCTATGGAGGAATTGAGGATAATATTTATTGAAAATCTATTTCTTGAATTCCACCCAATCAATGGAATTAATTTCCTCATCAGAATTCATATTTTGGATCAGTTTCCACCACTGATCCTTATCCCCATCAAAATGATAGACCTACAACACAATATTCTCTTCTTATAAACAGTCAAGGATAGAAAATATCTTTTTAATGGACATAATAGACTATTATTTATAGAAAGGATCAGAAGATGTAGTAAGCACACAAGGCCTTTGGTGCTTGAAAGATTCAATGGAAACATTTTCATTTTGTAGAGACGGAGGTAATTCCACATGGGTCATGTTTTTATTCTTAACACCATATATTTGAGTAAGTACTATCATGTTATTTTGAGATCTTATTTCCATCATAATTGTCATATCATTAGGGAAATCCTCACATTGGCTATATCATTTATTTTTTTCACGTGTTCTTTTATTTCCATCCATTAGCATAGAAAAATAATATTAAATTTTTGGGGGATTGAATACGTATCTAATAAGAACAAAAATGGAAATTTAAACATAAATGGATAAAACATTAATGGAAAAGTTTATCCTTTCAAGTGATTACATAGTATAAAATCTAGGTTAACCATGATTTTTTTTGGAAAATATATTCTTAATGGAATTTTTTTTCATTAATAATGGTTTTTAATGAGATTAGTATTTTACCCGAGCATATCCCCCAATAGTGTCAAAACAAATTCACAGTAAGGCTCATTTTTAAGTACAATATTACCCTAAATCAAGCCTGAAACACCATTCAGATTTTTTACTCCAATGTATATATGTGACAAAGCCACATCAATTTGTATTATCTAGGCAAGGATTCATTTTATTGATAAACCACACACTTAATAATTTCCAAAAAATTTTAATTTTTCCTCAAACAAAGTGTTATCACTAGGGTTCATACGAAATTTACTTATACCTTGCCTAAAAAAACTATTATTTTACTCTGATACCAACTAATACATACCATGAAATATAAACATATCATTTAATGATTTTAATCATAATTAAATATCAAATTTCATGACAAGGATTGTAAATTCTATTTTCCTGAAAGACAATGAACATAAAACTATTTACATGGAACTAAATAAAATATTTATTTATTCAACATCCATAATAATCTCTTGTATTCATTTGAACCCTTAAAAATACATAGTATAACATTGGGATAACATGATCAAAGAGATGAGATAGAAATCCTTGTTGGGGAATAAACATTAAAATACAGATTTGCACACGGGTTTGAAGGCATAACATAAAGATATATGAAGGAATAGAACATGATTAAAAATAAAGAATCATAACATTAGATCATATAATAAAATATTCATTGTAATATAAAAGAAACATAAAAAAATAATATATAATGATTCAAGGATAATTGTATGTATATGATCATGATTCATGGCTCGTTGAACATAGAGGGTCATGAGTTAAGGCTAACCCCCAAGACTGTGAACATAGATCACATAGCAAGGCTAACCACCATAACAGTTACACATAACATATCATGAGACTAAAAATTAAAAAATTAATTAGAGATATATCTATTTGAACTAATAATAACATTTTCATTAATTTTTTTGACATAAATAATCATACATAATAAATCAATCATAAACACAATGGTCGCCCACGGAAAGAATTGGGTATCATAATTTCTTCATAAAGTATAATAAATGGGTGTATCATGGATGTTTCCATTATAGAAAATAATTAAATAATAAAAAGACATTCATATAGTAAAATAGGAATAAGTAATTATTAGGGAAGTCAAACCTATGTTATTTCTTAGAAAAATAGTGTTTAAGAAACTTCAGAAATAAAACGTTTTAGTTTGTTTTAATGAAAATATTAAAAATAATATATAAAATAAAGAGGAATAATATTGGATATAATATGATATTTTAACCAAAAATTTTTTCATAATAAAATTAGGGATATTAAAAAAATAATGGCAGTATAGAACATATTATATAGAACACCTGAAAATTTGTAGGAATTTGGGATGTTCCATTAAATCAGGCATGCTTATAGGGAATGATTGTGTATGGAACCTTTAAAATCATATATATCAAAAAAAAACAAAGGACTAATGGATATTGATACATGACTTTGGAACATTTAAACAAAATTGATAATATTTAAATGAATATATAATTTAATTTCATTAAGATAAAAATGGTGTGTAACCTAAAGGCATAATTGAGGTTTGGGTATAATCTTTTACATTATGCTTGAAATGATTATGAACATTATATTAATGTCCCAAATAATAAAAATAGATTTATTAGTTAATAATTAATGATCATCTTGAACAATTATTTTTTTTATTATATCTTTATAAATTTCATTTATGGAATTTTGATGTGTTCATAGATTCAATTTCATTATTTTGGAGTGTTTACATCCTTGGTCTTCTTGATCGGTTTACATGTATAATGTGTTTGGAAAATCATGTAGGATGAGAATAGTTCACCAAAAAAACTTATATTTTTTTAATAAACTTATATAATATTGAAATTCCATTTTCCCGCATTATATGATTATTCATTACTAATATTATAAATGATATTTTTTTGAATTTAGCATTTTTTTTATCACAACGACTTCATTTTGTTTTATAAATAAATATAATTTATAGAAAATGACTCTAGAACATTAAATAAGATATAATACATATATTATAATCTGTTTAAAAAATAAAAATGGTTTCATTAATGGCCCTGAAGGTGGAATTGAATATTGAAATCATGTCATCTATGAAGATAGTGAATCGCCACCTCACAGATGGTGTTTTTAATCTTAATGTAAATGATAGAGGAGAATAAATTTCATGACAAATTATTAAATAAAAATAATAAAATTATTGTATATGTAAGATATTTGTGTTTTCATTCCACTTGGAGAAGGATTATTGAGGATACAATAATAAAATAATGGACAATGAAATTGAAATTGATAGAAAACAGATACATGTTTGACCTATTGATTCCTTCTTATCGAGAGATTCCTTAGGGAATTGGTTTGTTTCAACTATTATGACAAAAAACTCTGGTAAATGGTGGTTAGAATAGGAAATTGCATTGGATATAATATATACAAGTGTATTGGATTGGTATGTGTGGGGAGAAATTTACGTTTTAAATAAAAACATTATTTATAGGAAAAATAAATTTTTTAAAATTAAAACTGCTTTTCTAACAAATTGAAAAATTAATTAAGGTCTCATATATTTATATTATATTCACAAAACATAAAAATATTATTTTATGATTAAATTTTTTGAAAATATATTTTTCTTTAAATTATTAAATTAATCATAAAATATAATTATATATTTATGACCTATAACAATACCAACACATAATTAATATTTTATAAAATATTTATTTAGATATACTATAATATAATTATATGATATTATACTATATTAGATGGATTGATGTTTTTATATTATTATTTTTATGTTACTATTCAATTCGCTATTTTACTATTCATAAGGGTTTCATTACTATTCCAAATGTCATGTTTCTATTTCATCTATATTGGTTCCTTAACTTCATGAATCTATTCTTATTTAATTCATTAATAATATATAAAGAATATATTTTTTTTTTATTAATTGGGTTTTTACTATATTAAATAGTTTTATGAAAGGAATATTCATTGATAAAACATTGTATCGTTACATTTTACATCACCATAGGACAGAAAATTTGTACATAAAGGTGAGTGGGATGTCCAAGATGTTAGTATAGGACAAGAGCATCATGATCTAGACGGGGTAACCAACGATATTGAAAATATCATCTAAGGGGATTAGGGATTACATCATGATTATTTCCCTTATATAGTGGATCATTTCTAGGATGTAGTTTCCAGTAATTTTCCTAGATTACCTCCTCAAATAGAGGTAGAGTTAATGTTTGAGCTTATTCTTGGAGTATCCCAAGTGTCTATTCCTCTATTGGTCATGGAAACTAAATAGATTTACGAGTTCAAGCGGTAGTTAAATGATTTAGAGGTCAGGGGTTTTATACAGACCAATACATCCTCTTGGGAATCACTCATTCTTGTAACGATGAAGACAGAATAAACTTTTCTTCTATGTGTAGATTATTGATGGTTGATCTGACTTACATGGAAGAAATTGTATCCACTTCCTTCAATAGATGATTTCATTGACCAACTTCGATGGGTATGTTCTTCTATAAGATAAACCTAGGATTGAGATATCACCATGTGTGATTTGGGCCATCAAACATAACGCTTATAAGGTTTCATAGATGTTATCTTATGTATGAGTGAATTGTTATTCCATTTTGTATTAAAAACGACCCTTCTATTTTCTTTTTTATATGAATATGTGTTTCAATACCTATCTTGATTATATTATCATTTCATTTTTTATAACATCTTGGAGTATTATCACACTCATAAAGACCATAAAAATAACCTTGATATCTTCATGAGAACACTAAGAGGGAATATATATTATAAATATCTTGTTAAGATCCACATTTGGAACGAAAAATATCACATGTTAGTTTATATCATATAATAATTAGGAGTATGTGTTGACACTAAAAAGGAGAGTGTTGTTGATTCCTGGTAGAATCCAAAGAACTAGTTTGATATACAGAGTTCTTATGGAAGGATGGTTTTTAAAGGTATTTCATACTTGAATTATCAATGCTTACATCACCTTTTACTAGAAAAAATAAATAAGGGATTTAATTTCATGTGGTCAGAATCATGTGATAAATCCAATCAGGAGACGAAAGAGAGTATTGTCCCATCACATATTATGATTCTTTTAGAGCCTCGTTGAGGATAAACAATATTTTATGATGAATCAGAATTCATAATAAGAGTACTGCTGATGTAGAAGAATATATTGTTTCATATGGATCTGGATTTTTAATTCCTCATGGGTGAAATTATATGATGCACTCCCTTGATAATGAAGTAGTTTTCCATTCCTTATGTTGTTGGATACAATGCCTTTTGTGTGAGATCGTTGTGTTGTACAGAGACCACAATAGCCTCAAATATATCTTTACTCAAGATTACATGAACCATAGAATGTGTATATGGGTGAAATATCTACAATCTATTGATTTCAATCTTGCCTATAAACCAGGAAGGGAAATGTAGTTGAAGATGTGGTATGTTAGAAAACATAGCCACATGCCATACGGGAATCGAGCGATCAATGTAAATTAATGGACCTCTTCTCTTTGATTCATATGGAGTTTCCTGATAGTCATGAGTATTATTAAATATTATAATTGAAATTCACCACTTCTATCCTTGAAAATGTGAAGGGAAGAAATTTTTTAGATCAAGAGGGCATTGTTCTCTATGAGAGTATTTCATGAGATTTCCCACCTCTAGATTGGTCTTTGGAGATAGATGAAATCCTATGTATTCATAGATGTGTCTAGGAGACTACAAATATGAGATTGTATTTGGGCGATGAATCCCAAGATTCTTAGGGGTCAATTCATATAGTAATCTAAAAGATTTATCGAGATATGATACACAACTATTGGTGGAATGAGATGAAATGTTATATTGTGTGCTTTATCACTACGTGTTCCACCTTTCAACAGGTGAAGGTAGAGAATAAGATACCTACAGTCTTGTTATAAGGACTTCTAGACACAGAATGGAAATGGGGTTATGTTTCCAAGGACCTTATAGTCAGGTTCCATAGTTCTATTAGGGGTAGCAACACCATATGTCTAGTTGTTGAAAACTAATGATAATAGACCACTTCATTTATATTTGGGAGACTTTATCAGTTGATGACCTTACAAGACTATATTCTTGTGTGATCAGATGTGTTAGTGGGGTCCCTCATACTATTTTTTTTATATTGTGATGCTCATTTCAAATTGTGGTACTAGTTGATCTTGTAGAATGATTGGGTAAACATTTTCTATTAAGAACAACCATTCACCCCCAGACCGATGAACAATCAGAACGAATGATACAAGTTATAGAGGGAATGATTTGGGAATGTTTCCTTTATTTTTACGGTTCTTGTGAGAATGATATCCCCAATTCAAGTTCACATATAATATCAAACTTCGGAAAAAATTCAGAAACATTTTTTTAGGCCTTATATGGTTGGTCTTGATGTTCACTTATGTGTTGGCTAGAAGTAGGTGGGCATCCCAACTTGGTCCTCATCTCATTCAGAAAATTTCGGAGTAGTTCTGACTAATCATGATTCATATGAATACTACTCAGTCTAGAAAAAAATATTATGTTGGTCACCATCAATTACCTCTATAGATTTGATTTGGGGATCATGTTTTCTTTCGATTATCACCCAAGAAGGTTAATAGATGGTTATAGAAGCAAGGGAAGTTTCCACCTCCTCATGTAGGATCATTTTAGATTCAAGAGAGAGTTGGGGTGGTAACCTATTAGTTTCTATTACCACATTTGTACCGTTCCATGTACAATGTCTTCCGCATTTCACATCTTCACAAATATCATTATGATTTATATCATTATTTTTACCCAACGGTTGTTGAGTTAGTTGCTGATTGTAGCATTGAAGAGTACCCAGTACACATTGTTTGTTAGATCAAGAAGGCTCTCTAAGGATTGTCTATAACTCTGTTATGGGTTCTATAGAAGTATGACCGCATGAAAGTGGATACTTGGTAGTGGGAGGCTGATGTACATTCTCGGTGGCTAGCATGGTTCCTAGAAAGTGTTTCACCAGACTTGGAAGGTGAACTTGAGGATGAGTGAATTTATGGGGGAAGAATTAAAAAAAGAGTTTTAACTCATATATTGAACCTCTAAATTTCAATAAAATTCATTTTTTTAAATAAAATGGATTTATTTTTATTTAGTGAAGGTCCCAAGGGTTTCATGAGCATATTTTTAGCATTAAACCCACCGTTTTAGAACAATGACACTTCCAAATGGTTAGAGTATACCATGAGGGTAGGGTGTAAAGATAGATCTAACCAAATGATGGTATGTATTTTTAGGATGATCCATCTCACACGATTAGTGCATGGTTTCCTTAACCATTGGTCTTAATAATTTGAGCTCCCTCTCTTCTCTAGGTACCCATTCATGGTTGGTTCACAGTTCATCAAACCGTGCATAGGATAATGTTTGGGTGATTTTACCATTTTACCCATATTGATCTAATTTTCTTCCTCCTGCCTCATATACTATTTTCCATTGGGATAAAAATCCATTTTCTATCATTTTTGACCTTTTTAAGGACTCATTTTAGGGTTCAAGAGATATTATTTATATGGTATCCGTTCGAGGTTCCATTCGTCATGTTGGATGCATAACGGTATCTACTCGAGTCGGTAGGTAAATTTCCTCTTCTGTATTTCAATCGACATAGTTGTCGAGGTATTATATATTTTACCTTTTCTTCAGATATATTCCCTCCATAAATAATAGGATGATGATACTAGTGTTTCATAGTCTTACCGTCATACAGTTGGAAATCTATAACTCATCCCTCATGTTCGTTGATTTTAGAACTAACATGTGGGCCCCTCTGATTTCATCGGGTGACATTTAATGAATTTATATGATAATCATATAATCATTAGAAATTTATGGTTATTTTCATTCAAAATATGTTATAATTTTAGTGGTTATTACCAAAAATCCATCCATCCCAAGAATAATGATTTTCATATTTATTGTTTGAGTGTTTTGACATGTTTGAGATGTCGTTCAGGTGTTCCTTGGATTCAACCCTCTAAGGTTAATATTTTATATATTAATTTGTTTATTTAAATTTTGAATAGTATAATGTAAAGTACCATTTATTCTCACTAATTGAACTACCTATGGAATGTGATTCATGTTGATAAATTAATGCTGAATAGAAATTGGATAGTTTACTAAGTATATGAATTTCCCTTATTAAATATAATTAAAAAATATTTTTCAAGTATGTAGCACCCCAAACCATTTTAGTGGGAGGTTTCAAAGTTATACAAGGCTATTTTAAATTAAAGAAATGGATAATATGATTAGTTTATTGATACTTACCCATGTCATAGTAATGAAAAGACATCTTGATCCAAATGGAGTTATTGATTAATTAATACATGATTACATGGTTGAATTATCAATATCTTTGTTACACTAATTAATGGAAATGGATTAAACCATTTGAAATATAACATGATTTCATTTTCTCATATTATTGGCCTAACATGATAACAATTTATTCCATAGGGAATTCCATGAGAACATTTCAACCATATTCTGATTCAAGGATGCAACTTGCTTCAGTGGAGACCCACCTTGAACAAAATTATTGTCTATTCATTGATGTCATACATGACACCATAGTGTCCCTTAAATAATATTATTGGATTCCTTGGATACACTCCCGGGATCTAGCATGGAAAAGTAAGTTCCATGGTTAAATCACATCAATTCCATTCAATACATAACCCCATTTTAGATTTGAAGAAATCCATAGACGTGTTAGGAAAATTATTAAATAATTAATTGATCTATTTTACATTTATTTCATTCTTACAATAATCCTTGATAGATTCATTAATGATTTGGAGACCCTTTAGGTCTTAATTTCCCTGGTTAGTACCTTAGAACATTATTATTTAATATCTTAATATGTTTATTTTTTACATCTTGGTTATTTCACGCTTTCTAAAGTTTGAATCATTTATAATATAGTATAACTAAAATTATTAATTTGTTGAATTTTCAAACACCATCCAAGGGTTGAATTAGGTAATTGGGTATTTGGTAGTTTACTACTTTACATTATATATTCTTGATTTCACACAATCTCATTTCTATTATGCGGGCCAAATGTTGTATATTTCATTGGTGGTGACCCACTAAGATTTATCTCCCACCCTCTCATAGATCCATTTGGTACCCGAGGATGATTACATGAATAAAGGTGTTGATAAATAGAAGAATAAAGATTCAAACACTTGATTTCTTTCTATTTATTATTGAGGTTGGAAAAAGACGACACATCTTGAGGTTATGATTCATATCATAGTTTTTTCATTTCCTTTATTTTTTTGTGGAACAACTTATACACACAATGTTGTATCAATGTTCTCCAGTTTTCAAGTGACATTAAATATAGTCATCAATTATTCTAGTTGATTCAATTATTGTAGTCCTTGTTTATTTATTAATTTTGTCTTATTCCACTATTTACTTATACTACTTCCATTATTTACCTTTCTAATTTTTTATCTAATGTGTTACACTCTAGAAAGGAGGGAATTGTATCCCCATGGGCACACCCTAACACCTCACTGCTAGGCGGAATCCTCTAGCATTAGGGGAGATGCTCCTGAGGCAATGTAGCCCACCAAGATCCGGGTACCTATTATGTGGCATCCTATTTTTAAATGTCACGATCCAAGGATACATGAAGAATGTATATCATGGAAAATGCATCCATAATGAAAAAACTAAAAAAAATAATTTTTAGAAAAGTTTAAAACACCCAAGTGCTTCACATGGAGGTGAACCAATACACTTAATCAAGAAAAAAATGGGTTAATGTTCCATTTTATTAATTATTATGATATAAAAACAACATAATAAAGAACACATATCCTCTACCATAGATTGATGACATGTTCAGTCTTCATCGTTGATCCCAATAATTATCTAATGTGGATATTTTATTAGTGCATTTACATGTAAGGGTGACTAAGGAAGATAACCCCATGAATACATTCAATACAATGTACATGCAATATGAGTTCATAGAAATTAAATTCAGATGCAATAATTCCTTATTAATATTCATCAAAATAATTAATATTATATTTATATATTACCTCATAAAATTTATTGTAGTATTTATAGATGCTATTCTAATATACTCCCAATGAAGGTAGGAGAATGCGGGGAAACCGAGCGCTATGCTAAAGATCATATAAATGATAAGATTAATGAAACGTTCATTAAATTGCAGTTATGTATGATTGAAGAATCATTTTTATGGTAAATTATCACATGATATAAAATATATGTGGACACTTTAAAGATAGAAGAAATTTTACGATTTTGAGGCCTACATTTGTGATATGAAATCATATTTTCTTTGGATTAGTTGGGTATTATCATCTATTTTTGATAAATTTCATTTTATTTTCTAATTCCATAACAGAGATAATTTGGAAATGATTCATTTTTTTTTTTGATTAAGGAATTTGATATGGGTTTCAAGGAGTTCGAAAAGTGTCTTGTTTTTGCACCTGGACTTATGCTAAACACATGTTGGGAAATTTTCCTGGTATATTCAAAGAATGTATAGGGGTGTGTGTTAATGTATATTGAAATATTTTTAGCCTATTCCTTAAATAAATTTATATTTCATTAACATAACATCCAAAAAGATGATTTTTAGTTTTTCAAATTGACCATTTCATTGAAAAGAAAGTAGCATTATCTCATTGAAGAGAATTTTGAAATATATATGGATCATAAGATACTAAAGTCTGTATTCACACAGAAATAGATGAATATGCTATAGGGAATATGGTTTGAGATGACTAAGGACTATAAATGATCAACCACCTAACATTTTGGGAAATAAAATAATGTGACTAACACTCGATGTACAATCGATAAATAAATTATCATTGATGTGAATTGAAAAGGATCCAATTATCAATGAATTGAAGATGATAGATATGGGAGTCATAAAAGATGGAAGATCATCAATCATATCACAAATAATTTATCAAAAATCAATTATGGATAGGATAATGGATGGTCAAATATACTAGGTGGGAATTCTAGAAGATGGTGGAAGATATAAAAGAAGTGAAATCACAAATGTTCAAAATTATTGATGATGGAGTTGTAAATTTGGTTTTAGACTATGGGTACTATCAAATCCTTAGATAAATATGGGTTAGTTCTATGATGTACATAGAATGAGTTTCACCACCCATATAGAGAGCGCAAATATGTATCAAGATAATGAAGAGCACAATTGGTTGGACAATGTGAAGAAGGAGACAACAAAATATACATCAAGGTGTCTTCTATGTGAGAATGTTAAACATGAAAGTGAAAAACTCCAACGAGATGATAAACCCATTATTCGACATGCTTAAAAATGGAAAACCATTACTACATAAATTTTCACTATACTATTGAAGAAATAAAGATGAAATAATGCAATAAAGGTTTTGGTGGATCACATTATAAAAACTACTCACTTTATTGAATTCCATCAGTACTTCTTAGTCGATCCAATTACAAGAATATACATTATATTAGTAGTGAGGGTGCATGGAAAATCACTATCAATTTTATCATATCGATATCCAATATTTACCATCACATTTTAGAAGAATATGCAATATACTCTAAATACAGAGTTGATATTCAACAGAGATTATCACCCTCAAACTGATAGCCAATATGCACAGAATATCCTTACACTATAGAAATCTTTTAGTGAATGCTCAATTGACAAAAAAAGAGGATGAGATAAATGAATTCCTATGGTCTAATTCAAATATAAAAATATTTTACAATCATATATCCAAATGGATCCCAATGATAACATTTATAAGAATTGGTTTAGAATAACTATATGATGGAATGAATTTGGGGATGAAAAATGACTAGGTCCCCAAACGGTTGATGAAATAGTGGAAAAGGCCAAGTGTAAAGTCCCTAACCCCATCATCCACAATTCAATGCCTTGTAGTGTTACATTTATAAAATTAATATGTGATCACATAAAAAAGGGGAAAATAAATTAGTAGCTTTGTAAATACATATAAAATAGTAATTTTTAAATTATGAAATTAAATGAAATATATCATAGAAACTCTTTTGGAACCACACATAAACTTCTACATTACTCAATAAATCCATTCATGATATACATCTTCACATCATGGAAAAAATAATATATAAGAACAGGGTGAGATCATATTATTATTAAGGATAATAAATACTATGAAATCTAAAATGAATAATTACCACATGGAATGGTGATTATCCAAAGACACATTCCATTATAATATATCTTTGATCATTATTTGGAAAGATTTAATGATGATTGAATAATACCATAACATGTTAGAATTAAACAAGACCATTTATATTATAATCGTAAAATAATCACATGTAATATAAATTACTAATATCATAATGAGGAAATGAATAATTATGAGCACCGTAAATGTAACATCAAGGCTTCAACCCCGATAGCTTACCTACATATGTAAACACATGTTCTAGTTTGTCTCATGCGACCTACTGATGCATCAAGTTTCTATGGAGGTCCCCACAAATAAGATGATATTTCTAATGGATTCCTCATATGGATATGGGGGAACCATAATTGATATATAAATACTTATTGAAAATAGCATATGAAATGTTAACAACATTCCCTAAACAATAAACATATTCATAGATCATTGATAATAATATGGTGAATGTAATCAATATAGTTAATAATAAAAAACAATTCAATAAAATTTTGTATATGGTAACATAAGTGATCAATATAAACAAATAATTGGATTTAACTGACGTTTTTGAATAGATGAAAATTTTCTTATATAATCATTTGGTAATTCAGGAGAAAAATATCCTTTTTTACTTTTGAAAGAAGTGTGATTTGGGAAAATAATTTTTATTTTAATAAATATAAAATTTTGAAAATCTGTATCCCATAAAAGATCTTTTATGGATAATTAAATTAATTTTATGGAAAATATTATTTCAAATAGATGTGGAAACATGTAAACAGATTTTTTATGAGACTTTTTAAATGTACCACATCAATGGGGTTTATGGGAAAATATAAAAGAGTACAAAAAGTAGACAAAGAGATAATTGATTATATAAAATGATAATTGAACTAATATTGTTTTTAATGATAAATATATCCATTTTAAAAAATTAGCAGTTCATTAAAATTGATTTTGAAATGTACATGAAAATGGGTAAGAAATTGGGATGTACTCTTTAATCAGGATTGTGTATTGGTATGAATAGGAAATAGAGAACCCTAAAAAGCATTTATTTCTCCATAAAGTTACAATTAAACAATATGAGTGCATGGTTTTGGAAGATATACATAAAATTTATAATAATTATATAAAAATAATGATGAATTACAATATGATAAAGAGAGACAAAGTGTAATTAGAATGAAAAATGGAGTTTCTGGAGAATTCCTTACCTTATGCACGAAAGTGTTATTCATTTTTGATTAATTTAATGTATATTAAAATTAGATTAATTAATAACTTAATTAATAAACAAATAAAAATTTATTTGATTTATTTTAATTTAATTATGTTCATTTATGGCCATTTTGATGAGTTATAATATACAATTACATCATTCAGAAGTGTCTGTTTAATTGGTTTTCATGATTGGTTCACTTTTATATATGTATAAAAGATCATTTGTAATTGAAATTGTTATCCATAATTGTAATTATATGTTATTAATTATCTTCTATAAACTATAATTGTGTTATATATCATGTTGTTTCTAGATGTGAGAATGAATCATTAGATAAAGCATTATTAATTACTTTTTAGTTTATTTTTTCTTTTTTACAATCATCACACACTATATTTTATATTAATTAATATCATGTATATATACTATTTAAAAAAATAATAATTTTACATATACATATTAAAAACATATGTTTCAGAAAAAATGGGTTTATTACAAACATTGAAAGACATATTATAAAATTAATGAATCATTACCCACGAAGGTGGTTAATCAATGCCTAACATATGACATTTCCAATTATGCAACAAATAGGGGAAGTGATAAGAATTTTTTATGAATATACCTTTATCATAATATCATTACAGTTTTTCTATGTTACTAGAGTTATACAAAATTTTTGGATAAAGGATGTATTGAAAGGATAATAACTGAAATGAAATTGGAAGGAAATTAATAGAACGAAAGGTGATTTTATCTCTAGTATTCATTTTCTTGAAATAATCCTTCTGGAAAAATGAAATGGAATCTTGGGTGAGTCCAAAACGACCATAACATTGGGAAGATATTTTGTAGGAGTATTCGAAATAAATTGGGAATGCTTCATAGCATTGGAGGTGTATGGATAGACGGTGGTGCGGGGTGTTATTTGTAGTGGAAGAGTGGGGTGTTTTTATTATTTTAATCATTAGTTTATTATTTTGCCTAAAAAATACACATAGTTTGAACATGATCAATAAATATTTTATAATAATGATGGATAGTTCGAGATTATTGGCTTATACCATCCATGAATCATATATTTCTCAATAATTTATGTATTTTTTAACTAATGTAAATTACAATATCTAACAATTCACTAAAAATTCAAATATTTTTGAAAACTCCTAAAAATCCCCCAAACCGGTTTTTGATATATAGAATTCAAAAATAAACTCTATTTTAGTAAAATAAGTTTCTAAAAATTTGACCATTAATTTTTTAAAAAAATCATCATTAACCCACAAAATACCAATTTTAATATTATAACTATTTTTATGAAACATTGATAAATTATTTAATACATCAATAAATTATCTTATTATCATAAATCAAAAAAAATATTAATTAATGGATATATTTTATGAAATTTTATTTTATGAATAATTATTGAAATTATAAAATTATAAATGATGATTATATTCTACAAAAATACCAACACAAAAATTATTATTTTGAAAATTTTATTTACTTATTTGAGGCTATAAATATACCGTATTTCAATTTTTAAGATTCATAAATTTTATTTATACTTCTCTAGGTGTACTTACTATTATTTTTGACATATTATTATTCCTTATGGTCACATTACTATTCTAATGATCATATTTAATTGTATATTATGGTTTTAAACTCGGTGTCATGCAAAGAATAAACTACAAATAATATTTTAAAAGATACATCCCACCAAATATTGGGGTGTTGCATTCTCACCCTCTTGAAAACTTTTCTTCCATGAAATATCTAGATAGTCACCTCATAAAAATATTTGGGTAGCACTGTCATGACCCGTCCTCGGGACCTATGTCATGACTTCCCCATGCCCACCTTCAATAGGCTAGGGGCTAGCAACTAGCACCAAAGGTGTAAATCACTATGCTGGGAAGGCATTGCCTTAATAGAAAGTAAACACACACAAACAGAGTACACAACTGGAAGAAATACAATAAGAAATATTGTATACAAAAGAAGTGCTGGAAAGTAAAAAAGGGGCCGAAAATACAAGATCAATAGTAAAGTAAACGTACAACTAAAAACAAGTAAAACTGAAAAAGGGAAAAACAACTGAAAGGTAAAGAGAATCTCCTAGATCATCCTCTGGGGTTCCTTCCTGAAGGGTGCGAACAGATGGACACCTTAGCACTCCACGTCCTTCAGACTCCTCTATGAACCAACTTGTCGTAAGGTCCACCTCCAGGTACCGTCCAGTCTGGGTGCTCTCGGCCTTCTTCAGCACTGTCCGTCATCTGCATCCAACACAACAAGGTGTGGGCATAGCCCATGCAAGGGTCAGTATAAAAATACTCAGTAGGGACCCAAATACCCTTAAGGTCTCGCAAAATCCAAAAATGATAAACCAAAATGTATGAAGTCAACGGATAACCATTACTTAGGTATTTTCCCAAAAATATACCTACTTTATCTAGTAACCCATCCCGATAAAGAGGAAACACAGAAGTCATTAACTCAGTTAAAACCATGATTTCATTCAAGGAAAAGTAGCAAGTAACATCCACAATCAAATTGTAAGAAACTCGGATGATGGTGCACTCCTCCTCTAACAAGTACAGAGGGCTTTCCACGTAACATAGAGGCATTTCCCACCTTCCTAAACTGCTGTGGTACTCCTCCTGTTGAGTACCATGGGTCTGCTGTGTCACACAGAGGTGCTCTCCACTATGGGTTTGTCGTGCTGACACATAGGTGCTCCCCCTCGTAGCCTACTGATGTAATCCCCCCGTCGAGTAATGTGGGTCTGCTGCATCACACAGAGGCACTCACCACTGTGGGCCTGCCACATCACATAGAGAATCATCCCACTGGGCAAGTCGAAACACTCCGAGTCGATCGGTCAGTAGTCGTCAGGTCGCAGCCAGCTACTCGGTCTCCGCACTACGCGTGCTCATCTCCGGGAATATCCATACCACGAGTTACTAGTCGATACTCCAACTTTCATGAAGTAATACAATGAAGTATCTCAATGGTCTGCCTCCCCACATGGATCTCAACGCAAAAGACGGCGCGTCAATCGGACTCCCGGTCTGTGAGTTATTGGCATTTCTGTTCCAGGGGCCCGGTTAGATTTTAGGTTCAGACCAACCTGACTGTACCCCAATAGTGTCCAAACCTCTACTGGGGTATGCCAAAAGAACCATCTCATTATAAAAATTACTTCCCTATAGACGGTTCTTCGATCAGACACCTGTAGCCCAAGATATGGGCGAAACGGTGTAATCTGGCCATAGTGGGTCCGGGTCTAGTCCGACCCCATCGGACCAACCCGGCCCGACCCGGACCGAACGGGGGTCCGTCCGGATCTGTGGGTCTGACCCGGTATGAGTGGGAATCCCAGCCCGAATGGTCGGCCCGACCCTAGTGGGTGGCCTTACCCGAAGGCGGCCCGACCAGAGGGAGACCCGGCCCGAGTGCGGCCCGGCCTGAGTGCGGCCCGGCCCGGCATCCCGGTGGACTGGGGGCTCACAGGGTCCACCTAATATGCGGAAAGGGGGTAAGTCGCATGCCCCTGAGCTCTCGAACTGCTATTCCATTAGGGTGGAGCTCCAACTGGTGCATGGTGGCACCAGTCCAGCACACGCAGGACCCGACGGGGTCCCGCTCCTCCCGACTGGGCGCTTGCCAGCCGCTCCGCTCCACCAGAGCGGCACGACGGCACCATGCCCCTCCGATGCGTCCCACCCTGGCCTCGGCCATCTGATTTCCCCCATTATGGCATTATCAATCGACAATTCACATTTCATACATTCAAATACGTAGAACGGATACAATAAATCAACTCAAATCCCCTACCTCGTATGACGATGATCGTTGATGAAGTCACGGGAAGGAGGTGTTGATTCGTTAATTTTGGAAGAGGAAGAGGATATCCATCATTGGTGGATAAGCATTCAGATTGGACGAAGATGAAGACGGCGTTCATCGTGGTCGACCCCTTCTCTTTTGGCACAGTTGAAGATCAATGAAGATTTTCATTGTTAAATATTGGAAGGATGATGTTCTCCAAGGGTTCTCCAAATCTCAACCAAAAATAATGTGCCAACCAATATAACGAGTTAAGCTAACCCATTATTTAATTTTTGGCCGAAAGAAATCAAAAGATTTCAAATTAATTAATTAATACCATTAATTAATTTTTGTGGTTTGGAACACATACGAGGGATGTTCAAGGTTTGGCACAAAATTAATTGAAGGAATTTGAAGGGTTTCATACACTTAAATTGGGGGTTCCAAGAGTAACAAGCCCTGGTGGCCCCCACCTTAATTATCTTCCCAAGAGAGGCAATACGCGGGTGGGCCCCACCCCCATTACCTCCCATGAGAGGTCAGGGTGTGGTGGCCCCTACCCCAACCTCCACTTGGAGGTTTTAACCACCACAAAAAAAATAATTTTCACTCCTATTTTTATTTAACTTTATTAAAAACCACAAAATCTAACATTCATTCTCGTTAGAACGCAATTACGGTGAAGGTCTCGTTAAGCAAACAACGACGCTGAGAGATCAACGGTTCCCTCATATTTCAATTCCGAGCACCATTTCAAAAGATATAAAATCCCGATCGCACATCTTCTAAACATACCCGAAAAAAACATCAGGAATTGATTCTGGGCACATCGGTCCTTGGAATCAAGCGCTGTAAATTTTTGCGGACTCTTAAAAAACCCATGAATTTAAGAAAAACATTTCCACAAAATTTATGGGACAATACATGTAACATCCCATGTAAGTAATTAATAATATATATTTTTATCTATGCCTATTAATTAATTATATAGTGTTTTAGAGGCTTAAAATAAAAATAAATCCAATCTAAAGCATGGAATACAGTAATATTTTTAAAAGATTGTTTTACTGCCTTTTAATGGAAAACCCTTTTTAAATCTATCTTTTGAAAATTTTATAAGATATTTTTGTCAAAATAATCTTATTCTTTATGATTGGGACATCAAAATTTACTTTGTGTGAATTTTTGGTATTTTTCCGATAAAGTTCATTTTTTAATAAATAGTGAAAAATGTTGTATTTTAATTCAAAACATCTTTTTAATCTAATTTATTTATATGATTATATTATCTTTTGAATTGGTTTTAAAGTGAAATTAGAATACATTTTTACCATTTAATCCAATGGTGGTCATTGGAATCAATTTCACTTTGAGATTGGGCTTAAACTAGTGTCAATCTTTTGATACTTATTGTTTCATAAAAACACGCTATTTGTCATGACAGTGGGAATTATTTATTAAATAATTAATGCATCTTATATGTTTTGAATTTTTTAAAATATACTTCATTTTTTAATTCAGAATATCAAATATATCTTAGGGTGAAGTTTTGGAATGTTTCTGAAAAACTTCAATTTTTGATGAATAGTGAAACCACTAAGTGGTAGTTAAAGAAACTGATTTTTCGTTTAAAAGAAACTTTGCAACTTCTATGATTTTATTTTCAAAAATCCGACATACATGGTTGTCATTAAGATGTAAAATTTGGTTCAATGAGATTAAAATAATTTTATTTGTGAATAGTAACTTTTAAGTTCTTAATCGCGATTAGAGGTAATTAGTGTAGTTTAAGGTAAAAATAATGTTTTAATAATATGAGATGAGATTAATACATGTACTACCCTCATTGGATGTGTCATGGCCGACCAAGACAATCCATGGGTCAACTTGGGGACCCCATGGAGCCACTTTGGTTGGGAAATGACATAAATAACTTTTTATTTAATGTTAAAGTAAAAATGACACAAACATGAGTTATTTTACTAAAACAATTTTTACATGGGGTTATACAAGTCAGATTTTTTATTATAAATAGTCATTGGAAATATAAAAAGATTTCCCACATCATAGTATTTTTTTTAAAATTTTTAGACTTTAAATAAATTAAATTATTTATGACATCATGATGATGCAGTGATTACCTCATTAATAAAGGATTTAAATAAAATGAAACGATAATGAAAAATCTATGATCTACACATGTCCAAAACCTATTTTATGGGTTTATTTCGAACCCTTATCACCTTAACCTATAATTATATCAATTTGGGGCCTTTTTAATTCGAAAGTCATTTTAAAATAAAGTAACATTTCTTTACTTTCCAAGAGTGCCCTCCCCTCCTCTTATAAAAGGCCCCCACCTCTACCTCCTTACCCACACTTCCAAAGCCTTTGGCTCGGCCAAACCCTGCCCATTTTGTCTCTCCACATCCCTCTCTTACTCCTTGAAGCCTCACTTTGGGTATAAGTCTTCCCAAAGAAGCCTTTGAGCTAAAACCAAAGGGAGTTACCCGATTTTAAGGTAATGTCTTCACTTGAGTCCTTTTGGTTTATTTTGCTTCTCCAGCCACATAAACTCTTTTTATTCATTTCTTTTGTAACAAATACAGTATCTTCAATATACTAGGATGTTGTTATGAGATGGATTCGAGCTACACTTACACACACCTACATCTAATGGTTAAAGAACATACTATTTCCGTGGATGGTGAATTTCGGCCTCCCAAAACGATGATTGTTCAACATTATTTTAACACCTTAAAAGGTGGCCATTAAGATGAAACTATATTAATATATGATATATAATATGTTTATGTTTTCCTTAAGCTTCTATATTTTTCATTTTGGACATAAATTTATGGTTTCCATTATGGGTAAACGCGATATCTTCATTTAAGGAAGTGCGGACTACCGCCCCCTCAAAGTGATTTGATTCGTTAATAACATATAAAGGATGGAGTTATGATATTATATATGATATTAAACTGGAATTATAATATAACTTTATATCATTATGATTTCATTCTATAAAATACTTAATAGAAATGAAAGTAGTGTTCATGCATACGTACGGCTTACCGTCTCCATGAATGGTGCATTTCATTTCTTACCTCTAAATGATTATGTAATATTATAAATGAATGAATGTACTGGATATATATGACATATATGATATCTACATCATGAATACCATTCTGGATATAATGGATACATGAACAACTTGTAATTGTAAAGAGTTTATTTTTGACTCAAGTACCAATGATCGTTAAAACGACCGTTATTAACTTAAATAATTACATAGTGTTCATGAAATGGAAATTAGTGATATAAAAGGAATAATGGACTTTAAAAAGGTTCTTAAACAAGTAGAAATTAACTCAAGTTTATTATTTAGGAGATTAAAGAATGATCGAGTCAAGTCGGACCTGAGGTATGAGACTTCGTCTCAATCTCCTTACATTGAGGCATATTTTGTTTTATACACAACCATCTTTATACGGTGTATAACCCCCTTTGACTTTTACGTTTATTAAAAAGGAATCTTTTTTATACGAAGCGTTTACTAAACGAAAAAAGGGAATGTTTTTGTCGTACGTATGCGGTGACAATGACTTCTCCGCCACCGTGACCGTTATTTGAATTTCAGATTCCTCTACAAGCCATACCTTTTTTTAAAAGAACAATAAATACCATGTTTTAATTTTATTTTATTTTGGTATTGAAAATGGTTTTCATAATGTATTTATATCAATGTGTTATATTGATATCTTGTTATTGAAAGGTGGAAATGATATGTTTCCTTTATTCATTTTTTATGTGATACGATTATGTTGAGGTTCTTGGGCATTATTAGAAGGCGGGTGGTTCCGTGATAAACTAAGGGAGGGTGATCCCAATATAGCTCTCCAATGCATTGTGTAATGCGAAGAAGTGAAACGTTATGGTTTCTCCGAATAGATTTAGGGAATATACTGTTATGGGTATTCCAAACGTAACCAAGAGGGTTACTCCCTACGTAAGAATGTTATGAATTCCTCAAGTTACCTTTATGTCTTATGATTTCTATTATTTATTCATGATTTGATGAGGTATGTTAAAGTGCTTATGTTTTATGGGTAAATTATGATTTCATTCTTATGTATATATGAACTTATGTTTCCTTTCCATATTTTTATAACCCATACTGAACTTTTTATGCTCATCCCAAGTTTTTTTTTTTGAAATGTTTTTCATAGGTCAAGGGAAAGGAACATGATATGATGATAGTGTCAAGGAAGTGTCAAGAATGAATCCATGTCTTATTTTAAATATGTTTCCATTGATGGAAAAAATGAATACTCTATTTATGTAACAACTTTGTTTATATGTGGAATGTAATGCAAGTTTTATGTTCTAATTCTCTAAAACTCTAAACCTGAAAAGATCCTCAATGTGTAATCTTGTAATAACTCAAGATTAAGTAATGTTTAAGTCTGGGGCCTTATAGTTGGTATCAGAGGTCGGTTTAGATAACTTTAGGAGTTAGAATTCTATTAAATTATTTTCCAATAATATTTTTTTTGAAATAATATAGCATTTGAAGATTACCATGTTGCTTCATCTAAGACATGTTTGTTCAGAATGGTATTCCGCAGAGGAAACAGAGAAGCAGTGCTAGGAAGGCATACAGAAGGAAATAACCTTCCGAATCAGCATCCTGAGATGGTCAGAATTGGAACTGAACAGTTTGTTGTAGTAATGGTGCAGTTGACTCAAGCGATAAATGGTGGTGGTATCCATGCACGAGATCAGCTAGAAAAACTATAGAAGAACATGTCAGTGGTAGAATATTTCATGAGGCAACATCCCCCATCATTCAAAGGATCATCTGACCCTGTGTTAGCTGAAGGGTGGATTAAAGCACTATAGAATATTTTCGATGTCATCGGGTGTTCAGACAATCAAAAGGTTAGTCTTACTATTTACCATTTGGAGGGTGAAACAGATCAGTGGTGATCGATGGTTAGAAATATCAGGGACACTGATGAGATTGATACTCTCGATTGGTATGAATTTAAAGGTATGTTTCTTGAGAAGTATTTTCCTAAGGCTGCTCGACATAGGATGGAAGAGCAATTCCTGGAATTGAGGCAAGAGGAAGACTCAGTGGCTGCCTATGAAGAGAGGTTCACTCGATTGGAAAGGTATGATCAAAATTTTATCCGCGACCTTGATAGTAAAATCAATCGTTTTTACTCAAGATTAAAGCCAAAATATCAAAGGGAATTATCTTCTCGTGAGTTTAAAAGTTATGAAAATCTTCTTCGATGTGCTGATAAGGTGGAAATTGAGTTTTCCAATGACTAAGTGTTCTATAACAACCAGCAGAAGAAGAGACCGAGGTGGCAGGAGAAAGGGAAGAATTCCTCAAAAAAGTCTGATGGTAAGAAAACTAAGTTTCCAGTTTGTGAGAAATGTGTCAAAAGGCATGATGGGGAATGTCTTCTGAATTCTGGAAAGTGTAACCAATGTGGTAAGATGGGACATAAGGCTTGTGATTGCACTGAAAAAGATCAAGGTGATGGTAAGTCCAAATTTGATTTACAGTTAGTGAAATGTATTAAGTGCAATGAGATGGGTCACTATGCAAACGAGTGTCCAACAAAGAGATTGAGTGATGGGAAGCAGTTAGACTACAAGCAGAAAGGGGTGTTCAAATCCTTTTCAACTGCTTCAGTAGATGTCGGGCCATCAAATGATGTTGTATCAGCTCTAGGGAGCTCAATTTTTTTCATAGATTGACCTGATATTGGGGTACCATCAGCTAAAGGTGAAGGAATCAGATGTACCGAAGACCGTGTTTCGTACAAGATATGACCATTATGAATTTGTAGTAATTCTTTTTGGGATAACCAATGCACCTGCTATATTCATGGACTTAATGAATAGAATTTTCCATGAGTTCTTGGATAAATTTGTGGTGGTTTTCATTGATGATATTTTGGTGTTTTCTAAAAGTAAAGAGGAGCATGAAAGTCATTTAAGGGTTATTTTGCAAACCTTAAAAGAAAAGAAATTGTATGGGAAATTCAGAAAGTGTGAGTTTTGGTTGCAACAAATTTCTTTCCTTGGTCACATTGATTCTAAAGATGGGATAACCGTTGATCCTGCAAAAACAAAGGTTGTTGAAGAATGGCCAAGACCCACAAATGTAACAGAGATTCGTAGTTTCCTTGGTTTGGCAGGCTATTACCGAAGGTTTGTTCGAAATTTTTCACGGTTATCTAGTCCAATGACTAAGCTAACTCGGAAGGGTGTTAAGTTTATCTGGACAAAAGAATGTGATGATTGTTTTCAGGAGTTGAAAAGAAGATTGGTGAATGCTCCAGTTTTGGCACTACCTTCCAGGAATGGTGAGTTTGTTATCTACAGTGATGCTTCATTCAAAGGAATTGGTTGCGTCCTAATGCAGAATGATCAGGTAATTTTTTATGCTTCTCGACAGTTGAAAACTCATGAGGTAAATTACCCTACACATGATTTGGAATTAGCTGCTGTTGTTTTCGCTTTAAAAATTTTGAGGCATCATTTGTATGGAGTAAAGTGTGAAATATATACCGATCACAAAAGTTTACAGTATATATTCATTCAGAAATAGTTAAATATGAGACAGAGGAGATGTCTGGAATTAATCAAGGATTATGATTGTACAATTCATTACCATTCGGGAAAAGAAAATAAAGTGGCTGATGCTTTGAGTCGAAAAAGTAATGCTTCATTAGCAATGTTGCAGTTGGAACGTAATCTTTTGGTTAAGGATTTGATGTACTTTGGCATAGAAGTTGTTGGTGTAGGATGTTATTCTATTTTGTTTCAGGTATCAGTGAAATCTTCTCTATTAGACAGAATCAAGCAAGCATAGAAGCAAGATAGTGAGTTGCAGAAAAAGGTAGAGCTGGTTTAGAAAGGTAAGTTTCTTGAATTCAACATTGATAATGATATTGTTTTGAGATTTGGGAAGAGATTGTGTGTGCCTTGTGATTCACAGTTGAAGAGAGAGTTGTTATGTGAAGCTCATAGTTCTCCATTTTCAGTTCATCCTAGCAGTATTAAGATGTACAGTGATCTGCGGGAGTATTACTGGTGGGATAGAATGAAAAGAGATATTGCTGATTTTTCGGTGAAGTGATTGACTTGTCAACATGTTAAAGCAAAGTGGCAGTTACCGAAAGGGATGCTTCAGCCTTTACCAATTCCATAGTGGAAATGGGAGAATATATCCATGGACTTCGTTGTGGGATTTCCAAAGACCCCTCGAGGTAATACTGCAATCTGGTTTATTGTTGATCGCTTGACTAAATCTACTCATTTCCTTGCTATACGAGATATTTTTTCCCTAGATCAACTTTACCGTTTGTATCTTAAAGATATAGTCAGGTTACATGGAGTTTCTCTCTCTATTGTATCTGATCGTGATCTCAGGTTCACTTCTAACTTTTGGAAAGGCCTTCAGAACTCGTTGGGTACTGAATTAAATTTTAGTACAACTTTTCATCCCCAATCAGATGAGCAGTCAGAACGAAAAATTCAGAACATGGAGGATATGCTACGAGCTTGTTTGATGGATTATCAGGGAAGTTGTGACCAACATCTTTCTTTGGTTGAATTTTCATATAATAACAGATTTCATTCCAGTATATAGATGGCACCATTTCAGGCATTATATGGGAAGCAGTGTCTAACTCCAGCTTTCTGGGATGAAGTGGGTGAAAGGAAGTTGATGGGACCAGATTTGGTAGAAGAGTTGGCAGAAAAAGTTCAGCTGATACAGAATCACATGAGAACAGCTCAGAGCAGGCAGAAGAGTTATGCGAATAACCAGAGGAAGGATATATCTTTCGAGGTAGGTGATCATGTTTTTTTTCAAAGTCTCACCATGGAAAAGAGTGATGCGATTTGGTAAGAAAGGAAAGATGAGTTCAAGGTTCATTGGACCATATGAAATTCTGGAGAGAGTTGGATCAGTTGCATACCAGGTGGCTTTACCTCCGATTTTATCTCAGGTACACAATGTTTTTCATGTTTCGATGCTGAGAAAGTACATGCCAGATCCATCTCATGTTTTGAGACCAGAGGTAGTTAAGTTGGAAGAGAACCTATCATATGAGGAATAACTGGTCCAGATTATTGACCACAGGGAGCCAGTGTTACGGAATAAGGTGATTAATCATGTAAAGTTTTTGTGGGAAAACCACATGATGGAAGAGGCAACATGGGAATCTGAAAATGCAATGAGGGATAAGTACCCCCATTTATTCGATAAGTAAATAAATTGCGGGGACATAATTTTCTAATGGGGGGAAGGATGTAACATCCCAAGTAAGTAACGAATAATTGATATTTTTATCTATGCCTATTAATGAATTAGATAGTGTTTTAGAGGCTTAAAATGAAAATAAATCCAATCTTAAGCATGGAATACACTAATATTTTTAAAAGATTGTTTTACTGCCTTTTAATGGAAAACCATTTTTAAATCTACCTTTTGACAATTTTATAAGCTATGTTTTTCAAAATAAACTTATTCTTTATGATTGGGACATAAAAATTTACTTTTTGTGAATTTTTGGTATTTTTCCGATAAAGTTCATTTTTTAATGAATAGTGAAAAATGTTGTATTTTAATTAAAAACCTCTTTTTAATATAATTTATTTATATGATTATATTATCTTTTGAATTTGTTTTAAAGTGAAATTAGAATATATTTTTACCATTTAATCCAATGGTGGTCATTGGAATCAATTTCACTTTGAGATTGGGCTTAAACTGGTGTCAATCTTTTGATACTTATTGTTTCATAAAAACACGCTATTTATCATGACAGTGGGAATTAATTATTAAATTAATTAATGAATCTTATATGTTTTAAATTTTTTAAAATAGAATTCATTTTTGAATTCAGAATATCAAATATATCTTAGGGTGAAGTTTTGGAATGTTTTTGAAAAACATCAATTTTTGATGAATAGTGAAACCACTAAGTGGTAGTTAAAGAAACTGATTTTTCGTTTAAACGAAAATTTGCAACTTCTATGATTTTATTTTCAAAAATCCAACATACATGGTTGTCATTAAGAATTAAAATGTTGTTCAATAAGATTAAAATAATTTTTTTTGAATAGTAACTTTTAAGTTCTTAATCGCGATTAGAGGTAATTAGTGTAGTTTAAGGTAAAAATAATGTTTTAATAATATGACATGAGCTTAACACATGTCCTAACCTCATTGGATGTGTCATGGATGACCAAGAAAATCCATGGGTCAACTTGGGGTCCCCATGGAGCCGCTTTGGTTTGGAAATGACATAAATAACTTTTTATTTAATGTTAATGTAAAAATGACACAAACATGAGTTATTTTACTAAAAAAATTACAAGGGGTTAGACAAGTAATATTTTTTATTATAAATATTCATTGGATATCGAAAAATATTTCCTACATCATATTATTTTTTTTATAATTTTCAGACTTGAAATAAATTAAATTATATATGACATCATGATGATGCAGTGATTACCTCATTAAAAAGGATTTAAATAAAATGAAATGATAATGTAAAATCTATGACCTACACATGTCCAAAATATATTGGATGGGTGGATTTAGAACCCTTATCACCATACCCTCTAATTATCTCATTTTGGGACCTTTTTAATCTGAAACTCATTTTAAAATAAAGTAACATTTCTTTACTTTCAAAGAGTGTCCCTCCCCTCCTCTTATAAAAGGCCCCCACCTCTACCTCCTTACCCACACTTCCAAAGACTTTGGCTCAGCCAACCCCTGCACATTTTGTCTCTCCACATCCCTCTATTACTCCTTGAAGCCTCACTTTGGGAAGAAGTCTTCCCAAGGAAGCCTTTGAGCTCAAACCAAAGGGAGTTACCCGATTTTAAGGTAATGTCTTCACTTGAATCCTTTTGGTTTATTTTGCTTCTCCAACCCCCTAAACTATTTTTATTCATTTATATTGTAACAAATCCAGTATCTTAAATATACTAGGATGCTGTTATAAGAAGTATTCGAGCTACACTTACACACACCTACATCTAATGGTTAAACAACATACTGTTTCCGTGGATGGCGAATTTCGGCCTCCCGAAACGATGATTGTTCAACATTCATTTAACACCTTCAAAGGTGGACATTAAGATGAAACTATATTTATATATGATATATAAAATGTTTATGTTTTCCTTAAGCTTATGTATTTTTCATTTTGGGCATACCTTTATGGTTTCCATTATGGGTAAACGCGATATCTTCATTTAAGGAAGTGCGGACTACCGCCCCCCTCAAAGTGATTTGATTCGTTAATACCATATGTGGGACGTATAAAGGATGTAATTATGATATTATATATGATATTACACTGTAATTATAATATACCTTTATATCATTATGATTCCATTCTATAAAATACGAAATAGAAAAGAAAGTAGCGTTCATGCGTACGTACGGGTTACCGTCTCCATGAACGGTGCATTTCATTTCTTACCTCTAAAGGATTATGTAATATTATAAATGCATGAATGTACTGGATATATATGAAATATATGATATCTAAATCATGAATACCATTCTGGATAATATGGATACATGAACAACTTGTAATTATAAACGGTTGATTTTTGACTCATGTACCAATGATCGTTAAAACGACCGTTATTAACTTAAATAATTACATAGTGTTCATGACATGGAAATTAGTGATATAAAAGGAATAATGAACTTTAAAAAGGTTCTTAAACAAGTAGAAATTAACTCAAGTTTATTATTCAGGAGATTAAAGAACGATCGAGTCAAGTCGTACCCGAGGTATGGGACTTCGTCTCAATCTCCTTTCATTGAGGCATATTTTGTTTTATACACAACCTTCTTTATACGGTGTATAAACCCCTTTTACTTTTACGTTTATTCAAAAGGAATATTTATTATATGAAGCGTTTACTAAAAGACAAAAGGGAATGTTTTTGTCGTACGTATGTGGCGACAATGACTTCTCCGCTGTCGTGATCGTAATTTGAGTTTCAGCTTCCTCTACAAGCCATACCTTTGTTTTAAAAGAAAAATAAATACCATGTTTTAATTTTCTTTTATTTTGGTATTGATAATGGTTTTCATAATGTTTTCATATCAATGTGTTTTATTGATATCTTGTGATTGAAAGGTGGAAATGCTATGTTTCCTTTATGCATGTTTTATGTGATACGATTATGTTGAGGTTCATGGGCATTATTATGAAGACGGGTGGTTCCGTGATAAACTAAGGGTGGGTGAGCCCGATATAGCTCTCCAATGCATTGGGTAACCCGAAGGTGTGAAACGTTAAGGTTCCTCCGAAGAGATTTAGGGAATATAATGTGATGGGTATTCCAAACGTAACCAAGAGGGTTACTCCCTACATAAAAATGTTATGAATTCCTCAAGTTACCTTTATGTCTTATGATTTCTATGATTTATTCATGATTTGATGAGGTATGTTAAAGTGATTATGTTTTATGGGTAAATTATGATTTCATTCTAATATATATATGAACTTATGTTTCCTTTCCATATTTTTATAACCCATACTGAGCTTTTTAGGATCATCCCAAGTTTTTTTTGAAATGTTTTTCACAGGTCAAGGGAAAGGTACATGATATGATGATAGTGTCAATGAAGTGTCAAGAACGAATCCATGTCTTATTTTAAATATGTTTCCATTGATGGAAAAAATTAATACTGTCTTTATGAAACCAATTTGTTTATATGTGGCATGTAATGCAAGTTTTATGTTCTAATTCTCTAAAACTCTAAACCTAAAAAGATCCTCAATGTGTAATCTTGTAATAACTCAGGATTAAGTAATGTTTAAGGATGGGGCCTCATAGTTGGTATCAGAGGTCGGTTTAGATAACTTTAGGAGTTAGAATTCTATTAAATGATTATCCAAATATATTTTTTTTTGAAATAATATAGCATTTGAAGATTACCATGTTGCTTCATCTAAGACATGTTTGTTCAGAATGGTTTTCCGCAGAGGAAACAGGGAAGCAGTGCTAGGAAGGCATACAGAAGGAAATAACCTTCCGAATCAGCATCCTGAGATGGTCGGAATTGGAACTGAACAGTTTGTTGCAGTAATGGTGCAGCTGACTCAAGCGGTAAATGGTGGTGGTATCCATGCACGAGATCAGCCAGATCAACCGCAGAGGAACATGTCAGTGGTGGAACATTTCATGAGGAAACATCCCCCATCATTCAGAGGATCATCTGACCATGTATTAGGTGAAGGGTTGATTAAATCACTGGAGAATATTTTTGATGTCATGGGGTGTTCAGAAAATCAAAAGGTTAGCCTTGCTATTTACCGTTTGGAGGGTGAAGCAGATCAGTGGTGGTCGATGGTTAGAAATATCAGGGATGATGATGAGATTGATACTCTCGACTAGGATGAATTTAAAGGTATGTTTCTTGAGAAGTATTTTCTTAAGGCTGTTCGAATTAGGATGGAAAAGCAATTCCTGGAATTGAGGCAAGAGGAAGACTCAATGGCTGCCTATGAAGAGAGGCTCACTCAATTGGAAAGGTATGCTCCAAATTTTATCCGAGACCTTGATAGTAAAATCAACCATTTTTACTTAGGATTAAAGCCAAAATATCTAAGGTAATTAGCTTCTCGTGAGTTTAAAAGTTATGAAATTCTTGTTCGATGTGCTAAAAAGGTGGAAATGGAGTTTTCTGATGACCAAGTGTTCTATAACAACCAGCAGAAGAAGAGACCGAGGTGGCAGGAGAAAGGGAAGAATTCTTCAAAAAAGTCTGATGGTAAGAAAACTATGTTTCCAGTTTGTGATAAATGTGGAAAAAGGCATGATGAGGAATGTCTTCTAAATTCTGTAAAGTGCTACTGATGTGGTAAGATGGGACATAAGGCTCGTGATTTCAATGAAAAAGATCAAGGTGATGGTAAGTCCAAATTTGATTTACAGTTAGTGAAATGTTTTAAGTGCATTGAGACGGGTCACTATGCAAACGAGTGTCCTACAAAGAGCCTGAGTGATGGGAAGTAGTTAGACTACAAGAAGAAAGGGGTGGTGAAATCCGTTGCAACTACTTCAACAGATGTCGGGCCATCAAATGAAGTTGTATCAGCTCTAGGGAGCTCAGTTTTTTTCAAATATTGACCTGAGATCGTGGTACCATCAGTTGAAGGTAAAGGAATCAGATGCACCGAAGACCGCATTTCTTACAAGATATAGCCATTATGAATTTGTAGTAATTCCTTTTGGGCTAACCAACGCACCTGCTATATTCATGGACTTAATGAATACAATTTTCCATGAGTTCATGGATAAGTTTTTGGTGGTTTTCATTGATGATATTTTGGTGTTTTCTAAAAGTAAAGAGGATCATGAAAGACATTTAAGGGTTATTTTAAAAACCTTAAAAAAAATAAATTGTATGGGAAATTCATCAAGAGTGTGTTTTGGTTGCAACAAATTTCTTTCCTTGGTCACATTGTTTCTAAAGATGGGATAACCGTTGATCCTGCAAAAACAAAGGTTGTTGAAGAATGGCCAAGACCCACAAATTTAACAGAGATTCGTAGTTTCCTTGTTTTGGCAGGCTATTACCGAAGGTTTGTTAGAAATTTTTCACGGTTATCTAGTCCAATGACTAAGCTAACTCGGAAGGGTGTTAAGTTTATCTGGTCAAAAGAATGTGATGATTGTTTTCAGGAGTTGAAAAGAAGATTGGTGAATGCTCTAGTTTTGGAACTACCTTCCATGAATGGTGAGTTTGTTATCTACAGTGATGTTTCATTCAAAGCACTTGGTTGCGTCCTAATGAAGAATGATCAGGTAATTTCTTATGCTTCGCGACAGTTGAAAACTCATGAGGTAAATTACCCTACACTTGATTTGGAATTAGCTTCTGTTGATTTCGCTTTATAATTTTGGAGGCATCATTTTTATAGAGTAAAGAGTGAAATATATACTGATCACAAAAGTTTAAAGTATATATTCACTCATAAAGAGTTAAACATGAGACAGAGGAGATGGCTGGAATTAATCAAGTATTATGATTGTACAATTCATTACCATCCAGGAAAAGAAAATAAAGTATTTGATGCTTTGAGTCGAAAAAGTAATGCTTCATTAGCAATGTTGCAGTTGGAACGTGATCCTTTGGTTAAGGATTTGATAACTTTGGCATAGAAGTTGTTGGTGCAGTATGTTCTTCTGTTTTGTTTCAGGTATCAGTGAAATCTTCTCTATCAGACAGAATCAAGTAAGCACAAAAGAAAGACAGTGAGTTGCAGAAAAAGGTAGAGCTTGTTCAGAAAGGTAAGTTTCCTGAATTCAACATTGATAATGATTTTGTTTTGAGATTTGGGAAGAGATTGTGTGTGCCTTGTGATTCACAGTTGAAGAGAGATTTGTTATGTGAAGCTCATAGTTCTCCATTTTCAGTTCATCCTGGCAGTATTACGATGTACAGTGGTATGCGGGAGTATTACTGGTGGGATGGAATGAAAAGAGATATTGCTGATTTTACTGTGAAGTGTTTGACTTGTCAACAGGTTAAAGTAGAGCGGTAGTTACCGAAAGGGATGCTTCAGCCTTTACCAGTGCCAGAGTGGAAATGGGAGAATACATCCATGGACTTCGTTGTAGGATTTCTGAAGACCCCTCGAGGTAATAATGCAATCTGGGTTATTGTTGATCCCTTGACTAAATCTGCTCATTTCCTTACTATACGAGATACTTTTTCCCTAGATCAACTTTCCCGTTTGTATCTTAAATAGATAGTCAGGTTACATGGATTTCCACTCTCCATTATATCTGACCGTGATCCCAGGTTCACTTCTATCGTTTGGAAAGGCCTTCAGAAGTTTTTGGGGACTGAATTAAATTTTAGTATAGCTTTTCATCCTCAATCAGATGGGCAGTCATAACGAACAATTCAGACCTTGGAGGATATTATACGAGCTTGTTCGATGGATTATCAGGGAAGTTGGGACCAACATCTTTCTTTGGTTGAATTTTCATATAATAGCAGTTTTCATTCCAGTATAAAGATCGTACCATTTCAGGCATTATATGGGAAGCGGTTTCGAACTCCAGCTTTCTAGGATGAAGTGGGTGAAAGGAAGTTGATGGGACCAGATTTGGTAGAAGAGTTGGCAGAAAAAGTTCAGCCGATACAGAAACACATGAGAACAGCTCAGAGCAGGCAGAAGAGTTATGCGGATAACCGGAGGAAGGATCTATCTTTCGAGGTATGTGATCATGTTTTTCTTAAAGTCTCACCATGGAAAAGTGTGATGTGATTTGGTAAGAAAGGAAAGCTGAGTTCAAGGTTCATTGGACCATATGAAATTCTGGAGAGAGTTGGATCAGTTGCATACCGGGTGGCTTTACCTCCGAGTTTATCTCAGGTACACAATGTTTTTCATGTTTCGATGCTGAGAATGTACATGCCAGATCCATCTCATGTTTTGAGTCCAGAGATAGTTCAGATGGAAGAGAACCTATCATATGAGGAACAACCGGTCCAGATTCTTGACCACAGGGAGCAAGTGTTACGGAATAAGGTGATTAATCAGGTAAAGGTTTTATGGAGAAACCACATGATGGAAGAGGCAACATGGTAATTTGAAAATGCAATGAGGGATAAGTACCCCCATTTATTCGATAAGTAAATAAATTGCGGGGACGCAATTTTCTAAAGGGGGGAAGGATGTAACATCCCAAGTAAGTAATGAATAATAGATATTTTTATCTATTCCTATTAATTAATTAGATAGTGTTTTAGAAGCTTAAAATGAAAATAAATCCAATCTTAAGCATGGAATACACTAATATTTTTAAAAGATTGATTTACTACCTTTTAATGGCAAACCATTTTTAAATCTATATTTTGACAATTTTATAAGATATGTTTGTCACAATAAACTTATTCTTTATTATTGGGACATCAAAATTTACTTTGTGTGAATTTTTGGTATTTTTCTGATAAAGTTCATTTTTTAATGAATAGTGAAAATGTTGTATTTTAATTCAAAACCACTTTTTAATCTAATTTATTTATATGATTAGATTATATTTTTAATTGGTTTTAAAGTGAAATTAGAAAATATTTTTACCATTTAATCCAATGGTGGTCATTGGAATCAATTTCACTTTGAGATTGGGCTTAAACTAGTGTCAATCTTTTGATACTTATTGTTTCATAAAAACATGCTATTTGTCATGACAGTGGGAATTAATTATTAAATTAATTAATTCAACTTATATGTTTTGAATTTTGTAAAATAGACATCATTCTTGAATTCAGAATATCAAATATAGCTTAGGGTGATGTTTTGGAATTTTTCTGAAAAACATCAATTTTTGATGAATAGTGAAACCACTAAGTGGTAGTTAAAGAAACTGATTTTTTGTTTAAATGAAGCTTTTCCACTTCTGTGATTTGATTTTCAAAATTCCGACATACATGGTTGTCATTAAGATGTAATATGTGGTTCAATGAGATTAAAATAATTTTTTGGTGAATAGTAACTTTTAAGTTCTTAATCGCGATCAGAGGTAATTAGTGTAGTTTAAGGTAAAAATAATGTTTTAAAAATATGAGATGAGCTTGACACATGTCCTACCCTCATTGGATGTGTCATGGACGACCAATAAAATCCATGGGTCAACTTGGGAACTCCATGGAGCCACTTTGGTTTGGAAATGACAAAAATAACTTTTTATTTAATGTTAAAGTAAAAATGACACAAACATGAGTTATTTTACTAAAACAATTTTTACATGGAGCTATAAAAGTAAGATTTTTTATTATAAATAGTCATTGGAAAGGTAAAAAGATTTCCTACATCATAGTATTTTTTTTTTAATTTTTATACTTTAAATAAATTAAATTATATATGACATCATGATGATGCAACGATTACCTCATTAATAAAGGATTTAAATAAAATGAAATGATAATGTAAAATCTATGACCTAAACATGTCCAAAACCTATTGGATGGGTGGATTTATAATCCTTATCACCTTACCGTCGAGTTATATTAATGTGGGACCTTTTTAATCCGAAACTAATTTTTAAATAAAGTATCATTTATTTACTTTCCAAGAGTTCCCCTCCCATCCTCTTATAAAAGGCCCCCACCTCTACCTCCTTACCCACACTTCCAAAGCCTTTGTCCCAGCCAAACCCTGCCGATTTTGTCTCTCCATATCCCTCTATTACTCCTTGAATCCTCACTTTGGGATGAAGTCTTCCCAAGGAAGCCATTGAGCTCAAACCAAAGGGAGTTACCAGATTTTAAGGTAATGTCTTCACTTGAGTCCTTTTGGTTTATTTTGCTTCTCCAACCCCCTAAACACTTTTTATTCATTTCGTTTGTAACAAATCCAGTATCTTCAATATTCTAGGATGCTATTATAAGAAGGATCCGAGCTACACTTACACACACCTACATCTAATGGTTAAAGAACATACTGTTTCCGTGGATGGCGAATTTCGGCCTCCCGAAATGATGATTGTTCAACATTCATTTAACACCTTCAAAGGTGGACATTAAGATGAAACTATATTTATATATGATATATAATATGTTTATGTTTTCCTTAAGCTTATGTATTTTTCATTTTGGGCATACCTTTATGGTTTCCATTATGGGTAAACGCGATATCTTCATTTAAGGAAGTGCGGACTACCGCCCCCTCAAAGTGATTTGATTCGTTAATACCATATGTGGGATGTATAAAGGATGGGATTATGATATTATATATGATATTACACTGGAATTATAATATACCTTTATATCATTAGGATTCCATCCTATAAAATATGAAATAGAAATGAAAGTAGCATTCAGGCGTACGTACGGCTTACCGTCTCCATGAACGGTGCATTTCATTTCTTACCTCTAAATGATTATGTAATATTATAAATGCATGCATGTACTAGATATATATGACATATAGGATATCTACATAATGAATACCATTCTGGATATAATGGATACATGAACAACTTGTAATTATAAACGGTTTATTTTTTACTCAAGTACCAACGATCGTTAAAACGACCGTTATTAACTTAAATAATTACATAGTGTTCATGACATGGAAATTAGTGATATAAAAGGATTAATGAACTTTAAAAAGGTTCTTAAACAAGTAGAAATTAACTCAAGTTTATTATTCAGGAGATTAAAGAACGATCGAGTTAATTCAGACCCGAGGTATGGGACTTCGTCTCAATCTCCTTTCATTGAGGCATATTTTGTTTTATACACAACCTTCTTTATATGGTGTATAAAACCCTTTGACTTTTACGTTTATTCAAAAGAAATATTTTTTATACGAAGCTTTTACTAAACGACAAAAGTGAATGTTTTTTTGTACATATGCGGCGACAACGACTTCTCCACCGTCGTGACCGTTATTTGAGTTTCGGCTTCCTCTACTAGCCATACCTTTTTTTTAAAAGAAAAATAAATACCATGTTTTAATTTTCTTTTATTTCAGTATTGAAAATTGTTTTCATAATGTTTTTATATCAATGTGTTGTATTGATATATTGTGATTGAAAGGTGGAAATGTTATGTTTCCTTTATGCATATTTATGTGATACGATTATGTTGAGGTTCTTGGGAATTATTATGAAGACGGGTGGTTCCGTGATAAACTAAGGGCGGGTGAGCCCGATATAGCTCTCCAATGCATTGGGTAACGTGAAGGAGTGAAACATTAAGGTTTCTCTGAAGATATTTAGGGAATATACTGTGATGGGTATTCCAAACGTAACCAAGAGGGTTACTCCCTACGTAAGAATGTTATGAATGCCTCAAGTTACCTTTATGTCTTATGATTTCTATGATTTATTCATGATTTGATGAGGTATGTTAAAGTGCTTATGTTTTATGGGTAAATTATTATTTCATTCTTATGTATATATGAACTTATGTTTCCTTTACATATTTTTATAACCCATACTGAGCTTTTTATACTCATCCCAAGTTTTTTTTGAAATGTTTTTCACAGGTCAAGGGAAAGGTACATGATATGATGATAGTGTCAAGGAAGTGTCACGAATGAATCCATGTCTTATTTTAAATATGTTTCCATTGATGGGAAAAATGAATACTATCTTTATGTAACCACTTTGTTTATATGTGGAATGTAATGCAAGTTTTATGTTCTAATTCTCTAAAATTCTAAACCTGAAAAGATCCTCAATGTGTAATCTTGTAATAACTCAAGATTAAGTAATGTTTATGGCTGGGGACTTATATTACAAGTACATCATCCTAAATTCTTCTAGTTCCCACATTACATCTAATATTTTATGGATTTTCCAATATAACATTTCCAATGGAGTCATCCTATTCCTAAATAGATACTCTATAGTGTCTCAAATCTAGATAGGATCTTCACAGTAAGATAAATCAAGATCAAATTATATTATTTAAGAAGTGAAGTTATGAATTGGATCCATCATGTATGTCCTTGAAAAAGAGTCATGGAACACATTGTGTAAATTATAAAGTCTTGGTGGTCCTGCCAACTGGTAAGATTAAATTCCAAATCTATCTAGGAATAAAAAATTTCCAATGCCCCGAGGGATTAGTTTCACTTTCTTTCAAAAACATTTGACATCATTACATTGACGTGCGTTGATATGTGTTTTAATAGTCATAATAATTTTTGTAGTTTACTCTAAGTGTTCTAGAACTATAGTATTCCTATAACCAAAATCATCTAAAAGAATTTTTGTATGACATATCATTACATTTAATTATTCATATAGAGATATTATAATTTTGAATTGAAATAATTGTTTTAGGAAAACTATAAAAAAAGTTATATATTAATCACATATACCATGAATGTAAAGTGAGAATGATATCAACATGTCTTTTAATGTTTTATTGGTCCTTTCAGACATCCAATTAGTTTGAGTGTTATCATCTACACAAATGTAGCTTATGGTCTAAATAATCTAGAATACATTTTCATAATTTCTATGTAAATAGTGGATCATGATAAGACACAATTGAAATTGGTGCTACATGAAGTTTTATGAATTCATTAATATATAGTCATATAAGATGATATAGTGTAATTTCTTCCCTTATAGAATGGAAAATGTGTGGATTTGGTATACTGATAAAAAATTTACCAATATTTAGTCTCTCTTTCTTGGTTTTTTTGGAAATTGAGTGAAAAAAAACATATTAATTTCATCCCATTTCCATATTGGAATAGTAATAGATTTCATGACTTCTCTAGGATGTTAACTTTTAGGATTTATATGATGATAGAATAAAAAACATGATACATAATAACTAATTTCTTCAATTAGGTTATCCCACCAGAAATGTACCACAAAATAACAATACTTCATAGTTCTTCTAGGGTGTATAAAGAAACATGATATATGAGAATCATAAAATAATGACTTTTTTACCTTGGTTATAGCCATAATACAATGACACTTCTCAAATTTATTGGCATCATCTCCACATATGATTTCTAACAATTTCCCATCATTCACATCATTAATTTTCAATTTATAATTATTATTATCTGACTGGGAAAAATTAATCTTTTCTAATAATTAAGATCTAGATACCATTTGAAAAATGTGTGATCTTTTACCTTCCTTGATAATTTACATATGCATAGTTATTAGATTCTTATACCTTGATTCCCTGTTAGATCTCATTTTATATAACTCTCTAATCTTTAGTCATTAATGCATGTGATACCTTATTTTTATTCAATTGATGATACTTTATTTAACTATCATAATCCCTAAGTAACTCGATAAATCATCTTTTCCTTCTATACAGTTCATTCTATGAGAATATATATTTCAACCTCTTTTGATATGTATATATCTCCATATATCACTAGAGAGATTGTGTCTCCATATCAACAGAGGAAAAATTAAAACTTATAAATCAAGACCATGATACGGATATAACTATTCATTATATGTTATATTTCATGAGGTATAAACAATAACATTGTTATTATACCGAAGGAAACAACCATTTCTATTGTTTGATGCATCTCTATAAATCAAAATTCAACCATTTATCGATGGTAGAGTAAAAATTGATGCATTCAAAAATATATGATTCATTTATTAGAACATTATTTATATTATTTTTTCATATTAATGTAGACCCTTTACTAGTATTCATGGTGAACAAGTTAGTAAATCGGGGAAAATTTTGAATGAAATGTGAATAGTAACATGATAAAAAATTGAAACTACATACCCCAGTTATGTTTGTTGGTGTTGTACATTCTTGAACTACCTTTTTCTTCATAGGAATGAATTAGAATCAATTATTTGAGTCAATATGGCCATGAAAACAAACTTTTAAAATCTAGAATTTATCCTTAATAAACTTCCCAAAGAAAACTTTTCATCTAAGATTTTCTAAAACAACCCACAAGTATATCTCAGGGTCCTTATAGCATTTGGAGTATACCAAGATATGATCAAAAAATTATACAATAAAATCATTAAGATATTCCTTTATTAATTTTTTCATTAGATCCATAAAAATAGGGACTTAATTAGTCAATCCAAATGGAATTACATTTTAATCAAAATGACCATACCTGGTTCGAAATGTTGTCTTTTGGATATCTTCATTCTTTTCTTGGAATTAATAATATTGAGAATGAAGGTCATTCATAGAAATATATTGATCTCTCTATATATTATTAAATAAATCATTAATAAGATATGTGTGAAACTTTTTATTTATTGTAATAGCATTGATTTTCCTATAGTAAATGAAAATATTCATGGATCCATATTTATCCTTAACAAATATAAAAGGTGATCTCGAAAGAGAAACACTAGGGAGAATAAATCCATTATTACTTATCTATTGTATGTTATTCTCCAGATACACTAATTCTAAAGTGGACATTCTCTAGGGAGTTATTGATATAGGTCGTAAATTGGGGATTAATTCAATAGAAAACACATCATATTTCTCTAGAGGATGTCTATGTAAATCCTATGGAAATACATCAATTTGTTCCAATATAATAAATACTAAATCAATTTAAATATTTCATTCCTCATAAATAATTGCTGTTTTTTCTTCTTCTGGAATAGTTTCATTTAGAATTTCTATTGGAGGTAGATCCAGATATGACTTAGATGATGAAATTTCCCATCTAAAGATAATAAATTCTATATTTCCATCATGAATAATAATTTTTTCATCTTTTCAATATATTTTGTCAATATATTTCTATATCCAGAACATTCCAAGGAATATATCAAAATAAACAATTACTATGATAAAAATTTCATCAACAAGAGAAAATATATGTTTCATTAAGGAGAAAGCATGATAATTTTTTTTGGTAATGAGACTACCCTTATGTGCATTGAATGAAAACACCCATAGTAAAAAATATGAAATCTAATTTTTTTTTAACAATGGGTAGATATAAAATAGTCTGATGATCTAGAATCAAATAAATCATTACAAAAATTTACGAGATAATTAATGTACATTCCAACCCATCATTATGTAATTCATCCACAATTATTATGAAATCATATGAATTACCTTGATTCTTTGTTATTTTCTAGGGCATGTTTCCATGACCTCTAAGACACTCGTTTTTATAGTGTCCCATCTCCTTGTAGCTAAAGCACTAACATTACCATCTTCGCTCTTTCCTTTGAAATCTTGGTCATGGTGGAATTTTTTCCACATTTAAAATAGACTCTCATTCACAATAGGCATGTTCCTTGATGATTCCTTCCACATTGAATTAAATTTGGAAAATATATTCTCCCCTTATTCCCTTTTTCAATATTTCTTTTTATAGATCAATCAACACCCCTCTTCATATATTTCTTCCCTTCCAATATATATGGCATTAGATATTCTATGACTATATTTTTGACACATGATACTATATCCTCCCATTGTGTGAATTTTTGGAAGACTATTAACCATCATAAAATTAGATTAGGACAATAAAATTAATAGTTAATCATTTCCCATAGATTATCGATGTTGTCTACAGCATGACAAGATAACCGTGTAAATATGGATTCATTCATGGAAATTATTTCTCCCCTTCTATATTAGACTCAATAATTGCCTCTCCATATAAACTCACTTTTCACAAGGCAAATAATTATATATGATATTTTCCACAAAATCATTCCATTCCATATTTTTAATTTCTTCCATCTCTTTTTTGCATGGATTTAATGAATACCATTGATCATCACAACACAATAGATGATAAAATTCTTTGATAAACATATTTCTTTTTTTACATCTCAAAGGAGAAATATATTATCAAAGAACCATATCCACTTCACAAATAGAAATGATTTTTTAGTCCCATTAAATTATGTAGATTGATGTCAATAAAGAGGTATAAAATTGTTACACCATATTAGGGATTGAGATGGTTCTTGTGAGTAAGGTATTTTCTCATAACATGATCCAGTTCTCCCAATATAGTTATAAGTTATTATACAGTAGTAGTCGCTCCAATAACAAAATAATTATCTTGAATAAGAGGGAATTTATATCATGGGATTCATGATTTAAATCCCAATATTTGTTTATTTTTTAATATATCAAAATTCTCACCTAGGTTCTCATTCTATATCTTATTATTTCCTAAATATATTTTCAGATTTTTATAGAAAATATTTTCTCATACGCATTATAATAACCCATACTCTAGTATCCTAGATTTAGTGCCTTACATTATTACATTTTTTCCGTGAACAAGTGATCATATCCAAAACAATCAATGGATAATCAGATTTGGAAATCCTGATAAAATAATTATTAATACATTACAAAAATGAAATGAAATTAAACCTAAAAAAGAATATTTGAAACACCCATGAACTCAAATATTATCATTGAAAGTCATTAAATTTATAAATCTTCAGATGTTTTGAAACAATGAAACATAAAAATGGGGTTATATTAGATTCTAATTAAGGTAAACAAATAATGATGAATCTATCATAAACATAAATAAAAATTAGGGTGATTAAATGAATACATATTTCATTAAAGAATAATCATGAGCATAATAACAAAGGAATAAATGATGACTGAATAATACCATATCATATGAGAATGACACAAAACCGTTAATATTATACTAGTAATATAATCACTTGGATTAAAAATTACTAATATTATAGTGAAGGAATGCATAATGTTAGACATTAAAAACATACTATCAAGGATCTATCCAATACACATTTCATAAATGGGTAAAAACCCAATGTAGTTTGTCTCATCAGAACTATTGAGGCATCAAGGGGATATATAGGGCCTCTCCGAGCACATAATATTAAAAATTCATTCCTCATATTAAAGTGGTGAAACCAAATAAAAAAAATTCATATTGAAACATTCATATGAAATGATAATAACATTTCAAAAATAATAAACATAATAACAAACCATACTGAATTGTATCGAGAATGGTAGCATAGTAGTACATTATCATAAATCATTAAATAAAATAGGTTATACTATAATATAATAGGTCAATAAAATAAATAATAGGATTAATTATATGTCGTTGAAATAGATGAACATATTTTAATAAAATAATTGTGAAATTCTTAAGAAGAATTTCTTATTTTCTTTGTAAATAAGAGTTCTTTTCAAAAATAATTAGTATTCTTTATAAAATCAGAGTGTAAACATGTATATCTCATAAAAAAGATATTTGAGAATTGAAATTATTATTTATTCATAAGTTATATGAAAATTAAGTGAAAATGTTAAAATAGTTTCCAAAAATCATTAGAAATCAATCGTTTCAAAAATGTTTAATGGAAAATGTACAAGATTATTAAAAGAAAACATAGGATTAATTGTTTACCAAAAAGTAGATATGAATTAATGTTGGTTTTTGGGATAAATAGATTTATTTAAGAATAATATTGGTGAATTAAAATATATTTTGGAGTTTATATGATAATAGGATTGAAATTTGGAAGCACCCTTTATTCGGGCGTGCTTATCAAAAAGAATTGAAAAATAGAACCTTTTAAAACATGAATGTCATGAAAAAATAAAGATGAAATAATCTATATACATTGTTTTGGAAAATATAAACATAATTTAGAGGAAAAAAATAAAGATAAGGAGTAATTATATCTATGGGAAGAGAGAGATAGTGTAACCCAAATGAAAAATCGAGGATTAAGTTGAAACAATTACCTTTTTTTGAAAGTGTTCTACTCTTTCCCTTAATGTCTAGATAATGAAATTAGATGCATTAAGAATTTAATTTAGCACATATTTCCGGATTATTTTATTTAATATAATATTATTATTCCCATTTATATACTTTTTTATGAGTTATAAGATTCAATTCCATCATTTAGAAGGGTTTTTTCCTTGGACTTCACGATTTTATCAAATATATACTTGTATGAAATATCATGTGAAATGGGAATAGTTATACCGAATTGAAATTTAATGTTATTACTGACAATAAATATTATTAAATGGTCTTATATAAAATATTTTTCAGATATGTGGATGACTCATTAGATAAAATGTTAATGATAACCGTTTGGATTAGTTTGGTGTTTTTTCAATAACCACATACTAGTATTGTTATATAATTAATATTATATATACTTATATTGGTTCAGTAATAGTAAATAAGATTAAAAATATGTATTACAGTCAGTTTTAACCATAAAAATGGCTTTATGATGAGACTTGAAGGAGGTATTAGAATACTAAAGAATCATCACCCACAAATGTGGGGAATCAACCCCTCAGATATGTCATTTTTATTCTTACATAAGGAGGGGAAAATTAATGAATTAATTGTGGATATACCACTATAATAATAATATTCCAGTATATATAATATTATATAGTTATCATGATTTTTTGTTTATTGATGGTAAGGAAAGGAAAATAAAAGAAGGAATTTAAATAATATTAATTGAATGAAATATGATTTTTCCCCTAGAATTACTCCCCTTGGGATCCTCCTAAAGATCATTAAAATGTCATATTGGGTGACAATAAAAATACAATATTGTGGGGGACATGTTAGGGGCAGTTATTGGGATGAAATTGTACAATATTCAAGTCATTTTTTGTTTTATGATTGGAGGTGGGGGTGGTATTCATAGTGGGGGAGATAGGTGTTTTTTCATTAATTTATTAATTAGTAAATTATTTTCTCTCAAGACTATAAATAGATTGACCCAAATTAGTAAATATTTTACAATAATGAATAGATATTCGATATTATGGGATTATATTATCCATTCATCATATATGACTCAATAGTTCATGTATTTGTTCAATACTATAAATTATCATATTTCACTATTAAAAAATCAACTATTTTTTAAATGTCCAAAAATTTAACCATAAAAATTTGTTGATTTTTATAATTCAAAAAAGAAATTTATTTTAGGAAAATAATATAATATATAAGTGAAGTTTAATTTTCAAATAAAATCATCATTTACATGAAAAATACCGATTTTAATAGTATAAATATATTTAAGATACTTTGACAAAATAATAAAGGTGTCATAAAATTATCTTATAATAATATTAAAAAACAATTAATTTATGAATCTATTTTATGATGATGAATTTGAATTTAAATCAATAAATTAAATATAAAATTTCAAATAAAAGTATAAGTTTCACAAAAATACAAGAAATTAATTTATAATTTTAAAACATTTATTGATTTCTTCCATGACATAAATGTACCATATTTTAATTTATATGAATCCAAAATTTATTTTATTATTTCATAGTGGATGTTAGTATTATATGGGTCATATTACAATTCATAATATTAACGTTATTATTCTATCGGTCATATTTAATAGTTTATTATGGTATTAATCTCAGTTCTCCATGATGCATAAATAACAGATGATATTTTAAAAGAAACATAAAATAATATATTTGGGTGATAAATCAAGACCATTCAACAGAATATCCGGGCCGGTTAGACTTGAAAAAAGAGTGATGCTAACACCCATTGATGATAACCAGAATTGGAGGATTTAGAAAAGGTATTCCACCACATTTCACCCTAGAAGAAGGTCCTAGAATTTGGCATGAAGAAAAATAATATTCCATGATACAGTTTTCCTTTGGAGATACATTAGAGTGGTGGCCAATAAAATATCACTCACACTTTAATTATCTCTTGTACATGATATGTTTTAGGTATCCCTCTTGAGGATGTACATACATGACCCCACATATATACTAAATCCAGTGATGGATCTGTTGGATAATGATCTATAATATGAGGGAAAATAGTGAAAATACTACATCATAAAGACAATTATTTTGTGAAATAATACAAATAACCTAGTCAATGTTATATTGAGATTCCAGTTGTTTAAATATGTGTTATGGAAACATGTGTCTGTGTTGAAACATAATTTTTCACATATTTTTATGTGTGAATAGAAAATAACCAATGCAAATTTATGAAGGGGTAGATTGTATTGACCCAAACCATAATAAATTAATTTCCAAATAGTTTTTAGTTAAATGTAGTATTATGTATTATGATTTTTTAGAACACATACACTTATTTTATTTTTTAATATCCGTTCAGATTGAAAAATCCATTTGTAATCATATATATTGATAATACAGTCATTGAAAAATGATCATATGAATTTTTCAAACATAGGGTTTTTGACAAATCAATTATACATAGACAAAGGATGTTATAGCCTCATTCCGAAGTATCATACCATATTAATCCCATTTATTGGAAAATTTTAGAGACACTGATTAATTGGGTTTTTCCCTTGACCAATCCAACGTTGAAATCCAAAAAATAAATTACATGGGAAACATATATTAGATAAAATTAATCATATAATGTTTACCACCAAAACCATGTACAATTAACAATACATGAAAATATCACCATAACACTCCTTTACCTTAAGTCATTTTGTGGTGTAATAATTCATTTTGCATAAATACCCTATTAATATTAAAATACATAATTTATTTTTTAAATAATATATATTTTCATATTATTGTCACTTTATAAACAATTTATATTATGATAAAACTAAAAAAAAATTATTTTTGCATAGAGAACATTTCAATTAAGTCATTTATATTGATGAATTATCAGATTTTTGAAATAGAAAATATTTTAATAAGATATTATTATTAAATAATTTTTATTAAATGTAAATTATCGAATAATTTTTATGAAGTAAAATATATCCTTTATAAGGGTTTGAAATCTTTTTTGACAAAGAACCCTTATTATATTAATAAATGATGATAATGTTTAAAAAAATAAAAATATTTATAATTTTATTTTGAAAAAATAAATATTATTTTGGGAGTCTGTACTTTGAAATTTTCTAATTGTTATTCATTCAAAATTATTGAGGATGTTTAATTTTTGTTTAAAAAATAAATAAAATATAATTATACAGCATGATTTATGACATCATAACGACCCAAAATGATATACTGAAATTTATAAATCCATTAAATGAAAAAAAAATATTTTCTCACATAATAATAATTTTATTTAGCTTTTTTTAGTATATTTTTATATCCTTTATGAATCCCCAAAAAACTATATAATATTTTATTGTTTTAAAATCATTTCTTTATGAAAACGACTCTCTTCCACACCAACAAGGGAAATATTTTCACAATTTCAGACCATGGGATTTTAAAATAAGGGAAAAATTAGTCATAGGATGAAATCATGGTTATAAAAAATTCGTTGTTTTTTTGGTTTAATTTAATATATAATTTAGTAAATAAGTGTGTGACATAAAAAATAACTCACATCTGTTTTCTTATATAAACCCACAAAATCTATTATTCATATTCCATCCAAAAAGATGGAGAACATACCTACTCTTTTCTACCCTCTCTATAGTCATCCTATGGTGCCTTAAATATCTCAATAAACTCCCCCAAATCTTTTGGAATCACACTCCTATCGTAAGGGATCCTCTCCTTCTTATTTTTATTAAATAATCTTCATTATCATATTCTTTTTGTCACCAAAATCTAAGGATAGAATATGTTCTTCCACATTCCTCAAAAATCCCTTTATGATTCTATAATGTTGATTGATTCATTTAACCCCCATTCATCCTCCCATTAATATTAATTTTCCCCTGTTATGCTTTCGAAATTTCACTGTGATTTTCCATGCTAAACAATTTTGTAGTGAATACCCATACAAATTTCTTATTAAGGTTGTTCATAATTATTCCAATGTACTTAAATGATTTGGGAATTATATTTATTTCATAAAGCTTTCTTTTTAATGGGATTACATTTTATGAAATGTGTTCTTATATAAATGATATATCTGGAATACTTATTCATGTTAAGGATATGATTATGTTGGGTGTGACTGAATAGCACACCAATGCATTAAGTAATGTTTTAGTTTCTTGATGTGATGTTTTCGGTGCACAAGAGGTTATAGAAAAATCATTATGTACTATATTCATGGTTTTTAAAAATGAACAATCCTTATAATTTCATGTTTAAAGTTGTTTCCACATTCTCATGTTGAAATTATATTATCATGTTATATCACACCTCATTATTTAGGTTTATGATTCGTTACCCCTTTATGTCCTACTGATATTATTATTTTATATTATTTAATTACTTCTTCTTGATATGATTTTATTATTCCTTTACTAGTATATATTACCCAAACCATTCTTATATATGACACTAGTTTTTTCCATGCTCTTTTAAGAATGATGGATTAATGTGATAATTTTAAAGAAGTCTTCAATATTTTTAATATAAACCATGTTTTATGATGTATGTAGTTTTCCTAATTCCAATTTATATGAGGCTTCTAGATCATCTAGGAGTAATTATGTATTCTCTTATATAATAAATTATGAATTAATGTGTAATTAAAATAATGGCTGTCATAATAGAATCCCCCGCAATGTAGAAGAAGCCTCGAATAAATTCTTAGTGAGGTAGATTATTTTACAATTTCAGGTTTAGAACACCTATGATTGAGAGGAATGAATAAGGACTCATTCTAATAGACCAAACATATATATACATCTTACAGATATCCCTCCAAAGATACATCATAATCTATTTCAACATACCTTTTATTGTTCCCTATTTAATTCACTTCATACATAAACCATAATGGATTAGTGTTTTAATCATCCCAAAAAGATAGATTTAGGTTTAACAAAGTTAATGAGATTAATTACAATTATTACCAGATTAAAAAAATTATAAATAGTGGTTATAGATTATTAATGTAATATATTGAATATAAATGGGATTTTAATATATTTTTTAAAAATAAGACGAATTCTATGGGTAATATTTTTTACCTTTAACCATCACCTAGCATTCACATATGGTTAATAATATTTACAAATTTCAATGTGTAATACCCATGAACATCCCTTGAAACCTATTAAGACCCCTTACAGAATCCCTACATCCTAAGGGGTTGGTAGAAGAAAAACCCTCTTAATTTTACCCAACTAGCTTATATCCATCACTTGAGGTAGACTCAATAGTTTAACCATATGTGATATTTATTACATTAATGATACACTTATTAAAGTATCAATAATACATATTATTAGTGTTTATTACCCATAAATAATAACTATATTCTATTATGTTTTTATTTAGGTAATCAAGTACCCTTACACAACTATAGTGGAACCCTTACACACTATTATATACCCTTTCCCATTTATTAAACTCAAGGGATTACCATTATGTTACTCTAAGTCACCCATACACAACTCAATATAAACCTTACATAACGAAGGATGACATTTACACAACTATGAGAAAATGGGGGTTTACATTATAGAAAATTTAAATGTGATACATACCCTTAAACAATCACTCCTAAACAAGACTTGCCTTATAGAGATACATGGTCATATTTAAGGTTGAAATTTTATTTGAAATTATTTAATCTTTAGTTAATCTATCTTATAAATTATTAATAATATGATCACATATTACATTAAATCCTAAAATCATGTATAAATCCATAAAATCACATTGAAAATATCCAAAATAAATAACATAACTTATAAAAAATTAAAATCGCTATTAGATATTGAAATTACATACAATGAAAATATAACAATTTTTTTATAAATATATTTTAAAAAAACATCTATGATTTTTGAAATTACTCTTGAACAATCATAGACCCTATCATGAAGATAAAAGGGGTCAGAATAATTTGATCCCTAAAATTAGATACCTATAAAACAATTCTTGTCCTATATAATTGAAAAAAATTCAAAGGGAGTTAAATTTAGTGGGATATAATATAACTACTCCAAATGATGACTCTCACAGATTCTCAATTTTGGGAACAAAAAAAACCCTAATGAAAATAACTCATGGGATACAAATTTCAAACAAGAACAATTCAATATATTTATACATAAAAAAAAATATTCATTACATAATAATATAAAAATAAAAAATCAATAAATGTTACAAAATATAACATAAATGTTTTTTAATATGTTATATAAACAACTTTATTTAGGAGGACACATTATTATTTTTACATCATACACAAATTTTACATGGAAATTCTATCACTAGTAAATAATTACATGATCTACACAAATTTATATTAAATGAAATTTAAAATTGATAACATTCAAAACTTAAAATTCTTAGTATTTTAAGATATAAAAAGTCCTAAACTCTAACAATGTAATTTATTAACTTATATATTCCATAAAAAACTCATCAAGTCCCACTATTCAAGAGATTCTATACAAAATTATGTATTCCCAAATATTCATTTTTTATTTACATGAATATAAATTTCTCAAATTAAAACCCCTTAAATATCAATCATGAGGAAAATTCTTTTCCATGAAAAGTATTTAAAAAATTATAAAACACTATACTATAATATTTTTAATCCAAATTAATTCCCTATGGAAGGAAATTGTTTATTTATAAAGAAATAATTTTTCAAAAAAAATATTTATAAAAGACCACCTTATTTATAAAAAATAAAACCAAAATGTAAATAAAATGTTCAAATCAATTTATTTTAAATAATGGATTATAATTTATCAACCCACAAATTTTTTTTTACCATATTTATAAACATTATGGAATTTATGACATGATTTCATAAAAGGATTTTTAATTTTACTAGAAACACTATATCATTATTTTAATAAAAATTGAATTTATATTAATACACATAAAATTACATTTATAATGAGACACTCATTATAATAAAATTATAACAGATACAAATTACACAATATTTGGATTTAATATTTGTTCATATAGGAAACGAAAATGTTATTTACTATGAAAATAATCATGAAATTAGAATAGTTAACTATTCCATTATTTTACACAGTTCTATCTTATTACTTCTAAATGATCCTAAAAACACTAATAATCCAATATAAGCCTTAATATAGGCTTAAAAACTCATTTTCATGTATATAAATCAATAAAATTATCATTTCATATCATGATATTACCCAATTTTTGTTTTACTAATTCACCCACACAATTGTGAAATGTTTTTTGTGATTTTTATTAATAAATAACGGGGTTTTACATCTTCATATGTATAAACCCATAATACATGTAATGATTTTCTAAAAAAATCCCATATCGTTACGTAACACATCATTCTATATCCATCAAACATGTATATTCATTATAAATTTGTAATCCCATCTTTAAGACCAAAAAATGAAAAATATTAGGTTTAACCTATTCAATTATCACTACTTCCATCCACAATAATACTACAAAAAATTTAAGAAGTAGTATCCCATGAAAAAATATTTATTATCAATAATGAATCATGCCACCACCATAGCCTCAGGTATCCCAAACCATACCCTATAAACCAATACCCATACAGGGATCCCATCATGTCACAAAATATGTATTAGATCCCAAAAAAGCATAGTGGGTAGAAAAAATAACAAAGGCAATGAGGCCTATATAAAATAAGATAGGGAATATTTCATTCCCATCAAAATGGGATCACCTGACCCAAAACATTTACCTTTATCAAAAAACTAATTTTTTTACGATTATATATTAACCAATTTATTTTACAACGTTTACTATCATATCTATCATAAGGCCTTAGATATTGAAATCCAATTACTTTTTAAATATTCTCTCATGCATTACATCAAACATCAATAATGATTATTGAAGAAGATTCTAATTAACATGCATCTTTGTTATTTCAAACAACATGAATTTCATTCCTCATGTTATTTAATGAATCCCATTAACCAATGGAATAACCATTTCATATAAACTTGCATAAAAAATAATTTTGAATCAACAAAATTATTATAATTAATAGACTCAATAAAAAATACACAACAATTCATTATCCAATATAGTTCACTGACTTTATGTAATTAACCCATTTGTGTATGATGAGAGATTCCCTTAGTACAACGATAATAAAACTGAACACATAGTCAAAACAAGGATACATTATTTCAATAGATATAGAGAGGATAACATATATTATAGTGTTTTCTATGTTATGAAATATAAATTGTCTATGTATTAAAAATCATTATAGTAAATCTATTTATAAATCTTTAATAATGTCATTTTTTAACATGATAACTTTTTTCATAAATTTATATCAAAATAAAATGTCGTAATCAATAAATAGTACAACAACTAATAGAAATATACATTTATTGGTAATTTCCCATAATCATCATTTGTTTCATTTAAATACAACTAATATAGGTCGAAAAATTGTAAATGTTGTATTATTATATGTGATTGTATTCATTTTCAAACTAAACATTGCTTGAAAATTTCATTTCATAGGAAAACATACTTATATAGATAAATAAGGGTAACATGATTTTACATAAACATTGAAATTTGATATGGTTAATACATAATATGCTTTCATAGTTTTAATATGACATATTAGAGTTATTATATGCTCAATATTCAAATTCCTGTATTTCAGTGTTTCAACAAATGTATTTAATACATTATATATTATTTCTATAATTGTCTTCTAATAGAATTATATGAATTGAACAATTATTTTGGAAAATTATTTTTATCAATAATAAGATGAATAAGATCAATCAGTATGATTTCCTTGAGTGTCAACAAGTTTTCATCGAGCATTCTATACATTTTTCGAATAACATGTACATACGAATAAAAATTTATCCTTGAAATGAATTTCCAAAACATTAATATTATAAATTTAAAATGGTAATCAAATAATGAAATATTAACTCACTTTGAATTCCTAATATTCATAAACATTGGTTTTATGAAATTAATTTAATTATGGATATAGTAATTTTATAATTTTGTCATGATTCTTAATTTTTTACCCCTACTAAAAAACTATTAACCTCATAATACAGTAATTCTCAGTTAGAAAAAAAGTAAAAATTGTGGAAATAGGAAAATATGTTATATGTTTTAACAATATTAAAAAAATTAATTCCTAAATATTCACACTATATCATGGATGTAAAAACATGTTCATGTGTAAAAGGTTTCCAAAAATTTCTTAACCCAGTTAATCATAGTTTTACTCACTCTTTTTATGTTATATGATTTATTCAAAAAACAATTAAAGTTCTTTTGAAATGTCAGAATTGGATAGAATAACAGAACATACATAATATGTCACGATTTATTTAATTAAATTTATTATGTTCCCAAACCACACAATTCAATTGTAATTTAATCTAATAATGTTCCATATACCACTAATAGGTCCATTACCCTATAAGCATATGCATCATAATTAGTCATTTAATAGGCTCTAATTCTGATCATGGGGGGTGTTAATCATTTGTTCCTTCCAGTATTCTATTGTCTCTATCATGTACTAGGATCACCTTTTTTTCATTCCCTACTATCCCATTAAATCATCAGTATAGCTAAATCAAAATTCCATCTTGTGTCTAATCTTAACCCCCACCCAATAAAAATTATCCATGAACCTCTCCATCCATAGGTACCCGTATATGACAGAAATAGATCACATGAGATAATGACTCCTAAGACTCAACTCAAATATGCCATATGTTAGCCATAAAAAATAAATGTATAAAGAAGATCACACATATGTTCGACAATACCCTCAACTGAAAGAAAAGTAATATCATGATATAAGATATGTACCAGACAAAAAAATAAATGTCATATGAATGGTAAAATATAATATTTCAAAATTGAATGTAATTTTATATTTATAATATAGTAGTCTCTATCTATAACATTAATGACAATCCTTTGAAAAAATCTCAATAACAAGTCAAATATCCAAGTTAGAAATTTTTATATTAGTCCTTGAAGTACTCTTGGGAAAAAACATTTTTATTTATATATTCAATTAGAATACATGAATAATCAATAGGGTCATACCAAAAGTGTCACATGCACATTAAAAACTGATTATCAATTACATAGTGGAACATAGTAGAACAAACAACATGAATACATGCCAACAACCCAATCTCACCCTCACCAAAGAACACTAAAAATATAATTCCAAAGTTTATATTTGAATAATATAAATAATATCGATAAAAGGGTTCCCCTAACAACATTACCAATATTGTGCTTCTCACATACACCATCATCTTACATCTAGGTGTAATCATCTCTTCTATAATATAATTTTTCCATAAGACTGTTGGGTCATCATTTTAAATCTCACATGAAGAATGATTGGGTATAGAAAAACATATACATAAAAATTATTATTTCATAATTAAAAATCTCATCCAAATACACCTTGGCCATAACAACACATATTGACTACATCAATAACAAAAATAGAAGGTTATCATAAACTTGAAGGGAATCAACCTCATTCCCTCATCATATCATGAATGACACTTTATATGAACTAAATGTACTATAATAAAACACACCAAGATGTTATCTATAGTCATAAAATAATCATGATTAGTGAATATAGAAAATCCCATGCTGATAGACTGGGAAATAGGGGGAAGCAGAAATCTATCCTCACCATAGTGATGTTGTAAACAGCACCAATAAAATATTTTGTAGAAGTCCATAGTTCCCCAAATTTGGGGTGTTTATATAAAATTCAAAATTAATTTATAATAGATAATATTCAAAAAATAATATATCAAAAAATTTGTTTTAAAAAATAATAACATGTGATTTATAAAAATGCTAAAAACGCCTAACAGACATAGATACATTCATTTCAAACTCTAAAATCATAACTCCACATAATAATTTTACAAACCACATTCTGCATGCTATATTACATCTTTATTATCACATTAATACCATTTATAGATCTCCCCATCATAAACTAATATTATCATTCAAGACAAAAAAATTGTATTATGAAACATTGGTCTAACATCAGTTTATATTTTAATAATAGAGATCATAATCCATTCTAACACATTCCATTCAATTTCATTTTACTAGAATCAATTTTTTATCCATGATTTATTTTTTTTAAACACCGCATATTTATTTAAAAGTTCATAGTTAACAACATGGTATACCAACCATTTCACCAATCATTTATCATATTTCAAAATTCATATGAAATATAATCATCCAAATTAAACTTTATTTATTTCTATCACATACCGTTTACCAAACTAGAATTTATTTATTTAGAATTCATTACATTCCAAGAATTTCATAAATAATTTGGAAATAACATGGAAAAAATATCCATCATCCATTACATATAATTTATATACATTAGATTAAAACATCACCCTCACATCCCAAATAAATCTAAATAAATAACCACACACATAAGTAATCCCATTTCAAATTACACTATATCTATCAAATTCATATGAAAAGGGTAAAAACAACATATTATTTTCAAAGAGTCGATTTCATTACCATATTTAAGGGTTTTACAATTTTTATGATATTTGATTTAAAAATTAGATTTATGAAACCAATAAAATATTTGAGGAATCAAACACATTTCATAATGAATAATATCAGAGATATATTCTTAGGGATGAAATATCATTGAAAATTGTATTAATTTTTCCCATGTAACAGTCCAATTCTATATTAAGGATTTTCCTTCAAATATCAAATTTAAAATATAAGTATATAATAATAATTATTACACTTTATTAATTAAATAATATATTTTATGAAATAAAATATCATTAAAATTAACAAAATAAAGTAAAATAAATGTGAAATATCTAATACCATTCAATTTAAGTTAACCAATTAATTATATTTATAAGGCCAATTCATACCATCGTCTGAAAAGGAAAAAAGGTGTAATTCCTCCCACTTGTTAAAAACACATGAGTGGACAAGGATCCCCTACCTAGAATTTCATTTCCAATAATTTTTAGGTAACCAAAAAGGACATAGGAGAAGGAAAGATGATAGTTTCCCAAATGACATTGTATGAAACTTATTTGAAATTGAAATGGGCATACAAGCCCATGAAGGGGATGACTGGACCACCCAAACATTAGAGGAACAAAGAGTGACTAATTATATTCTTATAAACTGATCTTTAAGAATAAAAGATATATATACATAGATATATTATAAACTCCTTCAACATTTCATATTTTATTCACCATTTAATTCATATTTGAATCAAAATATAATTATTGGTTGAATAAATCATCCAAAAATATAATATTATGATCAATTAAGACCAAAAAAAATAATTAGTGTGACATTATTATTTTAATATTTTCAAAATATAGATACATATTCATTCTTGGATGAATGATGAAATTATAGTTTTAATTTATTTATAAAAAAATAGTTGATGTGTATGAGTAAAATGATTTACTCTTATGATGATAATAACATTTATGTAATTTTAAAAATATTTACCATTAAATTGGTCCCCTGCCCATTGCACATCAAATTCAACTAAACAACCTTTAATTCACAAGACCATATAAGATGTATAAAGTTAAAATAACAACACTATTACCTAAATACAACTAGAATATTTCCATTATATGAGATCATCTAAAGGGTTTACGGATATAAGATCTTTATAACATCAATGAATCAATCAATAAAGTCAATATTTTACTAATACACAACAATTATTCCCATAAATAAAATTTTTCTACCATTTCGTGGAAATTGTGGGGTGTAGGTTACCCTTATGTAACTATGAGGGTATATATTCCATTAAGAATCTGTTAAACTCAATGTCATACACTTACACAACCCTAATTTACATTAAAAACTCTATACTATCATTATAGAGTGAAGAATTATCTTTATGAAACATGGAGGAAATTTTTATTACCCTTACACAATGTAATTAACATGATACATACCCATCCATAGCCCCTATAAAACTCAAAATACACATATAAAAGTCCATGTTCACACTAAAGAGTAGACTCCTTAATGAAAATTTTAAATTTTAAATTATTAAAAATTTTATAAATAAGAAAACTTTGTATTATTACATTCATTATAGAAAAATAATTCTAAAACCTTAGAACCACTATTAGAACATTTATAATAAATGTTGTATTAAAAAAATTATATTTATTGTTAAACATTGAAATTACATAAAAAACAAAATAGAATTATATTTATTATTTATAAAATAATTTTAAAACAATATCAAAATTATGAGGAATTGACCATAAATGATCGGGCACCTTATAAAGTCAAATAAGGGGCATGATAATATCTTGGACCCTATATAGTCAAAAATAATGACAATAATCTTCTATAAATCCCGGAATCATGGTTCTGTTTTAATGATTAATTCATCAACTTACAAAATTATGTTCCACATTCATAGACACTATAAATTTTATTCCCAATGGAATATAATGCCCCATAAATTTCATATGACACAAATAACTTGAAGTACATATCATATATTACTTCTCTTCTCCCCCATGTACAAATAATGTACTACCCACACTTTTTAGAGAAGTTCATCTTTTTCAGGTTCATTCTAACCCCTATGGAGGACCTGAACCATATCATTAGAAATTTTTATTATTCACTGATGTACTGAATCTAAGTATAGAGATTTATTTCCCAATATTTTTGGGGTATTATTCTATATTATTCACACGATAAACCCAAACCCTGTTTAAAAACAGAGTATCAATAATAAGTCTAAAATAGGGTAACTAAACCATCTATTCATGGACGGATGTTAAATAATTATTTAATTATATGAGGGACCCATATCTTATAATCACATTGCCGATAAAGGGTTACAAACACCATTTCATAACCAAACACCTTACTCGAACCCTAGAATCATCTATTTTGATCTAAAATAAACAATAATTACAAAACACAAAGTAAATTGAACCTAATCTCCAACATGACCCCCTTCATGAATCACCTAATAGAATAATCATAATATACTAATAATTTTTAAAATTTTACCATTTATATGATAATATGATATTGATACCAAAATTGGGAATGAATATAACAAATACATTATATCATATTACATATATATATTGAGTAGTCAATAGTGTGAAAACTATTATTTACAAGATCCATTATTTGAACATATATACATTGTCTAACAATATAAAAAATATGTGACAACAGAATTTCATCCTATAATATACTCTTGTTTTATCCATTCCATTTTTTGACATAGAATATTTTTACTACCTACACACTAGGTTATATTAGATATGGTACTTGGCTATCATCATTATCACACATTGAGTAAAATATATTATGATAAACATGACTTGTGATAAGAATCTAGGTAACATGTTATATTTATTTACACTATATAAACTCTATTAATTGATATAAAAATGATATATATTTTAGTCAAAATATAAATGTTTTTGATAGTTTTTTTGATCCCATATACACAAGATACAAAAATTCATATACAAAATCATTGATATCCCCCAATGTTACACAAACTCACTATTCTAAAAATAATTTTTTTGCCCACATCAGTATTGAATGATCATGTTTCCTTTTTATTTTCATAATGATATAATATTTTGTTAAATATCCAAGACATGACCCACTATTCCCTACACATATTCAAGTTATTTATGCATATAAACTATCCCCCATTCACCATCATTGATGTTACCTAACCACTGACCACCCTAAGGGTTTGTGGTGAATTATAATCATGATCCACATATTGATAATGAAAGAGTAGCAAGAGAGGAGGTTAACATTAGTTCTAGAATAACAAATATTTTAATAGTATTCTAGAGTAGCTCATGCATCTGTTTACAATTAAAGGACCTACAGTTCACTGAGAAACCAATGTATGACAGAGAGAGGTGGTGGCCTCCAAAGTTCAAACCAAATAATCAGAATTCATAAAAAGATCACAAATATATATTGAATCAGAATTAATATTTCACAGAAATATTATATATAATTTTTTAAAATAATAATCTAAATGTGTGTAATTCCGGAAAAATTGATTTTTTGAAATTTTCCCAAGAATAATGGGTTAAATAAATAAAAATTAAAACACCAACCAATGGTTATTCACCGACTCTGCCACATTTCTCCACTCTTGGAGAACACATGGTATTTTTCTTGATAAATTTGTACACCAATCACTCTATTATAATTAATTGTTTCTTTATCACTATTGTTTGACCATAATTAGAGTGCATTAGTTTGAATTTATATTTTCTATTTATAACATTATGTTATCAAATTTATGAAAAGAGATGTGTATATTTGAAAATATAAACACAAAATGTGTACCTCTTATACAAGATCATGTATATTTTTCTAACAATGATTACTGATATCCCATATAAATAACTATTAAATATATATGAAGAATATATTTTATTGACATAAATTATTGTAAAAAATTATACAGTCAGAATATTAAATATTTATTGAGGACTTGGTAATAAAAAAAATAACCTGAGGCACAACTACAACATAACATATTAATGGAATATTTTTTAATGTAACTAATTAAAAATCTCGGCTACTACATTATCCAATTATTTAATGATATTTATCCAAAAATAATGAATATATATAATAGGTAAGGGTCTGAATATGAAATTTTATTCTTACACTTCCACAAGATATCATAAGAATTTCTATCCTACCACAACATGTTCATTATAGTAATTGATCATACTAAAAAGGAAACCAACTTCATTTTCTTGAATTATTTTTTTTCTCCATATAGGTAGTTTCATAATTGAAGTCCATATATATATTGTATTTTATGTGACATGATGTTTGATAAATTATAATCCTTGATATACATGGAATATTATGATGATAAAATTTATAAAGAATAATTTTTATTAAAAATTTATTTTGTGTGAATTATATTTAAAAGTGTCATTATTGTGTCAGGTATGTAATGATGTGTGTATAATATTAGAATCATTGATTACATAAATTATTGAACATTTTCCAATACTTTCCAATTTGACAAACAAAAATAGATTTTTCATTAGTGATGTAATATGTATCCTTCTTTTGGAAATTTATTATTTATATAAATCCACTAAAAAAGTTGATGTGAATAGGATCCATGTACCTTTGTATAAAAGAATGTGAATAATATTACAAGGAACTATAGGGAAGGTTGGTAAATTCCTATATGATCATACTACCCAATAGATAATAAGGGTCTGTGATTTATCATGATGGTAAAAATAAGGTAATATGATTAATTCTAATCAGGAATGACAATGTGGTTCCACATTCATCATGTAAATTTATTAATCATGAGAAAATTTAACAAACTAACGATATAAAGCTGGTCTTGTTAATTTTCTCATTAAAAATATTGATATGTTATATAATTGATGAAAAATATTATATTTTTCAGGATAATAATATATGGAAGTATATATTCACATGGAAGTATTTGGATATTAACTAAAGGATATATTTATAGTAAATTATTGATTATGACTACTCTATAAATTACCCCTAGGGAGAATGATACAACTGATAATTCTGTAATTCAGACAGACCATGAATGATCCTCCATTACAAGGATTGAATGTGATCCAATACTTATGTATTGGAAAATTATAGACACCAAAATCAAATATCAATGGGATGAATCCTTACACTCTCATATATCCATTTAACTATCTATCTATATGATGATAAAAAGGGATAATAAGGATGATGTAGAGGAGAAAAAGAAAGTACATAATGTTCTATTTTCAAACACATATCATAAGGAATAATATAAATCATGAAATTTATATAAACCAATTGGATTCAAAAATTTATGATGTAATTATTTGAATAAGAATAGAACTCATACTTCCACATCTATAGGGACACATTGTAATGAACTGACACCAGTTTCCCGAAGTCAGTGCCTTATTTGATTACATTGGCATACATACAAGAATTAAAAATATATAAGGACAAAGTAGTTTAGTATGATTGGAAACAAGATACATACATAAGTTCAAATTTTACATATGGAAAGGAAAAATAACAATAAATTATTCCACTAGAAACTTCTTGTATCCTATATTATGATTGCATGTCAATCATAATTTACTTCATCATGTCCTGAGAAAAATGAAACATAAAAAAGGGGTTAGCTCAAATTCTCAGTAAGAGTAAGAAATACAGCAGAATATAACATAAACATATGACATGGTGAATAATTGAAAACACATGCCTTTCATAATGAACTTGAACACATTATGGGAAAAATATGAGCTGAGTAAATAATGCCATAATAAAACATAAACATGGGTACTATACTAGTCAAATAACTACATGAACATAAAATACTAGCATCAAAATGAGGGAAGTGCATATGTCAGACATCATAACCATACCATCCATGTCTCGTGCTAGGACCATAAATAATCATTTTGTCAAGGCCTCATGGAAAGACCATAGTTTGTTTCATGAGACCTACCGATGAATCGATGGGCCATAGCAGGCCCCACCAGTAACATAATAAGACCATTTCATTCCACATATGAGAAGCGATAAACATAAACTACATATACATTCATAATTAATCTATCATATTAAATTTAACTAACTTTTCCCAATCATTAAACATAAATCTCTAACCATTACAAGTAATACGGTGAATGATTTTATGATAGATAATCCAAAATAATGTTTGTCAAAAACCATTAAATAAAATATATAATATGACATCATAAATTATTATTCTCAAAAATACATAAGAATCAATAATATTTTTGAATCAGATGAGAGTACTCCTATAAAATCATTAAGTAATTCTTAAGATAAATACACAATTGTTTTGAAAAGAATAGTTCTTTCAGAAAAATAATTTTATAAAACCAGAAATCAAATAAGATTTTATTTTCATAATAAAATGAGTGAATTTATAAATACAATGGTTTCCAAAAACATGTTATATAGTGCCCTTGAAAATAGATATGAATTTGGGAACTTCCCTTGAATTGGGCTTGTATTTTGGAAACAATTTTGAAAGTTCCTTTTAAAATGTGTAGCTATCCAGAAAATAAGTAATGGTTATGTTTGGTAATATTATATATAACACTCACACATAATTTATGGGGAGTAAATAAAAATAAATATTATTTTAATTGAGGAAATTTTACAATGAAAATAACCCGAATGAAAATGGGAGTTCGGGTGGAAAAAACATGTACCTTAACTCCGAACATGTTCCTCTCTCGAACTTAAGCTCCAAGAATATGAAATTATACTTATTAATAACTTATTTAATAACCTATTATAAATTTACATAGTTTATCATCATTCCCAGTTAGTTCATTTATGTTCTCATTGATAAGTTGTTGTATTTAATTCTATCGCTTCAGATTGTTCATTTCCTTTATTGTCATCTTCAGATCACTTGTATTTTAAGTATTTGGAATGGATGTTAATAACTAGAATTGAAAATATATATTAATTATTAACATAAATAGGTGTTATTAGTAATTTATATAACTTGGTTACATTTATTTTAATGGTTGGGGACGAAGCCTCAATTTATTATTTAAATCAAAGACAACTTTAAAGGGTAGAGGGTGACCCAATACATATCCCGATGGCCCAAGGCCAACTAGCATGAATACAAGGCTTGAAAGCCCATTTTTTGGCCCAAAGGACCCTCTATGAACAGTACTGCAACATTACCACATGTAGCTGCAGTACCCGCTACAATACCCACCACCGCTATAGTGCTTCCGCCGCTATAGCTCCACCACTGCTACAGTGTTTGGTACAGTGCCCCGCTACAGTACCCTGCTACAGTACCCCAGAAATTTATCCCTGTCTGGATTTGAATCCGGGTCTTTTGGATGCCAAGAAGGATCTTGTACCACTTTGGTATAAGCTCGTTGGCATATAACTTGGTTACATGGATAGATTATGAATTATTATATATAAAATTAATGATAATTGATTCGGTTAATTTGTGGGTTTTGATTACAACAAACTCATTTTTCATTATATCTAATACAATTTTTAAAAATCGATTAAAAAATTGTAAATATGTTATATTATAAATAATAATCTGGTTCAACCATAACAAAAATTGTTTTAATTACCATAGTTGAGAATTATAATAGAAATCAAAAGTCCATCGTCCTTGAATGTGGAAAATTGACACATCTTTGATGGTGTTCTTGCTACCAGTATAAAAGAAGCTAAAAAGGGGGAGATGATGATACCTTATTCCACTATCATGAAAACATTCCAGTACAAATAATTTACTGGATTCATCACAAAATTTGGTTAAGGAGAGGTAATATAAATGGAAACAAATGAACTTAATGGAAAGACAAAGAGTTGAAAAGGGGAATTTACCTCTTGAACCAAACTTCCTTGAGAACCTCCTAAAGGATAGGTTTTGGTCTTTTTGTGAGACCAAGGGTTTCTTGGACGTGGGGGAGGAGTTTGGGAAGGTATTTGGACATAATTTTTAGATGGAACAATGCTTGAGTGGAGTTAATGGAAGGGGGATTGATAGGGGTGTTTATAGTGGAGGAGAGAGGGGATTTCTTAATACAAAATTCGTTAATATATTATATCCCTTCAAGACAAGGAATAATGACTATTCCATGACCTATAATATTAATTTTGTCATGTGAGTACGAACCAAGTGGTCTTACATCACTTGGGATATCATGAATAGTGTATTTAACTGATAATGTCCTTATAGGGTATTTTAGAGTATTTCACTATTCATTAAGAATTCATGTATTTCAGAAAAATACCAAAAAAATAACCCAACCATGTTTTGAAGTTTTGAATCAAAAAATGAATTCTATTTTTTAAAAATAATTTTCTAAATGTTATTAATTTAACATTTAATTAAAATCATAATTTATTCTAAAAAACAAGAATTTTAAAGCATTTGTTTACTTATTTTAAAGCATAGATATATCTTACTTACACATGAATAGTATTTATATACTATCATAAGTATGGTTACTATTCATTAGGGTATATCACTATTCATAAGGGAATGTTACTATTCATAAGGGTAAGTTATTATTCACCAAAAATTATGTTTTTCTTATTGGACTATAAATAATGTACGGATCGCAACTTTGTATGTCGGATTTTTTAAATTCACATCACAAAAGTGAAAAACTTATCTTTTAAGGGTCACATAGAACTTATTTGTTAATTATGTTGTGATTTCAGGTGATTATGACATATTTATAATAAAGGAATTTCTTTAAAAAAATATTGGGTCGTTACATTCTCCACTCCTCAAAAATATTTCACCCTCGAAATTTAATTTTACAATCCAGACAAAGAATAGGTGGGGGTACATTTCCTTCATTGATACCTCTAGTTCCCAAGTTACCTCATCGTACTTATGGTTTCTCCATATTTCCTTTACAAGATGAGTAGTCTTGTTGCGTAGAACATTGTCTCTACAATCCATGATTTTCAATGGATGATCCACATAGGAAAGATCATCCTATAACTATACAACTTATGAAGAGAGTGCATGTGATGGGTTTGGTATGTACATTCTTAAGAGGGATACATTAAATATATCATGTACTTTTGATAATGTAGGTATTAGTGCCAGCCGATAGGCCACAGCTCTGACTCGATCAATGATCTCAAAGGGGAAGATATACCTGGGACTTAGCTTTCCAATATTCCCAAACCGCATGACCTTATTCCATGGAGATATGCATAGAAATATCATGTCTCCAAATTTGAACTCATCAACTCATCGACGGTTATCTGCATATCTCTTCTATTGACATTGGACTACCTTGATATGTTGTTGAATGGTTTTCACCTTCTCTTAATTTTATTCAACCAATTCATGTCCAAAAAGCATTCACTCAATAACTTCATACAAACACACCAGTGTTCTACACCATTTCCCATAAATGCATATTTATTGTGCCATTCATATGCTTGAGTGGAAACTGTTGTTGTAGGAGTATTAAACCAATGGAAGATTTTGGTCCCATCCCCCTTTTAATTCCATAGAACATGCTCTCAACATTTATTTCAGTATCTAAATAGTCCACTCAGATTAGCCATCAGTTTAAGGATGATTGGCCGTACTGAAGTTCAGTTCAGTGCTTAAAGCATGTTAGAGACTTTTCTAGAACATCGAGGTGAATCTAGAATCATATTTGGATACAATATAGAGTTTTACTCAATGATTCCTTACCAATTCATTGATGTAAATACTTGCAAGTTGATCTAATGAGATGTCCTCTAGAATCACGATAAAGTGAGATATCATTTTAAGTCGATCCACATTGAACCATATTGCATTATTTCCTCTAGATTTCATTTAATGTCCAGTGACAAAGTCCATGGTAATGTTCTCCAACATCCATGATGGAATGGGTAGTGGTTTCATCATCCCCTTAGACAATTTCCTCTCTGCATTCACTTGTTGAAATACCATGCACATTGATGTATATTAAGCTATCTCCCTTAACATATTGTCCCACTAAAAGTTTTCTAAGAGATCTGAATACATATTTGTGCTACCAAGATGTATAGATAAATTAGAGCTATTAGAATAATCCATGAGTTCTCTATTTAGCTTAGGAATAGAGGGAACACAAAGCCCCTTCTTGAATTTTAAAATTCCACCTTAATATGAGATGTCAGTCAACATCCCATCATTTATAGCTTTAATTTTGTTTTGAAACAAGTCATCATCATCCTAAGAACGTTTTATCCTCTCCAATAAAGAAGGTTGGGAAACCATTTGACAAATGTAGTGATGTTCTTCTTTTATTGATAATTCCAATATGCATCTTTATTAGATCCATGAACATAGGATCCCTTTCAACTCTCATCTTGTTCAAAATTATATGGTCCTTTCTACTCAAAGCATCTACTACCTTATTTGATTTCCTTTGGTGGTCATATATTTTGCAATCATATTCTTTGAGTAGCTCAATCCACCTCATTTGTCTCATGTTGAGTTCTTTCTATGAGAATATATACTTCAAACTCTTATGATCTATATATATCTCACAGTTTTCTCGATAGAGGTAATGTGTCAAAATATTCAGTGAAAATATTACCACAGATGACTCAATATCGTGCGATGGATAGTTTTTTTCATGAATGTTTAGCTTCATAGATGCATAGGAAATCACTCAAACATTCTGCATGAGGATACACCCAAGTCCTTTCTTTGATGCATCGCAATATATCACAAACCCATCATTCCCCGTTGTTAGGGTTAGGATTGGAGCATTCACTAACCCCCTCTTAAATTCTTCAAAACATTCTTCACATTCCTTTTTCAATATGAACATAACTCCTTTCCGTGTGAGATTGGTCAATTGGTTGGATAAATGGGCGATGTTCTAAATGAAACACCAATAATAATCCTCTAGACAAATAAAACAACGTACCTCAGTTATGTTCGTTGAAGTAGTTCATTCATTCACAAACTTTATCTTCATAGGATCTACAAATGCTCCATCCTTAGAGACAATGTGGCCTAGAAAGGAAACCAATTGGAGCCCGAAATCAAAATTTCAAAACTTCCAATATAATTTATTTCTTCTATATGTCTTCAGAATAGTGTGAAAGTAATTTTCATGATCTTCATGGATTTTAGAGTATACCAGGATATCATCAATAATCACCACTACAAAGTCATCAAGACATTCATTGATGACCCTGTTCATGAGATCCATTAAAACCGATGGTGCATTAGTTAGTCTAAAAGTAATTACTGTAAAATCATAATTCCCTTACCTTGTTTGAAATGTTGTTTTTGGAATGTCTTCTTTCCTCACAAGAAACTGATGATATCCAGATCATAGAAAAATCTTCAAAATATATTGGTCTCCCTGAAGTTGATCAAATCAATCATTGGTATAATGATAAGGTTAGTACTAAATCATGTTTATGTGTCATCAGTGGGACTAATTGATATGCCTTTATTACAATGATACATCCAGTGAGAGTTCTGACTGATAAATTCTTTATTAAATCAAATAAAAAATATTTAATTTTCGTGGAAAATTGGGAAGATATAAATTAATGGGATGATCCAGAATCAAAAAAATTATTGGATAAATTTGAGGAAATTATAAATTTACCTTCCACCACATCATTATGAACTTCAATATCAATAGTTGTGATCGCATAAGCTTGTCCCTACTCACTTGACCTTTTTTGGAATGTTTCCTTGACGCTTTGGAAAATCATTAACATAGGGTCCCATTTCCCGTCAGTTATAGCTTTGAACATCATTAACCACCTTATTTCCCTTACAATCACCAGAAATATGGGCTTTCTATCTACATTTTAAGCATACTCATTTTCCCATAAAGCATTGACCAAGGCGTATCATTCCACAATTATCACAGGGTGGAAATTCAACTCATCCCTTATTCCTTTTTTCCTTGTATCCATTCCTAGAGTTTTTAGAAGCCCTATTATTCTCTTGATTTCCCTTAAAGTTATAAGATTTAGAGAATTTTATTTCTATCTTGATATCACTTGAAACAATATCCTCATATGGTGAAAAACATTGGGATACCAGTGCCCGCCCGAGGAATGGCTTTATGCCATCAAAGAATCGATCAATTTTGCTCCTTGGAATTTATATATAGTCCACAACATTTCTTGTTAACCATGTGAAGTTGGATTAATACTTGGAAACATTTCTATCCTACTTCTGACTTAGATTCAGGAATTTTCTATCCATATCTGCTCACTTCTCACGAGGGAAATATTTTTCTAAGTAGATTTCCTTAAAATCCCTCCATTCCATCCCTTCTATCTATTACTCCTCTGTTTTTTGGAATAATGAACACCACTGATCCGCATATCCCTATAGATGATATACATCCATGACCACCATCTCTCATTAATTACATCCTAAAGTGTGAAATATCTTCTCATGGGAACATATCTATTGCTCAAATACAAACGAGTTTGTAGTCCCGTTGAATGATGGAGGTTGTTGTTTCATAAAGTGATCTAGCATAGCTCCACTATGTGGTGGATCCAGATTCTCTATATAGTTAAGGTTATTATTCAATACTTGAGTAATTAGTCCTAGTATAGTTATGTGTTTCACAGAACCAGTCACAAGACCATACCCAACATCATTATCTTGCATCGGAGTAAAATCCATATAGGGGACACATGCATTTGTGTGATTTCCATTCCTTCTACTATACTCCACTTCTAAATAATGGAATACACTAGATTAGGGTATGGATCAAAATTTATAATCTCTAGGTAGAACAAAACTAAGCATAAATTGAAATTCTATTCATAGATAACCTCTTAATCATTAACATGGTATCTTTGAGGAAAAATTAACATTCATATCCTTCATAGTGGCTTGTAAATAAAACACGAACTATCCTAAGCATATCCCATGAGAGTGTTGTAACCAAGAGTCCAGAAAGGCCAATTGTCGTAAACCAGGAGACCTCGGGTCAAGCCGAAAACTCATTGTCAGAGATTTCAATCCTAGGTATATCGCTGCCAGAGCCACCTCTACCTGCTCCTATCCGGACATGGATAAATTGCTTGAATGATCCATATAATCTATTCCTTATCAAAATTCCAGGATGTTCTTGTATGTTTATCCTAAAATACTATCTTAGTGACTCTTTCCTAATCAAAATTTTCTAAATCTAGTTTCCATGTTTTCTACTAAACATGCTCTGATACTATTTGTAAGGACCCGACCCCAGTTTCCCAGAGTCGGTGTCTTGTTTGATTATGTTCACATAAATACCAGGAATACAAATCCTGAAGGAACAATTAGTTTAGTATTATTGTAAAGAAGATACATACATAAGTTCACCTTTACATATAGAAAGGATAAACGACACAAAATTATTCCACTAGCAACATCATGTCTTCTAGATTATGCTCGCATGTCATTCATAATTTACTTCTTCAATTATTGAATAAAATGAAACATAAGAAAGGGGTGAGCTAAAATGATTAGTAAGAGTTAGCAGTACAACGAATGATATCATAAACATAATACAAGGTGAATAATTGAAAACACATGCCTTTAAAAATGAACATGAACACATTATGGAAAAAATATGAGTCGTGTAAATAATTCCATAATAAAACAAAATCATGGGTATTGAACTAGTCAAATAACCACATGAGCTTCAAATACTAGCATCAAAATTAGGGAAGTGCATATGATGGATATCATAACCATACCATCCAGGCCTCGTGCTAGGACCATAAATAATCATTTTGTCAAGGCCTCGTTCCAAGACCATAGTTCATCTCATGATACCTACCGATGCATCGAGGGGCTATAACAGGCCCCAACCATCACATAATAATTCCAATGCATTACTAATATGAGCTGGAAAAAACATAAACAACATATATATTTATCATTACACTATTATATAAATGTAATTTACTTTCCCCAATCATTAAACATAAAATTCCAACTATTCCACGTAATACGTTGAATGGTTTTATGATAAATCATCTATAATAATGTTATCATAAACTATTAAATAAATTAAAATATATGAAATCATAAATTATTAATCACAACAATATATTAGAATCAATAAGAATGTTGAATCAGACGAAAATACTCTTATATAATCATTAAGCAATTCTTAAGATAAATGCACTATTGTTTTTAAAAGAAGTGTTCTTTTGGAAAAGTCATTGTATAAAACCATAAGTGAAATAATATTGTATTTTAATAATGAAATGAGTGCTTTTATAAATATAAATGTTTCCAAAAAATGATTATATATTTCCCTTGAAAATATATAAGAATTTGAGAACGTCCCTTGAATTGGGCTTATATTTTGGAAACAATTTTGAAGGTTCCTTTTAGACCATGTAACTATCCATAAAATAAGGAAGGGTTATGGTTGGTAATCATATATATAATACTCACATAGGATTTATGAGGAGTACATAATAATAAATATGAATTTTATTTTGGTAATTAGACAATGAAAGTAACCCGAATGAAAATGGGAGTTCGGGTGGAAAAACCTTTACCTTAACTCCGAACGTGTTTCTCTCTCGAACTTAATGTCCTGGAATATGAAATTATAATTATTAATAACTTATTTTAGAACCTATTAGACATTTATTTTTTTATCATAATTATGGTTAGTTCTTTTATGTTCTTATTTATATGCTGTTGTATTGAATTATGTCACTTTAGAGTGTTCATTTTCTTTATTTTCATATTCGGTTCACTTGTATTTTAAGTATGTGAAGTGGATGTAAATCACCTGAATTGAAATTATATATTATTTATGAACATAAATAGGTGCTCTTGGGCATTTATATAACTTCGATAAATGGAAAGAACATGAATTATGATATAGAACTTTAATGATAATTGTTTTGGTTAATTTGTGTGACTTGATTACAACAAACTCATTTTCAATTATAAATTAATACCATTTGTAAAAAGGGATTAAATAATCATAAATAGGTTATATTATATATAATAATATGGTTAAAAAATAACAATAATGGTTTCATTACCATAATTGAAAATGATATCAGAAATTGAAATTCCATCGTCCTTGAATATAGAAAATTGACCCATGTCGGATTGTGTTCTTGCTACTAGTATAAAAGAAGGTAAAAAGGGGGTGATGATGATAACTTATTACACTATCATGAAAAAATTCTTGTAAATATATGTTACTATATTCATCACTAAATTTGAATAAGGAGAGTTAATAGAAAAAGAAATACAAATGAACTAGAAAAGGAAAGACAATGAATTCAAAAGAGGAATTTACCTCTTGAACCAAACTTCCTTAAGAACCTCCTTAAGGAGAGGTTTTGGTCTTTTTATGCAACCAAGGCTCGTAGTACGTGGGGAGGAGGTTGGGAAGTTATTTGAAGAAAAAAATTAGAAGGAACAAGGCTTGAGTGGAGTGAATGGAAGGTGGAGAGAGAGGGGATTTTTATAGTGGAGGAGAGAGGGGATTTCTTAATATAAAATTCATTAATTTATTATATCTCTTAATGAAAAGGAATAGTGTATATTACATGACCAAGAATAGTATCCTTATCATGTGAGTTCAAACCATGAGGGATTACATAACTTGTGGTGTCATGAATAGTGTATTTAACTGATTATTTGCTTATACGGTATTTTACCGTATCTCACTATTCATCAAGAATTCAAGTATTTCAGGAAAATACTAAAAATTTACCCCAACCATTTTTTGATGTGTAGAATCGAAAAATGAATTCCATTTTTAAAAAATATTTTTTAAATATTATTAATTTAATATTTAATTAAAATCAAAATTTATTCTAAAAACAAGATTTTTAAAACATTTGTTTACTTATTTTAAAGCATAGATATATCGTACTTACACTTGAATATTATTTATATAATACCATAAGTGAGGTTATTATTCATTAGGATATATCACTATTAATTAGGGTATGTTACTATTCATAAGGGTAGGTTTATATTCACCAAAAATTATGTTTTTCTTATTGGATTCTAAATAACTTACCGATCACAACTGTGAATGTTAGATTTTTGAAATTCACATCACAGTAGTGAGAAAATTATGTTTTAAGGGACACATAGAACTTAGTAGTTAATTATGTTTTGATTTAATGTGATTATTAAAGATTTATAAAAAAAGGAATTCCCTTTCAAAAAATATTGTTTAGTTACAGACATGTAGATGTACATTGACCTCAAATAAAATTTTCTATTGGAGAACATAAAAAACCTTGAAATGTAATTATCTCTATCCCTAGAATGTTTGTATGTTAATTATGAATTTATGAAATCTAGTGGGATGAGGAAATATTTATCCAATAATATAAGGAAATTTGAAAAACCCATAATGGTTTTCTTCAAAGGACTCCCCATGAAATACAACACCTATAATGCGGTCTTGGTTAAAGTCGACCACCTTATGATGTGATCACATCTAATTTCTAGAAAATACAATTTCTACCTTGATAAAATTTTCTATATGTACATTTTAAATGTTTTATGGTTTCTTAGACATGAACACTGAATTATATATAATTTGGATTAAAGTTCTACAGTGATGTTTTGGATAATTATATGTAATAATCCAACATGGACATGAACATTATAACTACATTCCATACTTAAATAGATAATCAATATGATTGGACAATTAAAAACAAATAATATATACTAAAATAATTCTCTATGTATTGGAAATTTATTTGGGATCATTACCTTCATGTAGACTAATTTTATTAAAATAATAGTTTTTTTTAATGTTTTAAGATGGATCACTATGAAGATCACTATGGAAATAATTTTTTAACATTATAATATTAGGATGATAATTGAAATCTAAATATATAGGGACATGAGTTGGATAACAGAATGATTGAGAAAGATTGAGATATTAGGAATAACATAAAATCACCTTTGGGTTAACCAAAAAGTGATGTTAATAATCAGTGGTGATATATAGGATTCATAGTTAGTGATGTGTTCCCCGAAGAATTGAATTGTCTTCATCATGATCAAGTGGATGACTTTTCAATTGAAATATTTCATATATCTCTGTCTATATAAAAGGATTCTTATAGGAAGTATACAATTGGGTTGTCGGAACTAAAGCCTCAATTACATGAAAATATAGAAAATGGTTTTATATGCATGGGTACTTCATAATTGGGGGTTCTAGTCCTCTAAATCAAGAAGAAGGATGAAATAATGTTCCTATACATTGATTATCATGAGGAAAAAAATAATAAAGAATCACAAGTTACCCCTACCACAGATATGTGACTCGTTTGATCAACAACGTAGGGAAAATTAATTTTCTATGGTGGAACTTCTTTTAGGATATAACCAATTTAATGTGAGGGGATATGATATTCCTAAGACAGCCTTTCGATCTTGGTATAGATAATATGAGTTCAAATTAATTCCCTTTAGACTCAATAATTTTCCATTAATATTAATTTAAATAATGAATACATTCCATAGATATTATATCAATAAAAATAGTATCAATTTTATATAATTTTCTGATATACTACATGTGAATGGAGGAATGTGAGGAGAATCTGAATACCATGCTAATGAATTTTTGAAGGGGGGATTATACTAATGTTATTGTAAATATGTGTTTTGGAAAAAGTTATTATCATTAGTGGGGAATGTTTTGACTAGAAAAGTTATATTTATGGACACTTCTAAAAAATGGTAATTGAGGTCTAGCCAATACCGTCATATTTAATGATGGTCCATAATTTCCATTGTATAGTGGCATATTACTGACATTTTTGAGTAACATATCATTATTGAAAAACCCATTATCCGACATGACTCAAAATAGAGTAATGTTTTTATTATCCAAGGAATGTGATGAGTACATTATCGAGTTGAAAAGGAATCATATCACTACATTAGTACTTATAAAAAAAATGAAGTTGGAAAATATTTTACAGAATATAGGAATTTTGAAAAAAAATGATTAGGCTAGGTATTTATGAAAAATGATAATGTGATATCCTACCCATAAATTAATTTGGAAGCTCATGTAAAAAACTATCCCATATATGATGTAGAGTTGGTGTATATGATCCTTGAATTTAAAATATGTCCACATTTTATATATGGATATAAGTGTGAGATATATATTGATCATAAGATAATAATATATATATATATAATATTGAGCTTAATATACATCTGCGAAGATTATTATATATTATGATGGATTATGCATGCTCAATAATATAACATCATGTTAATGTTAAAATGTGTAGTATTCTCTACGTATAAAGGATCCTAAAACATTATCAATGATGAGAATTGAGATGGATCAAATTTGTTAGACATCTAATAGATGGTCATGGGAATCATAAAGTAAGGTACATCATTATTACATTTACAAATGGTTTCGCAACAATCCATTATTGGGAAAATAAGGAATTCTCATGGAAATGATATAGGAGTTCAGACAAATGGTGAATGATATTAGAAGGAAAAATATATAGATATAAAAATTGATGTGGACTGTTTTGAAATATTTGGTTCATGGATATTCATTCCAAACAATACATTGATAAATAAGAATATTTTTAATGATTCACATATATTATCCTTAAATATTCACTTTGGGAGTAGGAAGATTTATTAAGATTTCTAATATTACTATTGGTTAGACCATTTAATGAAGAAGATCCTGGAATATACGATAACATATCTAGTATGTTATCAAGTGAAGTATAAAATTTAAGTGTATAAGGGGATTATGAAACCATTATCCATAACAACATGCAAATTATAAAACATCTCTATGGGGATTTTCACTAGACTACAAAAGGAATTTATACCATATAATTCAATATGGATAATTGTGGATCATATTAGAATTATTGGTCACTTTATTACAATTTGAGTGGTTTTATTAATATTTAATAAAGGATGATATCAATATCCTACACTTGCTAAGTAAACTTAAAAAATTACTCAATAATACAAATGGATCCATATAATTCCCATTATTAGAATGTATGTAAAATTCATATACGTTAAGAGGGAACTAGTGAATTTAAGATACTAGCTATGAATTAGTTGAGGATTTTATAAAGAATTTAAAAAAAATCTGACAACATATCCAAGACATCCAATGTCAATAGAAGAGACCTGATTACAATCATCATGGGTAATTAGAGTTAAGGGTTGGTGATGAGATATTCCTACATATATCTCCATGTATGTTGTCAATTATATTTTTGGAATGGAGGATTTATATGTATCTGCTACATAAGATCCTCTTAGATTCTTGATCATGCCGGAGCTATAGCCTATCAACATGAACATCCACTAACCACGTCTCTAGTACAAGATATATCCCACATATCACCCATGAGGATGTAAATAGCAGTTCACTCATAGGTATTTAACTCATAGTTGGCACATATATAAAATTAATACTCTTATAACGAGAATATTGAGAATATTTTATAACATTGATACAAGGTTTTATGTAATAATACCACTCAATTGGTCAATGTACTATTGAGAAACTATAAGTATGGGGAGGTGACAAGGTATTTGGGGGAATCTATGAGTTATATATACACTCAATTATTTTCACCATAATATTTAAAATGAAATTTAATGCATGAAATTTCATTAGGGTGTATATTTTAATGATGAAAAATTTTTACCAATGTAATTTTCATCTTATAATTATTTTATGATATACATACATCACCTAGAGGACCCAACAAAAAATTATTATTATAAATGATAAATAGTGATTTTTAATTAAAATATACAAATTATAATTCAATATTTTTTCAGTGGTAAAATTAATATAAAATAATATAATTACATTGGAATATTCAGATATGTTCGAATATCTAGGATGACTACAGACATGGAAATAGGTATTGAAATAAAAAATAATTTTAATAATGTCTTATTTATTATGATTATGGAATTATATGCTAAATTTAGAGAATAAATAATTTAATGATGAAAAAATGTAATAAGAGTTGTTTATCGAAGATAAGGAACCTATAAAATTGGAATAATTACATTATTATGGGAATAGAAATTTTTCTGTTAGAAATATTAATCTAGTTTTACTATTTTAAACTCACATATAAAATTTTAAATAAAATTTCGGTATCATATAAGAAAAATTTCATATATTCATATATTAGTATATCAATTTTTTTTGAAAAAATTTAAATTATGTGTTAGTAATTTTTTAAATTTATAAAATTTTATTTATAATTTTATAACTAAAATAATGTTTTAAAAGAACATTTATTTTCATAAAATAGATCCATTGAGAAATATATATTTCTATTATAATTACTATATAAGTTTTTAAAACCATAATTTCTTTATCAACGGGTCAAAAAAATATATTATTATATTAAAATCAATATTTTATGAATAAATTGTGATTTTATATAGAACTAATTTTATCCTTTTTATAAATATAATTTAAAAAAATGTATTTCATTTATGAAATTGAAATTTCCAAAAATATATAGGGTTAAATCATGGGATTTTACTAAAACAGTTGATTTTTTGTTTAATAGTGAAATAGGGAAATTTTCAGTATTTAACAGTATAAGATGAATAAATGAATTTTTTATTTATTGAAAATATAATAAAAAAATATGAACCAATTGTATCATAATCTCTTGAACAATTTTCTTCTTTTATCTTTATAAATAACACAATCCATAGTCAAAATCCATAACAATAGACTAAGGAATATAGTAATCAAAAAACCCACTCACATTGCCCCTATAAATTGCACCCCCACCAACCATTATCCTAATGCCTTCTAAGAATTGTATACTATTATCATTCTTCCAAATTAACTTCCCATGAATGATACCCACATCCAACATCTACTGGTCGATTCATGTGACCATACAAATGTTCTGTGAGGAGGTTCTCAATGAGATGACATTAAAGATGTATAATCCTCTATCTTTATCTTTTAATATGTTTATTATTATTATCATCCCTTCACTAAAACTATCATAAATTAGATAATAACTCAATATTAATACTTATTATAGAAATTTGTTGTGTAAATGATACCTTTATAATCAAATCCATCATATTATCCTTTTATAATAAAGATTAAAACATTGTCTGTGATATTTCAGTTCACTGACTTCATGGATAATGAGTTTTTGTTTTCAAATTATACCTTCATGGATGGTAACAAAATATTTATTATGTTTAAAACATAAAGTAATATGTATAATAAATCTTTTATCATGTTTTGGAACATATATATAGACATGATATTAAATAAAACCTATCAACTTCTTGATGATTGAAAAAATTTAAACAATTATCATTAACATTTGGTCGAATAAATACTATTCATTCCAAGAAAATGATATTTTATAACATTTAAAATTTTATAGGATAATTAATACCACATAATTTAACTTCTATATAATTGTGTGGACATGAACCTAGTTTCCCAGAGCTTGTTCCTTATTTTATTACATTGGAATATAAACAAAGAATATGTATCTTGAAGGAATGATTAGTTTATTATATTTGGAAACAAGATTCAAAAATAAGTTCAACATTACATCTAGATAAGAAATACAACCTAAATTTTTTATGGGGTACAACCAAAAATATAATTTTATCCCTAAATCTCATTCATAATAGTCCCCATTGCATCCTAAGGAAAATAACACAAAAGAAAAAGGGGTGAGCACAAGTTCCTAGTAATGGTAAGAAATACATAACAGGATATCATAAGCATAAATAGTACGCATGGTGAATAACTAAAAACACATTCCATCAAAAACTAAACATTAACATAATATGGTGGGAATAATAGATGAATAAATAATGCCACAATAAAACATAATCATGGATATTTTACTAGTCGAATAACCCAATTAACTATATATTACCAGTTTTATAATTATGTAATTTATAATGTGGGATATCATAACCATACTACCAAGGCCTCATTCATAGACCAAAAATATCCATTTTTTCAAAACCTCGTGCCAAAAACTATTTTTTGTCTAAAAAGACATACTGAGTCACTAAGGTGATATATAGGGTCCCAACCTGCACATAATAAGTCCAATTCATTCTTAATGTGAACATGGATAAACATAAACAACATATAAATTCATATTGAAACTATCATAAAAAATGTAAATAACATTCCCTGATCATTAATCATAAACACTAATAATTCGGAGTAAATTAGAAAATGCTTTTATGATAGTGCATCCAAATTCAATATATTCATAAACCATTCATTTAGTTATTGTATATTATATCATAAAATATTAATACCAATAATACATAAGAATCAACAATTGATTGAAATAGATGTAGATACACTTATAAAATCATCAAGTAATTCATGAGATAAATACTACTTAATTTTGAAAAGAGTAGTTAATTTGAAAAAAAAATTAAAAAAAATAGATGTATATTATGATAGTATTTTCATAATAAAATTATTTTTTTTATAAAGATAATTGTTTCTAATAATAAACTATATAGTTCCCTTGAAAATAAGTAAGACTGTGGGAAATTCACTTGAATAGGGCTTGTATTTCAGGAATAATTTTTTAAATGATTCTTGTAAAACATATAAATCTCCATAAAAGAATGTATTATTATGGTTGGTACACATATATAAAACATTATCACATAATTTATGAGGATTACATGTGATTATATAATAATATAGATGATATAATTTGAGAATAAGGGTAAACCGAATGAAAATGGAGGTTCGGGTAGAAAACACATACCACATTTTAATCAACCGAATCATATACCCCAAAACTAATAATCATAAATGAAAAATTGAATACAATAAAATTAATGATAATTATGATATGATACATCAATGGGTAGTATACATACAGTATAAATAAGTAATTGTAGTGAATAATAAATTTCACCAAAAAATGTAATTGAGATGATGAAACCCTTACCTGAAGTCTGAAGGTGTTCCTCACTTAATCTTAGTGATATGATTAATAAAATTTAAGTTTATAAATTAATTATTAAATAAACTCATATATATTTAATTTATTTATTATAACATTATTATGTTCATTCATAGACCTTTTATCATTTGAGAAGTTTGATTTCATTGTTTGGGAGCATTTCTTCCTTGGTTTCCATGATTGGTTTACTTATATTCATGTACAGGTAAACATGTAGAATGAAAATTGTTACCCAGAATAAAGGTTGAATGTTACTATTTAAAAATCATATTATTATTTTTTTTTAAATTCATTTTGTTATTGGGAGTGAAGATGAATCATTATATAAAACATTAATGATAATTTCTTGTGTTAATTGGTAGTTTTTTATCACAACAAATTCATTTTGATATATAAATTAATACCATGTGTTCAAAAGGGTTAAAGTACATTAAATAATGTATAATACATATATTACATCCTTATTAAACCTAAATAATTGTTTCATTTCCATAATAAATGATGGTAATATAAATAGAAAATTCATCATCCTTGAATGTGACAAATTAACAATTCTCGAATATTGTTTTCATTTGTAGTATATAATGGTGGGAAGGAGAGATGAAGAATAATTATTCCATTATCATAATAATATCTTAGTACATTTATAGTATTTTAGTCATCAAAAAATTTTATGAAAGGGGGTTAGGAATGATAATTAAAAAAAAGGAAAATGAAATAAAATAAATTAAAAGGGAAATTTACCTCATGAAGTAATCTTCCTTGTGGGCCTCATTAAGAGAGAGTTTTTGGAATTTTTATGAGACCAAGGGATTCTTGGAATGGGGGTGGATTTTGGGATGATATTTTTGTAGAATATAAGCAAGTAACAAGACATTAGAGGAGTGAAGAGATGTGGGAGTGAGGGGGTGGGGGTTTATAGCAGAGGAGATGAGTGATTATTCATTATCATATTCCTTATTTTATTACTTTTATCAAAAAAAGAAATAGTATTATTTATTGTCACAAAAAATAGGAATATGTTAATTTTAGTTCGAAAAAATTTCCATTTACATCATCCATGAATCAATCATTATGTAGAAATTCACATAATTACCATTTTTCGTAATTTATCCAAATTCAGTATGCACCAAAATTTCAATTATTTCAGAAAAATCCCAAAAAAACACCCTTACAAATTAACGACATGTAGAGATATAAAAAGAAAAATATTTTATCAAAATAATTTTCAATATAAGTGAAATTTAATATTTAAATATTATTTTTATTTACATGAAAAATATATATTTAAACTTAAAACCGATTTTATAATACATTCAAAAATTAACTAAGACCTTATTAAATTATCATTAAATTAATGGAGAACATACTAATTATTTCAGAATACATTTTATAAAAAATAATTTCAGTTTAATAAAATTTACTAATTTTAAATTGTAATTAAATATATATTACTCACAAAAATACGGACACATAATTATTAATTTATAAAATAATCAATTTCACTTATAAAGTTCCTAAATTTAATTAATAACATAAATGGTTTGGTAACTATTCATTAGGGTCCTATTACTATTCATAAGGGTATTTAATTATTCATATGGTTGAAGTTACTATTAACCAAAAATATATGTTGATCTTATCAGACACTAAATATCTTGCTGAACGCAACTGTGTATGTCAGTTTTTCGAAACTCGAATCACAGAGGTACTGCAATTATTTTAACTAGATATGATATTACTTATTGGAGTTTTATAGAGACTCAATGATTCTGTCATTAAATATTAAATTTGTTTTTAAAATATTGGACGGTTACATTATCTTCTCCTTAAAAAAATTTCATCCTTGAAATTCACAGAATTTTACCTCATAAAAGGATTTGGGTAGGTCTTCAATATAATCTCCTCAGCCTCCAATGTATCCTCTTAGATTTTATGATTTTTCTGAAGTCTAATTACTAGTTCAGTTTTTTTATTCCTATACACCTTTTCTTTTGTGTCTATAATTCAAATAATCTCATCACAGTATGATTGTTCAGGTTCCAATTCTTTTTCATCAGAAGTGAGGAGATGCATTGGTTCAGGCATGTGATTCCTCAACAAAGAGACATAGAACACATTGTGTACTTTAGATAGTCCAAGATTCATAGCCAATCTATATGAAACTACTCCAATTCTATCATTGACTTCAAAAGGTCCAATGCACCTCGGGATTAGTTTCCCATTATTCACAAATATTATAACGCACATCCTTGGAGATAATTTCAGTAAAATGTGATCTCCCACTTTAAATTCCAAATCCTTAATTTATTTTCAGCATAGATCTTCTTCTTACATTGATATAATTTGATACGTGTTTGAATATTATTTAACTTTTTTGTTGTTTCCTCCACAAGATTTGAACCCACAAGCTTCTTTTCTCCAACTTCATCCCAACATGTTGGTGTACAACATATATTTTCGTACAATGCTTCATATGGTTCCATTGTAATATATAAATGGAAACTATTATTGTAGGTAAACTCCACTAACATCAAATATTGATCCCATGTACCAAGAATTTCATCTGAACATGTTCTCAAAATTTCTTATAAGTTTTGGATCATCATATCTGATTTCTAGTCAATTCGTTGGTTATATGCAGTTTTCAAATGAAGCTAAGTATTAAAATATAGTTAAATTATTTTTCTATAATTTCTATGTATATCGTGGATAATGATTAGACCTAGTTGATAGAGGTTCTCAATGATGTCTAACAACAACATTTATATAGAGTTGTGTTAGGAACTCTAGTGAAAAATTTCCCTTAAAGCATGGAAACATGTAGATTCTAAAAGTGGGTTAGTAATTACCCTAATAAAATCATTCGTAATTGGAGTTTTTAGTAATCCAGTAACAAAATTAATGGTGATTCCATCCCAATATCATATAATAATAGGTAGATGTTTCATCACTCCTCTTGGTTGTTTTCATTTGGCCTTCACATATTAACATACAAGACATCTTAATACATAATCGGCAATTTCTCGCATCATGTTGTCCCACAATAAATGTTCCTTAAATTATCTTTAAAACATAGTGATACTAGGATGTATAGAGAATTTCAATATATTGGAATCATCCAATAACATCATTTTTATATTGGTTATAGCTAGAATATAAATCTCGTTCCTAAATTTTAGAATTCCATATTCACTCATCAAGTCATCCAACTTCCCATAATTCACAGATTTAATTTTATTTTTAAGATTCTCATCATCTGACTTATAGATTTTATTCATTTATAAGAGAGATGTCTACCATCCAAATGAAAATGTAGTGATGTTTCACCATCTTTGATAATTCCCATATCCATCTATACTAGATCAATAAATACAGGATCCCTCTCAATCCCCATTTCATTTAGAACCACATGATCATTTTTTTTAATGCATCAACTACCATATTTTCCATTCCTGGGTGGTATTGAATTTAAAATTAATAATACATGAGTAGTTCAAGCCATCACCATTTTCTCATGTTGAGTTCCTTATGTGAGGATATATATTTGATGCTCTTATGATTCGTATATATCTCACTTATTTCACCAAAGAGATAATTTCTCTATATCATCAGAGAAAACAAGTACTCATAACTATGAATGAATGAAATTATCAATCAATTCATATATTCAATAATAAAATACTGGTTCTCAATGTTAATAATGAACAGTAGTATTGAATTTATTTAGATCACAAAAATATAGTACACAATATTGGAATACATGTGGAGGAACTATTGAGACATAATGAAAATAGTAAAAAAAATTAAGGAAAAATGTAAAGGATTGAGAATTTAATTTTAGAAAGAAGAATTGAATAAAATGTATGAAAGTACATTTCAAATTGCATTCAAAAAATATTGGATCTTATAGTGAAATATAAAATGATGAAAGAAATATTTTTCTCTCTATTTCTCGATGTTTATTATCCATTGACACCACAATTCAAAATAGCAACATGATTCATTGATAAAATGGTGGAAAATATTAAACTGTTCAAAATGTATATAATGTCAATAGCACATAAACCATGATTTTTCTGGAAACTTTATGTTGTAATAATGTAAAATAGAAGATGTTATTTTTTATACTTGAATGGATTAATATATAATTGATAATACATTTTTTACGCCATAAACTACTAATTGTAATCCTAATATACCATGATATAATACATAAACATGAAAATATAAGCATCATCATTAATTAATTTAGTTCAAACATGTTTGATGAACCAAAAATGTCACAAGTTATAAAGACACATCAGGATACAAACCAAGAATAAATTTCCATATAAAAAAACTGTATTCCTGGTTTAAATTCAATTATTAATGAATATGAAATAGACTATTTTCAAAAAAAAGGTTGTATGAATTTAAAAATAATAAATAAAAAATATCCATGATATATATTCCAATATTCTGGAAAATGATTTCTACAAGATAAAGTGAGATATCATGGAATGTTCAGATTCTATAACAAGATGGAAATAGAGAAACATGTTTTGGGAAGAATGTGGTCAAATCTAAAAATGTATTTCATCCTATGGAAAACATGGTACAGATTTTACTATCAAATTATCAATGATAGATATATCTATCAAAATGATGTATGATGTTAACGGGATTATATTTAAATGAATGGAGTCAAAAATATAGGATGAAGCGATTACATGATGTAGTGCTCAAAAAATGAATTACAAGACATATTTAATGTAAATAAGGATGCATTTGTCATGTATGAATGATTTGGTGGTGTTTTTGCCATCTAGTTTTGAAGATATCATTTCAATACCCGTAAACCATAACATTCCATCCACACTCACTCTTCGCTATACATACATAAAATATGTATTTGATAAAATGGTTTGAATCCATATTAAAATATTTATGATGAATGATGAATGAAATTCTGAACGAAAAACTTAATGATTCATTAAATTTTGCACCTTAAAAGCTCTCCAATACATAACTTGAGTACCGGCGTTAGTTATCTTCAGATTATCACTCCTTAATCTATTTATTTGATCAATTCTGGGCATCACAGTTGTCAGTAGGCTAGAAAGGCCGATCCCCTCCAAATTTAGTGTACCTATCAACAGATGTTTTTGGGGTGGGTTAATAGGATGATATACGAATTAAATGAGGCGAAGAGTAAGAAATTTATGAAAATATAATCATCTCATGAACATTAAATATTATTAACTTACCACTCACTATAGGATTCATTCTAGAAAATAATTAACATTATTTATTAAGTATAAAGTTACAGTGAAATATAAAATCATTAATGAAAAAATATAATGTTTAATAGTTGTATGGATTAAAATAGAACAACAATCGGGTAGGGTTGAAATAGAACTAGAATTCCTATAATTCTAGGGTTTTAATATACCTGATCTAAATAAAAGTAGAGTGTGGATTTGAAAAGTTCTATCATTGAAATTGAATTATAATGATAATGTATTATTCGCTGATAAAAACATGAATATTAACTCAATAGTTTTAAATATATTTTATGATTAATTTATGGAAATTCAGTTGGATATAGAGATTTTATATCCTATAAATCATTGATTTTGTGATGAAAACCCTGTTAAAAAAAGTACTTACCAGTAATGACTGGTTTTTAGTTATGGAAACATTCTTTGCTTCTATGATTTATAAAAATGTAATTAAACAAAGGCCAAATTAGTAAATATTGTGATATGATAAACTCAAGAAACATGCAAAAAGTAGTAACTATTATAGAGATTCTTCTTTAGTGTACAATGATGCCAAATTATATATACCATCAGAATTGTTGGTCCCTAGTATAGTTTTTATAATGAATAAATACTTGAGTACCACTAAATGGTTGTTGCAGCTAAAACCAAGAAAATACAACAATTCATGTGATGAAGTATCCAAACCATGTGCAAAAGTCTCATTACCAGGAAATTTGTTTACCAACACAGCTCCCTGGAATGGTTAAGAACAAATGAATTAAGGACGAGGTGCATTGGGAGAACATATGAGACATGAAAAAAGTATAGAAAAAAAATCTACATTCGCAACCTTGGTATCATCAAAACAGTAATGTATAATTACAACCTTCAAAATCTCATTTAGTTTCATTTGATTATTCCATGCATGTTACTATCAGGGATAATTTTTATGAGAAATAAAAGACATAAAATGAACATCTAGGGGAAATTATCCCTCCAAGTCAAGAAATTGACATTTATTATACACTCATCATTTAAACAAACCTTGCGTGTTCTAGAAAATTATATAGAAACCAATTTGAATATCTTCTCAAAGAAGGGAATTCCCCTCGTTAATAACAATGAAGAGTATACTGGATGCGTCAAACATATGTTCTGGTTAACTAAAAATATAAATACTAAGTCATGTTGAAATTTTTATCAACACAAATAGAAAATTTCATCACAATGATTCAACAAATTATAAAAAATACTATAGTAAAAATAATCTTGGTGGTTGTATGTGTTCAGAAATATTACATGCCATTATAGTAAGCATTTCCTACTATTTGAACAACATTAGAGTTTTATAAATAAAATTTTCCGGGGTAAACAATATATATAATAGGAATTGAAAAATAAAATGAATAAGGAAATGGAAATGGAAATGGATAGGTAGAAGTTGAATTGTCAACCTTATTTTCTATCACATCGCTCTGTTTGCTATCGAGACACTTCTCTAGCTACTTCAAATGGCAAAGATCAAGTCCAAAAGATCCTCCCTGTTGTTTTTCTAGTGTATCTGTATCCCGGGAATCATTATGGGAAATCTAGTTAAACAATAGTTAGATTTGGAGATATAATAATGGTTCATATATATGATTTACACTATACCTATTGAATTAATGAACAGTATGGTAGAGATATATAGCTCTAAAAGAAATGAATGAGTACACCGACCTGCTTACATGCAACACAAGTGTGGGATGTTATAGTTATTCCAGGTTCCCTGATCACAAATCATGGCATTCAAGTATATATCTCATGATTCACGAATTCCAAAATATAAATAATAGGACAAGGAGACAAAAAAATAAGAATCACATAACACCATTTGTTATTTGACAACTCAAAGAACACAATCAATTGTCCTATTTGAAAAAAAAAGATAAAACTATTGAACGGATTCTAAAAAAATAAATAATTGGAAATATCATGTAAACAACTACATTAGATATGGATATATTTCACCATACAAGGATGGATGAACAAAGATGAATTTCACTGTACATTTAAAAAATGATTCAAAATCTACTCACAGTAAGATCTAAACTAGTTTCAAAAACAAAATGAATGTTTGAAATCATTATCATCTATATCCTTCTAAATGAAATAAATCATGGAAATGAAAAACCTAATGAATTCTTGCCAATAAAACCTTCTAGTAGGATTTAGCCATAATGTCAGGAAGAAATAGAATCTTTTAGCCAAAATTTACTCATTTTCAATGACGCACCTCCTTAAAAACATAATGATTGCATGTCACATACATGAGTAAGTATAATAAGTGAATTTTTATTAAATTTTAATTAATAGGAATAGATTTCAAGAGAATTCCCATGAATCTCTGTTACCATTTCATTAAATAACTATAGACAATGATAAATAAAACTAAATTAATGAATACTTGTAAGTTCATTATACACCATTACAATGGGCAATCAACGTAAATACAGTGTACAAATCGTGAGTAACATAAAATTTGGTTGAAAATTAATATAACAAAACAACATTGAGCCTAAAATTGTTATAGTTTATGGGGATATTGGTACATCATCATAGGAGAATTTAAATGATTAAAATAATTAATGGCTTTATCACGATTCAGCGATCCTAAAATCTGTACATTTTTTATGGGATATTAAATCTAAGTAAGTTAATGGGAAGATCTACCATACCTCATCTGATGGTGTATGAGATCTTACCCAAATTCCATTTTTGTATGACATGAATTGTAGAGGCCGACTCCAGACCTAATTCGGTCACATACACCCCTAATATTAGAAAAGGTAACAACATCAATTACTTTACAAGAAATAAGGCCTCATAGTCAAAACCAAATGACATTTATGTGTTGATATCAAAACATAAACAAACCTTGTCTATTCTAGAAACTCAGATAAAAAGTCATTTATATGACAACTCAAAGAAGTGAAAACCCCCTGTCAATATCAATGAAGAGCATACTGAATGTGTGAAACTTGTGTACTGGTAACCTGCAAATAAAAAAATAATTTCATGTTTAAATTTTGATCAACACAAATAGAAAATTACATCGCATTGATTAAAATTATTTTAAGAAATACTACATTAAAAAATACACTTCGATGTAGTATGTGTACAGAAATATATCATACCATCATGGTCAGTATTTCTAACTATCTGATGAGAATCAATGAATTTTAAATAGAATTATCTAGGGTAAATAATATGTATAGTAGTATATGAAATAATATTAAGCTCAAAAAAATATAGTTTAGTAGGAGTTGAAAGATAGAAAGCATTGAAAGATAGTATATAGTAGGAGATTAAACAATATGATTTTTATAGGGTAAAAAATGTAATCCAACATAATATATTAATATCAAATAAATATGATATATTCAATAAAGGAGTTATGGGAACCAATATAAATAGTGTGAGTTGAAAAAATACTATTTCAAATTTTCTAATATGAAATAACCTAGAAAAAATGAAATGTTGTTTAATAACAAATAATTTTTGATAAAAAAACACATGATGTAAAATAAAAAAATATATAATGAAATGTCATACCTTTTTTTATATCTATACAATGTTTCCATCATAAAAAATATTTGATAAAAATATTCATGGATTATTAGTGTTTGAAGTTCATAAAAGAAACATAATATATTATGACCATAAAAACAGAATGAAAAGTAATACATGGGATCTAAAATTTAAATCCCTCAAAGAATATAAGCCTACAAAGACTATTAAGAACAATGAAATATATCATAAAAATGAAGGAATGATCAGTGAGAATATATAATGGAGGAGTTAAAACAATATTTATAGTAATTTGTTAAAAAGATATAACCGAGAAATAATGAATTTTTATTTAATAATATATAAAATTAAATAAAAAAGCCTAATAATTTGAGTAAACATTTTTAAAAATAAAAATACTACAAAATGACAGCAAAAAACAAATATACATAACAAAAATGTACATGAAATAATGATTTCATAGAAGATGACACAGAATTATATATCAAACAAATATTGACGTCAAAAAAACCCAATAAATGAAACAATATGTAAATCGAAGTAGAAATATTAGTGATAAAAAATTACATTGATTCTTTGATACCATTACATTGATTGTCAAGAGATGATGATACGGATTCCTGAATCAAAGAAAACAGGTAAAGTCATTTGTCATCATTTTAATAATCATGAAATGTAGAATCAAAGTATAGATCGGGAATAATACTGCATTTTGCAAAACAGTCATAAAACAATGAATTGGTGAATAAATACCAGATAACATAATGAAATAGGTGCCCTAATTTTTGAATCAGAAAAACATATTTTCTAAAATTACATATGAAATTATTTTATGTGATGGAAAATACTAAAAATTGAAGAGTATATTATTTAAATGATTTAAGATAACTTTCCTATTGTCGTGCGAGCATCACATCGGTCGAAATTCGATTGAGTAGAAATAGCTGACAGCTAGAGATGAGGATAGAAATCGGGATTTTGAGGGAATTAGGGAATGAGATAGAGTGAATCTTGAGGGTTTTTTACTGAAATTATTCAAAGGAGTATGAGCTAAGGGAAACGTATTAGGATATGAAAGGATTGGGGATGATGAATCTTAGTACATGATGGAAAAATTAGCGAGGAAGACGACATCAGTGTTTTGTGGGTACTAGCGATGGAAGGGGAAATGCGATTGACAACCCTATGTGAAGTACATGAGAGGCAACGATAGTGTGAACGATAAGAGGGGTGATAGAGGGGAAACGAGAGCATTATTCTTAGTAGTTGTGGCGGATGTGAAAAGGGTGTGGGAAGAGTGGGAGCAGGAATCGCAGGAGCACCGGTGGAGTTGAAACGGTAGCTGGAACCCTAGGAAGGGGAATATATCACACCGAGAATCCTAAGAAGCTATGAAGCAAAAGAGCTGGACGTGGAAGAGCTGATGTAAGAGGAGCCAAAACCCTAGGAAGGGGAATATATCACAGTGGGAAGCCTAATAATCTATGAGGCGAGGTAGCTGAATGCAGAGGAGCCGATGGAGGAGGAGCCGATGGCATATCACGAAGAGACAGATCAAACGGTAGAGGGGCTAGCTGCTAGAGAGGAGAATCAATAATATTAATAGGATTGGGGTGTCGGGGAGGAGAGTAGGACCATAGTAAACCAGAGGTAAATCACAATCAGGTGTGGGATGCATCGTTTTGTAGGGTATAGAGGTAGAATTTGAAGGCATTTGGGTGATGTGGAATCATGGGAAGGTGACACGTATGCAGAAAATAAGTTATGTTTAGTATACATAATAGATATTATAGCTTTTATTTAATGATCATCGGTAGGATAGTTTTTTTCTTGAATTTTTAACTTCCTAGATTCATACGTAATAAATCAATTATTCTCCATAAGGACACAACCGTTAATGTTCATTGATGCATCAATATAGAACACAAATCCACCAGTTTTTGATGGTAGAGTCTAGATCAGATAATTAACTAATCTTCTCTTCAATTCCTTAAAAAAATTCCTTAAATTGATTTTTCCAAATGAACTTTATACATTTATGTGTATTTTTGGACATTGGGTTTGCTAAATGGGTGATGTTATAAATGAAACACCGATAATAATTGGCTAAACCAATAAAACAGCATACCTCAATTAAGTCCAATGGAGTATGACATTCATGACCCGCCTTTGTCTTCAAAGGATCAACATATATTCAATCCTTATATTCAATGTGTATAAGAATGGAAACTAATTGAAGCCAAAATTCACACTTGCTAAATATCCCATATAATACATTTCTTCTAAGAGTTTCTAGAATAGTGCAAATTTTATTTCCTTGATCATCATCACATTTGGATTATATGAATATATCATCAATAAATACAACCAAATAGTCATGAAGATATTCCTTGAAAACTATATTCATTATATCCATAAAAATAAAGGGTTCAATAGTCTATCCAAAAGGCATTACTATAATATCATAAAGCCCATACCAAGTTCAAAATGTTGTCTTTGGAATATTTTCCTACCTCACATGCAACTGAGGATAACTAGATGGAATATAAATGATTGAAAAACATTGGGCTATATATAGTAGATCGAAAAAATAATCAATTTGAGGTAGGGGATACATGTCCATTATTCTTATAGTATTGATCTCCTTGTGGTGAATTTACAACATCATAGATCCATCATTCTTCATAATGAAAAGGGCATGGTCTCCCCATAGAAAGACACTAGGGAGAACAAATCCTTTATCAAAAATTTCCTCTAGTTGTATCCTCAATTATACTAATTCCACCACGTCCATTCTATATGGGTTCTTTGATATGGGCCTTGAACCAAGAATTAAGTCAATGGAAAACTCCATTTCCCACTCTATAGGATGTCTAGGTAAATACTTTGGAAACAAACATACTTATTCTTGAACAATTCGAATTTCCAATATTTGAACATTTCTTTCCTCACCCATACTTATTGAATTATCTTCCTCCCCAATAATGGAATTCAGTAGAGCTACATGGTGTGGATATAGATAGTAATCATCATGTGTGATTTTTCTCTAGAGATAAGAGATTCATCACTATTTTGAAAAAACATAACATCCTCCTTGAAATATATCCTCACATCATAACGTGAATTAAAACTCATACAAAAGATTATATTAAAGTCAATAAAGGTTATCCTGATATATTTTGAAAATAAATAATGTTTATGTGTAATCAGTGTTATTGATCGACACATCTTTTTTACAATGACAAATCTATTAGGAGTTTTGAAAAAAGACTCCTTTATGAAATATAATTGGACATATCTTATTTTATTTGAAAACTAAAAACATATAAAAAATTTTGATGATATAGAATCAATTAAATCATTGGATAAGATTTAGGAATCTATTAATATACCTTCCACCAAATCCTTAGGAACATCAACCTCAACTATTGTGACCATATAATCTGTGACTTTTTATGTAGGCCTTTTTTTGGGAATGATTCCCTAATGCATATGACATTATTTTTTATAATGTACCATCATTTTATGTCTATAGAAATGATCATTGGTTGTACCATTATTACCTTTACAATCATGATATTGGTGGCCTTTTTCTCCACACTTTTAACATACTCTCACTCCTTTCATGAAACTAACATGGTGTTTCTTTCCAAAATAACTACAGGGTGGAAGGTCAAATCCCCAATTCATCCCCATTTCATGTTTTCATTTTCCATAGTTTTCATAATCCCTCTTCTTATCTTGCTTTCATTTAAATTCATATGAAATAGAGAACTTCTTTTCTATCATGATATAACATGAGTCTATTTCTTAGTGTGATTAGAATGTTTGGAATAACGGTACCCATTAGAGGAATGGAAATAGCCTACAATAAAACTGACAATTAATCCTCCTTATTATATATATATAGTACACATAATTCCATTATTAACTTGTGAAGTTAGATTAATACTTAAAAACATTCTCCCCTACCATTGACATCATATTAATAAATTATGTTCTCTATATGGTTTCTTATCATTAGGAAAGTATTTCTCTACGAAAATTTCCTTAAATTCACTCAATTAAAAGTTTTCTATTTATTCCTCCTCCTTTGTGTTTTGAATTCATGACTACCAATGATCAACATCTCTTGACAAATGATAAAATTCCATTAAAATGTTCTCCCTTTCGATACTTCCCAATGTGAGAAATATATTCTCTATGGAACTTATCAATGAATCTACTATGAATGGGTTTATAGTCCCATTGAATTATGGTGGTTGTTTTGGCATAAAGAAATCTAATATAGATCCTCCTAATTGTAGATCCGGATTCTATATTCTTGTAAGGTGATTTTTTATAACGTGGGTATCATTTCCCAGTATAGTTATAAGTTTCTACGTACTAGTTGCATCCCCGGAGCCATCATCATTATCTTGCAGAGGATGTAAATACAGACATGGGATACACGTGTTCATGTGGTTTCCATTTCATCCACTTTAAACCATTTCTAAATAATGGAGTAAACTAGATATATTTATGAATCATAATGAATAACATCAAAATAAAAAATACATAGCATAAATTGAAATCTTATTCATGGTTAATCACATAGTCATAAACTTGGTTTTCTCGAGGAAAATTTACATTTAAATACTTCACAATGGCCGGTAAATAAATTTTTAATTATACTAACCATATCCCCCCAGAGTGTCAAATAAGGTGAGCAGTAAGGCAGGTTATTGTATACCAGGATTCCCTAGGTCATGCCCAAAACACCTTATCAGAGTATTTACTACAAGGTAAATCTATGCTAGAACTATTTCCACTTCTATTATCTAGATAGTGATATATTTTATATAAATTTCCACATAATCTATTCCTTACCATCATTCGAATATTTTATACTATGTTTATCATCAATTACTATCTTAGGGTTTTCTTTAATATTAGTTTTTTAATTCTAGTTTCCATGTTTTCTAGTAAAATACCTCTGATACCAACTGTAAGTAATCAACCCTAGTTTCCCGGTTCCAGTGCCTCATTTAATGACATTGGAATATAAACAATGTATAAGCATCCTAAAGGATAGATCATTTTAGTATCATTATAAATAATATACATACATAATTTCAACGTTACAAATTGAATAGAAACATAAAATACAAGTATTAATGAAAAAATGTACTACTCTATGTTTATCCCCACAATTCATTAATAATAAAACTCTTCACATCCAATGGAAAAAATAAATCACCAGAAAATGGGTGAGCTCAAATTCACTGTAAAGGTAATAAAAAAAGAAGAAGATATCATAAAAATAATGATATGCAATAGTGAATAACTAAAAACCCAGATGTTCAAATAATAAACATGAACATAATATAGAAGGAATAAGAGGTGAATAATTAATGATATAATAATACATAATCATGGATATACTATTTTTTTAATAACAACATGAACATTCAATTACCAGTTTCATAATGATGGAATTCATAATGTGGGACCTCAACACCATACCATCATGTCCTAAGGCCAAGACAATAAATATCCATTTTTTCGAGCCCCCATTCCATGACGAAAGGTTGACTTTTATGATCTTCCTATTCCATGAGGGGATATAGCAGCCCCCCTAACACATAAAAATTCCAATACATTCATCATATCAATGTGGAGAAACATAATGACAAAATACATTCATATTGAATATAACATATGAAATTCAAATAACTTTACACATGAATTTAGCATAAACACTAACCATTTAGAGTAAAATGTTGAATAGTTTTAATATAAAACATATAAAATCAAATTAAAAAAATTCATTTAAATATGGTTAATGATAGAATAAATTATTAATACAAAAAAACCCAATAACAAAAAATATTTTTTCAACTGGGGAAGATACCCTTTTCAAATGATTGAGTAATTATTGAGATAAACACTCCATTGTTTTGAAATGATGAGTTATTTTGGAAAAGTTAATTTATAAAACAAGAAGTAAATTTTGATAGAATTTTAATAAAAAATGGGTGATTTTTGAAAGATAATGGTTCTTCAAACATATTATAGAGTTCCCCTAAAAAGAGTTAAGAAGTTGGGAAATTACCTTCCTTTGGTCTTGTTTTTCTAGAATAATTTTTAATTATACTTTTAAAACACATAAATCTCAAAAAATAAAAGAAGGATCATATTTGGTACAGATATAAAGAAGAATATTACGTAATTTATGAGGATTACATATGAATAAATATGAATTTAACTGAGTTTTGTAGAGAATAAAAGTAACCCAAATAAAAATGGAGGTTCAGTTAGAAAACACTTACCACTTTTTAATCAGTCAAATCACATACCCCAAAACTAACCATAATAAAATTATAAACTTAATACCATTAAATTAAATAAATTAATTATATGATACATTAGTGGTTAGTGTATATAAAACACACATAAGTAGTAGTATTGATTAGTAAATATCTCATAAAAATGGAAGAGAGATGAATAAACCCTTAACTTATATCCTAAGGTTTTCCTCACATTATATTAATTACATGAATAATCTAATTTAGGTTCATATTTTAAAGATTAAAGTAGTTAGTCAATATTTAATTAATTTAATTTAAACTTATTACGTTCTTAAATGGAATTTTTATGGGTTTACAGTTTCAATTTCATTGTGTGGGAGCATTTTCTTTGTTGGTTTTAATGATAGGATTACTGATATTTATGTATGAATAAACTTGTAAAATGTGAATGGTTGTATATAATTTAATTTTTATGTTGTTAGTGAAAAACCATATGATTATTTTTTCATAATTATTTTGGTTATTAAGAGTGAATATGAATCATTATATATATATTTAATTTTTGTTTTTTGGGTTAATTGGATGTTTTTTATCACAACGAACTTAGTTTGTGTTATAAATTAAAATCATGTGTCAAAAAGGATTAACAAAACATAAATATGTTATAATAAAAATATAATAGTCTTTTTAAACCATAAAAATGGTTTTATAACCATAATTTAATATTTTAATAGATATTTAAAACCCATCATCCTTGAATATAATAAACTCACACATCTCCGATGATGTTTTCATTTCTTGTATAATGGAAGGGGAAATGAGAAATTATGAAAAATTATAACCTTACATTAAAAAATTCTATTACATTTATGGTACTAGATTCATAAAAATATTAAGACGAATGGAGGTGGGGAATGAAAAATAAATGAATGGAACTTGAAATAAATTAAATGAAAAGATAAATTTACACACTGAAAAAATCATACTTGAGGGCCTCTTTAGGGGATAAGTTTTGGTATTTTTATGAGAACAATGGATAATGGATATGGGGAAGGTTCGTGGAATGATATATTGGATGAAATTACCCATGTAAAAATTATTAAGATAAGTGAAGAGAATATTGAGTGGGGGTGGGGTTATATTTCAGGAGAGGAGTGATTTTTGACTATCTTATTCATTATTTTATTATTTTTCTCAAGAAAAGCTATATTATTTATTCTCATGACCAATATTTGTAATATATGAATGTTAGTCAAAAACATATAAATTTACATAATCCATGACTAATGCAAGATGTAGAAATTCACTTAATTAGTATTTTTCAAAAATTATAAAATTTCATTATTCAACAAAAATTAGAGTATTTCAGAAAAATCCCACATGTTCACCCTAACAATTTATCGACAAGAATAATTAATAATAGGACTCCATATTATCAAAATAATTTTATAAATAATATAAATGTATTTTTTAAAATAAAATAATTATTTACCTGAAAAATATTGATTTAGTTTTAGAAATAATTTTATACTAATTTCATAAATTAACTAAGATCTTATTAAATTATCCTATAATTATATGACATAAAAATATTTATTTAATTTTATTTAAAATCAATTTTCTAATTCAAAATGTTATTTAAATATATATTACTCACAAAAATAAAAATACTTAATTTTTAATTTCCAAAATACTCTATTTCATTTATAGGGTGTCTAAATTTTATTTATACCTTCATGGGTGTTGTTACTATTCATTAGGGGCATACTACTATTCTTGAGGGAACATTAATATTCATAAGGGTTAAGTCAGTATTATCCAAAAATTTATGTTGAACTTTTCATACTCTAAATATCTTACTGAATGCAAATGGGTATTTCAGTTTTTCAATATTCAGATCACACTAGTGGTAAAATTATGTTTACTGGATAGGTTATTCAAAAGTGGTGTTTTTCAAGGACTCGATGATTCATGCATTAAATAATAAATTTATTTTCAATATACTATTTTTTTAAAATAAGTAGTCTCATTGGTTAAGAAATTCCATAATTATATACAATTAAATCGACCATGAATCCATGGAAACTATCATTCTCAGAATGACAAAATTGTTCTTCATTACTCCAAAAATTGGTCATAATTGATCATTATAAAATTTGAATAAAACCAAAAAATATAAATAATTTATTAAAAATTATTTAAATACTGAATCTAATATAATAATCTTGGAAAGTATGTGCATTTTCATATCAACTTCAGACATAAGGTAATGGTTCTCTTAGAACCTTCATTTTTTCCTTTAGGATATGCTTTCATTTAATTTTACTCATCTATCACTTTTTTGAAGAATACTCATCTATCACTTAATTAGTCTTATATAATTCTAAAATATTATATTTATTCATATGAATAAAATATATTTAGCTGAAATTATACTTACTTTATTGGATATTTCATGATTTTCAAGGTTCCATTCATAATTCCACTTGATAAACACACTAGATTAATAGGTACTTCCCATTTACGAACCCGTAAACTATTTTATGTATCCAATATTTTTATAATATATCATATTTCATCATGAATAACTATTTATTTCATTTATAGTTTTATTCAATCAATTATGAATTTTCCCAAATTAAATAATAATTAATGTTTTTCCTTAAGCCGCTTTAAAGTGGATCATTTCTATAGTTTCCCAACAACTATTTTTCAGGTATTCAAATTATTTTGGCATAATTATTACTAATATAATAATTTTTTTGTTTTATGACTGTAAAAAATTTATTAAATTCCTTATTTCATGGATAACATAATGATACACCCATTCGTTTTTCCTTATGAATTAATTATGAACCCCATTTCATTCTGTGGGTAACCCTTATTATTATTCCTTATGATTTATTTAATTACGTGGAAAATATATTCATGACCATATTTTAATGTGTGAACCCATATAATGATAAAATTCAATGTTTAGTCTTATTATACATCATGTCTAGGATTAGGGTGTACATCGAATCCATTGGGGGACATTTTACAACATGTTAATTTGTTTGGGAAGTAAGACTTGACTCATTTTTGTGGCATGAAAAATGTTTCTACCATATTCAATATTTCCATTATCATATAATTTTATCGTCTATATGTTATTATTATATATGTTTATTCATAAATATCCCATTTATGTTACCATTTTATCCATTCTATCTCTTGTGATATGGTTTTTTCCCATATGTATTTCTATACAAGGCTTCTTAGATCCTCCCTTTTGTTTATGTATAAACCAGTTTATTCTATGATGTTATAGGATCTAAAATGGTGTTAATTTATCATTATGGAAATTTATAAAATGATATCTTATTCTGGATTCTTGTATTTTAATGTTTTACCTAGTCATCCATATACACTATATTTTTTAATCCATGATTTGGATTACACTTAATATCATGTAATATTATGTGTTAAAGGATGGATTCATTATAATGGATATAGGATCACTATGGATAAATTCTTATGGATTCAATGATTTCACATGATGGACATTGTACAAATAAGGATTCCCACCAACGGGTTGGTGGTAACACTTATGATTCATGGACACCAAGGAATACCACCTAGGGAAAGGTTCTATGACTTCAACAATCAAGATAAAGTTCTATAATTCTAATGATTCTATAGCTATTATTACTATTATATCATCATTTGGTATGGTATTGATTTTCATGGTCATGTGATCGGCTTAATGATACTCTTCCATTGGATGATGTATGTATAGTCCATCGTACGTTTAACTTTGGGAACCAAGGATGGATGTTGGTTATTTATCTAAACTTTTTTAGCATATTTATTATTTTATTTATTCTATAACATATCTAAAAAATAATTTATAGGTTATCTATGTGTCTAAATTGGTGATTCCATTCAATTTTGTACTAACAACATTGTCAATTGGACATAGAACATGCATACATTAATATATCTCACTAATCCCATGTAAATGTTTTATAAAGGAATGAAGTAGACTTATAGAGTTGAATAACTCAAATGTTTTTTAGAAGATGGTATCTATAGTCCTAAGGATCAATGATAGGCCTTACTATTTTTATTTATTAATAATATATATGTCTCTATCCTAGTGGGAGATCCATGTTGTATGATTGAATGATCACTGATCTGTATTATTGTATTCTTCTGCATTTGTTATTACTATTGATTACATAAATTATTTCATATAAATACTATAATTTTTTTGGTGTATTTTAATATTATTTAAAATAGTAATATATGTGTACAATCTACCTATATTATGACCATAGACAATCACTACTATTTTTTAGCCATTGGAATTCATGGAGGAGCACCAAATGCCCCCATAACTACTCACCTTGTTTGAGAACAGGTCAGTGGTAAAGGGATAGGGGTGTAAATTATAGAATTCCATCAGTTCCATTATGTGACTAATTTCATACAATATATTACATATTTTTTTTATTTCCTAGTAACATGGATGATATGTGATATAGAAAATTGTCTGATCATTTAGTCGACATAAAAATTATGTGTTGAAAAAAAATTCCAATTGGAAGTCCAGGTTTCCAAAGTCTGGGACAGTTTTTCCTAACATAAAATTTTAGAAGATGGATTTCTCCATGTATGACATGATTAGAATTTTGAATTATGATTTATGATTTATTGTGGTGTTTTATCATAAAATAGTGTAAATATTCAATTTCACATGAATCATATATGGAATTTATGATTCACAAGACATGATCATGTTTTCTTATGGTTGTTATCACTAAAATCCATCAGGTTAACACAGTAGTAAAAAAATAAATCATTTCTTCACATTTAAAATGGTGGAAGAGATCTACATAGTCATTACAAAAATAGTTTTTTTGGATGGTTTGATACATGGATTTATGGAGAGGTACTTCTCAATTTTTTTATTCATAAACATGATGTACATGATGAATAATGGCCCAAGTATGTCATCTAATGTATGTAATTACCTTTCATAAACCACTTCAAGATGAAAATGAAATGGGTTATGGAAATCATCAATTAATTAATAAATTGTTCTTTCTCATATTGATTGGGGGTCGCATTCTATATAATTGAACCATATAGTAATGAGATACTCAATACATGATTTGGTATGATGTTGTAGTTACATATGTTTAAACTCATGTAAGTGAGTGAAAAATATATGAATTCATCACTTGTAATTTAACAACATATATATATTTTTTGGTGTTTGTGTGTGTTCATTTCACCAGTCAATCAACTAGTTATAGTCAATAAATTTTATGTTCTTATTTTATAGAGTTCACATATTTACTTCCTTACAAAAGGGAGTAAGAATCAAAACTTTTTTATACACAACATAAAGCATTATGAGTAATAAATGACTTATCCTCTAATTGTATATCTAAATGAAGAGATATATATGTGAATGGATAAAATATTATAATTTTTATGTAAAAATTAAACTCAATTAGATTGTTTTAATTTAAAATTTATATCATTAATATATCAATTATATAATGTATTACATTATTTGTGTTATACTCATGTGATATGGTAAACAAATATGAGACATTTTCATAACATGATTAATCACTATATTTCAAAATTTATCCCTAAAAATATAATAAAAATAATTTTTCCCAAACTGTTTCCTTATATGAGGAATATAAATTATTTCAAAATAATATTTAGATAACTATATAGTTAGTTATTATTATTCATTCAGGTTATAAATGATTCTCCCATGAGTGAATAATCTGTTTTAATTTTGTTGAATTGGAAGCTCATAATATATGTGGATATAAAAAAATATTTTCATCAAAATAGTATTATAAAGAAACACAAAAAATAATATAAAAATAAAGAACCATCTAACTACATTTTAATATAAATATCATTTAATTGGATGTTATGTATTTGTTACACCCATTGTTTTATCAAATAGAATTCTATATGACCTTGTAAAAAAATATCATCGTATAATCACATAAAAATTATTGAAATATATCATATTTCATGATGAATTAGTTAAATATTATATTGAATCATTATTTTTTGAAAATAATATTGAGTGTATTTATTCTCTCTAATATAAGACATAACATTAGTTAAATAATGAAATTTCAAATCAAAATAACATCATTAAATAACGTAATATTTTATTTAATTTAAATTTATCGATATTATTCATATTTTATATGAAAAATTATTTTGTTAAATTTTACTACATAACAAATAATGATACGTCCTATGACATCATTTTTAGATATAAATTATATTAATAATTATGATGTTTTTGGTTTATCTTATTGGTATCAAACTCAAACAATGTATCATTTTACAATATTTCAATATATATGTTATAATTGAATATATATATATATAACTATTTCATTTATAAGATAAAAATTCATATATAATATTTCTAAGGGAAATATATAAAAGATATTAAATAAATAATATACAATTACATAACCTCCATCATGCATGTATAAAAAATAACCTCTATAAATGATTAAACTAATTTAATAATGTTTTATTTTCAATATACTCCCCTAAATTTTTTTTAAATAAATCATATTTCGTAATTAAAAATTTTTATAATTATGATTTCTCAAATTATATTCCTGAGATTGATATACATATATAATAATATATATTTAATCACACTAAACATCTCATTGAAGGAATAATTTTTTCATTGTGTAATTATTTTATTACTCAACCATTAAATTTTTTAAATGACCAAAAAATATTTTTTTTCATGTCCATATCCTATATAATTTCTATTATGATTTCATATGATTGATGCTATCATGTAAAAGAAAAAAAGTCAACAAATTAAAAATATTACATATATATATGAATCCAATTTTTATACATATATAATAAAAAAATTATTTTTGGTTTTCCCCACTAATACATTATATATATATATATATGATAACTTTTTTACATATAGAATTTGTATTATATTTTTAAAAACATGGCTATTTAAAATGCTTGAAATTTGTATCCACAACTTTTCTATTTGATCATTAGGAACCACATAACAATTAATATTATGTTCGGTAAAAAACATAAACCATACCCATTTTGTGAAAATAGTTGGTCTATATTTCACAAAAAAATATTTCTTATCAAATTATTCATAATCAAATCATTTTAGAAATCTATATCATTGAATCATTGAATTAGTTTTATATTATTTTTAAAGGTTTAATTTTCCCTAATATTTTTATATTTAAAGATAATACCAAGAATAACAAATTCTATAAGTTATTGAAATAATTATCTATATCTATAATAAGTAAAAAAATAATTATAAAATATATTAATTATACAAACAAAATGATTTACCAAATCAAGATATAAAAACAAATTTTCATTAATGAAAAAAATAATTACTTTTATTAGAGAAGGATGATAATATAAATTTTTCAGCTTCTGAAAGAATCTGTTTAGTATATTAATGTAATCCATTCATTTTATTCTTCCAAATACCTTGTTTCATTTCAAATTGAGATATAATTCTCCCTAACTTAACTCAATTATATTTCTAATATTAAATACATATATTGATATTTATTTGGATAATCCGTACTTCGTATTCATATGTTTTAATTAAATTGAATTTTATCTATAAATTATATCCTCTGTAGTAATCATGTTCCAATTCATATTTGTTAGAACAACACTTGTTATTATACCTTAAAAGAATCTATTATTCTTTACTTTATCCATAATAATTATATAACATAATATAATGACGGGTGAATTTGTATAATTAATACAAATCACGTTTTATTCATTTTAAATTAATGTTTTATATGTATTTACTATGATATTATATTTAATATAATGAAACTATGATTATGAAACCCCACATGTGATAGGTTTTAAGGAAATAAAAAATTTTAAATGGAGTGAAAAACATAAAACATAAAAATTATTTTCATATAATGAATGAATTTTGTATAATAAAATAACTAAATGAAATTATATTTTTATAATTATCTTCTCATTTTATTTTGTTATTTTTTTAGGAATCCAAAATGATAAAAAATTTATCAGCTATCTATCAAATATAAAATTAGTAACCACTTTTGGAAGGATTTTATTTTATTTCTGATGGTATGTACTTAAATTATTGGTTAAAAAATAAATACTTATTAAGGGATATTTATAAATTTTAATCTCATAATACAATATAATCAAATGAATCATTGAAATACCATTTTATAACATAATAATTAATTATGTTACCTCTCTTGTTTTAATTATTTCTTGAATTCTTGTCTGACCCTCATATGTTTAATTTATATATTTATATTGTATATAAATTTTAATAAAAGTTATTTTTGGACAATTTAATTAATATATACTAATTATATTGGAATAAATAAATCCACACATGATGGATAAGATAATGAAAATGATAATTTATGTGTGGAAATAAATATAATATTTATGTTTGAATTCATATTTCATTATTCCTCACCTTTATGTAGTTATGAATTATTTTACAACGTAGAAGAATTTTTAGAGGATAAGAGGGGAATAATTAGTGGGATCCAAACAAGTGTGTGTGCATATAAGTTAATTTCATCCACTAAAACCATTAGAAATTCCATAAAGTTCATTTAATTCCATCAAGTGGCCTATAAGTGTCCCTAAAATTCTACTAGAACCCTTAAAACCCATTATAATTGGGGTGTAATGTTTTTTTATTTTGTTTTTTAAAATCAAACTAAATGTAACTTTTTTAAATTATTTGGGAGAGTGAAAAAATGATTTACCATTATATTCCCTAGCTAATTTTTCTCCCAGATTCACTTTCATTATTAAATATGATAATACTAAATTGGGTTATACTCATTGAGGTATTTCAATAATCCAAAACAATTTAAATTTTTTTATTATTTTTTAAATGAAAATACATCACATATAATTAAAAATTAGGGTTCTATTTTATTTTCTTCTATTTTAGGATAACTTAAATGAATCAATAAATAATATTTAAATTTATGAAAATTAATAGCCAATAATATATATCCAAATGAATTTTAGAACAGTTTCAATCTTCTTCAAAAGAAGTGAGATATACTATCACAAGTTAGTTGATGTGAGGGATTTATATTAGAACCACCGAGGATCACATGGGACTAAAAAATATTAATTTCATAACAAAGTTAGTATCAATGATACATATATTCAACTATATTTTTTGTGAATTGGAGACTAGGATTATGTTTATATGTTCTCTATAATTATGTATAGTGTTGAAGATATGTGTCTAATAATTAAATTATTGATGAGGGACCTCATGTTTTAAATTTATAAGATATGTAAATTTTTTGAGTTTGGTGAAATTAATTTTTGGATTGGATAATGAATGTGATTACATTTAAAAAGGTGAGCTTATGAATTTATTGGGATATGTTATTGTGATTAAGATTGATATATTAGATACAATCCATGAGTCATTGCATTGGTTTTTAGTTATAGTTAATGTTATGTAGTGATATGTGATACAAGTGATGTGATGGTTTTTGAGGTCTATGAGAGTTTGGTATTGGGTGGCTATGTTTTTTATTATATTTTTTTTAATAATAACTGTTTTTATGTCATGATATAGAATATTTGATTACGTGATGACATTATCCTTGTCAAAATAATTTTTGAAGAAGATGGTCACACAATGCGACAACCATGGAACTTACAGATAGATCGGTTATGCTACATGGCATCACATAATTTAGATTCACTATGAAGATATATAATCTGTCATACCCACCCTAGACCATTCCACAAAGATTGGATATGATACACATCAACATAGTATTTGGATGCATATTTTTGAACATGTGGGTTAGTTACGATGTCATTGTACAATAATAATATATATTGTTGTATGATTTATGCATGAAAATGATTTACTAGTATCTATAATTTTATATTTAGTTGTTATCATTATTAATTGGCTAACACATTATATATTATACAAATTATTATATGATAAATTATTAACATTCATATATATACTACCCAAACTAAAATATATTATTTATTTACTTATGGGACAATTTTTGGTGTTCTATAGAGTTTTTAATTCAATCTCATCACATGTGACTTGGGGGATGTATAGTTATATGATATGATAATCTTACAATTATTTTATTTCATAGTTTGGGCAATACATGAATATCTATATTGAATAATTTTTATATTAAATATTATGATATTTGTTTTGTGTTTTCAATAAATTTATTTTATTATATTTATAGGTGGTTGTGGTAATAATATCATTATTTTTGTGATTATAACCCCACCATTAGATAGAATCATCAAATGTATAATAAGAAATGCATGACATCACCTTTATTTTGGTTTCTATCACCCAAACCCATAGAGTGGTATAAAAAATTTAATAAGAGTGTGTTATTTCATTAATTTTATTTACATGAGATATGTTTTGTATAAATAAATGTTTATATATAGAATATGATTAGTGGATGAATATGTGTTTATGTTTTTTAATTTTTATGATTTATTTCAATAATTTTTATATAAGATTTGAGAGAGTATGATATTTATGAGCAGTGGATTGATAGTTAACTCCTATTTCAATGTGGAATGTGAGTATGAGTACATGCATCATACAATATATGTTAGTTTATGTTACAAGTGTAATTTTATTTCAAATTTTTAAATTATTTATTTATAAAAAATTTAAATAACATAGTGTTAAAATAATGTATTTTATATTTCCATAAATAAAATATTGACAGTATATTATCTAATGGTAATATATGGAAAAATAATTTCTTTCTTGTTTATTTCTTTATTTTAATTTATTTTCAATATATATAAATAATATTTTGACAAAATATATAGTGGGATTAGGAAATTTATTCTAATTGCGAAATAACAATAAGTTGGTTGAATTATTTATAATATATGAATGACGTAAATGAGTTGTTTGGTTATGGGATTAGTTAGGAGTTATTAATAACAACAAGGTATGTCACATCATGATATAGATTTATTTTAAAAGATATGTAGTATTAAAATATTTTTTTTTTATGTTTAATTTATATTTTCAACATTGAAAATAATTTGACATCATCACATCAATAGATATTAATTGATGGAGTTCAAAATTACAATTAATTCCTAATAATATGGATATAATAGAAGTCCCTCTTTTGGATTAGCGAAGATTATTTTTTTTAAAGGATGATATAGTCAAGAATGTCAAGATGATGGGGTGAATTTACTAGTTTAAAAATAATATAGAATTAATTTGGAATAATAAATTATGAAATGTATATAATAGTGTGTGGGAAATATTTAATATGTATAAAAATCATTTTATTGCATTTTAGATTAAAAAGGATCTTTCTAATACACAATACTTCCCTCCACCCTTTAAAATAAAAGTTATTTTGTAAAACACAAATTTTTCATCATAGTATAAAATAAAATTATAATGTACCATTTCATGTTATGGTATGACAAGAAAATGAAAACCTAACATGTCATGGGAGTTACAACTTGATACAACCAATCCTTTTTTCAGTTGATGCACAACCTGATGCAAAACATTCCTTTTATTATTGAAGAACTAAGAAAGAAAGATGATCCATTTTTTTAGAAAGGAATTACTTGAAATCATTTAAAATTAAATTTTATATAATTTGAAATAAAAATAAAAAATTATCAAAGTAGATAACATTAATATAAATTAATCATTATAGCTCGTTCATTATTTATTATGTATTTCAATAAGAACTAGAATTAACCCATGATTATATAACCTGACGATCTCATTATAAAATAGAAACCCTATATTTTATCCAAATTATATCTTTATATTCTTCCTCTTATATTTTTATATCGATTAATTCTCAAATATAATGTCCCTAATTTTTCTAATTTATTCTTCAATTATTCAAAAAATTATGGCTTCCAAAATATGACTTTTCTATTATCAATTTAAAATATTATACAGATTTCATAGTGTAGGTTATTATTTAGTTATAAATGAAAAAAAAATTCCTGAAATGTTGGAATAATATATATATATATATATCCCTTTAGGTGAAAACAATATATTTAATTTATTATTTATTAAATATTATGATAAAATATAGTTGTAGTAATTAAATCACATAAATAAATAAAACAATCAATAAATGTTTTCTTCATTGGAATCAATGATTGCATTGAAATAGAAAAATATAAAACATAACAATTGGGAAACACATTGAATTGTTATAGTATACATTTCTTAGAGTAGTAAATGTAATTTATTTAAGAGTCAATCCATCACATAGTAAATGTAAAATCCAATACTTAGAGTAAAATACCTATATGATTAATGATTATTTTATATAGGAACTCAATAAATTTAGATCATAGAAGACTTTAATTTTTTATCAATTCACTTGGTTCAATATATATTTCAATTAATTTTGTAATGGTATTTATCATTTCATAATTTGTTTTTAATTTCAGGAGACATTATATATTTCAAAAGATGTTCTCTGATAAAATAATATTTTCATTGATTACATAAGGCTTATGAATTAATTCAAGGATTCCAATTCCCATTGTTTTACTTTCCTCATTGTAATATTCCAATGTATTCATTTAATAATTCGTCTTAAGAGTCACTTTTAAAAGAATTAGCATAAAAATTATTTAGAATATAAGAAGACATATAGTCTAGATCAAATGTCTTTTTCCTCCAAAAAAATCATATCATCCATAAAACATAGTCATTTATGTAAAATTGTAACACTTTAAAAAAATGAATGAAATTAAAAAAATATGTATTATACAATCCAAAAATATTATGAATTTGTGACATATTTTACTTTATCAAATATAAGATATATATTATATTTAAATAACAAAATCACCATATATATAATATTTTGTATTGATTAAATAATTTTACAAAAAATATGGTTTACAATAAAAATTAAAATTTATAAACGTAAATAATAAATAATAATTTTGTATTCATCAATCTAAATATCATTATCAAAACAAAAAAGTCCATGTTTGAAAAAAAATGTTTATAATTTTTAGTTATCTAAAAATTGTATCAGGGAAAAAAGTCATTCTAAAAATCTCCTAATTTTGGTAATTACATAAATTATCATAAAAAACTCACCCAATATATATATATATAAGTGAAAATATACTAAAATAAATAATTTTCAAAACAATGAAAAATTGTAACCTTTCAAAAAATAACTGTCCAAATAATAAATAAAATTGTAAACATTAAAATATGATTACTAATATTAATGTGTATAAAAAAAGCGTAAATTAAAATAAATATAATAGAACCAACTATTTCTGATAAATCTAATATGAAAACTCCTAAAAATTAATATATACAAAATATATAGACAAACATTTCATAATAATAAATTTTAAAAACAATTTGAAAAAACAAATATAATCATATTAAAAGAATGTTAAATTAATATAAATTTCATATTTCTCTTTATGAAATATATATGATAGTTAAAATCAGATCCCATCATAGATTTCAATAAAAAGTTTAAAAATGTAAAAAAAATCAATAAAAGTAGTTAATTTTAATAATAATAAATAAAAATATTGAAATACCCAAAACCCACCTAATATGAAATTTAATCATATAGTATACAATGTTGAAATTTTTCTTTAAAACAATTTGTTTCATCTAAAGGAATCTAAAATTATTATTAATCTAATTAATTATAGATACATATCGATGAACAATATATGAATTATAAACATGAACTCAATTTAAACATTATATCACATTAATATTATTCACTGAAGAAGATGTAATTGATTCTTTGAATATATATTATCATAATTAATATCCTATTAAATTACATTCATCCCAAATTACAATAATGGTCTAATAAATTTTCTCTAATCCATAATGATTGATCATTTCTAATGGGATCGTAAATGTAATTATCATTGGCTATAAAAAATGAAACATGTAACTGTTTCATTGAGCACAATTAAATTAAACTCTTTCTCAATAAGTAGCATGCACTAGATATACTATTTCAATCAGTTTATAAGTATCCAAAACACGAATACAAATAAATCATTAAATCCAGTGTTGTATTTTTTTATTATAAACAATTATGATTTATTATACCTTTAACATATAATATAACCCTTTTAAAATATTTCAGGTTAATTATAATCCCTTTAAATTTTTCATGTTAATTTTATACATGTCTACTTGAAATATTGACCACATGTTGAAAAAATATATAATATAAATTATAGTAGTGGTTTGATAAATAAATCATCAGGCGATTCTTCATAATGAAGTTATACAAATTGATATATTATAATCATCATTATCTAATATAAGGATAGATTTCATATGGGTGCATAAATATTTTATTAAAATCATTTCAAAATGAAATGAACCCTCCCAAGGGGTCCCATTCAATGACTCCCCATTCCCATTCCCAATAGGCTAGTTGTTGGTGACTTGCATCATGTATATATATCACTAATATGGGATTCCTTATCCTAATGTACCTGAACCCAAAAACACATATCAAATACCATATACTTCCCAAAATTTAAAATATAATAAGAAAAAATACATGAGAACATCAAAATAACACAACAAGAGTATAAGAACATGCAGTCAAAAATAAATAGGTCCAAATACAATTTCATGGAAATTTTTATGAAATAAAATTCAAACCTGATGGAAAATAGGGAGAATCCTGTGAATATTCCCAAAACTACCCACCTCACTTTGGGAGTATCACATATTTCCATCTTTTCCTCATTCCTCTAGAACTCATTTAAATGATTGATCGTTTGTAAAATACATGAAAAATGATGGAAAATCTCGTGCGGGGGTGACTATAACAATTATTAGTTGCAAACCCAAAACAAACTATATATATAACCAAAATAAGAACAGTCATATCTACATAGGTATGTGTCTAGATCACATTATACATAAATATCGACATACAGTCAATAATGACTCATAATACCAAACAAATTTAATAATGTTAATGTTAGTATAGGGTTCATGATTGGAGAATCCACATTGGAATCATCTAAGAGGACACAATCCACCAGTAAGATAGTACTATTGGAGTCCATCCAAAATGTACTTATCATTAGGTCATTGGATAAAAACAATCCAATGTATGCTTGAAGATAGTAATACCTAGGTGAGGGTCACACCCACAGAAACAGGATATAACAACATCTTAATATGGAATAACCATTTATGTGTAGGATCAAAATCCATGTAGTTCTGTTCAAGATTAAAACATCAACATCCCCTATAGAGAGATAATGTTATATGATCTCACTCCTGCACTGACAGAAGTATTAAAGAAGTATATCCATGAAGTACTACTGAATGGATCATTATTGTATGTATAGAATGAAATTCTATAACAACCCTCGGGGAATATAGGTAGGGAAGACTCATTAATGAATCTTTTACAAGATGATTATAGTAACAACCCAATTAATAATTTGATGGAGTGCAAGGCATGTAGTAGTTGTAAATAACATGTCCCATTAGACCCTAGTGCTTCCCATTTATCCCATCCCCTAACCAATATCTATGTAAAAGAAAATGGTGTGTCGATAATCATTTATGTTTGACCATGTCCAAGTAAAATCTATACCCATGTACAACTAGAGTCATCATGTCCGTTTGGGAGTACACAGCATGTCTATGACCATGTACTCTTGGTTACGTCTGTATAACCTTCATGGAACACACCGAGTTTCCTGGTTTATCAACAAGATGTGTGATGGAGTCACACACTACATCATATTCAATTGTATTATTGAAACCCTATCCACTGCACAACGGTTCGACACATCAATTTCTTTAGGATAACATGATGTGTAACACATTATCTCCTAGATCCTGTGGGTTTCAACTATATGTCACCATTCACCGCTTTGGCCCCTTGATCCACCGTGAATCCTGAATGGAAGAATAGATCTACTATGACTAAGCTTCACCTTCATCTCCCATATAAATATGATTGTATGATTCACAAATGAATTTTTTATCATTCATCCACATTATCTTCACATACACCACTTGAACTTGATTGTCTTCAATTCTATCTAATTCCCGTGCCGCTACTATAATCACCTCATATGTGCATCATACCAAGTATTAATGTGCAATATAAAACCATTACAACAATATTTTAATGTGCATTTACTACTTCCTCAGAATTTTGGTTGAACAATAAGAAAAAATTATTTCACATAATTAATGGGAAATGAATGTAAGAGAAATATAGAAAAAATTATTAGATGAATTTACATAGGTTGTATTCAGTTGACCATACTTTTTTTCATTATAAAGGAAAATAGAGTACCAATAATAATTAAACAAATCTCTTGAAAATTCCCTACGGATAAACCCAATCCACATTTTTTTTGATCAAAAAATTAATCAATTCATTAATCGAGTCACTTTCTTAATTTATATAAATAGTGGGGAATGAAATGCATTGAAAAAATAATCCCACATGAATATGAATCAATATATAATGAATAAGGAAGTCGTTTCATTGTATTTGGTGAGATTAGAAGATTTTTTTCCACACTGGTTTTCATTCATAAAACCGGTCAGTGTTTTCAAAAATAAATTCATCCAACGGGTCACTAAATGATCTAAGGATATCCATGGATTAGTGGATGAACATAATAATCCACTACAAACATATATTTATATAGTTTTTTATTTGGTTGGGTAATTAAACTAAATTATTTTATTAATTTAATAAAAATTAATCTTCTTCCCATTATTTCTCCTTAAACTGAAAACCAGATCCACTCCATGGATATATCAGGGCTATATTAACATACACACTCTTAACTCAGCAGGACCCATATATTTTTGGGTAGTTCATTATTTTAGAAGTTATTCCTATTTTACAAGAAAAATGTGCATGCATGTTATTTAATATATTTTATATATTTCAAACATGTATTCCTAGAACACCGAGCCTTGGTATCAATTTTACTCTCATCATCTGCTCTCAAATATAATCCTGAAAATATAACTAAATATAATATATATAATATGAGTCCGTATATTCTCTACTCCTTAGGTATTTACATCCCATAAATAAAAAACAATAGGATAAGCAATGATATGTGTGTATAGATCAAGTAGATCGGTCGCCCACTCTCAAGTTCTCCGTTAAATATTCTCATGCTTCCAAAAGACATAAAAAAAGGGATAACATTCCCAGGAATGATCCTCTCTTATTGATCCATTTTTTTCCTGAGTACTCAAATAGTGTTTCTCCATCCTCTGGGTCCAGCTCATGCTAGAATGTTAGGTGTGACAGATCATGCATTTAGCTACACAACTACTAAACCTAGAAGAATATATGTGCCTGGTCTAAATATGGAGTTAGAGAAAAAAAATAATCCACCATGCATAATCCATGCAGTATCTATAACGGACCAATGACTCATGGAGATATTTTAGTGCCTGAGATAAATCTATTTATTCCACTTGGAGGTGAGACCCTCATACACATGGTTTCACTCCTAAAACTCCAATGTCCCCCATCGTCATTCTACATAAGAAATATGACAACTAAGTCAAGTCTCATCCACTCCTGGATGATCTAAACTAAAATTTCAGTGGCTCAAACTAACTAATGTCCATTAAATTTTGTCATTCCATGGCTAGTAAAACAATGTGGTGACCTTTATGGTCACTTATACATGGCCAATAATGGTACCATATAGATGGTGTAATTATATGTGTTTGTTTACACTATCTATACTTATTTTAGGTTATCCTACCAACTATAATAAAATACAAACATCTAATATCATATCATATTGTCTAGAACAAGAATGGTAAACTTAGTTTAGCAATCAATCTTGTGGTGAAAATCCATTCTCTAGCATAATTGAGTACCAAAATCCCCCAGTAATGACTTCTATAATTGAGATATTAAGCGGGTATCATGACAAAAAATAATCATCAAGGGTACTATAAGGAGTAAGACTATCTTATAAAATTAGAGGAGTCACATTGTAACTGTCGAACTCTACTCTCATATGGCAAGGAAGTGGGCCGCCTGTTGGGTCATTCTATGATCACCCAAATAGAAATTTTTCACCTTGACATACGTGGTTATCCTGAAACAATTTATATGGTTATACCATCCCAAATCCACTCTACATCATCATGGGGTTGAGCTAAAACAACTAGAACTAGATTATAATTCTTCACTTGCTGACAAGTAAGACATCAAGATACAAAATATAAAAATCAATTCTGCATCATTGGACAAAAAAAATATCATCATTGGTCATGGTAAATATTTTACACTCATGTATGTAACACTAAATAATTTGTATTATACTCTCTTTGAAACTCCTCCCAGTTTTTTATCAATGCCATCATGCATCCTCTAATAAGAATAACAAGATCCCCACCATACAAAAATCAATCAGGCACAAGTGAAATAGATATAAATGTTTGTATGGTCTCAAAGATAGTATCCATAATTTTTTACACCCTTGATTGCTATAATATAATATAGTTAACAACCATCATCAATATTTCAATGGCTCCATCCCCTTCTACAAAGGATAACATAGAGAACAAAAAAACTCTAATGCCTCATTCAAAAACTATGAGACTGATCACCTGGTGAGAGAATCCTCTACCACATTCCACTTAGAAGGAGTATAAATAATTTCAACATCATAATCATAGAGGAACTCTGTCCATAACATGTATCTCAAGCTTATAACATTGGGATAGATGATATAAATGATACTATTGTGTTCTGAATGAATGATAAAATTCTCACCCACAATGTTTTTTCACCATGTCATTAATGTAAATAAAATCACTACCATATCAAGACCATGGGACATGAAGTTATTCTCATGTGTCTCCACTTACAAGAACCATTTGTGATCTTATCCTACATATACATTATTGTACATAAAATCCTAGTTCATGATTTGTTGCAGAACACTACATACATGTAACCATCCAATAGAAATCTCTAGATATGAGTTCTCTTAATTCTATAAATCAACACTTGATAAGACTTTTGTAACTTCTTCATCAACACTGATGGATTCCCCATTCATTTCAACCCTTTCATGGGTGCTGATATCTTAGAAAATTTTGGTATGAATCTCCGGGAATAGCCTTCCAAACCAAGGAAGCTATGAACCTCCATCGTGCTCTTGGTTGGATCCCAATATAACAATACTTAAACCACTGTTGGTTCTACTATTAAAATTTATAATGAGATAAAATATCCTAGAATGTGTACTTTAGGATTCTGTACATTGAACATTGAAGGAATCCTGTAAATATGGTTATCTTATAGTACATGAAGAATCATCCTCATGTGCCTCACATGCTCTTATTTGTAATATGAGAACATTATGATATCATCGATGAATTTTACAAAGTACTTGTATAAGAAATGATGAAATATCCGATTACTAAATACCATGAACACTTCCATGGAATTAGTCATACCAAAAAGAATCACAATAAACTCATTGTGAGAATAGTGACATCTGAATGTTATCATCTTCATATTCTAATACCATACATTCAACTAGTGATAACATGACATGAGGTCAATCTTTGGGAACGATCATGTCCCCTCAACTGATCAAATAGGCCATCAATTCTTGATTATGGGTACATTTTCTTTACAATCATCTAGTTCATGAAATGTTATTCCACACATGGCCTCATTCTCATGTCAAAATTCATAGTGATAAACACCAAAGATGTATAGGGTAAAAATCAAGGATTGTCAATGACCATCTTCAGCAAGTCCCCAGTCTTAAATCCTAGCTCTTGAAGCTCTACAAGATCAATCTGATATACTGGCATCAATATCTAGGTCATCTTAGGGTTTGGATCAATACTGAAGTCTATCTCTTGTCATATTGGTAAACCCAGAACATTATTTGTATATACATCTTCATTATCTACCATCATTATATGGAAATAAAAATTCATATAATCCTATTCCTGAAGGGACAAGATAGACCACTAATGTTTAATTCTTTGAACCCTCTTATATTTGAGTTTGTCTTGTACTTTGTCAATTTACCTTCAACATAAAAAATACTAGTCCTATTATTATGGGAACAATGCATCCTCCTCCTGAATCTATATATTTGGTATTTTTTGGTAGATAACTTATAAATATATAAGATAATAACACAATACCTCATCTTTAACACAATGAAATTCCAATAGAAACACTAGCCTCCATTTTCTAAGTCACATAATCACCACAAGTGTGTGATACTTGAATCATATCTAGTAGAACTCTCCATGTGAATGGTTTAAGTTGAGGTCTTAAATAAACTCGATATATACAAAAATAGAAAATTGTAAATAAATTAATGACTAGAAACTATGCATAGTTGTGCCTCATCTATGCTAGATAATAAAAAGATCAATCATTATATAATACGAGGAGCCTGTGGATCATAATCCTTGACTACCACCAACTTCCCCCACCCCTATCCTCTATCTCTCTTATCGTGGAGTGTAACACATAGGGGTGGTGGTGGTACATGGTCAAAGCTTCTACTACACTAATATATGATATTATCTTTTCATCAACATCCACCACAATGTGAACCATTCAGACCTAACTTCTACATCCACTGTGGCATCCCATCAAGTTTCGCCCTATCAGTTATATGGTGGGATGGAATTTCACATATATGTTGTCCCCTACCATCACATGAGAAGAACCACACCTCAATGAGATTACGAGAAAAATATTGTGATACTTGATCTATATATCCTCTATCATAGTACCTCCTCTTGAAACCTATCACACATCTAAGTCCAAGAGACTGACGTCAGATCCCTACTACTAAAGTCTATGTTCTTATGTTGTCATATTAGACAACTAGAGTCTGTGCATCCATGTCTAGGAAGCTCATGACCCCCAAAATCTCTCTCTAATACCCCAAATATGTAGGAATTCATAGAGGAATAAAACAGTTTCATATGTCACTAGGCAATCCTCAAAGTAAGGAATGAGCCAATAAAAACTGATCATGATCAATATCTATTGATTTTAGGGAGGTGTTGGTGAATCTCGATGAATACTCATCCACTGTGGAACATTCATGATGAATCTGGAAGTAATAATATATTCATACATCCCTCATCGTATCTTGAGATATGTACTCTAGGAATAGGAGCTTGAACTTTTATTATGCTAGAGTGACCTCATCGTATGACTATGTAATTAAACCCCATTATCATCCTATAATTCCATGGGTATGGATTGAATCTAAGACCACCATATGATAAGATGGTGTATTTATAATATCGAAGGATGATTTCACAACCTCATGTATTTCCTCATCCACCAGTGGTTTGGGCTCTCCTTAGATCCTAATGTGTTTCTATCAATGAAACTCCTAAAGCATTATCAGCCTACGCACCTCATCTGCATGTACTACAACTAAAATATGTTTCTTAATCGGAGATGTTAAAACTATTGGACCAAATTGGGGTAAATATTCTAGAACAAGACAATGTTTTGATTCCATATCATTGAGGGGATTATCTTCATGATCCGGATGCAAAATATAAATTGGTATAAATTATGGGAGAATCTTGAATTATAAATGATGTACAAAGTTCAATAAGTATATTAACACAGTATAGTGATGAATAACTTGCAAACCACAACCCATTATTATATGATGGATAACCCATTTTCTGCCTAAAACTAGTGTCATTATGTATCAAGTCGAATGGTATGGGATTTGATTCCTATTGTATGGATACATCCACCATCTCCCCATGACTGGAGTCTTGGTCCTAAAAGATGAAATTGAAGTAAATAACACTTTTTCCCCAAACCACACACATATAATCCATTTATTAGGTAAAAATGAATATTATGATACCACTATGTCATTACCTATCCCAATTGGGACTATTTCATGAATCCCCATGGTAGCCTCTAATTTTCAATGGGTTCGAAACTAGCACCGAGTAGGAATTTCACTAACATATGAGGCCTAAAATTAAAGTACATGAATAGACAGAAAATTATTGAATCCCATACATTACTAAAAATTGAAAAAACGAATAAACCATGATTACTGAAAAATGAATTACACAGCCAGAGTATTCCAACAATAATTGAACAGTAAACATGCCAAAATTAAAATACCCCCCTTAAAGTGTCTAAAAAAGTCTAATGTGGAGTTAATAATGGGGAGTGTATTCATGATAACTAAAATAACACACCTCAGTTTACCAATCTCATTAATCATTACCTATCCTTGGTCATTATAGGGCTCATTCAAAAGGTTGATCATCTTCACAATACAAGACACGTGTGGGAAAAGCACATGAATGGGTGAGTATTACAATACCCAGTTGGGCACCAAGAAAACACTAGGCATATTAAAATATGACGAACATTCGGATATTCATATGTATATTTCTATAGAGTATATAACCATAATATCAAAATATACCCAAAAAATATAAACAATAAAAAAATTATAGTGAAAACTATAATTCTTGTCTAGGGATTCATTATCAATGCTTCCACATAACTGTTATCCTAGAGAACACACCACATGAATAAGAAAAAAATGATTACTTGTGTCTAAGTTATACTACTCAGCAGGTCTCTCTATAATATGAATACACAAGAAGCATCATGAAAATAGTACATTTTAGGGTATCATGACCAATGACATGGGGTATACAAAGAACACAATCTCAAATTAGAAAATATGTAAAGGTTCAACACCCACATAATGTTTTCCACATCATGGATTCTACTTGTGTTATTTTTTGGATATTATATGCATTGATTGTGACACTTGGATCTAAGACAGAGTGTGATTCTTGGGGTCTAGTATGACCAGATTAAATGATTGAAATATATAACACATTTTAATAGCATGTAGGCATATTCTTCTTGTAATACTGAAATAACATTTAAAGAGGATCCCAGATCAAAACAATTTGGGCTCTGTTGAGCTTTGAATGATTGATTTAAATTATGAGCAACTTAACATTAGACAGTTCTGGTCACTTGTAAAAATGTTTTCGTCAGATGTATCAAAAATTAAATAATTTATCAAACATTTTTTTGTTGACACATTGACCATTACAAAAAAATATCCTTATCTCAAAATTACTGGGTTACCGATATATCCTTGTCTTATATAGAGAGGCATTGGAGAGAACCATTGATGAAATATCTTGAACAAATGATGATTGATCATGGATCGATGACCGACAAACAATAGATTCGAATGAACTTGCCTATGGAAATGACTTGGTGACCTCTCTTCATCAGAGAGTGATCAAAATCAAGGTAGGTCTGGTTATATTGGTATTATTTCCCCATTCATTTATTCCATGATGAATGTGGAAAAATCCACACAAAATATTTATCCATGATTCGGTCATATTTTGAGGATGGTTTTTTTTGTTCATTATTGTGTTTATTAAATCAACTTTTCTCACCCAAAATACCCCATTATTGATCGATGGATAAGAATTATTGTCCAACAATGTCAGCCCTTTAATCATCTTCATTTATCAATGCATTCTCATTTTATTAGCAATTGAAACCACTTTGTTCAAGGATCTATGTTTCTAGGTGGTTCCAAGCACAATCAGACCCCCAGATTCAGGTCGGAATGACAAACAAGAAATAATCTATGTAGATCGAGAATCAAGGAGCTTGAATCTATGCCGTTTTGATATTCAGGCATGTATGAGGCGTGGTGGTCCATGGAAGGACCACCGATGTAAACCCAGTGATGGGTGGTGTCACACGATGAATGATTTATGTGCGGAGGGTGGTTTTAATGGTGGTTGTAGGAGACGATAATGACAAACAATGTGCTACATTTGGTGGACCCGGTGATGGCAGTGGGTAGTGGATGGTGGAATCTAAGGCTCCAGTAGAAGCAGACATAGTAGTTAGTGGGGTGAGACCCGGTGGTGATGGAATTGGCTGAGCCAAGTGGCCTATGTTTTTACAAGGGTGTCGGGTCAGTCCTAGTGGGCTGGGTCCGATGAAAAAGTCCTAGGTCAAACCTAGGTCGAATCTAGGGTAGCCATAATGGAGAAAGGTCACGGTCGATAGTGGGGTCACGAAAACCCAAGATGCCACATGCATAGAGACCACGATGGTTGACCATAGGTACAAAAATAGCGTGACTGGCCACATGTTTAGTCAACCAACTGCAGCAGTCAATCATTATGGTAGGTTGGTCCTACCAAGGAGGTAGGTTAATAGGACCTGGTAGGCCTAATGGAAGTTTCCCTAAAATGAGTGTATCTTCTAAATAGAGTGTCCAATTGATGAGATGTCTTTGGCATTGAGACCTCGACATTAAGGTGTCCCTTTTGTTATAAGGGGTGACTTCTTTGTTTGGAATAGTATATGTGGAGTGAGATCCCTAGTTCTATTCATTAAAGGGTTTATTATGAAATTACATCTGCATCACTATATTTTAATCCTCTCTAGAGGAAGATTCACAAATATGGTATGATATCCATATTTGATTCTGAAGTGTGATCCTCTATCACCCCTATATGGGTCTTTGGAATCTCATAACCTCTATGAGTAGTGTCTTGATCCTGAATCCAGGGAGCCACATTAGTAGGTTCAATGGTATCCCTTAATGTGTCTAGGTGGGATCCCCTATATAGTGAGTTGATCCAAATTGGTCACATGGTATGCCCCAATGTGTTAGGAAACAATCAGTGGTGTCCCCCAGTCAGTTCTGGGCTTAAACCCCTCTCTGTGTATCATAGTATTCATTGACCAATAAAATCTATTTGGTCCAGGCCCAATGATTTATACCTCTTGGAAATTGTCTCTGATGATATCATGGCTCGAGGAGTGTGTTCTCCTAGAACGAGGGTGAATTCAGCTGAATATGTGGCTACTAGTTTGTTATGAACACCCAATTTCATGGTGGATCACATTATTATAACATGTTATTCGTTTTATATGTGTGTGTACATATACCTAAGAAGAGAAAATAGTACTTTACATTGTGGTATTACTTTGTTGAATTCCATTGTGACATTCATTTGTTGTGATAATTTGTGGTATTTCATTGTGGTATTCTGGGTATTTTTGATGTGTACTACTGAGTATTGTTATACTCACCCCACATGGTCTTTTCTTGGACATCTCATGTCTTGTTCAGATGATCGACCATTTGATAGACATCTAGGAAGACACGAGCCAAATGGTGCATAGAGAGATCAGAGAGACCGAGGTGCATTCTTGCAGCTTCAGATAGTAGTCCTTGTACTGTTACTTCATTGATGGACTTGTGATATAGATTCATTGTGGTGGGATTGTATTTGGACACTTTTACTTTCATGTACCATCACTGTCATACACTATTGTTGGATCATTGTGTTATGCATTACTTTTTTACATAGTGGTTTTTACATTTTATTATTTTGTGAAATTTAGATATGTGTGTCTGTGTACATGTACATAGTATATTTTCTCCCATTTATGGGATAGTCGTAACTGGTGATAGTCAAAATCCCCAATGAAATTCGAGGAAGTTTTGTGGTATTTACGAAATGAGTCCCTCTAAGACGGTTCATCGATGATTAGGGACAAAGGTTATTCAGTTCCACTCTTGGATCTAGAGTCTTTGATGTTTGTTTTGGGGAACATTGTTAAGTGCTTCATGTTTTTCATTCAGGTCATGGACACCATTTTTGGTGTGGAGACCAACATACCCATACTACATGACTCTCTTTCCCTGTTATTCTACTCAGTACATGAAAATAATGGGTTTAGGGAATAATAATGGTATATGGATGATATACGATTTTTTGTGTTTTCTATGCCCTTTTAGAGTATTCTCTCCGGATATTCTCTATTGAACATGGAAAATCTTGTTTTATTCTAAGATACCTCCATGTAGACATCCAATCATGATTCCATTTTCATGATCATGAAGATGAACCACCAATTAAATAGGCATCTATACAAGTTCTTGTACCAATGATATCACCTCTGGGTGGTTTACAAGCTATAAAACTACCTGGCGTTAAGCAGGTACTACCTTCACTACAAGCTATGGATGCATTCATGCTAAGTGTATTTCAAGAGATTTTGTGGTTGAAAGCTACCAGGTTTCATGGTGATCCATTCCCCTAGTTGGATAGGGATTGACTAGAGGCAGTCACCCATGTTTTTATCCTTGTGGGGATGCTTTCTGACAAGATAAATATCATTATCATGTGTCTTTGCGTGGGATATGTAAGGCTATTCTAGAGATTGGTGACTCAGTTACATGAATAGAAAACCATGTCATATAATAAATCCAAGAGTCTCTTCACAGTGGAGTTCTATTCAGCCACATTGTGATCGGAACACATACTTGAGATTCTGCCTATACAATAGGAAAATGTGACAATGGATTATTATTTAGAGAGGTTTACCAACATTTCATTCCACTCCATCGACATTGTAAATGTCCAGTTCTAAAGTGTTCATTCCTTTGGGAGGGACATATGTTGGGATGTCAGGGCATCATGGGTGTATCATAGAAGTTATACCTATAATGGGGTAAGTGATCAATCCATATTATTAAGGTTTTTCTAGAAATGAATAAGTTTTTAGTGGAATCTTGCAGTGGGAACTGAGTAGTTGAGAACTCAGTTGTAAGAATCTGATGGTGGTCACAGTGATCCAAGTGGGTCAGGTGCTTCAGGGGATGATTCCAGGACTCCGGGTCACCATTTCAGGGCTCTCCAGGAGGCTGGAGTCAGCCTAGGGGTAGATGGTGTTACTCATGTGGGGTTCTTGGACATCGAGCCTGATATTTCATGACCTATCATACAGATAATAAATTTATGGTAGAGGGACCAATGAGGAATAGAGATAAAATAAAGTAAGGTGGTCTGCATGTTAGAGGATGTATTAGAGGGGAAGACATGGTTGCAATAGGAGGTTAGAGGTTTGACCTATTACCACCCCACCCCTATGTGGTCCATGTCAGGCACTAAGAGTTAGTGGGAAGAGATGAGGTATCATGAAATTGATGGAGACTTATGATCTCAGAGGTCCAGGGGAAAAGCAAGGTAAAATCCGGTTTTTCCCACATAACATTAATTTTTTATAAACACATGTTCTAGTCATTTCTTTCATTCCAAAAACTTTGTTCAAGACTCAGAGAGTTCAGTTGAACATTTTACTCGACCCTTTTGATTAGAGACTTATATAGGGGAGATTCAGTAACCTCATATTTGAAACAAAAATGTGGCCTTACTCTTGTAGGTGAGAGTTTCCATTAGGATCTCTTGGTATCATCATCAAGTAATTATGATGTTATTCATGGAATAGACTGGTTATACCTATTTAATGGTATGATTGACTATTTTAGGTGTAGAGTGCAGTGTTTCCATAGTGATGGAACCATGTATTCCATTGTGGGTGAAAATGAAACACCTACAATGTATGATGGATTCACTCTAAAGAGGGTGTATTCAATTACTCATCAGTTGGTTAGCCTCACCCTTTGTGCAGTGGACGATATGAGTCCTCGATTTCTTAATGTGGTGGCGGTGTATGCGGAAATCTTCCAAAGATGTTACGGGTTTAAATCCCCTTAGGGATATTGACTTCTGCATTGATCTACACTCTGTGCTGACTCTGATATTGTCACATGCATATCAGATGGATACTGCTAATCTTCGAAATATGAGGGTGAGGTTGAAGGAATTGGAGAGGAAGGGATTCATGGGGAGTAATTTTTTACCCTTGGCATCCCCATTTTTTGTTTTCTATGAAGTAATACAACAACATGTGGTTATGTTTTTTTTCCTCATGCTCAAATCGGGTGACCGTGATAAACTACTATCCACTACCAAAGATTGAAGACATCATTGATCAGTTGTAAGGGGACCTATGGATGTCTATGTTTGACCTCTGATATAGAAATTATAGTAACCCTTAATTTTCATACATTACAATTACATAATTATAATGATAAACAACATAATCGTATTAAACCACAAGGATCCAGAGGTTTAGTGTAGTGGTTAAAGGAAGGCCGAAGATAACATTTACAACATCAAGAATTATTTTTTATTTAATTCTTTATTAAATGGATTATTATTAGAACATTAAATTTACTTAGTAAATGTATTAACATAATGATTTAAATAAAAAATGGGTGATCTAAAATCCTAGTATTATGGTAAATAAGAACAATATAGCATGGGGTGTGAAAAATCATAACATCATCATAAAAATCATGACGGGAAACATTAATAAAAGACATGAAATGTTGTAATGTGTAAAAATGAACCATAATGTCTTAGTGGTCATCAAACACAGATAGTTGTGAATAAATATATTATCATGTTCACACATCATTTCAATTTTACTCATGAGGTACACCACTATACACAATGCATTGTAGTGCAATATAATTCTAGGCACACTTGTCACATCATATCATTTACATTATCATTTTATACACATAGATCATATATAAATCCCATCCTAGGAAGGTAATGTGTTTAAAGTAATAAAAACAAATTTATAAACATTGGTTTCCCAATAGAAATAGGGAATAAAATATTTGATACAAGAACCATCAACAATGAATAAGAAGTAAAAGGTGCGTTCTTGAAAGAAGAGTTCTTTTGGAAAAAATTATGTTTCACATAAAATCAATTGGAGAACATGTATATCAAAGAATTGATAAGATATTAATGAAAAAATTATTTTTATGGAGTTACCATAGAAAAAATGGCATGAAAGAGGGAGAACCCAATGAAAGAATGTTGGGTTCGAGAATTTCCCCTTATATGGTATCTAAACGCCTTCTTCATATTAATGTAATGTATAATCACATTTGATTCATTAATTAATAATTCAAAAAACCTTTTATAAATTAGTAATATTCACTAAGGTATTATTATGTTCATTTATTGGAACTTTGATGAGTTTCATAGTTTAAATTATTTGTTTGGGAATGTTTGTAGTTAGGGTTTTCTTAAACGTTTCACTTGTATTTATTAATGAAAGTTCATGTAAAACTTGGATAAACATCCAGAAGTGATATTACATTTTATTAATGATATTAAAGGTGTTTAAATGATCTTATAATGGATTATTTCATAATCCATGTGGATAAATCATTAGTTATGATTTAATGATGATCGTTTATGTTCATTTGGGCAGTTTTTTTATCACAACCAACATGTTTTGATTTATTATTTCATAAATTTATAAATAATCTTGATCCCGAACAAATAATATTTTATAATACATATAAAATAATCTGGTTAATCAAAAAATGTTTTAAATACCATATATGAAGTTGGTAGGGGAAATTGAAAATATGTCATTATTGATGGTGAGAAATTAATACATTAGGAACAATGTATTCTTTTCTATAACAAAAAGAAGAGAATAAAGAGAATATATGTTATAATAACCCATTATAATCTTAAAATTCCACTAAATTTATGATACTAGAGTTATCATACAATGTGGAAGAAGATAGGTGGGGAGATAATAAGAGAATAACTTGAAGTTGAAAGGAAATTAAAGGAAAAGACATGGTTATTTCCTCTTTAGTTATCCTCTTGAAATCCTCCTTAGGGAACGTTGGATTGGTCTTTTGATGAGACCATAATCACTTGGACATGGGGGAAGGTCTAGGGTAGTGTTTAAACAAGGCTTGAATCTTGATAGGTGTTAGGAAATGAGGGTGGTAAGGGTGGTATTTATAGTAAAGGGTAGAGGGGTTTTCTCAATATTATATTAATTAATTTATTATTTCTTCACAAGACATAGAATAGTGATTATTACATGACTATATATAGTAATTTTACCATGTTAATCTTAACCATATGTGATTTCATCCTTAGAACATAACCTATCACTCAATAATTCTTGAATTGAACTTATTCTGTAATTTACTGTATTTCACTATTCAAAAATAATTCAAGTATTATAGAAAAATCCCAAATATTCACCACAACCATTTTTAAATGATTATAATCCAAAAATGATGTCAATTTTTCAATAATAATTATATTAATATGAGGAATTTAATTCTTAAATTAAATAATATTTTATTTGAAAAAGAACAATTTTAAATCATTTATTTTCTTATTATAAGTTATTGGTAAACCATAAATTCTATAAAAACACACACACACATATATATATATTATCATAGGTAGTATTACTATTCATTAGGGTATTCCAATATTAATAAGGTTAGAATTACTATTCCTAATGGTAGGTTACTATTCACCAAAACTTATTTTTGTTCTATTTGACTCAAAAAATTTCCAAAAATAAAACCGTGTATGTCATATTTTTTTGAAATTCAAAACACGTAAGTGGGGGAAATTATGTTTAAAGGTCACATAGTATTTAATATCTTCAAATTTAATTATGATTCCTATTGTTATTATTCTATAAGGCGTAGCTATAAGAATGGAAGTCAATTTATAAAACATTGGGTTGTTACATTCTTCCCCCTTATAAAATATCACCCTCAAATTTTCATTTTAAAAAACGGATGTGGTTACTTTTCCTTCATTGACTATTCTGGATCCCAAGTAGCTTCTTCAAACTCATGGTAACTCCAAAACACTTTGACATGTTCGGATGTCCTGTGTCATAGAACTTTATCTCATCATTCAAGTTTCTTTACTGGATGATCCCCATAAAAGAGAACATCTTCCAACTATTCAACCTTTGATTTATGTAAATGTTGAGATATATTGTGTACTTCTTCAGGAGTGATACATGAAAAAAATCATGAAATTGAACCATATTTTGTAGATGTACAACCTATTAGGCCACAGCTCATATGTGGTGAAAGATATCAAAGGGGCCAATATAACTTCGGCTTAGCTTCCCTTTCATTACCAAACTCATGAATCTCTTCCATAGTGATATAAGTAGGAAGACTATATCTCCATTTTAAAAAATTATATACCTTTGACATTTGTCATTATATCCATTTTTATACCTCTGGGAAGCATTGATATTTTTCTGTTAGTCTTGAACCTTCAGTATCATCTCTTGAACAAGATCATGTCCAAGAAGCATTCTTTCCCCAAATTCTTCCCAGCTGGTTGGAGTTATACATCGCTTCCCATACAATTCATCATATGGATCTATATAAATACTTGAGTGGAATCTTTTTTTGTATGAGAGTTCAACCAATTGGAACTTCTATTCCCCCCCCCACATTGAATTCTAGAGAGAAGGCTCTGAGAATGTAATCAATTGTTTGAATAGTCCTTTCATACTGGACATCAGTTTGGGGGTGATAGGTCATGTTGAAATTTAATTCAGTACTCAAATCATGTTGAAGAATCTTCCAATATATAGATGTGATATATAGATCAAAATCAGAGACAATTGATATTAGAACACCATGCAGTCTCACCACTTACATTAAGTATATCATTGCATGTTGTTTGACTAGGAGATCTTCCTGAATGGATATAAAATGGGCAGACTTGTTGATTTGGTCAACCACATCATATATAACATTATTTCCATTCGATTTCTTCGATAGACCCAGGACAAAGTCCATAGTAACTTTCTCCCATTTCAACATGTGTATATGATATATTTTCATCATCTATTTGGACTTTTGTCACACTACATTAACTTGCTGACATACCAAGAACCTTGATATATATTCCACAATCTTTTTCATCATTTTATCTCATAATAAGTGTTCGAAGAGATAATGATACATTAGGGTACTCCCAGTATGGAGAGAGAATGTTGATCTATGTTCATTTTCAAATAGATCTTTCTATATCTTGGGTGATGAAGGCACAAAAAGACACATTCTATAAAAAATTACACCATCATCGTCGATTTGGAAATCATGAAGCTTCCCATCATTTACAGCATTAACCTTATTTTGTAACTCAAGATCATCCCTTTATTCCTTTTTAATCTTCTCTTGGATAGATGGTTGTGCAATCAATTGGGAAAGTTAGGTTATATCCCCTGCCTTAATGATTTCCAAATCCAACCATTTCATATCCATGAAGATATGTTCTTTCTCAATCTGTATCATGGATAATGTAGCAGGTTCATTTCTTCTTGTTGAACCAACTACATTGTTCGCCTTTCTAGGATGATAATGTATAGATTAATAGTAGTCTATTATTATCTCTAACCATATCATTTGATGCATGTGGATCTCATTTTTGGTGAATATATACTTTAAGCTCTTGTGGTCGGGGTATATGTCACAATTCTCACCATAATTGTAGTTCTGTTATATTTTAAAGTAAAAAATCATGGCTTGTATATCTAGATCATGATTTGGGTAGTTCTTGTCATGTATCATAAACGTCCCCAAGGTGTAGGCTATCACATTATCATTTTTCATTAGTATAGAACCAAAGACTTTCTATGAAGCATCGTTGTATATCACAAAAAATTATCCACATTTAGGTAATGTGAGTACAAGTTCCACGATCAGCCTTCTCTTTATCTCCTTGAAGCTTCCCTCACATTCTTCTATCCAGAAATACTCTACCCATTTCTTTGAAAATATAGTTATCGGGCTTGAAATTTGTGAGAAATGGATCACAAAACATCAGTATTACCCCGTTATTCTAAGAATACTACAGATTTTTGTGACACTGGATGGATTGGTCCATTCCTCAATCATCGTTGCTTTTGAAGGGTCCATATAAATTCCCTCACTTGTGATCAGATGTCCAAATAACATGACATTCTTCATCTATAAGTCACACTATCTAAACATTGTGTACAAAATATCCTATCTCTATGTCATGAACAATAGTCTTAGATGTTCTTCATGTTCCTCCTTACTCTTGAAGTATAAAATAATATCATCAATAAACACTACCACAACTTTTTCAAGGTAATTTATAAATACTATATTCATCATGTTCATTATTATTTTAGCGTAATTCGTAAGTCCTAAGGGCATCACTAGAAACTCGTAGTTCCCCTACCTTGTATGGATGGCAGTCTTATGAAAATCGACACTATTCACCTTATATTGATGATATATGGAATGAAGATCCACCTTTGGAATGTATTGACCTCCTCTTAACTGATTCAACAAGTCATCAATCCTTGTAAGAGGAAACTTTTTTTATATTGTGATCTTGTTGAGTTCTTGATAGTCAATACACTATCGCATTGTTCCATCCAACTTCATTACAATGTGCACCGGTGCACCCCATGTTGATGCATTGGGGAGTATGAATCTTTTGTCCATGTGCTCTTATAGCTGATTCTTTAACTCCTCTAGTTTGATAATCGCCATTCTATTGGGACAATTGGAGATATGAGGAGCTTTGGGTATGAGTTCTATTCAGTAATCTACCTCATGATCCATGGGAACTTTGGGTAACTATTCATTATATATGCCATTGTATTCCCTCATGATGGGAATTTCCACAAGTTTGGGACTTTCCATTGACTCAAACATTTGGCCGAGGTGTGATTATTCATAGGGAATCATCACCCACAAAGACGAAAGAATTTTTTAATAGATATTCTTGATCTTCCTTGCATATGTAGAGGAGCGTGGGATGGTTCAGAATATGAAAACATATTTCATTGTCTCAAAAGTTGAAATGTGCTCTATATAGTGACTTCCAATCCATTCAAATTATAGCATCAAATTCCACAAAGGGAAGTATTATGAGACTCAATGGAAGAATCTTCTAAAAAAATCCAACAAGAGAAGAGTCAACCATTTGGGTTGCAATGATTCCACCACTTGGTTGTTTTAAGATATATCGACTTCATGGTTTCAGAGATTCAATTATATAATTTTACAAAATTTCAGGATATAATGGATTTATTAGAACTAGAATCAAATAACACTTTTTCCATTATTCATTCTATAGGAAGTGTACCTTGTACGAATTCATTATCTATCTCCACTTCCATAGAAGTGGTGGCATAACCCTTCCCTTTTATCCTTTTTAATTGGTGGTTGTTGACAATGATTACCCTCAAGAACTCGAGGTTCAGTGCACTGTCTTTCATAGTACACATGCTACCTACAATTGTACCATTTAACCATGGGTGGTTCTCTATTTTATTCCAATACATTCCCTTTCCTCTTCATTTCTTCTCAACACTATTAAGCATGGTGTCCATATTTCCCACAGTTGTATAATTTCCCAATCCCACTGAGGTAGTTATAATGATGTAACTTCCACCAATTTTCCATGTTGGTATTGATTTTTCTTTCCTCATTTATCATTATATCCTCTAGCTTTAAACTATATATTTCATTTCATATCCCCAAATCCATGAGATCATTCTCCAAACACCATCTCCACATTGATAACACATTGAACAACTTCTTCAAAACTCCCAAATTCATGAACAAAAAGATACTTTCTATGGAATGATTTTAATCCACTAAAAAATCTATCAATTTTTTTTCATTTTTGATAACAAATCCTTAAGAATACCTTGATATCCTTATTAAATTAACTTCATAGGTTGTGAAAGAGTATTTTTTTCTTAGTCTCAATGAATTATCTCTCCATTTTCATATGAAGAGTTCGTTGTAAATACTTGTTATGAAAAATGATCTTCATGTCTTCCCATTCAATCTCATCAATTTAGTCACTTGACTTGGTGTACCTAATCAAATTCCACCATTGAGCGGCCTCTCCATCTATTCGATAAACAGATAAATACAACTTCTCAGTCTCCTAATAGTGAAGCAGAGAAAATATTATATCCCCGGAGTTGAACCATTGTTCTTTAACATGTAGGTTGGAAGATCAAATAAATATCGATGGTCGTTGACACATAAAACACTCGATATCCAGTTTCTTCCTCTTTAGTGAAGGAGTTCATTCATCATAATTCTGTTTATTTTTCATAACATGAGATATTTGGGTAGGTATCCCCATGATGTTTGGAACTCCACCTCCAAAAGCATTGGGTTTTTCATTTGGGAAATAGTTATTGGCCCTCACATCAGTTGTTGTCTAGGTTTCTCTTGGTTCCCACCATTTTCTAAAATATAAAATGTTAGAATAAAACAGAAGTTAGAAATTCATGAATAAATTATTAATTTTTATGATTTAAACAAAAATCATATCCTATTGTGTCCCTATATAAATATTCTTGTGCACATATTTTTATATAGTCTCAAATTAGATGTTTTCTCTAGGGTTCACTAATCATAATTCCCTAATTAACTGAACATTTCCTCTGATATTAACTATAGTGTCCTTTTTTTCTTACATCATTATTACTTCATTATAAAGATAATTTACATAATAGTATTAAACAACAAGGATCCAACCGTTTAGTGTTTTTTGGATAATAAGACCAAACATAAAATTTACAACATCAGGAAAAAAATTTATTTAATTCCTTATTCTCTTCATTTTTAATGGAACTTGACCTATCCATGGTATATGTAGTCACCTAAGGATGTACATGAAAAAATTAGTGAGATAAAATACAAGAAAAAGGATATATAAGAAAAATATTACATGGGTTGAGAATAATCCTAACATCATAATAAATATCATGAGACGAAACATTAATAGAGTATCTTTGGGGGGTGATGCCTTGGTCAAAGAACAAGACCCAATTTATTAATAAAGAAAGAAAGAGATACATAATTCTAAATGAATGAATGATATTACAATCCCTTTCTTAATAATAGAGAAGAACAATAGGAAAATCATCCATCAAAGTGATGTTCTGGTTGATTACCATCTTGGCAAGGACATCAGTCACCCTGTTTTCTTCACGAAAGGCATGCGTTGCTATGTAGTTGATCTCCAGAAGTAAAGAGTGGAATCTCACCCAAATGTTAGTGAGAAGCCAAGAAAGATGCACAATGCCATTCAAAATTGCATGAACAATTTTAGTGGAGTCACTTTCAATCCAGATGTTGTTCCATCCTTTTTGTTTGATGTAGTCCACATCATAAATCACAACCCTCATTCCTGACTCCCAGGATGAGGCCATGCCGCATCTACTAAAGAAAAATCCTTGGAACCACCCAAGGGAGTTCTTCAAGATAGCTCCTTAACCAGCAGGTCTAGGGTTTCCTTTTGAGGTTCCATTAATGTTAACATTAATCCATCATAGTACAGGAGGTTTCTTAAAAATCTCAAATGTTCGGATCAGTTATCTATATAGACCATCAACCTTGAGTTTAATGAGGATCTCAAAATCACCAACAAAATTGTCACAAAATGCTTTTTGGATTAAAGAAACATCTGATATAGAAATTTGAATTCTCATATGACCTGTATGAAGAATGAATGAGTATTTGTTATGCATAATGGTGTTTCGAGCATACTAGATAATGTGATGTAGCTCAAAAAATTATTCTAAAATTAGATGGTTGATTTTTTGTGAGGATTCCATCTCCACAAAACAAATTAATTGAGCACAAATAGAGTTATGTTATATCCATCTGTAGTTAAACAATTCTGTAAAAAAATTATAGAGACCCGAAGCTGTAGCACAAGATACAAATAAATGATTAGCATATTCCCTATGTTGAAAACAAAAATGGAATTGAGATCAATGTTGGATTCCAAAATATTGAAAACAAATCTTAGTGGGAACATGGATATGAGAAATAAACCAAATAAAAATGATCCTTGATGGTTTAATCCATGGCTTTGAAAAATATTTTAACTAAGAAAAGATGCTATCAAGAGTAGAGAAATTTTGATTGTAATAACTTTTTGAATCAACAACCCCATTGTGAGCTGGTTCCCAAGTAATAAAATCATAATCATTAGAGAAAGATTAATTACCAACAATACTCATGATGTTGTAATGAATGATAATGTGTCCAGATTGGATGAAATCCCTTATAATACAATTGGTATTGAGCAGAGTGGAGTTAGGGGTAACATCGATATAAGTGGGGTACCAGCCCAATTTTCCAACCAAAAATTTAAAGAATAATCAACACTAACTGTCCATTTATCATTAACCATAATTTTTGTAATGGACTGCTTAATGGAGGACCATATAGAAGATTTGATATAGATCCAATTACATATTTTGAGCTTGTGAAGGAATATTTATCTATGGAAGGGAATGGAGTCAGAATTGTTGTTGACCAGTCCCCATGTAAGCTTACCTTGAAGAGAATCACTAAAAAGATGAAGGTTTTTTATAACAATTCCATCGTTTTCTTATGGTTTGCAGCATTTAGACTAGTGAATGGTAACATGTTTTCTTTCAATAATGCTTCTGTTCCAAACAAAATTTTTAATGAAAACATTAATTTTCTTGAGGAGACCAGCAGACCATTTGTAGATCATCAGCGACTAAACCAATTTGGACACTGTGGTGGATTTTACTAGGCTAATCCTGCCATACTAGGAGAGAGATTTACTCTTATAGGAAAATAGCTGAATAACCACCGAATCAGCAATTGGGGAGAAGAAAGTGGATTTTGTCTGACCCCAAAAAATAGGCACCCCAAGATAAGTGAAGGGGAAAAATCCTTCCTTAATATCTAGACTATTGACAATGTAATTTTTTCTATTGGGAGAGAAATTCATACTAAATAAAATAATCAATTAATTCCAGCTGATTGATTGACCCGAGAGATCTTCATAGTGAGCTAAATCATTTTTATGACATAAGATATTTCTTTTATCTCCTCAAAGAAAAAATAATAATATCATCTCCATAATAAATATGAGTAGGGACAATGAGATTTATACCCGCAAAAATGGGATGAAGTTTATTCTTAGAAACAAGTTCAGTGAGATGTCTATTAAGATAATCTATTAATAGAGTATTTTAAATGTGGAAATGCCTAAAAAAGAATCATCATATCTTTGTGGTAATATATCAGACATAGTTGTGAACAAAGCTAGAACCATGTTCACACATCATTTCACTTTAAATCATGAGGGTAATCACATAAAAAAGGAATTTGAGATCAATATAATTTTAGTTGTAATTGTCACATTCAAATATTTATACTACACTATAAAATTTTGGGGGCGCCCATCACATCATTACATGTTCATTATCATGCATTACATAAAGAACATATATCAATAAAATGATGGAAAGGAATGGGTTTAAACTCATAAGAACACATTCATAAACTTTTTGTTCCCAAAAGGAATCGGGAATAACATACATGATACTAGAACCATCATCCTTGAGTGAGAAGTAAAAGGCGTTCTCTTGATAGAAGAGTTCTTTTGGAAAAAATAGTATTTGACATAAAATATAGTGGAGAATATTTATATCCAAGAATATGTAATATAATGTTGAAAAAATAATTTTAAGGACAAACCACACCAAAAAATGGATCGAAGTATGGAGAACCCGAAGAAAGAAAGTTGGGTTCGGGAATTTTCCCTTACCTTGTATCCGAACAATTTCATCAATTTAATGTCTTATATAACCACATTTGATTAATTAATTAACAATTACAAAACCATTAATAATTTAATTAGTTTCATTATGGTATAATTAAGTTCATTTATAGGCTCTTGGTTGAGTAATATAGTTTAAATTCTTTGTTCTGGAATGTTTGTTTTTATAGTTTTCTTGAACGGTTCACTTGTATTTATGAATGGATGGTCATGTAGAACATGGATAAACATAGAGAACTGATATTACATGTTATTAATTATATTAATGTATTATAAATTATCTTATAATGAATTATTTCATATAAAATTTGTATAATCATTAGTTAATATTTAATAATGATCATTTTAGTTTAATTTGGGTTGTTTTTGGATCACAACGAACATGTTTAGATTAATCATTATTAATATGAACATAATTTAGTCCCAGAACATAAAATAGGATATAATTCATATAAAATAATCATGTTTAGCAAAAAAAAAATTACTGAAGAGATCTATATGAGGTAAATGAAATTGAAAACATGTCGTTCTTGATGGTGAGAAACTAACACCTTAGGAACAACGTTTTCTTATCTAAAATAAAAATAAGAGGAGAAAGGGTTGGATGATATAATATCACAATATTATCATAAAATTAAATTATATTTAGGATACTATAGTTACCATACCATTTTTATGAATACAGGTGGGGGAGAATAAGAAATAAACTTTAAACATGAAGGAAAATTAAAGGAAAAGGGAGAGGTGAATTTCAACTTGAATTATCCTCTTGAGATCGTCCTCTAGGAACCCTGGATTGGACTTTTGATGATACGAAAAGCTCTTGGACGTGAGGGAGGATCTAGATAAGATGTTTGGGTAGAGTTTAATAACGGCTTTAATCTTGAGAGGTTTGACGGAATGAGGGCTTGAAGAGAAGTATTTATAGTGGAGGGGAGATGGGTTTTCTCAATATTTTATTTATTAATTAATTATTTCTCCATAGGAAAAGGAATAGTGACTATTACATGACTACATAAATTATTTTTATCATGTAAATAATAACCATATGTGCTTTCATCATTATAAAAACGCATATGATTCTGTAATTCATGAATTTTACTTAATTTGTAATTGACAATATGTCATTATTCAAAAAAAAATTCAAGTATTTCAGAAAAATCCCAAAAATTCACACTAACTATTTTTTGATGTGTAGATTCCAAAAATTAGGAGAATTTTTCAAATATTATTTTATAATTATGAGGTATTTAATTTTTAACGAAAATAATATTTTATTTCAAAAATAACAATTTTAAAAAATTTATTTTCTTATTCCAAGATATAGGTACATCTTACATTCACTAAAATTATATATATATATATATATATACTATAATAGGTAAGGTTACTATTCATTAATGAATGTAACTATTCTTAAGGGTATAATTACTATTCATAAGGGTATATTAAAAATCACCAATAATTAACTTTGTTCTATTAGAATCCAAATATCACCCAGAACCCAACATTGTATGTTAGATTTTTTTTGAAATTCAAGACACTAAAGTAGAAAAAATTAAGTTTAATGGTCAAAAATTAAATAGTATCATGATATGTAGTTTATGATTCTCAAAGTTATTGTACTATAAAGAATAATTATTATAATGGAGTTCCCCTGATAAAACATTAGGCCATTACAGAAATCACCAGCAATGAGTACAAGATGAGGATGTAACTAAGATGACCTTCATATGTCATTATAAATAGTATGAGTACTTGGTGATTATGTTTGGTGTGACTAATTCCCTAAAAATGTTAATGGGACACATTAACCACAAATTTATGCCTTTTTTAAACTAGTTCATGTTGGTTTTAATTGATGATATCATAGTGTGCTCAGCATCTTAGGTGGAGCAAATGAGCCACTTGAGGACGGTCCTAAACACACACTAAGAGTACCATCTTTATGAGAATCTCTTGAAATTTAGGATCTATATTCAATAGGTCTATTATATGGGACACATCATCTCCGAATATGGAATTATAGAGGATATAGTGAATGTTGAGGTAGTTCATACATGGGATCCACCTAAGAGTGTTACTGAGGAGCATAGATTTCTTGGATTGGCTGGTTGCTATTAGATAATTGTACCTACCTTCTAAAGAGTAGTAACAACCTTGAATATTTGACTTCAATGTGATTTCATTTTTTTATAGAGATTTTGCAACAGTGATTTTAGGAGTTTAGGTAGAGGGTGAAGAGAACTCCCATCATGAATATACTGTAAGATGACGTCATGTACATGGTATTCTGTTATGCATTAGGGAATGAGATAATTTGTGTCCTAATGAAATGGATGGAGGTGATTTCTTATGTTTCCAACCATTTGAGGCTACATGAGAAGAATTATGTGACCCATTATCTATAGTTAAAATGGTGGTCATTGTAATTAATATGGGTGGACACTGCCTAATGGGAAATCAGTTTATCATCTAATTTGATCACAAGAGTCTCAATTGTATATTCTCTCAGTGGGATATAAACTTGTGTTAGAGGCATGGGATGGAGTTATTATAATACAATGGCATTGAGATCTTCTATCCTATTTGGATGGGTAATGGGGTGTAAGATGCTATCAGTTTGATATCTATTTTTCATTTTCTGAACAAGGTGTCAGAGTAGTTAACCTCATTTTAGTTGACCTTTGTGATGGAAATGGAGCATATTTCCTATTGTTGAGGGCTGTCACCCCTCCTCTCATATAGAGAGTCTGGAATAAACATCTTGGGGATATCAATTACAAGACAATTCAATCCCAGTTCTCTACAAGGGATACTCTTGATGGATATTCGATAGGGGTGGAGGACATTGTTATTTTTTGAAGACACGCAGTAGAACAACGTATGTCGTCAGAGGAAGTTATAGGAGAGATTTAGATATCCACTTCGGTGGTAAATCTAGGTGTTTTGATGATATTTTAGGAACAATGAAATTTGTTTTTGATCCATGGATGAATAAAGGAGTTGCATACATTGTCTATCCATGCCTTAAATGTCAACAGGTGAAGGTAGAGCACTGGGTTCCAACGGGGTTCGGTCAACCCCTGGAGGTACTAGAATGGATGTGGGATAAAATATCAATGGACATCATGATGGTTCTTCCACATACATCATGGGGACATGATTCCATCTAGATGATCATTGAATAACTCACCATGTTGGACCACATCCAAGATATCTGAGTGTAGAGTTAGGTAGAGAGCATTGGATTCCCCTATGAACATGAGATAGTTCGACTCTATGGATTTCCATCAATGACAGTTTCTGATCATGATACTATCCTTGAATTATGGTTTTCGAAGGGATTAAAAGAGGAGTTTGGGACCCATTTATGCTTTATCATAGTGTTTCACCCATATATAGAAGACCATACTAAGAGAACCATTCAGGTTCTAGAGGAACTGTTGTGGGCATGCATGATAGACATTTTATGTAGTTGGGAGGATAACATATCACTGGTGGGTTTTCCATAAGAAAACAACACACTACACCATTGGTATGAATCCATTTGAGGCATTTTACAGGACACCCAAAAGGTCTCTGCATTGTTAGACTGACTAGGGGGGTCATCACTCAGGGGTATGGAGTTGGTGTGTGTAACTAAATGTATGTTTCAGATAATCTAGGTTCTGCTAAAGACTGAACATAGAAATAAGAATACATTATGTCGATAGGTTGCAGAGGCCTCTAGATTTAGGGAAATAAGGCAATTCATTCTTTTGGGTTTCACCACGATGTGGATTGTGGATGTTTGGACATGGAGGAAAGTTATATCTAAGGATCATCACAAATTTGAATATAATAAATAGAGTTAGTTATGTGGGGTACTTCTTGGATATACCACAAAAGTTTGACAGGGTTCACAAAGTCATCCGCGTGTCGTAGCTGAGGAGGTACATGCATGATCCATCATACATCATCAAATTAAGTGATTAGGGCATTAAGTATGAAGCGACATTTTCATAGTACATGGTTGATATCGAGGTTCAAAAGGAGAGGATCCTTTGTGGATTGTATATTACTATAGTTTGTGTTTAGTGGAAGCCTGATAATCTCTAGGAGAGAACATGGGATCAACTGTCTCAGATTCATGCTCAGTACCGTCATCAATTTGAGTATACTTTGTTTTGGATTTTCATGGATGTAAATCCCAAGGGTGGAGAGAGTGTAATGTCTCATATTTCAAATGTACATTCTTTAGATATTATATGGATTTATTTTGAGTCCATTTTTTGAGACAACGTGCTATTCTGAGGTCCTGTGTTGTTGAAATAAATGTTTGAATAATATTAATCTTTGTTTTATCTTGTCCATGTGGTTTTCCAAAAAAATTGAAATTACTATTAAAATGGTTCTTGAATAAAAAATACAAGGTCCCCATTGATCTAATTATAGTGGAATTACCCAAGGGGTGACATAACTATTGTTGGCACGTGCCATTTGTGAAAAATATCTCATTAGAGATAATGAGGATCAAATAATTTATTAAATATTACATTTTAGAGGTAGAGGCCATTACTTTAAAAATATACTAATGTCAGAATTGTAGGGTTATCCACATAACCGTATAATATATGAGAACTGTTGGATAAAACCTTTGATGAGCTCTCTCAAACAAACTCTGATAGATCATTGATTGACGAATGATGCACCTTGGAATCGAAGGACCATTCCTAGTACAATGACATGATGTCCTTTCTTCATCAATGAGAGATAAAAATAGAGGTATGTCTTGTTTTTGTTATTTTCATTCCTCATCCATGAACTCCATGAAGAACATAGAACAATGAAAAAATGGACCGATAAACAGTTCAGTCATATTTTTTAGGATGGTTTAGTATGAAGGTTATTAAGGTCTATTAAATATGTTTTTATAACCCCAAATCCATGATTCTTGATCATTGTCCATGAACGCTTTTCCAATGATGCTAAAAATTGTCTCGTGTGAATATCTCCAGTCGTTCTTCGAATTCTTCTCCATTGGAACAACTTTTTTCATGACATAATGTTTCTAGATTGTTCCATGCATGATCAGATTCCCATATTAAAGGAAAATGGAAAACTGATGATAGATTTCTGTATATTGGGAATGAAGAAGCTCAGATAAGATAACCTTGTTATTTTTTGGCATCAGAGGACGATAAATGGTCATAGAAGGGACCACAATCATGACACCGGGGACCGATGGTGGCAGTGGTGCATGGCGATGGTGGGATGTGGTGACCCCAGTAGGCCACTGGTGGAAGACATAAAGGCACTAACGAGTTCAAGAGAGGTGAGTCATGCAAGATGCAATATCAACCATAATACTAGGGACATGAAAATTTGGTGTGGCCACATGGGTTGGCTCGGGCCATACATGCCTAGATGGAAGAAGCATTCCTAGGTCAAACCCAGGTCAGAACTGGGGTGGCCGGGGCAGAGTGTGGTTACAATCGAAGATGATGGATGATCCCATGGCCGCATAATACTAAGCTAGAATGAGTTCACCCACCACGACAATTGACTATTGTGGTCGACCGTGATAGTCAACTATTGATGTAGTGTCACACCCCAACCATGAATGCCTATTTTTTTATTCTTTTCTTGGTCCTGTGACTTCGGACATAGTTGGGTTTGGGTTCGGATTTAATTTTTTGAAGCTTTGGTCTTTTTTGTGGGGTCTCAGACCAGTGCGCAGTCACCACACTACTAGCGGTGATCGCGCATTCAGTCCAGGTAGGTGCACAGTCTCCACACCGCTAGCATCGATCGTGTGCTCGGTCCTAGAGACGGTGCAGTTGACCGATTAAAATTATTATTATTATTGTTATTATTATTATTATTATTATTATTATTATTGGATTATTATTATTGTTGTTATTATTATTATTGCTATTATTATTATTATTGTTATTATTATTATTATTGGATTCTTATTATTATTATTATTATTATTATTGTGTATTAAAAATAATATTTTTTTATTTTTATTTTTTTATTTACTTTTTAATTTTATTTCATTTCATTTTTATTCGTCATTATTATTTTCTTTTCCCTATTTCTTCCTTCCCTTTTTTTCCACGCTCTTTTCCCTTCCGCTTTCCCTCCCCCTTGCATGTCGCACCTGAAGCAACCTTGGTCTTCTCCAAGTCTTCCTCTCACCCCTCAGGTAGTCTGCCACACCACCGCAGCGCCTGGCCACCTTTGTTCGCGGTCGGGTCCTGATCTCCGCCTCCACCCCCTCATGATGCGCCTTCGACCTGATAAAGTACCCCACTCCGGCCCGCCCCCCTGCTAAGCCGCACCTCAGCCTCCTGCTCCCAGTGCCCCGCAAAGTGCCGCATCACCCTCAGGCCGTCTCACCCATTCCAGCACCACCCCTTCTCTATAGCGCACCTTGGATTCCCCTTGCAGTGCCTCCAGCGGCACCCCCCCCCCTCCCTGTTCGCTCCATCCAGCGCTGCCCCGCACCTGCAATGTGACCACCCAGATCTCCTACTTCCCTGTACAATGCCGCACCGCTAGCCCTCCAGCCCTGGACCAACATGACCTGTTCATTTTGGTCCTCCCTCATACTTATCTATGAGGCCTTGGATGAAGTTGGTTTTTTATTCTGTGAGGGAAAATGTCCCTATATCAGTTGTCCCGAGGGAAGGCCAATGTTTATGGTCACTGCCTGCACCTTTTTCTTATTGTGATAAGGCACTAATATGGTCTTTGGATTATTCTGCAGTTGGAGGGTTGGGTGGAAAGTTATAAGGGAACATGGTTAAAGGAAGTGTTCTTTTACATTTCCCATTACCAACAATTGGTTATATTCCAACAGCTGGGTCCATTGAGAGTAATTTTTTTTTCTGGGTTTTTAAAAAATTAAAATATGATAAAAGGGGTTAGGGTTCGGATATTTTTAAAAATGGGTCCAGGATGCGTGAACGTCGTTCACGCATCCTTCGCCACGGAAGGATGCGTGAACGGCGTTCACGCATCCCGGACCCCGACGGTAATGCGTGAACGGCGTTCACGCGTCCTTTGCTGACCAGCTAAAGGAAGCGTGAACGGCGTTCACGCATCCGGCCGAGATATTTTATAAAAGGAGGGGTCCCCCCCCCCCCAATACCCATTGTTCTCCTCTGGTTTTTGTTGCGAAGCTCTGCATAAATTCTTTCTCAACAAATATTTGCTGCTTTTATTGAGATAAAATTTCTATTTAATAATTTAATTGTTTATTTGTGTTTATTTATTTCATTTGTATGTTTAATTGTGTTTATTTATTTAATTTGTATGTTTAATTGTGTGTATGATTTATTTATTTCATATGTTATGCATGAAATTTTTATTTCATTTGTATGTTTAATTGTGTTTATTTATTTCATTTGTATGTTTAATTGTGTGTATGATTTATTTATTTCATATGTTATGCATGAAATGTTTTCTATGATTTAATTTTCTTGATGTTGAATGTTCGTATGATTTAATTTTTTGAATTTCTGTTGTCTAAATATTGAATGTTTTATGTTATGTCTAAATTTTTTAATGTTTAGAAAAAGTAATTTATGTTAGAGAAATTTATTTTAATGGATGGTTTTGATGTAAGTGTAAATTAAATTACTTTTATTTACTAGTAATAATATTTTTAATCAATAAAGTATAAAATATATTTACTTATATTTTGAAAAGTAGAAGAATTCCCAAAAAACATTACAATTTCATAAAATTTAAAATAACAAAAGTGTTTATTATGTAAATCTCAATTAGATCAGTTATAATAAAATTTATTTAATGTTTTTAATAATTATATATATATATATACACATGAAGTTAAATTTTTTTAAAAGAGGTGTAGTATTTAATATAGATTTTATATAATACGGATAATATAATAAATATACCAAAAAACACGGTATGAGTGATGACTGATCTTGAGATGACCGACCATGCATAATTGAAATTGCATGTTTTATTTTGTGTATGTTGTTATTCAATTTGTAATAATTGCATTTTTTCGGTATTGATGACCTGCGAGTCATCTCTCAGTAAGTGTAAGGACCTGCGTGTCTGTTTAAATTAATTTATGTATTTCATACCCCTAGACCCCCTCACATGCATGTGAGTAAATTTGTAATTAAAAGACTGACGCCCCAAAGAGGTGTCGACGAAGAGGCATCCCTGAAGAGGTGTCGATGAAGAGGCATTTGAGAACTCGTTCGATAGGAGGCGTTGTTGTTTGACAGGATATTGGAGGTTGCTACAATATTTGATAATAGAGACAGGAGTTTACCCATATAAATTGTGGTTAGTTTATCAGATAATGATAAACTAATCGCAAGTCTCAAGATCAAGTCATGATTATATATTCATAAGTAATCAAACTTTATGAAACATTATATTAAATTTGCTTTTGTGCTAAAATCACAATCACTATACCTTAACAGTGATAAATCAATACATAAAAAAGTCTCAAGATAATCAATTATTCAAAACCAAATTAAATAATTTAAAATTTTAATGTAGTGTATAATATTTTTAATTTTTTTTTAATAGGTAATTATGCCTGCTCAAATATATTGCAACGGTGAGGTAATTTGTACCGAGCAGGGTTTTAGCTACAGTGTGCCACCTGTCAAAGTGGTAAATCTCCATGGTTGTATGACATTGGATGCAGTTCATAATAAGATTCATAGTCGGTTAAAATTGAGTGAAAGACAAGAAATCACTTCAATTAGATACCGACATCTTCAATATCATGAGCGTATGTGGCACAGCGACTACCCTATAGTCGATGATGAGGATTGGATGGAGGCTTCTCAGTTATTCAGGCAACAGTGTATTAATGGTTTGATGGAATTATTTATTGTCATTTCTGATATTGATGTGGTGCAATCGATTACTACAGAACCATGCTTTGTGAACTCTATAGAAGTCGGTCCTTCACAGAAATCTTCTTCATTTCCTCCTTCTCATACGACTCCTGTGGAAGAATGTAATGAGGAAGATCATCAAAATTTGGAAGGAAATGTAGATGAAATCCCTTTCTGTGCTGATATAGTGCAAGAAAGTTTATCTGAGGAAGAATAATCTGGGGAGTCAGCAGGAGATGATGTGGTTGGAAATGAACCTTCTGAGGTTCCTTTGAGAGACAGACATCCACTACATCCACCAGTTAGTGGTAATCAGCCTTCAGTTTTGAGTTCCTTAGTTGGAGGAATGTCTCGTGAACAACCTTTTGATTGGGATGTCATTACACCAGCTTTTGAATTCCCTGGCATTATAGGGAATATGCCTGCATCAAATGATAATGCCATATATGTTGGGCAGGAGTTTGAAAGTAAACAGGTCATGAAAAATGTGATAAAGCAATACCACATTGAGCGACATTTCACATTTGTGGTTTATGAGTCAAAGAAGACCAAATATCTCATTCGTTGTGAAAAATATGGGTCAGAATGTAAATTTCGATTAAGAGCACTATTTGATAAATGTTATGGATGTTGGAAGATAACCAAATTAGAAGGCCCACGCACTTGTCTGCATCCCAGCTTGGCACAAGATCACTCTTCTCTTGATGCAAAGTTTATATCTACTGTTATTTGTGAGATGATACGAACAAGTCAGGATGTTCCTGTTGCCCTTATTCAGGAAAGAATTCAACAGTTGTATAACTATAAGGTATCATACAACAAAGCTTGGAATGAAAAACAGAAATCCATTGTAAAATTGTATGGTGATTGGGATGAGTCTTATGCGTTGTTGCCACAGCTTATGGAATTGTTGTCTCTCAATAATCAGATTGTTTATCAGTTAGACAGTGTTGAGTATGTATCCCAAAATCATCTAGTTGATCGGTAAAAGGTGAATTTCAATAGGATTTTTTGGGCATTCAGACCGTGCATTACTGCATTTCCCTTTTGTAAACAATTTATTCAGGTAGATGGCACATTCCTTTATGGAAACTATACAGGTGTTCTACTCATTGCTGCCACACAGGATGGTAATCGCGCTCCTCTGCCACTTGCTTTTGCTGTTGTTGAAAAAGAAAATTTTGAATGCTGGAGCTAGTTCTTGGCATGTGTACGTGTTCATGTCACACAGAAATAGGGCGTGTGTCTGATATCTGATCGTCATCGAGCGATTATAGAGGTCATGAGTAGTGATGGGGTTTCTTGGACTGAGCCGAATGCTTATCACCATTATTGCATTAGACATATTGCAAGTAATGTGCATAAGCCGTTTAGAGATGAGGCCATAAAGAAGGCGATCCTCAAATTGGGTATGGTTTTCTAAACTTTATTTTTTTAACAAAATTTACTATCCATTTTAATACATTATTATGTTATGATTTCAGCATATGAACCCCAACAAGAAAGGTTTGATCTACGTCTTTAAGAGATCCGAACAGTTAATGAGGAGGTATATGAATATATGGTACAAATTTCAAAGGAAAAAATGGTCATTAGCATACGATGGTGGCATGAGATATGGGAATATGACCACTAATATAGTGGAGTGCGTAAATGGGGTCCTCAAGGGTGTGCGCAAACTCCCAATCATAGGGTTAGTGCAAGAGACATTTTTTAGATGTGTTCACTACTTTGTTGACCGGTCCCAAAAGGCCTACCAGAGGATGGAAAATGGAATGCTTTTTACTCAGCATTTTTAAACTGATATTGACCGGATACGGAATGAGGCTTCATGATGGAATGTTATATCCTTTGATAGGGAAAAGAGGAGTTTTCGGGTAAGAAAGTGCTACGACCAGGGTGCATGCACTAATGGTGGAGTGTTTGTCGTGATGTTGGATAACAGGTACTGTGATTGTGGCAGCTTTCAAGCATTGAGATATCCATGTGTACATGTTATTATAGCTTGTGATTCGGTAAATATATCATGGGAGCCATATGTTGACCTGGTGTATCACATGAGCACTTTGGTTAACTGTTATAGTGCTGCTTGGATGCCTGTTGGTGACTTCCATTCTATCACATTGCCTGCTGATCAACCGACCATCGTCCCTGATATTTCCAGGTTTTCATAAGTCTGTTTTGGTATCATTTATAATTTTTTCAATGTGTGTAATTTTTAAAATTATTGGCTTCATGCTACTAGGTTGTGGCCTCGAGGAAGACCGAATTCAACTCGCATCATAAATGAGATGGATTGGCCTCGGCAATGAGGAGGGAGAATACGATGCAGTATCTGCCACGCAGAAGGAAATACTCGTAAGAGATGTCCCCAAGTGGCAGGACAGAGTTCCAAATCTCATCATCCATGATCGAGTCTGTGTACCTGCTCTAAGAGGAAGAGGTTGTGGTTGGTGTCGATGATGAAGAAGAAGAATAAGAAATAGAGGATGAGGATGAGAAGAAGTAGAAGACTAAGAGGAAGAGGTTGTGGTTGAATAACCTAATGAAAGGAAACCCATGAGACAATGTCTCATCTAGGGAATCCCAAGGAGATTGGTGATAATTCTAGATCTGACGAGGGACTCATTGAGCATCTCAAAGTAATCCATAACTTACATCTTCCCGATCTCTTATATTATCCTAACTCGGGTTCACTAATAGAACCATGTCTTGTGTATGAGTATATAGAGTTAACCAAGGATTTCCTCCCATAATGGTTGGGAACATGCTGATGAAAGTGTATAGAGATGCCTATAGGCCTTAATCCAGGGCTAAGCAATGAAATGTGTCGGTCTTGGATTAGACAACTAAAGGTGGGCCATCTCAGTGGGGTAGAGAGACAACATCTGAATAGTAGGATATTCATGTTGTGCATAAGGATCTTATACCACTCATTCAATTAACAAGTGAAAAAGGGTATCCTATTATGGAAGTTTCTATAGTTACTTAGGAACTTGATCTATTTGGAATAATGTTAATGGTTATTTATTGGATAATGGATAAATTAACAAACGTAATTTCAAAAATAAGAAGAAATAATTAATTTTTCACTTTTTCCTGTTAATTTTTAATGTGGAATAATGTTAATGGTTATTTAATGGATAATGGATAAATTAACAAACGTAATTTCACAAATAAGAAGAAATAATTAATTTTTCACTTTTTCCTGTTAATTTTTAATGTGGAATAATGTTAATGGTTATTTAATGGATAATGGATAAATTAACAAACGTAATTTCACAAATAAGAAGAAATAATTAATTTTTCACTTTTTCCTGTTAATTTTTAATGTGGAATAATGTTAATGGTTAGTTAATGTATAATGGATAAATTAACAAACGTAATTTCACAAATAAGAAGAAATAATTAATTTTTCACTTTTTCCTGTTAATTTTTAATGTGGAATAATGTTAATGGTTATTTAATGGATAATGGATAAATTAACAAATGTAATTTCACAAATAAGAATAAATAATTAATTTTTCACTTTTTCCTGTTAATTTTTAATGTGGAATAATGTTAATGGTTATTTAATGGATAATGGATAAATTAACAAACATAATTTCACAAATAAGAAGAAATAATTAATTTTTCACTTTTAAGTTATGGTTTTCTTATAAGATGTCTAGTTTTAGTAATGGCATCTGAGTGTCTGAGCATCCTTAAATAATGTTGATTGTGAGACTAGGCTAATGTTGATTGTGACACCAAAAAAAATGAATATATCATGATTCCACTATTAATAAGTAACGATGATATCATGTGTGTAGATGTCAGGTTTTCCATTTCTTACATCTCAGGCTACTCATGTATCACGACTGCTTTTAGAGGGACGTCATGTGGCTCCCTTGAGTGTACGTAGATCTCACCATTTCCATCATACTGCACCACCTCCCACTATCGTCCCACATCTTCGTCGAGCTGGATTCTATGGAGTAGCGATGTGCGACTTCACATTTCTTGATCATCAGCTCATTGCCGCACTTGTCGAGAGATGGAGACCAGAGTCGCATACTTTCCATTTCAGTGAGGGGGAGATGACTATTACGTTGCAGGATGTGGCTATTATGTTGGGCCTCCCTATCGACGGACATGATTTGACAGGCCGAGTTCCATCAGATTTTCCTGAGCTTGTTCATAGACTTCTGGGCATAGAGGTCCAGGATGATGGCAGGACCATCGTCAGTGGTAGATTGCGGATGCCTTGGTTAGACCAACACTTCACACATTTACCAGATGATGTTGATGACGTCACCATGCTGCGATTTGCACGCGCATATATTTTGAGGCTGATCGGTGACACGCTTTTTGTTGACCACTCTACTACTTTTGTGCACCTGATGTATCTAGCCTTTTTAGAGGATTTGGACCAGGCAGGCCGATATAGTTGGGGGTCTGCCTGCCTAGCATATAAATACAGAGCCCTATGCAGCGCATGTCGCATCGATAAGATGCAGATCACAGGATGCATGGTTCTTCTACAGATGTGGGTATGGGAGCACATACCTCGTTTAGCTCCACATGCCTGTGCACCATTACCCGTAGATATTGTAGCAGAGGCTCCACGCGAACGTTGGTATGTTATTAATTCCTTCTAATATCTAACTTACTTGTATAAAATTCTTTTATGAAATGTAAAAAAATATGTTATCTACAGGTGGAGTCAGGCGCATCGACATTCAGATTCTCCCAGACATGATGTTCACGCCTACAGACTTATGTTAGATAGCATTCGACCAGACGATGTAAGTGATTATTATTTATATTGTTAAATATTTACTCTTTACTGTACATCTATTCATTTATTAATTGATTATTCATTTTTTCTTTCAGATTACATGGATGCCATATACAGATGATATCCTTCAGAGTCTACCCCCATACTGTACAGTGATGCTTGATATCGGCTCCTGCATGGTTCCACTGATTCATTTTCATATAGTCGAGTGGCATCAGACGGATAGGGTTATGAGACAGTGTGGATTCCTTCAGCCAGTTCCTGACCCGCCCAGTCAGTTGGATTCATTGCATTCCCTGAAGATGTCAGGTAAGAGAGATTTTGATTGGAGGAGCTACCATGCGAGATATGTTGCATTATGGGACAGGCGAAGGGAGTCCCAGTTGCGAGGGGCCGAGACAGTACGCTTTCATTTGATGGATCAAATGGATTATGCAGGCTGGTACATCAGGTCTCCCGTTAGATTTCTAACACGGCGCGGACGGGGCTTCCATGACTTGGTATGCATTCTTCCTTTCACTGTTCAACATATTTTTTATTCAAATTAGTTAACAACAGAATTTGTTTTTGCAGGATGCTCGTATTTGTCATCTACTTCATATGTCTGATCGAGTGGAGAGAGCTACCTTTGACCCAGCATATTTTCACAGCCTTGTACGACAGATGCTACCGTCGATGGACGAGATTTATCATGGCATTTTCTTTGATCCACCACCTGCTGCGGAGGCCGCGGAGCCTGCTGCGGAGGCCGCGGAGCCTGCTGAGCCTCACATAGATGTACCTGGGGGTGACGACCCTGTTATGGATGTTGTTGTTACACAGGATGAGGCTGCTCAGCTTGCTCAGCCACATGATATTATTCCACTGGAGGAGGGTGTTCAGCATGATCAGTCATATGCTCCTCCAGCTTCTCAGGCACAGCCACAGGTACTTACAGATGCTGACTGGATTGAGTTCGATGTTTTATTGCAGTCATCTGCATCAGAGCAGCCATCTACTTCCTATATTGGTGAGAGTTCCAGCCAGCTTCCACTATCCTTAGATGCAGGCCAGGGTACAGGCGGTGAGACTGTACATCCACCGTCTGTCACACAGGAGGATGTGGAGGTGGCTGTCGATGAGGATGCGCAGCGTACGCCAGAGCACAGACGTAGACAGACACGGCATGGACGCATCCAGTATACGTCTGACTGTGGGACAGAGGAGCATCCACACCGGAGGCGTAGATTAGGTTGACATTTGATTTATGATACGTTTTGTATGTGTATTACTGTTATCTATACTTCTATTATACCTTTAATAAGTGTCTTACTGTTATCAAATTATATACCAATGTATATATATATATATATGTATAATAAATAATATGATTAAATTAAATGATAAATATTAATTATATTAATTATTTCTAATTGCAATAGAAGTGGTCACAGTTATGATGAGTGATGGTTCAGTCCAACCATGAAAAATGCATATGCTGATAAGAATAAAAGGCCACAACATGTGTATAAGAATGTAACAATAGTTGGACAATCTTCCATTGGGAATATGAAAAACAATGAAGTCAAGAAAACTGTGAAAGAAACTATTTCCAAGAATAAGTTTGAGCTAAAATCCAAGTATTATTTCATGAAAAATATTGAAATTCATATCATCTCAAGAAGTTGAAACTTGAGGTATTACAATCACACTTTATCCATTGTTCTTAATTATATTTCTCATTTCAATTAAGGGGGAGAGCTTGATTGATGGAAAGATGGGATGAAAAGGGGAGATTTACCTTTTCACTTGAGCTTTTTAATATATTTGGTGAAGTATGTGCAGGATTTAGCATTTCATTGATAATTTTGATTATCTACCCTTGGTTAATAATTGATACACTCTGAGCATGATTTCACATTTATGGTTGTTTATGGACAACATTGAAAACTACAATATGAATTAGAAGTTCATTTGGCCAATTTTGAGAAGATACATATTCAGACTTTATAAAAGGAAACGATTTATACTGGTACGCAATCTAAAGAGTGAGATTATTGAGTATGCATCTCAAAACTTAGGTCATGTTCATGACATCACTTCTTCCACCTTATTTAGATAAAATGATATTTTTTAGAGAGCACATGCCTTAAAAAATATTACTCTTGGATCTAGAAATGAAACTCGGAGAACTTAGCATAGTGATGATGTGATCATGGTTCACTCATCACAGTCACTATATGTTTTTCATGTAACTCATTTGTTCACAAATATACCAATATTTAATCAGAAAAACAATGAAAAAGGAGTATTAGAAAGTATAAAAATTAAGTTTCCACTTTAGAATACAAATGGGACCATATGAGGATCTTTATAGAAATAGATGTTTAACTACAACATGTTGAGATAACGTGAGTGACTGAAAGATGCTAAGATTATAGATTTCTCAATATATGTTAGAGAATACTCAAGCCATTCTATTAATAATTATTTAATGAATATCTATTATTCATGAATATTTATTAATAATTATTAACATTATTTCAATATTTTATATTATTTAATTGATATTTATTAATATTTCTTAATTTTTATAATAAGTTTATTACTTTATAATTAATAGTTATACATTTTAAGGGGAATTTAGGTATTCTGTGAGATGCGTGAACGTCGTTCACGCATATCTTCTCTTGGGAAGATGCGTGAACGGCGTTCACGCATTACGCCGGGGTCCGGGATGCGTGAACGGCGTTCACGCATCCCGGACCCATTTTTAAAAATATCTGAACCCTAACCCCTGTTATCATATTTTAATTTTTTAAAAACCCAGATAAAAAAATTACCCGTCCATTGATACTGATAAATTAGACCAAGCTAGGGAAAATGGATTTGGATCAAGTCATCATGTTTCCATGCACCACGGAGTCTCTGAGAATTCCATTTTTTCTTAATCTCTCTCTACTTTTTTCCAGAAGAAAGTAACACTAACACTTGTAGAGACAAGATTGATTCTGAATATAATTTACCAAAAAGATGTGAACTTGATTGCTATTGATGGCCTGGAATTTGACAGAGAAAATACAAGAAAGAAAAAAGAATTATCATGTTGATATCATTCGTTGTGAATGCTAGGCTACCCTAAGCTTCAGTGCGCATAGGCCTCTCTTGCCGGTCCCTGCCGCATGATGTTCAACACTACACTTGTGGCATGCATGAGGCCAGAAAGCCTCCTATTTTTTCCCCTCCAATGTTGTACCCAGCCTGCACGGCGACCCCACTACCCTCGCCTTCTGCTTAATCCTACGCACTATGCGCCTGCACGCTACTATCGACTAGCCCCCTGACGATATCGGCCTCGCTTTTGCCTTTAGTGCCTCTCAGCCAGCCCCTGATCTGCTAATCTACAGTGACCCACAACCCCCTTCCCTGTCATTCTGCCCTGATTCCTACCGTGAGACCGTTGCTTGGCTCACTCGCACCCTGCCCATCGGCTACCTCGCACTGCCACTATCCGGTGGACCTCACCCGCAGCCTCGGTCAAACCTCATACAGCTATGCAGATGAATTCTGTTGTTCCAGCGCGATGCCCTTCAGCGGTCCGTTTTCAGTCGTGGACCCGTGTTGGACCCGCGCGGGGCCTTTCCGAGTGAGCGACATTGTCGTGCCTTGTTTTCGAACTTGCGTCGTCATCGTTCCATCTTGAGGTAGGTCCCCCACTACACCCACCTTTAAGTATTGAATTTATTAATTTCTTAATGTTATATAAATTTTAATAAATGAGAAATAATATAATATAATTAATTTTTAAATGATTATTTGGTGTAAAAAGAGCCATTTATTTAATACACAACACTTGAAACTTTTTCTTGATGAGCAGACTCCCATTATTGAACGAATTCCCATTTGGGATTTAAACATAATTTACGGAATTTCAAATGTAGATCTAGTTTTAAATATAAATGATTTCTTTTGAACAAGTGTTTTGGGTTTTCTCGAGAAATGAGGTTTTTCCATAAAATTGGTGAAGGACCATTTGGCACTTTAATAAAATAAATTAATTTGGAAGACCCACTCAGGGGTGATCTTTGGTGTGCGTTGATTGTGTGAGCTGTATTTGATGTTTGTGCGTCGTGAATGATTGACTTTCATTGTTGACACACCCCTTTTTATTGTATGTGTTGACATGGGAACCAGGCATAATGAGTGAATCTTCTAAGAATGATTACTAAACTATTTTATTTTACGCACTGGCTAGTGGCCCTATAGTAGGGGAATACTGAGTTATTGCTGCAATGGGGATTGGACCCCTCAGTTAGGCCATGTAGGGCTATGTCGAGCGTTAGGCCATTATGATGTCATCAAGTTATGGAATTCCTTCAGGATTAATCACATGTATAGTACGTTCTGGATTGTTCATGATTTCCTACGTTCGACCCATTTTTCATTTGGTGTTTATTTTTATGTGGTGGATGTTTGAGAGGACTAGTTCGGTTGCTGGCCCCTGTGTGCCACTATTTCCATATACCTTGGTGTGTGTTGTGTGATATGTGTGGTTTTTCATTTTGGCTAATAATGGATGTTTGGATTTATAAATGGTTCATAGAAAATGTTTTGAAAAGAAATATACCTATTACATTCAGACATTAAACTTGTTTTAAAAATTAAAAAGGGAAATGGATTGGTACTTGTTTTAGAAATGAAAGTGTGTGTGTGAAAACTAATTTTTTTTATATTTAATTCAAACCTTGTATTAGTAAATTTATCTATTTAAAGGTAGTGCATTGGGAATAGTTTGTTGGGAACGCCTACTGAGTTTTAATACTCACGCCTATAGTGTTTTCCTATTTCTGTTTTTATTGCAGGTTTTGCTCGAGCTTGCTCGCCATGGGTGAGAGTTGGTTGTGGTCATGTGAGCGACACTCGAAGTCGTGAGGAGGTTTTGGTCAAGACTAGGTTAGTGTGTTTTTTGGCCTCTCTTTCTATTCAGTGTCATTTATTTACTTTGTGTTTTATGTATTTTCATTTCTCTATTTATTTTCATTGGGCGAAATCGTTCCCATATGCTCCTTGTTGATGCCATGGTGCTTGTCACTAGCCCAGGAGGATCGGGAACGCCTCTCAGGTTGTCACAGACCGGCTCAGAGGACCAGGTCAGCGTTGTCATGACCCGTCCTCGGGGCCCGTGTCGTGACTGTTGGGTCGGAACAAAACGGGAAGGATGGCAAGAGGGGGGTGAATTGCCTTTTAAAAAAAAGATTAACAAATTAAAATCAAAGTTGAAATGCAGCGGAAATAAAGAAGGCAATCACACAAGAAATTGATAACGGAGTTCGGCCAAAAACTCGGCCTACGTCTCCGCTCCCAACTCAACCGTTGAGAGATTCCTACCGCTTGTTTTTCAATGGTTTTAGCAAGAAACCCACTAGGCTTTGAGGTAGCACTAGGACCTATTACAGCTTGCTTTTATTGGTTAAGCAAGAACCCACTTTCTTTTAATGGTTTAGCAAGAACCCACTAGCCTTTTTAACGGGTGAAGGCTAGCTCACCGAAAACTCAAGCCCTTTAAAAGGAAAGGCTTGAAGAAACCTCTTCACACCTTAATGGTGGTGTGAAACCCAAAAGAAAGGGGGATGAGAAAAGGGTTTGGGGTTTGTAGGCACAAACCCAAATTTAAAGCTCAAAATAAATAAACCAATGAAAAACCGTATTTGAGGAAGTCTTGGGCACCTTTGATTGATTGGAGATGTTGAAGGCCGCTTCCAAGCTTCTTTGAAGGAGCTCCTTGGATGTGGAATTGGATGGAGCACTTGGGGTTCCCTTGGAGGAATGCACCGGAGGTACGCCAAATGATCAACAAGGTGTCCTTGGGCTTCCGTATGGTTCCGGTGGGTGTCCGGGGCTTCCTTGGCCTTTATTTATAGGCATGGAACCCTTGGGGAGGCTTCGGAGCCGTTGGAGAGGCTTAAAGAGCCGTTGGGAGCCAAAAGAAGGTTGACTGGTCAAACCCAACAGCTAGTTTGACTGGGCTACCGGCTGGCCGGTACAGCTCCACCGGCTGGCCGGTGCCTTGGCAGAGGAGAAGCATATTGATCCAGGCTCTACCGGCTGACCGGTGGAGGAGCCACCGGCTGGCCGGTGGTGAGGCAGTAGCCATCACTGTTGGGGCTGGATGCCACCGGCTGGCCGGTGCTGAGGCCACCGGTTGGCCGGTGGGGAGGCAGTAGCTACCCCTTGAGTCTGGGTGCCACCGGCTAGCCGGTGACAGAGCCACCGGCTGACCGGTGGAACCTGGCAGTGGGCAATGCCTCTGCCAGGTCCACCGGCTGGCCGGTGCTATCACACCGGTTGGCCGGTGGACTGAATTTCAGTCCATTTGCCAGCTTTCTTGGGCCAATCCTTTGGCAATATTTCGCCTATCAACAAAAACACTTGAAACAAGGTTAGACAAATAAGAAGGGTGATTGTGATCATGAAAATCAAACAACGAGGGGAACGAGATGTACAACAATCTCCCCCTATTTTGATGATCACAATCACCAAAACAATTAAAGTAAAAACATAAATGAGAAACATGCTTAAAGAAAGTAAATGATAAGAACGATCAAAAGGATTCTCCCCGAATCAATCAAGAAATTCTCCCCCTTTGTGATTATCAAAATAGCACGGGGCATAAAACTTGATTGAGGGAAAAGATTTGAAAAACAAGATTGAGATTTGAAAATCAATTGAGATTTTTGAAATTGAAATGAAAATTTGAATAACAGTTTGAATTGAAAGTTTTGAATCAAAAGCCAATTGAAATTTTGAAATAAAAATTTTGGATACCAAGTGTTGAGTTTGAAATGAAAAATTTTGAATACACAAAAAGGCTTAAAAGATCCTAACTCCCCCTAAATAAAAACAATAAATCACCGGGGAGAGGGATTTTGAAAAGAGACAATTTTAGGCCCGGAGAGACTCGCTAAGAGGGATTTTTCAATCCACACTTGCCTTGTAGCGGGTCTTCTCCTAAAGAATTCATCCGAATAAAAAATCGATTTGGGCCTACCATACCGGGCGTTTTTGCAATTACATTCATATATCATGTGCCCGGGTTTTTTACAATAGTTACAAAATTTATAACAAGATCTCCCCCTTACAAAAACAGTTGGAGCATGGGAGGAGGAGGCTTGGTTGGTGTAGCCAAGTCCATTGGTGGTTCTAGATACTCTTTGAGAACCTAAGAGTTTGGACAAATTTTGTTCACCTTGGGTGAACTTGTCTAGGGTTTCTCTAAGGTCCTTGATGGTTGATTCCAAAGAATCAATATTTGGGAAAGTTTGGATTTTTAGGGAGAGTTCCTCCTTCTCTTTGAGAAGTTGGTCTTTTTCGGAGGAAAGCTTTTTGAAATTCTTTTTCAAAGAAACAAATTTTGAGGAAAGTTCATGAAAACCATTTTCTAATTGATCTCTAGCAAATTGGAGATCCTCATAAGACAAATGATTTAAAGAATTTGAATTTGAAGAACATGAGGATGAGGAGTCGGAAGAAGTTACCTCATGAAATGCCATTAGGCATTTTGTACCTTGGTCGCTCGAGGAGGAGGAGGAGGAGGATGATGAGGAGGTGTCACTCCATGTCGCCTTGAGGACCTTTTTCTTTCCTTTCTCCTTAGCCCGTTTTTTGTTGAGTGGGAAATCGGGCTTGTAATGGCCCTTTTCGCCGCACCCGTAGCATTTTACCTTGGGCTCGGATCTTGCGGTGGGTTCTTGCTTTCGCGCATTGCGAGATTTCTTCTTCTTCTTGTGCTTCTTCATAAATTTGTGCATTTGGCGGGCGAGATTCTCCATTTCCGAGTCGCCGCTTGATGATGAAGAAGATGAAGATGATGAGGAGGAGGAGGAGCTTACTTCTTTTTGTACCTTGAGGGCGATGTTCTTTGGTGTCTTGATTGGTGTGCCCTCCTTTTGAGCTTTCCTCCTCATCGTGATCTCGTAGGTCATTAGGGATCCAATGAGCTCCTCGACCGGCATGTTTTTGACATCCTTAGCTTCTTGGATTGCCGTCACTTTAGGTGCCCATGAGCTCGGAAGGACCCATAGAATCTTCTTGACCATTGCATCAGCTGAAACAACATCACCAAGAGATTTTCTACCATTGCACACGTCAGTAAAGCGAGTAAACATATCGGAAATAGACTCATTTGGATGCATGGAAAAAGATTCAAAGTCTTGTCTATACATATCTAATCTAGTATCTTTGACTTTATTAGTGCCTTCATGGGTCACTTCTAAAAGCTTCCAAATTTCATGTGAAGATGAGCAAGTAGATACACGATTAAATTCATTTCTATCTAACCCGCAATGAAGAGCATTCATGGATTTTCCATCAAGCTCAAAATTCTTAATATCGGCGGGGGTCCATTTGGATTCGTCGGGGGAAGACAAAGAATAACCTTGCATGACAATTTTGTAAATAGGATATCCTATGCTTCTAAGAAAGGTAGTCATGCGGGTTTTCCAATAATTATAGTCGGTCCCATCAAAAAATGGAGCCCGACCCAATGAGTAGCCCTCGGGGGCGAAAGAGGTAGATGCCATCAAAAAGGATCTTTAATTTGAAACCGGTTAGGAATTATTCAAATACGCCCTCTGATACCAATTGTTGGGTCGGAACAAAACGGGAAGGATGGCAAGAGGGGGGGTGAATTGCCTTTTAAAAAAAAAGATTAACAAATTAAAATCAAAGTTGAAATGCAGCGGAAATAAAGAAGGCAATCACACAAGAAATTGATAACGGAGTTCGGCCAAAAACCCGGCCTACGTCTCCGCTCCCAACTCAACCGTTGAGAGATTCCTACCGCTTGCTTTTCAATGGTTTTAGCAAGAAACCCACTAGGCTTTGAGGTAGCACTAGGACCTATTACAGCTTGCTTTTATTGGTTAAGCAAGAACCCACTTGCTTTTAATGGTTTAGCAAGAACCCACTAGCCTTTTTAACGGGTGAAGGCTAGCTCACCGAAAACTCAAGCCCTTTAAAAGGAAAGGATTGAAGAAACCTCTTCACACCTTAATGGTGGTGTGAAACCCAAAAGAAAGGGGGATGAGAAAAGGGTTTGGGGTTTGTAGGCACAAACCCAAATTTAAAGCTCAAAATAAATAAAACAATGAAAAACCGTATTTGAGGAAGTCTTGGGTGCCTTTGATTGATTGGAGATGTTGAAGGCCGCTTCCAAGCTTCTTTGAAGGAGCTCCTTGGATGTGGAATTGGATGGAGCACTTGGGGTTCCCTTGGAGGAATGCACCAGAGGTACGCCAAATGATCAACAAGGTGTCTGTGGGCTTCCGTATGGTTCCGGTGGGTGTCCGGGGCTTCCTTGGCCTTTATTTATAGGCATGGAACCCTTGGGGAGGCTTCGGAGCCGTTGGAGAGGCTTAAAGAGCCGTTGGGAGCCAAAAGAAGGTTGACTGGTCAAACCCAACGGCTAGTTTGACTGGGCTACCGGCTGGCCGGTACAGCTCCACCGGCTGGCCGGTGCCTTGGCAGAGGAGAAGCATATTGATCCAGGCTCTACCGGCTGACCGGTGGAGGAGCCACCGGCTGGCCGGTGGTGAGGCAGTAGCCATCACTGTTGGGGCTGGATGCCACCGGCTGGCCGGTGCTGAGGCCACTGGTTGGCCGGTGGGGAGGCAGTAGCTACCCCTTGAGTCTGGGTGCCACCGGCTAGCCGGTGACAGAGCCACCGGCTGACCGGTGGAACCTGGCAGTGGGCAATGCCTCTGCCAGGTCCACCGGCTGGCCGGTGCTATCACACCGGTTGGCCGGTGGACTGAATTTCAGTCCATTTGCCAGCTTTCTTGGGCCAATCCTTTGGCAATATTTCGCCTATCAACAAAAACACTTGAAACAAGGTTAGACAAATAAGAAGGGTGATTGTGATCATGAAAATCAAACAACGAGGGGAACGAGATGTACAACAGTGACTACCCTAAGCCCGCCTTCCATAGGCCAGGGGATGGCGACTAGCACCAAGGCGTAAATCCCAGAAAAAGGGAAGGCATTGCCTTTGAAAAGTAAACAAACACCACAGAGTAAGCAAGCAGAAAAGTAAACACTAAGTAAAAACTATAACAAGTTGTGCTGAAGGAAGAAGGGACCGGAAATACAAGCCCAACTGTAAAGTACAACTGAAGGAAAAAACAGAAACTGAAAAGAAAAGCCGTAGCGTCGATCCGTCCTCTCGAAGTCCCACCTGAAGGGTGGGTACAGATAGCCTCCACAGCTCCTCGGTCCAGTCGTCCGCTCCGAGTGCGTCCCGCCTAGTGGTCCACCTCCAGGTACCGTCCTGCTCCGCACGCCTCCACCTCGATCAGCATTGTCCGTCGTCTGCAACCAACACAACGAAGTGCAGGCATAGCCCGTGCAGGGGTGAGTATAAGCTACTCAGTAGGGACCCCGAGACCCCCGAAGGTCTCCCGAAATCCACAAAGGATAAGCCACAAAGGAAAGATACAATCACGAAGTAACATCTGACACGGCTTAGGTATATGCCCATACATATACCTAAGTCATCAATTCCCGATCGGCTCCAACGTCCGAGCCCAAGCACAACCCAGTCCACACAGGAAAGCAAACGTAAACCCACACAGGATAGCACAACACAATCCACAAAGGAGAGTAAACAGTAAATCCACACAGGATAGCTCAACACAATCCACAAAGGAGAGTAACACAGGATTTAGCTCACACAGGTATACTTCTTCGAATGACGATAAAGATGATCACTGATCCATTTAAGTCGTCGGACCCACAAAGGATCGATAGGTAACTAACCCCCGCAAAGACCCACACAGGATCGGGCCCACACAGGACCTGTAGGCGCTGGCTCACACAGAACCCCTGAGCGCTGACCCACACAGGATCGGACCCACACAGGATCGGGCCCACACAGGACCTGTAGCACTGATCCACGTAGGATCGCTGAGTTCTGTAGTCGTCGCAGTCCACTGAGGATCTCTGCACAGTCGTCGCTGCAGTCCACTGAGGATCTCTGCACAGTCGTCACCGTAGTCCACTTAGGATCTCTGCACGGTCGTCGCTGTCGAAGTAGCAGTCGCAGCCAGCTCTAGGGTACCCGCACACAGCAAGCTCATTCGGGAGGGTCCGCTCCACGACCCAAGAGGCCGATACATCAACTGACACAAAGTCCGAAGTTGATGTATCCAAAAGTTCTGTATCGTCAACAGGAACTCAACGTCGCAGACGGAACGTCAATCGGACGCCCGGTCTGAGAGTTATTGGCTTTTTCGTCCCAGGGGCCCGGTTGGTTTTTAAGGCAAAACCAACCCGACCGTACTCCACTTGCGTCCAAACCTCGGGTGGAGTGAGCCAAAAGATCCGTCTCACTTAGAGGAATACGACAAAGCTGATGGCACGTCAATCGGACGTCCGTAGCTCAAGATATGAGCGTTTCCGCTCCGAGAGCCCGGTTGGTTTCGTGTACGAACCAACCCGGCCAAACTCAAAGTATTCCAAAACCTTAAGTATGATATACCGAAACGACCGTCTCGATCCAAGGATTGTGTTTCCACTGACGGCGTGTCGTTTGGAGGCCCGTAGCTCAAGTTATGGGAATTTGACCAAAAATGGTCCGTAGACGGGGGTCCGGGCCCGGGCCGACCCGGCCCGTCCCCCCTGGGTCTGCCGAATCGGGTCGACCCGACCTGGTCCAACCCAGCCGGACCCGGTCCGGTCTGGCCTGGGCGCGGCCCGGCCGGTCGGACCGGCCTGGCTCGGCTCGGCCGCGCGGCCGAGCACCTGGGCGCCGCGGGGTGCTGCCCCCGCGGTCTGGAGATGTCGCTGCCCCGCGTGGGCCACGCTGGAGAACCGCGGACGCGGATTCTGCTGCGTCCCGTGCGGGCGAACCGGACCCGCGCGGCCGCGGGTCCGTTGGCCGGCGCCGCCTTCAGCTACGGGCGCCACCGTGCCGGCGGCCCGCGCCGCCGGAATATTCTGCGGGCCACCAGAGTTGCTTCGGTGGTCCGTTTTCCTTCCCGTCTGCGCCGGTGCTCCTCCTGGGACTCGTTCTTCACTGCGGAACCATCAAATTTCCGTTGCAGCACGTTCCGTCGTCACCTGTAAAATTCGCACAACAACGAAGAACAGCGGAGGGTCGTCGGGTCGTGTTCGTTTGTCCCGCACCCTCCGCGTTAGAGATAAACAACGGGAGAAATAATATTCAACACATGAATACATATCCAAAAACAATTTTAATGAAATAAAATTGTTTTATGAATCGGGTTCTTCATTTTGAACGGAAACAACACGGGAAAAAAAAGGAATTATTCACAACAACCCCTACCTCGTAGTCGTCGTCGTACGCACGTTCTTTGCGGATTTTTTCGTCACGAAAGGAGGGGATCGTCGCGTCGTCGCGGAAGGGCGTCGCGTCGTCACGGAATCTGGCGTTGAGTCGGCGAACTCAACGGACCAAGAAACAACAGATTTAATTTAATATAATTAAATCCGTGTTTTGGTAAAAATCACAAAGGGGATTTAAGAGATGCCCGAAGTCTCTTACCTCAAACAGCTGATCGAAGATTTCGTTGCTGAGGAAGAGATGTCGCAGAAGAACATTGCAGGAAAGGAAACGTCGGCGTCGCGGCACACGGCGTCGCGTCGTCGATTTCTGCAGGTTCGGCGTTCTTCGCGTTCTTCGCGAAGGAGGATGAAGGCTCAAGGATTCTGTCAAGCCTCTCAACATGTAATCCTCCAAAAAGACTTGTTGGTCTTATTTTATTATTACGCCAACAAACGAAAAAGGGTAAGTAACGACCCATTAATTCGTAGAATTAATTCAACGAAAGAAACAGCTCATTTAATTTACGAATAAAACCGCCCAATTAAATGGTCCATTAAGAATTTAAGAAAATGCGTCAGTTGAATTTCATAATGACGGGTTTTCGCGGGTGCGTTACTTAGTGGAAAGAAACGGCAGGGCTCGTGCGGTCCCCACCTCACAAATATCCTACCAAGAGGGTAGGATATTTATGGATAGTACCCTATCCATTTCAACTCAGTTTAAGCCGTTTTTAAGTGGCTTCAAGTGTCTTCCAAGTGGCTTAAGTGAAATAAAATAATGTTGTCGTAAAATTATTTTATTTCTTAACTTTAAGCCCGAAAATCAAAAACCACACCCGAGCAAACGCAACTCCGGAAGAGGCGTTTCTAAGCAAATATCGATGCTGTGATTTCATCAGTGCCCTCAGAATTCGATTCCGAGCACTGGTTCAAAAGTTAGAAAAACTCTCTCATCCGTTCACTGAACGTACCCGAGCCAAACTTCTGAAAATGATTCTGGGCACACCGGGCCTCGGAATCAGGTTCCGTTAGAAACTGCGTTCTTGTAAAATTTCAAAGAAAATTAAGAAAAAAATATTTCCTTGAAATTTATGGGTCTTTACATTACTCCCATCTCAAGGCTTTACGTCCCCGTAAAGATACATCAAAAACCAGCGAAACAAATATGGGTACTGAGCACGCATCTGAGCCTCCCGCTCCCATGTGCTCTCCTGGAGGTTCCCGTGTTGCCATCTGATGCGCACAAGAGGAATCGATCGCCCACGTAGGACCCGCTCATGTCGATCCTCTATCTCCACTGGGACCTCCGCAAAAGTCGCCCCATCATCCACGTCTAGCTCCCCATAGTCAATGATGTGCGTTGAGTTGTGCACGTATCTCCTCAGCTGAGATACATGGAAGACGTCGTGCACTCGGTGCAACTGAGGTGGTAGAGGCAGGCGATAAGCCACCTCGCCAATCCTGCTGAGGACCTGGAAAGGCCCGATGAAGCGTGGAGACAACTTGTCACCTCGTCTAAATCTCCGCAAACCACGTCGATGTGAGACACGCAAGAAGACGTGGTAGCCATCCTCGAACTCTAGTGGCCTTCGCCTCCTGTCAGCATATGACTTCTGCCAGCTCTGAGCTGTCCTCATCCTCTCCTGGATGACCTGGACCTTCTCTGTCGTGGCCCGGACCATCTCTGGTCCGACAAGTGCTGACTCCCCAGGGTCTGTCCAGCACAAAGGAGATCTGCAAGGCCTGCCGTACAACGCCTCATATGGTGCCATCCCGATGGTGGAGTGGTAGCTGTTGTTGTACGCGAACTCCACCAAGGGTAGGTGGTCCTCCCAGCTGCGACCAAAGTCGAGGACACATGCGCGAAGCATGTCCTCGGGAGTCTGAATGGTCCTCTCCGTCTGACCATCCGTCTGAGGGTGAAAGGTGGTGCTCAGGCATAGCCGCGTCCCGAATGCCTCCTGCAACCCCTTCCAAAGCCGGGAAGTAAAACGAGCGTCCCGATCGGAGACGATAGTCGATGGAACACTGTGAAGTCGTACAATCTCCTGAACGTAGAGACGCCTCAAGCTCTCCACTGAGCCCTTCTCTTGGATGGGTAAGAAGTGTGCCGACTTGGTGAGTCGGTCAATAATCACCCAAATGCAGTCATGACCTCTGGAAGTGCGTGGAAGTACAGTCACGAAGTCCATAGATATCCCGTCCCACTTCCACTCCGGGACCTCCAAGGGCTGTACCAAGCCTGCTGGTACCTGATGCTCTGCCTTCACCTGCTGGCAGGTGAGGCACCGTGAAACGAACTCTGCCACAGCCTTCTTCATGCCCGGCCACCAGTGCTGTCGTCTGAGGTCCTGGTACATCTTTGCCACTCCAGGATGTACCGCCAAAGGAGAAGTGTGAAACTCTCTCAGCACCTCCTCTCGTAAAGTGACTGATACCAAGGTACGTCCTCTGAAAAGGACGTCGTGCTCTGCTCCAAGGGAGAAAACATCAGGTGTCTATCCCGAGGATATTTGTGCACGCCGTGTCTCACAGTCAGCGTCCCCACGCTGTGCCTCTATGAACCGCTGTAGAAGTGGAGGAGAGACTGTGAGAGACTGAAGGAAGGCTGCTCCGTCTCTATCCACGAAGGATATCTGCAAAGCGGCTAGCTGCTCTGTCACCTCCTCAAGTAGCTGGATGCCCGTCCTCCTGCTGAGGGCATCGGCTACCACGTCCCCCTTCCCATGTGTATAGACTATCTCAAATTCATAGTCCTAGAGGAAATCGAGCCATCGCCACTGTCTCATGTTCAGGTCCTTCTGAGAGAAGATGTACCTGAGACTCTGGGGGTCAGAAAAGACTGTAAAGTGCTCGCCCATCAGATAGTGCTTCCATGTCTTCAGAGCGAAGACCACTGTTGCTAACTTCAGGTCATGGGTAGCGTAGTTCTACTCATGCAGCCTCAACTGACATGATCCTTAGGCGATCACTGCCCGCTCCTGCATCAGGACACATCCGAGTCCGGTCCCTGATGCATCGCAGTAGACTACGTATCAAACTCCCTCCTCAGGCAACCTCAAGATAGGTGCGCTGGTCAATCTCTGTCTCAGCTCCTGGAAGCTCTGCTGACATCTGTCTGACCACACAAAGGGGTTCCCCTTCTTCGTCAAAGCTGAGAGTGGCATCGCAACTCTGGAGAATTCCGGCACAAATTTCTGATAGTATCCAGCTAGGCCCAAGAAACTCCTCACCTCCATCACACTCCTGGGTGGCTCCCAAGCTAGCACCGCCTCGATCTTCGCGGGATCCACTGCAACTCCCGCCTCAGAAATGACGTTCCCCAAGAAGTGGAACTCACGTAACTAGAACTGGCACTTCGAGAGCTTTCCATAAAGCTGGTGCTCTCGGAGTGTGTCTAGTACAACCCGTAAGTGGTAGGCGTGCTCCTCCTCCGTCATCGAGTAAACCAAAATGTCGTCGATGAAGACCACGACAAATCGATCGAGGTATGGCTGGAAGATTCTGTTCATGAGGCTCATGAACACTGCTGTAGCATTGGTTACGCCGAAAGGCATAACCAAGAACTCATAGTGGCCATACCGACACCTGAAGGTCGTCTTCTGCACATCCTCATCTCAAACTCTGAGCTGATGATAGCCTGACCTGAGGTCTATCTTCGAGAACCACCGTGCTCCCTTGAGCTGATCGAAGAGGTCATCAATCCTGGGTAGCGGATACTTGTTCCTCACTGTCACCTGGTTCAGGAGACGATAATCGACACACAGTCGCAAGCTCCCGTCCGCCTTCTTGGCGAATAATATCGGGGAATCCCAGGGTGAAACACTGGGTCGGATGAACCCCTTGCCCTGCAAGTCCTCCAACTGTACCCGCAGCTCTCGAAGCTCAGCGGGGGCCATCCAATATGCTGGAGTGGATATTGGGGTTGTCTCGGGGTACAGGTAAATGTAAAAGTCTACCTCTCTGCGAGGAGGTAGTCCTAGAACATCGTCGGGGAAGACGTCCGCATACTGATTCACCATTGCAGGAAAACCAGGACTCTTCACGTCAACTGCTCCAAGGATGAGGCTATCCAACTGATGAGTGATGGGCTGTCATCTCCTTTTTGGGAGTCCATCCTGTGCTGCGAAGGCTCCCTTCTCACCGGTGAAGGTGAACCTGTCCCCGTCGGTGCACACACATCGCACCTTGTACCTAATGCAGTCAATCTGTGCATAGACTGTAGATAACCAATCCATGCCCAAGATGACGTCGTAAGGCCTCGACGCCGCTACAAGAAGATTCCAGCCGAAGCTCTCGCCTCCTAGAGTAAGTTCACACTGCCGGCACCAGTGCGTAATTGTCGAGTCTGCTTCCGTAGGAGTCTCTAGCCGTAAGGATCAAGCCAACGACTCTGTCGGAATCTCCGAGCTCCGAACAAGGGCAGTGTCTATGAAAGAGTGACTCGCTCCTGTGTCTATAAGAACTGCAGCAAGGGTGGAATAGACACAGATCGTACCTCGAATCATCTCTGGCGCGCCGTGGTCGTAGGCCTCCACTGCCTGGAGCTGTTCCTGTCTCTGCCCGCTAGCTCCCTGTGGTCGGGTCGGGCCTCCTGGTGGTGGTGGTGGCAGAGCCTCAAAGCGCCGCCCACCACCTGCTGCTCGGACAGCTCCTCTGCGTCGTCCGCCTCCTCCCTGCAGACCACCACGGTCGACCCTCTGCCTCTGCCTAGGTGGCCCCTCCACCGTATGCTGCTCCTCGGTACGACGGGTCGGGCAGTCACGAGCCATGTGGCCCTGCCCGCCGCACGCGTAGCACTGCCTGCCTCTCGAAAGACTGGCTCCGCGCTGTGTGCCCCGCACTACTGAGCCAGTTTCCCGAGGTCGTCTTCCGGAAGGTCTGGTCTTCCTGGAACCCTGAGTCATCTGTCGGCTACCTGCTGCCGAAGACTCTGCTACCTTCCGCCCTGCGGTAGGTCTCGCTGTGGACTCATCCAGAAAGCTCCGATCAGAAGGGCTCGCTCTAGTACCCCTGCCTGGGTCGGGATGCTGAGGGAGATCAGTGATGCCCTGATCTCGTGTCTCAAACCCTGCTCAAAGGTCCAGGCCTGGAAGAAGGGGTCTCGTACCATGTCGGTCGAGTAACAAGAAAGATCGGTAAACCTCGCCGCGTACTGGGCGACCGTCAAGCTGCCCTGCCGCAGCTGAAGAAGCTCCTGAATGCCCACCACACGGAGGGTGGCCGGGACGAACTCTGAGCGGAAGAGGCTCTCGAAGTACTTCCAGATGTGGGAGGCCTCATCGTGCACCTGGAGCATCAAGCTCCACCATCGTCCTGCTGCTGCGTGCAGTAGGCTCGCCGCGAGGATCACCATGAGGTCTACTGGTGTCCTCACTAGCCTGAAAACTCGAACGACCGCCTCCAGCCAGTCCTCGGCGGCCTGGGGGTCTGTCTCCCCACGAAACCTGGGTGGTCACTGGCACTGGAACTCGTGCAGAGCTCCGAGGCGACGTGCATCGTCTGCGGTCAGTGCTGGAATCATCGGGGGCTCGGCGGGTAAAGGTACCGTCGGTGCCTCTACTGTCAACGGGCCCTGTACCGAGGCCTCGTCGCTCGGCGGGCTGTCGTCGCGCTCTACTCTCGGAACCCTAGCTGGCTGCCGTCGTGGGGCCATCCTGAAAAGGAAACAAGTGCGCCACGATCAGAACAATATACCTGGTGAGCTGACACAAGTAATCAAAAAGAAAACTTGAAACACACATGCAATCAATGTTTTCGAGCATTAAGTCGGAAATCAGAAGTCAGGGTCCTGGTGTACGGATACGTCGGCCACCGCACCAACACTAGACTCCCTGGACTGATAACCACACCCAATACGCTAAACACTATTGCTTCACATAGAAGAAAGATCAGAGTATGCAGTAGAACCGACAACCTTTGATGCCAATTTGTCACGACCCGTCCTCGGGGCCCGTGTCGTGACTACCCCAAGCCCGTCTTCCATAGGCCAGGGGCTAGCGACTAGCACCAAGGCGTAAATCCCGGAAAAAGGGAAGGCATTGCCTTTGAAAAGTAAACAAACACCACAAAGTAAGCAAGCGGTAAAGTAAACACTAAGTAAAAACTGTAACAAGTTGTGCTGAAGGAAAAAGGGGCCGGAAATACAAGCCCAACTGTAAAGTACAACTGAAGGGAAAAAAGCAACTGAAAAGAAAAGCTGCAGCGTCGAGCCGTCCTCTGGAAGTCCCACCTAAAGGGTGGGTACAAATAGCCTCCACAACTCCTCGGTCTAGCCGTCCGCTCCGAGTGCGTCCCGCCTAGTGGTCCACCTCTAGGTACCGTCCTGCTCCGCATGCCTCCACCTCGATCAGCACTGTCTGTCGTCTGCAACCAACACAACGAAGTGCGGGCATAGCCAGTGTAGGGGTGAGTATAAGCTACTCAGTAGGGACCCCGAGACCCCCGAAGGTCTCCCAAAATCCACAAAGGATAAGACACAAAGGAAAGATAAAATCACGAAGTAACATCTGACACGGCTTAGGTATATGCCCATACATATACCTAAGTCATCAATTCCCGATCGGCTCCAACGTCCGAGCCCAAGCACAACCCTGTCCACACAGGAAAGCAAACGTAAACCCACACAGGATAGCACAACACAATCCACAAAGGAGAGTAAACAGTAAATCCACACAGGATAGCTCAACACAATTCACAAAGGAGAGTAACACAGGATTCAGCTCACACAGGTATACTTTTTCGAATGACGATAAAGATGATCACTGATCCATCTAAGTCGTCGGACCCACAAAGGATCGATAGGTAACTAACCCCCGTAAAGACCCACATAGGATCGGGCCCACACAGGACCTATAGGCGCTGGCTCACACAGAACCGCTGAGCGCTGACCCACACAGGATCGGACCCACACAGGATCGGGCCCACACAGGACCTGTAGAACTGATCCACGTAGGATTGCTGAGTGATGTAGTCGTCGCAGTCCACTGAGGATCTCTACACAGTCGTCAGCGCAGTCCACTGAGGATCTCTGCACAGTCGTCGCCGCAGTCCACTGAGGATCTCTGCACGGTCGTCGCTGTTGAAGTAGCAGTCGCAGCCAGCTCTAGGGTTCCCTCACACAGCAAGCTCGTTCGGGAGGGTCCGCTCCACGAGCCGAGAGGCCGATACATCAACTGACACAAAGTCCGAAGTTGATGTATCAAAAAGTTTCGTATCATCAAGAGGAACTCAACGTCACAGACGGCGCGTCAATCGGACGCCCGGTCTGAGAGTTATTGGCTTTTTCGTCCTAGGGGCCCGGTTGGTTTTTAGGGAAAAACCAACCCGACCGTACTCCACCTGCGTCCAAACCTCAGGCGGAGTGAGCCAAAAGATCCGTCTCACTTAGAGGAATACGACAAAGCTGATGGCACGTCAATCGGACGTCCGTAGCTCAAGATATGAGTGTTTCCGCTCCGAGGGCCCGGTTGGTTTCGTGTACGAACCAACCCGGCCGAACTCAAAGTATTCCGAAACCTTGAGTACGATATACCGAAACGACCGTCTCAATCCAAGGATCGTGTTTCCACTGACAGCGCATCGTTCGGAGGCACGTAGCTCAAGTTACGGGCATTTGACCAAAAATGGTCCGTAGACGGGGGTCCGGGCCCGGGCCGACCCGGCCTGACCCCCCCTGGGTCGGCCGAACCGGGTCGACCCGACCCGGTCCAACCCGGCCGGACCCGGTCCGGTCCGGCCTGGGCGCGGCCCGGCCGGTCGGACCGGCCTGGCTCGGCTCGGCCGAGCGCCTGGGCGCCGCGGGGCGCTGCCCCCGCGGTCTGGAGATGTCGCGGCCCCACGTGGGCCGCGCTGGAGAACCGCGGACGCGGCTTCTGTTGTGTCCCGTGCGGGCGAACCGGACCCGCGCGGCCGCGGGTCCGTTGGCCGCCGTCGCACCGCCGGAATCTTCTGCGGGCCACCGGAGTTGCTCTGATGGTCCGTTTTCCTTCCCGTCTGCGCCGGTGCTCCTCTTGGGACTCGTTCTTCACTGCGGAACCATCAAATTTCCGTTGCGGCATGTTCCGTCGTCGCCCGTCAAATCCGCACAACAACGAAGAACGGCGGAGGGTCGTCGGGCCGTGTTCGTTTGGCCCGCACCCTCCGCGTTAGAGATAAACAACGGGAGAAATAATATTCAACACATGAATACATATCCGAAAACAATTTTAATGAAATAAAATTATTTTATGAATCGGGTTCTTCATTTTGAACGGAAACAACACGGGAGAAAAAGGAATTATACACAACAACCCCTACCTCGTAGTCGTCGTCGTACGCACGTTCTTCGCGGATTTGTTCGTTGCGGAATGAGGGGATCGTCGCGTCGTCGCGGAAGGGCGTCGCGTCGTCGCGGAATCCGGCGTTGAGTCGGCGAACTCAACGGACCAAGAAACAACAGATTTAATTTAATATAATTAAATTTGTGTTTTGGTAAAAACCACCAAGGGGATTTAAGAGAAGCCCAAAGTCTGTTACCTCAAACAGCTGATCGAAGATTTCATTGCGGAGGAAGAGACGTCGCAGAAGAACGTTGCAGGAAAGGAAACGTCGGCGTCACGGCCCACGGCATCGCGTTGTCGATTTCTGCAGGTTCGGCGTTCTTCGCGTTCTTCACGTTCTTCGTGAAGGAGGATGAAGGCTCAAGGATTCTGTCAAGCCTCTCAACGTGTAATCCTCCAAAAAGACTTGTTGGTCTTATTTTATTATTACGCCAACAAATGAAAAAGGGTAAGTAACGACCCATTAATTCGTAGAATTAATTCAACGAAAGAAACAACTCATTTAATTCATGAATAAAACTGCCCAATTAAATGGTGCGTTAAGAATTTAAGAAAACGCGTCAGTTGACTTTCATAATGACGGGTTTTCGCGGGTGCGTTACTTAGCGGAAAGAAACGGCAGGGCTCATGCGGGCCCCACCTCACAAATATCCTACCAAGAGGGTAGGAAATTTCTGGATAGTACCCTATCCATTTCAAATCAGTTTAAGCCGCTTTTAAGTGGCTTCAAGTGGCTTCCAAGTGGCTTAAGTGAAATAAAATAAAGTTGTCGTAAAATTATTTTATTTCTTAACTTTAAGCCCGAAAATCCAAAACCACACCCGAGCAAACGCAACTCCGGAAGAGGCGTTTCTAAGCAAATACATGTGCTGCGATTTCATCGGTGCCCTCAGAGTTCGATTCCGGGCATCGGTTCAAAAGTTAGAAAAACCCGCTCGTCCGTTCACTGAACGTACCCGAGCCAAACTTCAGAAAATGATTCCGGGCACACCGGGCCTCGGAATTAGGTGCCGTCAGAAACTGCGTTCTTGTAAAATTCCAAATAAAATTAAGAAAAAAAAATTTCCTTGAAATTTACGGGTCATTACAAGCGTTGACCTGGGTTGGTTCATGAAAAAATGGTATCAGAGGAGGTCAGCCATTATCGGACCTCTCTTTTCAGAGCACCCTTTGTTATTTGGGATGTCCATTAGATGGAGATTTGGACTATCGGGGCTCATAAGGTAGGTTACGGGTAGTGGCCTGATCACCACCGCTCGTGATGAGACCTGAGTTACCCGGGTTAGTCTAGGATTTGAATCTTTCGTTTTTGGTTGTTTTGGATTGAGGGATGAAAATGGAGGCGAATCGGTTCACTTTGCGGCCTCACATGAGGTGGTGACCCATGTGGAGTCCATGTGTCCGGTTTAAGGTCCTCTTAGTGTTTTTCTTTACTTGGGGCATGACTCACCACCATGTCGCTGGGTCAGAAATATGCACTAGTTACTCATTCTAGTGGGTTATTACTTCTTTTGTTTTGTTTTATTCTCAGTTGATTTCAGTTTTCCTTAAAATTGAAATTGGTTTTTAAATAGAAAAGTGTTTCTTCCAAATTGGTTTGAAATTACTATAGTGGGTTTTTAAAGAGGAGGTGTATCGATTTGGAAAAAAATGGTATGTCTTTGGATTTGGTAAGGAAATAAAGTGTTTGAACCTTATCACTCTTTATGGAGGGTCACATGTGCGTGGGTATGTATGGAAAGTGCGTGGAGAAACTTGTTCATAGATGATGTGAGCGGGATTGAATGAACGCACATGTGACGGTTCATAAAGTGCCATAGGTGAGTTTTGAAAATGTTAAATAAATAATAGATTTGGAAAAGTGATTTCTCCTTGTGTTGTATATGTTAGGATTATAGGCCTATTTCACTTGGATTGTGTTGTTTCCTTGATTGAGTATTGGCTTGATGTCGGCTTCGATGGTGTTTTCATGTTGTTATTAGTATGCCTCCCAGAAAGCCTCCCAATGTTGTCAATGATTTATGATCAGTACTCAGTTCCTTCTGCGTGTATCATACCTATCGTGGTAGTCGAAGTCTGTTAGAGGTAGTTGTATTGTTCTAAAAGTTAGTGTGTCTTAGGGTTGTTGGAAACTCCCAGGATAGTTAAGGTTCGTACCACCCTAGAGTTATTTTAGGGTTCAGTTTTGGACTAGTAAAGATGAGATGTCTCATTGTCATTAGAGTTTTGGGTGTGATTAATGGCAGTCGACTACCTCGAGTGTTCCCCACCTGGAAATGAGTGCGGGCCGGCGGAACCTATCTCCAAGAAAGCATCCTCATCAGTACCAGCTCTAGTTATTCAGACCGCTCTCTTGTGTGCTACTAGTATGGCATGTCTGGACATTCTAAGTCGTCATGTTGCATCCCTTTGAAAATGTATGACCATCGTGGTTGTTCAAATCATCGAATGGAATAAGGAGTTAGAGACCAGAAGATGAAAATATCTGACTGTGAGGCAAGAGATGCTTCAGCTATCAGGGCCCCAGCCATAGGTCTCGGGGTGATGTTCACGCGCAGTCAGGAGTTACAGAGGGTGTGTGGAACCTCAGTCTAGATAATGTCTTCGGATTTGGTATGGAAATATCCAAATTTTCCCTTGTTCTATTCTCATCGATGTCATAAGATCATCCTTGTTGTAGTGGCATGATGAGCTCGTTACCCAACAATCCATGCAGTCTCATCTGCTCTCAGTGTGGTTCTTATGTTTTGGGGTCTCTTTGAATTGGTTGGGCTTGTGAATAAAGTGACATGATCTAAATTTGAGTTCGTCTTTGGTGTTTTTGTTAGAAGGTGTTCGTTTCGTGAATTTGATTTTAGGTGTTGAGTGAATTTCTCATCCTCAATTTGCTGGATTGTTCCATAGCATGATTATCGTCATGTCTCAGGTGTGTTGTTCGATAGATGTGGGAAAAATGAATGAGTTTGGTTGGGGAGTTCCCGTGTTCCCCCCCCATGGGGGGTGTTCAGTTTTAAAGGGTTTTTATTAGTAAATTATTGTGGTGGGGATAACCCTCTAATGTTCTCCCCTTAGTCTTGTGCAATGGTTTTCCTTGAATTGGTCGGGTGTGATGTTTTTTGGGAATGGTCACTCTGATGCTCTCAGTTCTCTTTAATTTTGTCTGGTAATGAACACAAGTTGTGTCAACTATTGGCTTAGTCACATTCTGGGGGCAGAAGGTGTCTGTGGTGAGGAGAATTGTCAGACCCCGACCACAGACGCCTATTGTTTTTATTCTTTTCTTGGTCCCACGACATTGGAAAGAGTTTGTTTTGGGTCCGGATTTAATTTTTTGAAGCTTTGGTGTTTTTCAGTGGGTCTAATACCAGTACGCAGTCACCACACTGCTAGTGGTCATCACGCATTCGATCTGGGTAGGTGCACAGTCTCTGCACCACTAGCGCCGATCGTGCGCTCAGTCCTGGAAACTGCACAATTGACAGAATATAAAAATAAAAATAATAATTATTATTATTAATAATATTATTATTATTATTGGATTATTATTATTGTTGTTATTATTATTATTATTATTATTATTATTATTATTATGTATTAAAAATAATATTAGTATTAGTATTATTTTTATTTTTATTTATTTACCTTTTTATTTTATTTTATTTCATTTTTATTCTTCTTTATTCTTTTCTTTTCCCTCTTTCTTCTTTCCATTTTCCCATGAACTTGTCCCTTCCGCTTGCCCTCCACCTCGCATGTCGTACGTGCAGCAACCTTTGTCTTCCCCGAGTCTTCCTCTCGCCCCTCAGGCAGTCCGCCGCACCACTGCAGTGCCTGGACACCTTTGTCCGCAGTCGGGTCCTTCTCTCAGCCTCCGCCCCTCATGTTGCGCCTTCGACCTGCTACAGCGCCCCTCTCTGGTGCGCCCCCTGCTGAGCCGCACCTCATCCGCCTGCTACTAGCACCCCGCAAGCGCCACATCTCCCTCAGGCCGCCTCTCCCGTTCCAGCATCGCCCCTGCACTGTAGCGCACCCCAGCTTCCCCTTGTAGCAGCTCCCGTGGCACCCCCCCCTCCCTGTTCACTCAGTCCAGTGCTGCCCCACACCTGCAGCGTGATCGCCAAGATCTCCTGCTTCCCTATGCAACGTCGCACATCCATCCCTCTTGCCCTGGACCAGGAGGACCTGTTCATTTTGGTTATCCCTCATAATTTCCTATGATGCCTTGGATAAGTTTGGTTTTGTATTCTTTGATGAAAAATGGCCCATTGTCGGTTGTCCCAATGAAAGGCCAATGTTTAAGGTTACTACCTGCACCTTTGTCTTGTTATTAGAAGGCTCTTATATGGTCTTGGGATGGTTCTACAGTTGGTGGGTTGCGTGGAAATTTAGAAGGGAACATGTTTAAGGGGAGTGTTCATTTACATTTCCCTTTGCCAACAATTGATTATATTCCAACAATTGGGTCCATGGATGCTGATAAATCAGAACATGCTGAGGTAAATGGATTTGTATCGAGTCATCATGTTTCCATGTACCACAGAGTCTCAGAAAATTCCATTTTTGCTGAATCCCTCTCTGCATTTTTCCAGAAGATAGTAACACTAACACTTGTAGAGACATCATCGATTCCGAATCTAATTTACAAAAATGACGTGAACTTAATTCCTATTGATGGCCTGGAATTTGACAGAGCAAACGCCAGAAAGAAAAAGTGAAAGCTTGGATTCCCTAAACTCTAGCGCGCATAGCCCTCTCCCGCCGGCCCCCACTGTATGATGTTCATCGCTGCACTGGTGAAATGCATTAGGCCAACAGGCCTCCTATTTTTTCTCCTCTGCTACTGTACCCAGCCTGCGTGGAGACCCTGCTACCCTTGCCTTCTGCTTCCTCCTTCGCATTGTGCGCCTGCACGCCGCTACCGACCAGCCCCCAGAAGATATCGGCCACACTTTCTCCTGCAGTCCCTCTCGGACAGCCCCTGCTCAGCTCATCTACAGTGACCCACATCCCCCATCCCTATCCTTCTTTCCTGATTCCGGCCGCGAGACCATTGCTTGGCTCGCTCGCTCCCGGCCCATCGGCTGCCTCACACTGCCACTGTTCGGGGGACCTCACCCATGGCCCCGGTCGGACCGCATCGAGCTACGCAGACACCTTCCGCTATTCTGGCATGATGCCCTCCAGTGGTCTATTTCCATTCGTGGCCCCCCGTTAGACCCTCGTGTGGCGTTTCTGAGTGAGGGTCATCCCTGCGCCTTGTGTCTGAGCTTGCACCATCATTGCGCCATCTTGAGGTAGGTCCCCCACTACACCAACCTTTAAATTTAGAATTTATTAATTGTTTCATGGTTTATTAATTTTAATAAATGATAAATAATATAATATAATTAATTTTTAAATGATTATTAGGAGTAAAAAGAGCTGTTTATTTTATACACGACTCTTGAAACTTTTTCATGACGAGTGGACACCGAATATTGAAAGAATTCCCATTTTTCCTTTACACATAATTCACGAAATTTGAAATGTTGTTCTATTTTTGAAGATAAAATGATTTCTTCTGAATAAGTGTTTTGGGTTTTCACAAGAAATGAGGTTTTTCATTGAAGTTGGAGAAGGCCCCTTTGGCACTTTAGTAAAATAAATTAATTCGTAAAACCCACTCAGGGTTGATCTTTGGTGTGCATTGATTGCAAGAGATGTATTTGATGTTTGTGCATCTTGATTGATTGACTTTCATTGTGGACGCACCCCTTTTTGTTGTATGTGTAGACATGAGAACCTGGCATAGTGAGTGAATCTTCTGAGAATGATTGAAGCACTAGTTTAGATTATGCACTGGATAGTGGACCCATATTAGGGGAATACTGAGTTATTGCTGCTATGGGGATTGAGCCCCTCAGTTATGCCATGTAGGGATATGTCGAGCGTTAGGGAGTTATGACGTCACCGAGTTAGGGCATGCCTTTAGGATGAGTCACATGTATAGTACATTCTAGATTGTTCATGATCCCCTAGGATTGACCCATGTTTCCTTTGGTATTTATTTGTATGTTCCGAATGGTTGAGAGGACTAGTTTGGTTGCTGACCCATGTGTGCCACTTTTTCCATTGCCCTTAGTGCGTGTTGTGTGATTTGTGTGCTTTTTCCTTTTTTTCTAATAACTGATGTTTGGATTTCTAAATTGTTCGCAGAAAATGTTTTAAAAAGAAATATAATTATTCCTTTCAAACATTAAACTTGATTTAAAATTTAAAAAGGGCAATGGATTTATACATGTTTCAGAAATGAAAGTGTGTGTGTGTGTGAAAACCAGTATTTTTTATATTTAGTTCAAACATGGAATTAATAAATTTCTCTATTTAAAGGTAGTGCATTGGGAATAATTTGTTGGGCACGCCTACTGAGTTTTAATACTCATGCCTATAGTGTTTTCTTGTTTTTAGTTTTTTTGCAGGTTTGGCTCGAGCTTGCTCATCGTGGGTGAGAGTTGGTTGTGGTCTGGTGAGCAACTCTCGATGTTGCGATGATTTTTTAGTCGAGACCAGGATAGTGGGTTTTGTTGGTCACTCTTTATTTTCAATGTCATTTATTCACTTTGTCTTTTATTTCATTCCGCTGCTCTATTTATTTTCATTGGGAGAAATCATTCCCACTTGCTCCCTATTGATGCCCTGGTTCTTGTCACCAGCCCGGGAGGATCAGGAACGCCTCTCGGGTCATGTCACGGACCGGCTCGGTTGACCTATTCAGGGTCGACCCAGGTTGGTTCATGACATGTAGAAAATACAAAAACATACACGTGGTCAGTCAATTGACTATAGTGGTCGACTACATTTGTAGGAGGGACCTACTATAGTGGTTTTTTGCAGGTTTGGGTAGGAATACAACTTGTTTCTCTCAAATGAGTGTATCTCCTAAATAGAGTATCCAATCGAAAATATGTATGCACTGTTGAGACCCCGACTAATAGGTAATGATTATTGGACATGTGGTAAAAATTTAATTTGTACTAGTATTGGTTGAGATTGTTCCCATGGTCCTTTCCCCTATAGGGTCCAGAGCGATATTACATCCAAATCACTAAATTTAAATCCCCTCTAGTGGTTGAGTCTCATATAGAGTATTATATATCTCCCCAATAATATACTATGATCCTCTATAAACCATAGTGTAATATATGGAAGTTTATAACCTCCATTGTTGGGTGTGAATCCTTGATCTAAAAGGATTCATCAGTAGGTTCAGTGGTACCCCTAGAGTGTCCATGTGTGAGCCCTACATAGCAGGTCAATCATGATTGGGTACATGGTATCCCCCAATGAGTCTGAGTGTGATATTTGATGTCCCCTAGTTAGTTATGGGCATGAAACCATATATGTGTATCATAGTATACATAGATAAATATGCTATCTATGCCAAGGCATGATCAGTTAGTCCAATTTTTGAGTGTCTCTAATAATATCATGCATCGGGAAGGGAGTTATCTAGTAAAGAGAATGCTTTGAGAAGAAACATATGGTTGGAAGATGGTTATGATTTCTAGATGGTGTGGTGTCACTCAATAGAATAACTGGATATTCATGATGTAGGGGTTGTTGACATATACATATGGAGAGATTATTATAATTTCCATTTTGGTATTCTTTTATCCTATTTAATGAGGTTTTGAGGTGTCTTAATCAGTATTCTTATGCCCAACCCTTCACAGGATTTTCCCAAATATGTCTATTCATGTGAAGAATATTGAACATTTTGAGGATTCCTAGGTGGAACAGAACATGTTGGTGCATAGTGAGACTAGGAAAAATGATGTGTGTTCCTGCACCTTCAGACACAAAACCTAGGACCTTTACTTCTAGGTTGGACTTACGTTACTATCTCTTTGTGGTGGTCTTGTATTTGGCCTTATTTACATTCCACTACTATCAAATTCATACACTATTGTGGGATATTAGAGGTATGAATGCATTGTTTACACAATTGTTTTTACATTTTAGAATTTTGTGTCATGGAGACATGTTTGTGTTTATAGGAACTTAGGATAACTCCTCCCATTTTCAGGATATGCATACTCTATTATAGCCACCATCCCCTTTCCTATTGGAGGCGTTCTTGGGTCAATCATGTAATGTTTCTCTATTGGGTGAGTTGTGATAGTGTTGGACGTGATGATTCCATGAAATCTACTTTGGGAAAAATGTTGATAGATGATCTCACTCCATGGATCACATAGGTATTCCAAAAACACTATCCATGATGTCCTATTTAATATATCTCAATCCTATGTGTAGAACGTAGTTCTGTAATAACCAACAAGGGATGTATATAGGGAACACGCCCTAATGAATATCTCCCATGATGAAGATAAAATGGGATAAATGACTATTATGAAGTAGTTGATGGTGTATACTTGTAGTACAAGGAATTTACCTTCTTGACTTTTTCCTGCCCAAGTATCACGACCTATTCCTATTTTCATGTCAAAGTACATGGTGTGTCCCTACTCATGTACGTCTGTTCGGTTCCAATTACATAGCTCTACTCATGTACAAATATCATGTCCATCCCCTGTTGGAGTTTATAGTGTTTTTATGTCCATGCACTCCTATTCATGTTTGTGTACCCTATATGGTATAAACTGAGTTATCTGTCCCACTAACATAAAGCTAGGGGTGTAATTTCGGCCCGGGCTAGCCCGAACAACCCCATGAGGCGGCCCGAGCCCGACCTCGGGCTGGCCCAAACCATCAGGCTGGGCCGGGCTTTTTCGGGCCGGTCCGGGCTTTCTCAAGTCGGGCAGTGATGGGCTTTTATTATTTTCAAAATAATTGTCTCTTAATTTTTTTATTTAAACATTTTTATAACATTTATTTAAAATTTTTCTTTACATTTATTTTTAAATGCATGTTTTTGTAAAAACGTTTATTTTATTTTTTATTAACATTTTACAGTGGGTGGATATGTTTTTTGTCTATATATATATATATATATATTATTTGCTAATTGTAAAAAAATAATGAGGGGTGCGCAGCTACCATGGGTGAGTTTAAAGGCTTATTATTTAAAAATTTTCTTACATTTATTTAACACATTTTTTAAATTTATTTTTTTAACTTATTTATAATTTTAAGCGTTTGTTAGTATTTTTTATTTAAACAGTTTTATTTAAACCTTTTTTTAACAACTGTTTAAAACGTTTTGTTACATTTATTTATAAATGATTAATTTAAAACATTTTTGAATTTTTTTTAAATGCATGCTTTTTACAGGTATTTTTTTAAAACATTTAACTTTTTTTCACATTAAATGTAAAAAGTATTTTTAAGTGTTTGTTTTAAAAAAATTAATTTAAATGTTTGTTTTAAAAACTTTTTAAACATTTTTATTTAAACCATTTTTAACACTTGTTTAAAACGTTTTTTACATTTATTTTTAGACGTTTAATTTAAAAAAAATTTGAACGCATATTTTTTACATGTATTTTTTTAAAACATTTTACACGTTTTTTGTAAAAAAAATTTACATTGGGTGAATATGTTATTTTTTTAAATAGATTTATACATGTCTATGAATTTATATATATTATGTACAAATAAAAAAAATTAATGAGTTATTGGAGGGTGCGCAGTAGTGAGTGGTGAGTTTAAAGTGTTGTTATTTAAATTTTTTTTATCATTTATTTAAAACATTTTTTTACATTTTTTTAACGTATTTGTTAAAAGTATTTTTTAGCGTTTTTTTAATTTAAAACATTTTTTTAAACGTTTTTTAATTTTTTTGCAGGGCAGGCCCGACCCGGCCCTGTCTAGACTGAAATTACACCCTTAGCGGGTGCACAGCAGTGGGTGAGTTAATTTTTTTCTAAATAGATTTATATATTGATATATAGTATATATAATATATGAAAGTTTTATCATATTTTAAAAAAAATAATTAGGTTGGGGGTGTGCGAATATCATTTAGTGAGTAGTTATTTTTTGTTAATATATAATGAGTTATTATATATATATATATAATATGAGAAAATTTTGAAAAAATATATTTAGGGGGGTGTGCGCGAACATCATTCGGTGAGTTAATGGATTTGTTTATATATATATATTGGGGGTGTGCACGAACATCATTGGGTGAATTAATTTTTTTTCTAAATATATTTATATATGTATAGTATATATAATTTATGCATGTTGCAACGTACTTAAAAAAATTAATGAAGTTGAGCGACTTGCACGAACATCATTAGGCGAGTGTGTTATTTTTTTATTAATATTCAACAAGTTATTATATATATATAATATTAAATCATTGATATATATATATATATATATATATTTCTTTGTTTATATATATATATATTATATTAAATCATATACATATACATATACATACATATATATATTATTAATGTATTTTAAAAAACCACACTTAATTGATGTATATTATTAATGGATTTGTTTATATATATACACTATTATATTAAATCATCGATATATATATATATCTATATTAATAGCTTTGATTATATAAATATATATTATATTATATCATATACATATATACACACACACACACACACACATATATATATTATCAATGGATTTTTAAAAACCATACTTATTTTTTATTAATATGAAACAAGTTATTATATATATATAATATTAAATCATTGATATATATAGATATATATTAATATCTTTGTTTATATATGTATATATATTATATTAAATCATATGAATATACATATACATATACATATATATAAATATTATTAATGGATTTTTAAAAACCACACTTAATTGATATATCTTATTAATGACTTTGTTTATATATATATATACTATTATATTAAATCATTGATATATATATATATATATAATATCATATACGTATATACATAAATATATATATATATATATATATATTATTAATGGATTTTTAAAAACCATACATATTTTTTTAGTAATATACAACAAGTTATTATATATATATAATATTAAATCATTGATATATATATATATTTATTAATAGCTTTGTTTATATATATATATATTGTTAATTGATATTTAAAAACCACACTTAATTGATATATATTATTAATGACTTTGTTTATATATATAAACTATTGTATATATAATTATATATCGTTGTATATATATATATATATACACACACACATTATAATTATTTATAATAATAATTATATGTATATATATATAATATCATTTTTTGTTAATATATTATAATATATGCACATGTAGATATATATATATACACACACATATATATAGATACATTTATAGATAAATATAAATGTATAAAGGTACATGTATATATAGATATATAGGTAGATATATATATAGATGTATGTATATATGTATTTATATATACAGATATATAAAGAGATATATATATATAGAGATATAGATATATATATTAATATATATATATATATATATATGTATAGATATATATATATATAGATAGGGATATATAGATATAGAGATATATATACAAAGATATATGTATATATAGATAGATATATATATATATAGATAGAGATATAGAGATATAGAGATATATATACATATATATATGTATATATAGATAGATATATACATATAGATATAGATATATATATATATATAAATAGATCTATATATATACATATATCTATATATAAATATATATATATATATATATATGTATATATAGATATATGTATATATAGATATATGTATATAGAGATATATGTATATAGAGATAGATATATCCAGATATATATATATATAGACCTGTGATTAATTTATAGGCACAGCGCTTGTACCAGTTGGTCCAGCCGCAGCCTTTGGAGCTTGAGGTAGGGGGATCAAATCCCCCTACCTACAGTTCCCCCATTATATTTTTTACAGCAGGCGGGCCAGTAGGCCGGGCTTTTTCGGGTCGGCCCGCAGGCATGTCTGGAAAGGCCCAGGCATGACCCGCTGAACCTGTGGGCCGAGCCCGGCCTGGCCCGATGCGGGCTTTGCTGAGCCGGGCCGCTCGGGCTTTCAGGCCGGGCCTGTCGGGCTTTCGGGCCGCCGGGCCAAAATTGCACCCTTACATACAGTGTGATATTTAATTCAATCGTAAAAACCCTATCCATTTCATAGGTGTCCCAAAATATGTGTTATTCTAGAACACCTACCTTGTAGCATAGGATTTGATAGATCTTTTCGGTTTCTCCTCTATATATATTTCTTCCCATTAGTCCCCTAGACCCACTTTGAATCACACATGGAATCCTATATCTACTCCGACTGATCCTCACAATATTCACTTTCCAGAATTTGGTCATCCGATTCAAAATAAAGTGAGTTATTGTTTTTTTCTCCTAATCATCACTTGCACCTATAGATCATAGTTGTCTTGAATCTACTTTTATTCGCTCACCTCTAATGTAGTCTCAAAATATCTGCGTCATACCTGGTTTAGATATGAAATATCAAATCATTGCACGCAGAATCAGATGGGGAATGGTTGGTTCCTCAATATTTTGGTCAAACCGAGGGATAAAAGGATTTCCTATAATGCATAGATGAATAATGTTTGGATATTCATGAAAATATTAATACTAGAATGAAATTAGTTATGTTCAGTTTTCAATGATTCATTTCCCTTCGAATGTATAATGCGGAAAAAATAACAATTCAACAAATCTCCAATCAAAAATCCTTCTAAGTAAACCCATCCCTCATTACGTCTGTTCTGAAATCATTCCATTTTTTAATTTATTCATTTTTATCATTCAATTAAATGATAAGGGAATGAAAAAAACATTACCATACACTGTTATGGGTCGACCATTTATGAAGAACAATTCATAATTATTCATGTTGGTGAGATCCTCAAATTTCATTTCACACTGGTTGTGGTTCTTTTTTCCTGTTATTTTTCACTAACAGATGTTCCTCCAATGCCACTAAAATGTTTCTCAGATATCCACGGTTTATAATCTAAACCTAAGAATATAGAAAAAAATATATTTGTAGATTCAATTATTTGGTTGGTTAATAGATGTGAACTAATATATTAATTTAATTTATTTTAAAAATTCTACCATGATTGCACCTGAAACCGATGGTCATATGCATTCATTAGTTATATATAACCTTATGTTGAATCCACACTCAATGCTCAATAGTGCCCACATATTTTTTATCTATTCCTTTAAATAAATTTTCCACTTTTTTTGAAATCATAATGCTTTTTTATTTAATATATTATTTATAATTCAAACATTTATTTTTTGTATAATATGCCTCAGAATCAGACTCTATATCATTGTATGGTCTCATAAAAATCAATATAATATCCAAAAATTGTATATTTAATATCCATTCTATGCTGAAAATATCAAATATGATTATATATCATATGTACAATGATTAAGAAAAAAATCCATCATCTAATAAAAAATATATAATGTCCTAAAATGAATTTGATTCCTCCCACAAGAGTCATTTAAAATTCATTTTTCAAATATTAAAATATTTGGATAAAAAAATTCACTTGAAAATAATAATATATTTTCGCCAACATAAATATAAATAATACGTATATCCTTAGTATAATAATTAATAAATAAGGTTGGATTTATAACAAATTTCAAAAGATCATTCATTAAATAAATCAATGATAATATTTGATTCCATGATCTAGAAACGTGGATATGTCCAAAAAATTCATATTTATGATTTAAAATCCTACCACGATACATCTAATTTAGAAAACAAAAAATTTCATAACAAATAACACTATTCTGAAGTCAACCCATTAAAAAATTAAAATTATACATCCATTTGGTAATGTATAAATATTCAAATATATGTATAAGATAAAAAATATGAATAAATTATCATATATAAAAATATGAATGATTCTCATAATAATCAATTATATCATTTGAAAAAAAAATCTTTGTCTCTAAAATATAACAATATTGCTTAATGATTTTCATGAATTTTCTATGTTTTTTTAAATATCAAACCATGTTCCAATAATGTGCGACTATAGAGATGTCTCGACTGATGACAAAAAATTATTTCTATAAAACTAATTGATTTATCCAGACAACAACAAAAATCTATTTAGGACTATTTAAATATTCTAAAAAAACAGTCAAACGAATTTCTGAAATAAAAATTGATTAAAAACAGAATTTCCAGAATGATATTCTTCATATAGTTATAGAGTAAACATCTCCAATATGATTTTATATAGGGTTATCTCTAAGAGTTTCCTAATACATTTCCTAATAGAAATCACCCTCTTCATTAAGCACTATTTCATTATCAGTTTCACATTTTCAAAAATTATATTCCCTAAAATTACTTTCATTCAATTATATGTTTTATTTCACTTTCATTAAATACATTTGATTATAAATATTTGTAATAGACTCGTCAATAACCATATTATTTTTATTACAAACTCTTTATGATTTTCTATCATTTGAATAATATAAAAATATTAGTTCATCATATTTTACGTCAATAATTATCATTTGAATTATTATTCTAAATAATTAATAATATGTGAATAAAATTAAAATTTACAACCACTATTTATTTATTTATAACATATAATGGGTTTTAATCAACATAGTACTAATAAATATTGTAAGAAATAATTTTTTTTATTTTTTTATTCTTCAAATAAATTTATTGTTAAAAAAATTGCATTAATATTTTTATGTTCATTTTACGAATTGATCATTTCTACTGTTCAAATAAAACATTCTTATATGGTGTTCATTTGGCTGAGATCAATTCACAATAATTTTTTTTAAATTATATATTCTAAAATAATCCACCTCCAAAACATATAATAGAAATAATTAAATATTATTTACATTTTTTAACTAATTACGATTATGAAACAATTTTTGATAAATTATAACTTCTATGGGAAAGGGAATTAATAATAACAAGTCCTCTAAAATCATTAACAAAAACAATATATAATTTAATTATTGAAATAATATTAAATCGAATAGGTCTAAAATGATAGAAATAGTTAACCCTAAGGTTTTAAAAATGTAATATAAATGGTATAATTGAAACATATTTTTTCTTAAGATACCTATATGAATCTATCACACGCGATATCTATTCACACAATGCTAAATAAACTATGAAATTTATTTACACTCTAATAACTAATAAAATAAATCATTACATTCATGTCCAATTATCATATTCAATAAAATATCATCCACTGGTAAAATGTTATGGCACTTCATATATTCATCATTTTGAGTATTAAAATCATTAAAATATATTTAATATTTCCAATTGTCATATAAAAAATTTCACACTGTTCTGAAAAGAATAAATCTATTATTTATAAAATTTTAAAACATACCAACATCTAATAATTGAGAAATAAAAATTATATTATATATTAATCTTTTAAAAATGTCACATTATTAATAATAATATTGCTGTAAGTTCCATCTTAAAAATACCATATAACTTTCATTATGAGTTAACAAAAAAAATTATAGATCTGTCATCACATATATTACTTGATAAGAAAGTTTACATATTTATAGTCTTGTTCCTTGAGATGTAACTGTACTATCTATATATATATAGACTTATGACTAATTGTTCAAGAAATTTTAATTAGAAAATAATTTTGTTACCATTGTATATTTGGGTCCAGTGGGGCATGTAATATAATTTTTTTCCAAAACTAATTTTGTACATGTACATTTAAGAAATAGTTCAAATAAATTCTAAAATGAGATAATATAAAAAAATTATTACAAATCATTTCAAAAATAACATTATAATAATTTTTGGTTATTTTCTATCTTATAAAATCCCATTCTATTTTTAATCACTTTGATCATAGAAATCACTTCATTATAAAATCATTTAACATATACAAAATTAAATATATTTTCTATTAAAAATTCAATCTTATTTTAAAAATTTTAAATTTCATTTTGAGTAATATGAATTTTATCCAAAAAATCATTAGGTATGATTTTTTAATTTCATACTTTATTATTTTATCGATAAATATTCTTATTTTTTAATAATATAATAATTTTCCACATTATACTCATTGTAAAACTCATTGTTTCATATTATATGAGTTATAATATTTTCAATAATTACACTTAGTTCAAAAAAATTAGGTGTGTCGAAAATCTATAAACAAAAAAAATAATCACTACTAACCACATTATTGAATATATATCAAATAGGTTTGAAAACTATGTTTCATTTCCAAATTCCTCTTATAAATCTGATTCTCAATTGAAATTACCATAATATTCTAAATATCATTTCAAATTATTCATAAAATTAATCAATACAATCATGCATCTGTATATATTAGTTAGACTAAATATGAACATTCTTACATATTCATAAATATATATATATAATGAATCATTATATGTATTATAATTACCATTCATGTTCACCTTTATATGATCATTCTAAAAAAATGTGAACAATTTTGAAAATAAATTAATACTTTCCTTACCTTGTATACATCGTATAATCATTGTTAAATTTCTTCTCAATAAAATTAATTTATTTCATAATTAGTTTATTAATAAAGTCTTGTATTTTATATAAATTAATATATTTTCATTCTTATAATTATTTCATCAATAATATTCTTAAACTCCAGTTCATATTATGTTATTAAATATTGATTTCATCATAAATGTTCTCTTTAAATTTTATTAATGGATTCCTTAATCATAAGGAATTCATTTTCTAGAGTATCGTAGTCTGGTTAAAAAACAATGTTGTGGAAAAATTTACCCATATAACTAATTTAATTTTAAAATATCATCAATCAATGAACTGTTTTAGACTTCCCACATGAAATAGATTGTATGGTCCTAAAACATAAATAACCACATGTGAACCTTCTTATGTGAGATAGGATAATAACTAATAGAGATGTTTTAGTGAAATGTGGGTAGAATATAATTTTAGTAATTATATCCATTATAATTTTTTAAAATGTAACCCTAACCCCAACAAATGAGATAAATGAAGATTGAATCATATAATTCTAAAAATGATTCTGTACCAAAGTAATAAAAATGTAATCACTATACCACCACTATTTATGGTAAATAGTATAACAATTAAACAAGCAATATAATAAAAAAATTAATTTTAATTTGATATAATTTTGTTTTTTTGCAACACTTTAATCTACCCACACCATACTCTTTAGCAGGTAGTCACATGGCCCAATATCATCATCAAATCCACAATAATGAAGTATACACCGGTATTGAGGTTCCTATTTAGTTTCTATGTATGTAAAAATAGGAAACTAATTATGGACCTTTATCATAAATATTCATATATATATTAATGTTTTATTCATTAAGTAATTTTGATGAAAACCTAATCATACAATTAATCTTATACCATGGAAATGTGTGCTGAATAAGATAACACAAATCCCATTCATAACTATTTTAGAGCCAATTTTGAAGTGGTATATATATAATGAATCACAAGAAATATATCACACTATGTAACTCAATTATCCACTAAGGAGAAAATCCATTCCCAAAGTTAATGGAATGTATTAAAATTCCATATAACCATCTGCTTTTTTGTGATGGTTTGAATGATTGGTATGTCTAGAAAATAGACAATCACTCACATGAAAGGATGTTCTTCATAAGTATATAACAAAAAAAAATAAAAATTTATTATTAAAAAGGTGATATTTAATTCCAATGGTATAATAATAGATAAAATATAACCATCATGCACAAATCCATATCTAAATAGACATGACATCCTCACCATTCTTATAATGAGTGGGATATGTCCATCGAGGCAATCTGTTTGCCTGAAATATGAAATTTAAATTCCACATAATGCAAGGGAACCAAATATGAGACATAATATTTCATGGAACAACATATTATAACTTAAATTCTACAGGCAATGATATATCTCCCCTGAAATAAATGACATAGAAAGGAACAACAAGGACTATCCAAAAAACGTATCATGTTATACCCACACATACAAAAATATATATATCAAGTAATGGCCTCATGTCTCGGAACATAAATACAAAAAATAGTGGGAAAACTCCATAAAAAGGCCCAATATGTTTTATAATTTTAATATTTGGTATAGCTAATACAACTCCAATGTTCCTCCATGAATACATCAATGTCACACCAAGGAACCAAATTACCCTAGAATAATATGTAATCCCTTATCATTAGACATATATGATGTGTTTCCTTGAATGTGATCATGAAAAGGGGCATAACCTAACAAAAACTAAATAATGCATATACTATCAATCATTGATCTAATATTGACCAATAAGATTCTACTTATTGGATTCATGCTTACACTAATTGATATATTTTTATTTTTTTATAGATTTCCTAGATTTTTAATGATGAAATGAATAAATAAAATTTTAAAAGAAGGGGTTGGATCATAATGAAATTAAAATGATCCAAATAGGTTAATTTTGATAAACCATGTACTTTGTTTGGATTAATAAAGGATGACATGGAATTTAATAAAAAAATTATTAATGCAATGCAATGCAATGTGATGAGGAATATTGATAATGATTATTAAATTTATATTGAATCAACTAATTCTTAGGAAATAATAATTATATTGAAATTAATTTTTTGAATCTCATTAAAACATTTTTTATATAGGATATCTTAACATAGAAGTGGAAGTCTGGAGAAGAGGTCATATTATGTGCGGTTTAGTCTAAGATGAGCTTATGCACATAGTGAGGTAGGGAGATATATTATACCATGTGTATTCTATTATTTAATAAACTGTTACATCAATGTAGGTTAGTAATAGTAACACCCAATGTACTATAGGATGGTGTTTATTCCCATCATAATGGTGGGAGGATAGATGGATGACTAACCCATATGGATTTTTCTTTTTCTATTGGTAGTTACTAGTGATGGTATGAATTAGGGTTTATTTTCCCATATGTTATTGTAAAGGATTGTGATGGGTTTTGGTTATTTCAAAGACATGTAAAACCATATATATTATCCAATGGATTATTATAGTTAGTACATTTTTATGATATGGTGTATTGTGGAAATTATTATCTGTATGATATATAATGCCTTGAGGGATAAGAACCAATGATTAATATAATTCATACAGGCTATTGTATCTCTTAGAAACTACTTTGTTACTATATTTGGATATGGGATATGAGTTACAATTGTTATGTGATGGGAAAGGTTCATGTTGTGATGAAACTGAAAAACTTATTTTTTGGCTTAATTTTAGATAGAGGTGTCTTTAGATAAGTAGTAGAGGGGAAGATAGAAAAACTAGGGGGGTTGTTGGAGTGGGGTAGCCTTTTTGTTTTAATAATTTTAAATATTTTCACATGTATGAGATACATGGTGCGATATATCATTGGAAAGGTAGGGAAATTAGTATACCTATATATGTGAGGAGTTCGATTCACTATTGTTCAATGTGATTTTGATATCCTTTATTTTCATTTGCATGAGACGATATTGGTGAGGATCCTACTAAATATATTTTCATAACACCCTTATGTTTGTAATGTCAATTATTCATTTCAGCTGGACCAGGTTTGTTGTTAGGGAGGATATTACTAGATCGGGGTTTATAGGGATCTATTTGTGCTTCAAGGTTTTTTATTTTCTTAACCATTTTTATAATTTTAGTTTTCCATTCAATTTTTTTTACAATATCACATTTCATGTTTGATATTTGGTTTTATTTAATATATATAAGTGTATATTTCAAAAAATGTGTTTGTTGTTTTATCAATATTTCATCTCCCATTCACTTGATTCTATTAGAGTTTAATTCCTCCCATATGTATGTTTACAATAATCTTAGATCTAGTAGTGAACTCGAGGCCAACTAGAGGTGAGACATGGGTAGTCACCATGTAGAGAACCAATCAAGAAGCTTTGATCTTGTGTCTACTATCTATTAAATAAGAATGATTACATGAAATCAATCCCTAAATGAGAAATTAGTGTATTAGTCTTGGTAAACCAGATATATAAATGAGACTTGAATCACAATTGAATACACTAATTACAACATAAATTTCATTCTTCTTTCTAAAATATATATAAATAACTTCTAGGGTAACTCTAATCCATTTAGTAAACCCTTTCATATCATTCATAGTATGCTTCATGGATATATGGGGAATGAAACATAATAATGGTGAGCTCAATTCAACACTAATGGTATGTAATGTTGAAGAAATATCAAATAAATGTGAATAAATTAACATGGAAAGGTAAAAAACTAATAAAACATTCCATTAAAATAAATGTAAATGAAAAATAAATATGGTAAGGTAAATAATTTGGTGTACATGCCATATAAATAACTGAAAATGAAATGTAATGATATTTATTTTGATGCAAAATTGCATGGATGAATAATAACTCATGTCTGAAAATGAAATATATCCATATACTTGTCAACAAAAAATCTCATAGATGAATAATGAGTGAATATAAATCATGGAAGTGTTTTATTATTCAAGTCCATGTTTCCCAGGTACTTGGTATCTTTATCATCAAGACCTTTAAGAATTCTATTTACAAAAATGATGTGTAATAACACATATAAGGTATCTAGCCAAATTAATTGTCCCATGAGACTACCAATGCATTGAAGGTATTTCTATAATCTAGCCCCAACAATGTTGTATCAGTCCATAAAATTCCTAATATATCAAATAATAGACTAAACAATGATCCTTATGAAATATCTATATGTAGTAGGAGATATCGATTTATCAATATTCAGACAAAAAATAAAATAATTTTCATTGTATAAACTCTATGAAAAATGGTATATGATTTAAGAAATAGTAATAACAATGGTAAATGAAATAAAAAATTAGGGGGAAACTCAATGTTCAATGATCGTAAGAGATTCATTATTTCACCGGAAAAATGAAATATAGTCAGTGAATGTGAAAACTTTCCATGTCCAAATAAATCAAAAAACATCCATATGATTATTAGGGATGGAATCAATACAACATATCCTATGTGGATTAAAATAATGGGTTTTGTCATTGTTGACTGTAAATATTATAAAAACATATTTTAAAAAATGATCTTCAAGAAAATATCGTTTTCTAATAATTTTATTTTGAAAAAACATTTCATTAAAATAGGTGTTCAAATAAATTTCATAAAAATTAATCCTTTCAATCATTCAAAGGATTATTTAATAAAAGTATGACACGTAAATCTACAAATGATATGCAATGTAAAAGGAACATTCTACTTGTATGGTAAATAGAAATTTTAGAAAAATTCCTTATTCAGAAAGAAACAAGAATATTCTTTTTGAAAGTCTCATAAAAAGAAAATAAGGGAATTTTTTAAATAGGAATTTATTTAAAAACATTTTTGAAAAAATTTAAACAGAACACTATTTTGTATAAGAAAATTGGATCTCGTACTAAATAGAGAAGTGAAATTGGGTTTTCATTAAAAAAATTAAATAAAATATGATTACTCTAGAGTGAAAGAATTGTAATAATACTTGAAAATTGTAATGAATAACTCTATAATAATGAAAATGTATATTTAAAAATTTCATTAAAAATTCATTTAATGGAAATTCCATTTAATTATCATTAGTATTATTCATCAGGAAAATAATCATTAAAACTATCAATGTGTCCCACACCATATTGAAACAATTTAAATTATAATCCTTATGAATGATTGATATTAAATTAATGCTTAAGATTCCATTAATATAACTAGATTATTCATTTAATATACAAAAAGGGGATTTATATTCCTTAAAAAAATTATGTATCCACTGAACATGACATTTATCTCACAGAAGTAAAAAAGATGGATGAGAATCCCCTAAATTGTGTTTTTGTTTGAGTGATATTAATTTTACTTCCATTATAATAAACATATGTTATTTTTATACTTTATAGAGAACCTTTTCATTTTTTTAATTATTTTTATTTCACTCTTTACAATTTTTTATAAAACATCTATAATAATTATTTTTACATCAGGTGTTTTGACCAAATTCAGTTTATGTTTCCAAAATTAATTTGGTGTGTAAAATATTCTCAAAGGGTCTGTTATATAACATATCCATAATAATAATAATTAAATAATTATCATATTTATAGATAAATTATAATTTTTGTCTCAAAAATTAAATATGGTTACGAAAAATCAACCAGTGTAACAACCATGGAGACAGTAGGTCGTACATGCCCAACAATAACGTTCTCATTTTCCAATGATTGATTTAGAAAAAAAGTAATTAGAATTATATCATTCTAAAATGATAATAATGTCATTAATACCATATTACATAGTAATATGTACTTATATATAAAATTATAATGACGTAAAATTAATCACATCATGTCGAGAAGGTGGTAAAGCCTACATCCATGACCGATATTATCACCTTTTAGTGTGTGAACGAATAAAAAGAAAATGATGTGTGGGTATATATATATATATATTTCATGAAATTTAATTACATCATGATTATAATATAAATGTTTTTGATATCTCATATTTTCAATTATAATCATCTTTTATACATTCTATGGATTATGTGAACGAAGCACATCACTTTGTGGGGATGTAGTGCACACTTCCTGAAAAGATGTTATCGTATTTACCCATGATGTAAAGAATAAATGAATGCTATAAATAAATATTTCATAAGAATAAATAAATAAAAAATATCATATATAATATTTATAAATCATATTGCTATAATAATGGCCAATCATGAATTTTTGAAATGAAAAAATGAATAATCATCATTTCGTGAGAAAATAGTTCGCCTTTCAAAGAAGAAGTATGTTGGTTACCCATTATATGAAGGTTTGTGTAAGTGTAGGTAGAACTCATAAAAAATACCATAATATTGAAAATACTCATTTTTTTATTAAATCATATTTTATGATGAGTATAGGGGTTGAATAATGGAAATGTAACTAAAATGAATGAAAAAAGGCTTTACCTCTTAACCAGGAATATTTATTTGGTTTGAACCAAAATATTATTTGGATTGCCTTCTTCCTAGGAGGTATTATAGGATGAGATGAGGGATGTTGGGAGAGTACCTTGTAAGATGTTGTATGAGACAATTTGGCATGGAGGTGTGAAGAAGGTGGAGCGGTGGTGGCCTTTTATAGGGATGCAAAAGTAGTCACATGGAATTTTTGGAAACAAGTTTGGTGTACACAGGTTTTTACGTAAAAAAAGTAATGAAATCAAAATAAAATTATATAATGTTCATGGTTTAATTAAAAACATCCAATGGGTGTTGGGAAACATTATAGGTCATTTGGACCTTTAAATATAAGGATTAGTATATTTTAAACCGAACTACACCTTTATCACTACAATTATTTATAATCATATTCACTAATAATTTTGGTGAAATATTAATTTGGTATTATTAGAAATAAAATATATTCCATATTACTGTGGTGTATTCATTTTTTTAATTCAAATAATTAATGTATAAAAATTATGATTAATGTTAATCTTGCAGACAGATGATTTAATAGTTTTTGTAGAAAAATAATAAAAAACTGTTGAAATTTTATATTATATTTCAAAATTTAATTGTTTTTGAAAAACTAAAATGTATTAATAGATATGTTATTTATATAATTTGACATTATAAAATATTAAAATATATTTTAACATCAATAATTATCTTATGCATATCAAAACATATGGATAAATATGTATATTATTTAATTAAATATATAACACATATTTTTTGTTAAAATAATTTAATAATTGTAATAATTTATGTTTATTAAGGTAAAACTCCTATGGATTACTAAAAATAGTATTAATTTCTTTTTTGTCCAATTGATTATTATTTTCAAATATCATTAATTGTAAACCGATTAATTCATATGATATTACTGTAAAGAATATTTTTTATAATTTAATTATTAATATTAATAACAACTAATGTAACATACAATTATTTTTATAATATATTAAATAAGAATATTTATTAATACATTTTTATTTGGGAAATTTTGGTCTTTCATATAAGGCAAGATATTTAAGAAGGTTTCTCTGATGTGTAACAAAATCTATCGAGGAATGCCTCTCTTGGATGTAATGAAAGGAAACTCAATGTTGTGTAATTATATGAAATATCATGTTTTGAATTTATTTAAAATGGTAAATATATAGTAGAGTCTTGGGATATTATATTCCTTTACACTGTTGGTTTAACATGTCATACACGCTATTGGATATAATTTTTTTCATTATAATTTCACAGTTCTACATTTTCCCCACCTTAAATAAATTTCATCTTCTACATATAAACTCAATAATGGTCATATATTCTATTATACTTCCAAAATTTGAAATCCCACATCATAATTAGGGATTGTAAAATATCCACCAGAATATATAGAATGGGAAGTAAAAGGGTCACATATATTATCATGTAATTATGCCTCTAAGTAGGATAACCGTAGAGGAATTTAGAGATATTTACATTGGGGAAAGGAATAAATTTTTATAGGGATTGAATGAGTTCATCAATCCAAATTATTTAAATGATCAATATAAAGTGGAGTGACTCAAATACATAAATTTGAGATTATTTAGAAGTCTATTGGTTTAAAAAATGTCACATTAGGACTAGATTTCTCATCAAGTAATTTTCATGATTTTAGGTAATTATTTTTTTAAAGAATAATATACTATAATATTATTGATTAGTATGTTTCAATTTCATAGGAACAATCCAAAATTTTGGTTGGACTGTTATTAAATTTTTTTTCATCCTAAAATCAATTTTGAATCTTGAATAACTAAAATAGTTTTATAAAGTTTATTAAGTCCCATAAAAGAGTGAAAAAATCAAATTATTTGTATTTAAATATCATCTAAGACAAATATGGGTAATATATTAATCTATAATCCTGAAAATTGATACTATTGGTTCATAATTAATATTTATCCATACATTTTTTTACTAAAAACAATTAAAAATTAAATGGACATTACGTCGTTTAGTGGTTGGTGTGAAATCCTTGTCATCATTAGGTAATGGGTTCAAGACCCGAGACCATGACCGATTTGACTAGTTTTCACCTAGAATATAGGTTTTTTTTTCTAAAAACAAATTAAAAAACATCCAAAATAAATACGAGATACATCCTTGAAATTTAATCCTGAAATATAATTTTAAATATGTATTTCAATTCATACTCAATACATAAGTGCATCAACCACTTATTTTCACGTAGATCTTTCCATGGTCTAGAGTTTATCCTATAGAATTGGGCATTGAAATGGATAATTTACATGTTCCCCACACTTATGAAAAGAAACTATAACATATTTCCTAGGATGAGATTCATATCCTTACATTGTACTATTCATTTTCCTTTAGAAATCCTTTACATTATATAATTATATCCCACATATAAAAAAAATTTATTCCATTAATGATCTTTCCTGGGATCCTCCATCCAGACTTCTCACATTTTGTAAATCATGCCATCTTTTCTTTACTATCACCACCACTCAATCTATTAGAAATATCAATGCTTCTCTTATTTTTTGTGTTTGGGAGTTGGTATTGGAATATATTTTTAATCATATTCCAGTAAAAATTTTTTGGAAATAAACATGATATCCTTAACTCCAATCATAAAATCATTTGGTTTATCATTTTCACCATCTTTTCCTTCATGTTCGATTTTATCTTGAATCGTTATATTTCTAGTAATTTACTAAAACCATAATACAATGAGTGATATAAAATAGTCATTGTGAGAAAAGAATATAGTAACATATAAGATATCTAAATCAAGACAATATATTTGTAAATATAAAAGAACATAGGTTTAATATAAAATATTCATATTCATTATCTAATAAAATTCATCATAATGGATAGTAAAGAAAAGGTTTATTATCATATGAAAATATTATTGGAGTGTCAAACAAGGTGATAAATAAGGTACATTGTTGGATACTAGGTTTACCTGAATTAGGACGAAAACAAAATGTAATAGTTTTCACTCCTAGGTACATCTGTTCCAAAACCAAATTCAAATTTAGTATCTATATTGGGATTTATTTCTATGAATACCAACATAATATATACATTACCAAAAATATATGTTGTTCTTATATAATTTTCCTCAAATATTACTATTTGTATAAGTTCAGTAACCTATTTTTTCCTAAATATTGTTCCAACCATTGTTACTGATCCTCCACATGATACTAAACATACCGACATTCCCCATATGGTTACTGATGGGGTCTTCTATAAATTACATTTCCCTGATTACAGGGAATCAATCCCAAAATTACCAATATGTTTTGTAGTATTGGTAAACCAGATATATAAATGAGTTTTTATTAGAAATGACTAAACTAATTACAAAATATTTTTTATTCATTATGAAATCTTAATAAGAAACATATATTGTAACTTTAATCCTTTTAGTAAATCCATGAATATATTTCATATTATGAATCATGGATACCTAGGAATGGAAGAATATTTCGGGTGATCTCAAATACACATTTGATTAAGTAAAACAGAATAAATAAAGAATCATTGAGAATAAATTAACATGGAATATTGAATAACTGATAACACCTGCCATCCAAATTAGTTATAAAGAAAAAATAAATATGGAAAGTACAAAAACTAAAATTAATTATGTCTAAATAGCTGAAAATTAAATTCATCTTTAGATATGTAAAGGGATATACTCATGGAAGAAAAATAATTGAAGCCTGAAAGTGAAATTCATCCCTCTATATGTAAATAACAACTCTCTGGGATGAATAATAACAAAATATAAATGGGGGAAATTCATTATAATATGATGCTATGTTTCCCATGTACACGGTACCTTTACAATCAAGAATATTCAAAATATAGTTTCAATAATGCTATGTAGGACCCCTTCTATATTTTCCATAAAAATGACACATCCCATTAAAATATTAATTCATTTAGGGTATATCTATTACCATTACCTCCCTTTATCATATTATCCCAAAAACATTTATCATATATCGAATAATCTATTTAATAATGTGCCCTATCAAATAACTGTAAAGTGTAAGAGATAATGTTTGATGAATATTTTCACAAATAATAAAATTACTATCAATGTATACACCATATGTAAAATGTTATATATTTTAGGAAATAGAAATATCCATCATATTTGAAATGGTCAATTATATAGGAATTCAATGTTAAATAATTATTGGTGATTGAAAATTTCAAGTGGAAAAATAAATCATTGATTTTATAGTGAGAACTATCTAGGGACAAACCAGTCATAAATAGTCCATATGAATATTAATGATGGTATCAATACAATATACCATGAGTGGAGTAAAATAAAGGGTTATTTTCATTCGTTATTGGAATTAATATAAAAATATATTTTAAAAATAATTCATGAGGAAAATATCATTTTTAAGTTATTTTGAAAATAATTTACTTCTAAATTATAATTTAATACATTTTCTTTTAAAATTAACCATTATAAAATTCAATTGATTCTTAAAAATAATGATTGTGGGTTAATCTGTAGATGACATACATGGTAATATGACCATTCCATTTCCAAGATATAAAAATTTATAAAAAATTACTTGTTAGGAATTTGAAATTCATATTCCTTTAAAAAATTGGAAAAATTAGGGGTAAAAATTTTATTACTAAATCATTTTAATAACATTTTTCAAAATATTTTAATAAAACCTGGGTTTTAGAAAAAAACAGGTTCTCCAACTAAAGGGATATGTGACGTCAAGTTTTCTTTAAATCGTTTTTAAAACACTTTCAATACCAATGTGTGGAAAAATGTTACTAATACATGAAACAGGTACTAAATAACCATATAATAATGAATTAGTTTATTGAAAAATGGTAACATAATTTACATGAATGTAAATTCCATTTAAAGATCATTAGTATTCGTCTTGATGAACATATACTTTAAACATCTTAAAGTGTCCCATACCACTTTGAAATATTTTAAAATATAATTGAAAGGAAGTATTGATATTAAATAAAAGTTCATGATTTAATTATGATAAAAGTATTAATGGTAGAATATAGAAAAATAGGAAATATATACACCACACAAAATATGTATGTGGTGAACATAGCATTTATCTCACAGATGTAAAATATGAGAAGATAATCCCTTAACAGGTGATTCCATTTGGTTGAACAACCTTTAAGATCCTATATAAAAAAGTTAATTTAATTATCTACCTTTATGGGAACCTTTTTCATTTCTATCATTAATTTCATTTCACTTATTAATATGCTTCATACAACTAATTAATGTATTATGTTTTCATCGTGTGTTTTGACGAAAGTCAGTTTATGGGTCAAAAATAACTTTGGTAGGTCTTCTATGGTCAAAGGGGTCAATATATAAAATATAAAAAATAATAAAAATCAGGAAATAATTGTCATATTTATATATCAATTATACTTTTTAAACAAACCATTAAATATTATTATGAAAAATGATTGAACAATGAAGTCACTGAAACTGTTGGTTGTACAAATGCATGAGTAAAATTATTATTTTTTAATTATCATTATGGAAAGAAGGTACATAGAATTTTTTATTTCTATAATGATAATCATATAAATAATAACATATTATTTATTCATATATAAATATATGTAATTCATCTGATGTAAAATTAATTACATCATATTGTGGAGGCGATAGTCCACACATAGGCAACTAACATTATCATTGTTTAGTGTGAGAAATCATAATAAAGAATATGGTATGTGTATATATATACATAAAAGTAACTATTTCATGAATATAATATAAATATTTTTTATGTATCATATGTTCAATTATAATCATCCTTTTTATATTTCATGGATCGTCTGAATGAATCACATGGTTTAAAGGGTGGTAGTCCACACTTCCGTAAATTATAATATCATATATACCCATGATGGAAAGCATAAAGTTATGTTTTAATGAAAAATTATATAATTATAAGGAATTAAAAAGTATCCTATATAATATATATAAACTGTGTGTCCATTATAATGGCCAACCATGAATGTTAGAAATGAAAAAATGAACAATCATTACTTTTTGAGGAAGTAGTTTTCCATACAGAGAAACAATATGATCGTTACACATAAGATGCAGGTGTTTGAATGTGTAGGTAGAACTGATAACATAAAAACATACTATTATATTGAAAATAATGTTATTTTTTTTATGAATAGAATAAGAACAATATAGGGGTTTAAAAATGTAAATTAAAATAAAAAGCCTGAGAGAAGATGTTACCTTTTAATGAGGTAACATATTTTGGTTTTAATGAATGATTACTTGGATTTATTTCTACATAATGCGTGATTATATTATGATGGGAGGGACATTTTCAGGCAACATGGGAATATTGTGGAAAAGCTAATGAGGCTTTAGTGGTGTGTGGAAGGGGGAGTTGGTGTCCTCTTATAGAGATGGAAATGGACTCACATGGAATTTTTAGAAATAGGTTAGGTGTACACATGTTATAACATAAAAAAATTATACCAAAAAAACCAAACAAAAATAATTAATGGAATGTGGCTGAATTATAGAGAAAATGTGGTTTTGAAAAAGTTTCTAGGATATTTGGTCCATTAAATATATGGTTTTGTCCATTATAAAGCATAATTACACTGTAATCAGTATTATTAATTTCAATAACTTTCTATAATATTTCGAGTGAAAAATTTATCTTATGATATTAGTACCAAATTATCATCATAATTACAATTTTTATGTCTATTTTTTAAAATTCAATTCCTAGATCTGAAAACATTATGATTAATTCTTACCTTGCAGACAGACAGTTTAAATGGTTTTATTAGAAAAATATTCAAAATATTATTGAGTTTATATATTCAATTTCAATCTATAATTGATAAAAAATAACTAAATAATATTAATATATATATTATTGGTAAAATTTTACATCATAAAAAATTAAAATTAAAATTTATCATTAATGATTATTTAAACAAAAAGGTAGTTTTTCACTAAAATGCAATATTATTTTATATTCATCAAAAAATGGTGCTTCTCTGAGAAAACACCAAAAATGTACCCTAGGCTATTTTAAAAAATCTGAATTTAATATTGACCTTTAATTATTTCACATTAAATTTAAAAGTGTTTAAAAAATATGATTTTCAATAGGTTTTCTATTAAAATGAGTACAATTACACTTATAAAAATAAAGTTTTTTATTTGAAAAATTGTATTTGTTCTTATATTATGAATATCACACCATATGGATAAATATAAAAAAATATTAGATTTAATATATAAAATATATTCTTCATTAAAATAATTCACTATTTTCCATTATTTGTGATTATTAATGAAAAAATAATATGTATGCATAACAATAATATTATAACTTTTTTAGGTCCAATTTGTTCTCATTTTCATTTACAATTAGTTGTTAACCACTGAATTCATTTTATAATGGTGGAATATATAATTTTTATAAGAAATTTATTACTATTAATGACAACTAATTTAATGGCTATTTAATATCATATTATATTAATTAGTAATATTTTAATAATATATTTTTATTTGGGGGAACTTGGTCTTGCATATAATGAAAGCTATTGTGGAAGGTCACTCTTTCATGAAACAGAATCTATTAAGGAGGGTTTATCTTGTGTATAATTCAATCTAACATGTTTTTCCATTAATTACACTCTATTTTATGTGCTTAATTTGTTAAAAAAATTAATTATATAGTTGACCCTTGGGATATTATATTCCCTTACATGTTTGGTGCTGCGTGTCATACATGCTATTGAATACAATGATATACTATAGATTTTCAGGGTGTTACACACCACCCCTCTCCCTTAATTGTTTTACATTCTCCCGAATGGTTTCATGAAAAATTAGTATCATTGGTTCAGTCTTGAGGTATATGATGAATGTTAGAGTTAAAAACACGTGAGGATTCATGGGTTCTTAAGGAAACAATGTAAGATATGTCTTATATGTTATGAAAACATGGGAGACCAACTGAGAAATAGTATTTTAGGGATCCATATTATATGATACAAATACCATTATGATTATTGAGCCTATGAAATTATGTGACATTAGTTGTAGGGTAGATACTTAGGAATGAATAATGCATCATTTATATCTTCATTAGTGATTTAAATGGGAATACATTAGATATGATAAAACATTAAACATGTTAATTAATTAGTTAAATTTATAATGTTAAATATTCCATATTCTATGTTTAAGAGTTCTTACATGCGTGTTATTTATAAATTCAAGTCTCCTGGTGGATGTCCTCATCAAGATCATACCTAATATGTTTAGTAATATGTGACATTAGATTTACATGAAGTAGATTTCAAAAATAATGACACATGGAAGAGGGAATTATATGATTTCTAGATCCAAAGTCTACAAAACTATGAGGGGTCCATTTTACATACAATCATAGTGGTATGGTTGGTTTCAGTTGGGATATTATACAGTACAACACATTCTCTTAAGGATAACTGGTGTTCATCAGTTGTGATGATATTTCATGGTGATGCAGGGTAGTGGTGGATCTTGTTCCTCTGTTATCATGAGTAGTCATTACACTAATTGAATAATTTTAAAAAATATTTCATAGTAGAGTTTCTTTCTTTGGTCATGATGGTGGCCAGTCAAAAAGACATTCATACACAATAGTTGGTGAGATCCATAGTTTGAGAGTTCATGATACATTTAAAGAATCTAATGTTATATGTTTCAGACATATTGTAAGACAATAAGTCATGGGTGTGGAATTTTGATGTGGATTTCATCCATATATCCCTCTCTTAGTCAACCCATTTATACTGAATATATATGTTGAGGTGCTGGTGAGATAATATTTATTAATAGGATGTTGTACAAAATCATGTTTTTATTGGAGGAGACTCATAATGATTAATTATGAAGTAGAAATTTTTTCTAGGGCCCCAATTTCAGTGGTAAATATGATTTTGGTCAGCTGGTGGTATGTCCCATCCCTCATTATAACGTTTCCATAAGGTGTAAAATATTATAATTTTGAAAAAGTATTAGATGCATGATTTTGATGTGGAGAATGAGGTAACTAGAAGAGAGTGTTCCTGACAATCCTTAGTAGTTACTGTGTGTACCATTTATCTAATGTTAGGATCCTACATTAATAAAGTGTTATCCAATTCTAAAAAAGTAGTGTGATCTTGTTTTTGATGAGAATAGTGGAGATGGTAAAGGCATAAAACATCCTTGAGACACTTATCATCTAAATAGTTTATAGAGAGGCCATAATGTTGGTTATCAGTATGGTCAGAGAGGCTGTAGTGTAGGTCTAGTTCAAATTCACAATCTAGAATTTATAGAGGATGTTTATCCAAATATCATTCGATGCTCCAATTATTTTTCTATAAATTAGATCATTATTTTACTATCTAGGAGTGGGAGAGACTTTTTTATCTCCTACCATTTTCTATTCTATGGGAGTCAATGTAGAGAGGCTTTAAATGACCATGGAATTTCCTACACCAGTTTGCGGTCAAGATTATTATTATGATATATGTAGATATTATGAGATAGTTATAGGGAAAATTCACTCATGGGGAGATTTAGTATGTTTATGGTCAAATCTATCTGACATTATCTTAGGAATTGTCCTGTTGTCTATTGTGAAGGCTATCGTGTGATTCATTAGGTGTAAAGTTTGATTATTTTTTTCTAGTGGAAAGCTAATATTATTATGAGTGAGAGAGACCCATGCATGGGTCTACGGATTTTAATATCAATGTGTTATTCAATTGATAATATGATCCATAGATTTTTAGAGGATCAATAGTCGATGTTCTCTAGAATTCTAGAAGATTAACATGATGTCCTTTTATAAGATGTTGTAGCATTACCCCTTGATAGGATATTAATTATGGGATCATGTTATAATGAAGAGTGTATCATATATCTATGTCTCTTTATTTGATGAATCCTTTCGAATTTTGAGAGATTCGAGTAAAACTCGATAAAATGTTTTTGTGTGATTTTTTTCATCTGAGCATGACAAATTATAGTGCACGAGTTCTATTTGATAACAAAACTGATATAATTTGGTGGATTTAAATCGACTATCATTACATGAACTAAGTGATAGTGAATAAAAACTCTACTATTTTGTGAATTTTCAATTTATTCAATCATCTAATAGGATCATGTTGGTTCTAAAAAATTGATTTTCTATCTATATATCATTAGATGCTGGTGATGTATAAGGATACCCACATGATAAATATTTTTTTAATTATTATTGTTATGATTTTTTTTTCTATTTTATTTGGTGGGACTAAGGAAGAATCCTTGTTAATTTAGTTGATGAATGTATTTTTCAGTGAGTTCCTAGATAATTTCATTTTATTTTTCATCATCGGAATCCTTGTGCACTCATAGTCTGAGAAGGATCATGAAGAGTATCTTCGTGCATTGGGAATATTTTCTTCATTATTTCCTATTTTGGAATGTTTTCCATGTGTTCGTTCTCAGATCCTAATGTTCTTCTATTTTTGAATTTTGTTTCCTACATGTGAGTAGTTGTGGATCCCTTGATGATTGAGGTTGTATATTCATGGGTATCACTTACAAATTGTGGTAGGTGTGTAGAGTTTCCTTCTATATTTGGGATACTATAGGAGGGTCCTATCCAATATATATCAGGTTTAAAATCCTATAATATCCATGAATTATAAGGATCATTCATTGTTGTGGCCATACTTGGGACATATAGATTTTGTGTAGAAAAAGGAGTTGTTTTTCAGCATTCCACTTCTATTTATTCAGTAAAAAGAGATTGATTTGAGATTTATTAAGATGATTTAAATCTTTCTTGGGGATTCATTATGATGAATTATAAGCCGATTGTTTATTATAGGTATGGTATGTTAATTCCTAATTTGGATAAATATTCCACCCATAATCTCATGTTGGAGTTTGTGGTGTTTTCGTAAATGTTATGGATCAATTACCTCACAGGTGATCATTCATTGAACCTTTCTGAATATATGAGCATGTTGTATATATTATCCAATGAAATTTACATTATCTGTTATTATAGGATGTATTTTTTTAATATTTAGACTCTAATATTTTTATATCAATGGAAAGGTAAATGTTGTAGTTGTTGTGTTGAGAAGTATTTCATGTATTGAGGCCATTCATGAATTTAAGGATTCCTTCTAAGTGATGGAAACTTCTTATTTTTGCATCATAATATGGGAGAGGTTATAGGATGTTTCTATATTTTCTAGATGATAGTGTAGTAAAAATTGGTGATGTAAGTGGAAGATTCACAGTTGGATGATTCTCATTTGGTGGTCTAGAGAGACCGAGTTTATTTTGGAGATGTTCCAGAGGGTATGTATGAGGATGGACACCACTGTGTGATGTTTTAGTGATGGGTTTTCATTCCTTTGATTATGTTTGAGATGGTTCTTCAATATTTCCATATTTCAACATTGTATGAAAATCCTGGAATGACAAATATGTACCAGGATTCTAGACATTTTTTTGGGGGGACTTGGTTGTATTATGTTGTTGAAAAGATTATTTCCTGATGTTTGGTATACTATAATTTGAAGACTAAGAAATGTGTTTCCACATGGTTTCTATAGCCATTAGAAGTTAACTTGTGGAATATTGAGTATATATATATGGACTTTATTACTATTTTAACTGATTATTATGGGGTATATGATGATATATGGGTGATAATGGATTCTGTGATGAAATAAGACAACTTTATATTGATCGGGGAGTCGAGATACGTGTAGGATTGTTCGATGTATTATCAATAGGATGTGGTTTTACACCCTAATGTGTAGAGGATGATAATTTCTAATATATATCATTGATTTACCTCTATGTTGGGGAGTTATCTCCAATATTATTTTATTCTTAGTTATTCCATATCTATCCATTTCAGCCACATATGGATGGTCAGAAAGAGTGGATTGTCCAAACTCCTGAAACAAGTCCTAATATTATTTCATAAAATATTGTTGTTCCTGGATAAGGAACATTCCCATGGTTAATTTTTCACACAATAAAAGTTTCCACCCCACCCATGGTATATATCTATTTTAATCATTTTATGACCCACATTTCTATTCTCTCTTTTGATGGACTAGGGTGGGAGATGTAGAAATTCTCATAAAAAATCTAGTTAGAAAATAAAGATGGATTGTGAATTTAAAGAGAGGATTAACGAAGACTAGTATCAAAAACGTTTTATTCTAATCATAAGATGTGGCCTTTTTAGTTTTATGTTGAGATAATGTGTAGAAAAAGGCGCATCATCATCATGTATAGATATGGTTGGTTCATTGAAGAAACCATTCTCCCTGTGTTTTTTGTTCTTTTGATGTGTTGCATCATGATGGAACCATGGACTCTCAGTTATAGTTTCCCTAATAGAAGATCTTTATAAATTATTTTTTTACACATTTCACATCTCCGTCATTATATTCCCGATGAATCTCAAATCATATCTTTGGGAGAGATCAATTTTGATGATGATCTGACTATCAAGGAGTTGCGAATAGAGATCTAGGACTATTAGTAGAAGATTTTGAGTGGAATTTTAATATCATTGGTTTATTTCATGAGTCAACATAGTGGTGTGGTGGAGAGTACCTGGGAATGTGAGTCGAATATGCATACTCAGTACCCTGATCTATTTTTTGTTTATCTATTTTATTTTAACTATGCTCCCTTATGGATATAGATCACTTTATTTTATGATATGTTCTTATCTTGTTTCATTGTGATTAATTTACCAATTTTTTATAGGATTTATCTATTCAAAAATGTTTGAGAGTTTTTTTTCTCATTTTTATTATTTTCCAATAGTTTACTTTTAATTAAGGGGATTAGTGGAAGAGATTTAGAGATATTTGATAGGGATATTTGAGAGGTATCTCATGTGGTGGTTATTTTATTTCTATTTAATTGAAGGGCCTGGATCCACGTAGTTTGAATATACGCATATTTACGAGGATCGTGGTTCTTGGAGGATGCTTCAAAGTAGTCTAGTGGGTTTGGCTTCTAAAAATGAAAAAATATAAAAATTAAACATCATGTAATATTTACACTCTATGTAAATGTGGTTCATGGTTTGTTTTGTCTAGTTCACCAAATGATGCATGACATGTAAATAATTTGGGATAAGTACTAAAAAGTGATATCATATTTGGTGTAAACCTTTGCACAAAATTTACATGATATATAAATCAAGTCTACCCTATTTAAATGACATGTAGATGTGATGTAGCACATGGGGTTTCTAAAAACCTATTATTCCTCTCATTTTCTATTGGCCAGTAGATACTACTTTTAGAGTTTTGACATCCTGTCAATTAAAATCAATCATTGGGAATATTTATTTTATATGTGGTTCCCTATGAATTTTTTTATATCCATTCCATACTATTCACTATTAATTTTGTTTCATTTTCCTATCCTTCTTATCTTGTAATGAAAGATGATATACTATACTTTTAATGTGTTTTTCATGGTTGTTTTATTGTGAGGTTGTGTTGTTGAATCCATGGATGGATGATATTATTGTGGAAGAGCTGATTAAAGATAAAAAATGTCCTCTGCTGTCATGTGAAGTACATTGATGGATTTTGAGGTAGAATATTTATTTATTCTACAGATATTTTCATGGAGCCATAAATATATCTTGCTTTACCATCTAAATGGAAATGAAAACTGACATAATAACTATTAAACTAGATTAATGAATTGGTTATCAATCACATTTTGTTTCATTATAATGTTGCAGTGGATTGTAACAAGATTTTCCGAATACAGTGATATACCATCCTTTCATTGTTAGCACATTTATTTATGGGATGGAGTAGTATGTTGAATTATTAATGAATATAAAGTCATAATGAATTGATAATATTTTTTCTTATTAATTATATGATTCATGTTTGTAATCTAGTGGTTAATGATATTTTATGATAATTATAGTAATGTAATTAACATCTTTAATTGAAATTGATATTCCATGTTATTAATAGAATTGATAAATGATATGAAGCATGTATATGAGTGTTTTTAATAATGTAAAAGTCATGTTAATTGACAATGGTATATCTCTAGGTTTTTTCAAACCCTAAAAAATGAATAAAGCTTATTTTTTCCTTCTTTTTCTTGTTATATATTGATTTATAGGATTCCCATAGATGAAACCTTTTATTAAATTAATTGAATAATTGAATATATTATAAGAACTGCTGAGTGACTAAGGTAATTTATATTTATAGATTTTAAGATTATAATTTTCTTGAAATGTTAGTGTGCCTAATTTTTTGGATGATATATATCATTTTCATGAGATGGATAAATTACTTTGTTTGAGGGCCTAGTTTCCTTATTTATTTATTATTTATTCATGATTATTAAATTATGTGCTCTAGATATGATCCATGGGTTATGATCCTGATATAGATGATCTTTGGATAGCTGGAATGGGGCAGGGAGGCCCAAATGTGGTGTGATCTTGGAATGGATGAACATGGGTTGAATGACATGTTCTGTGGGAAGGGAAGCCTTGTTGATGTGGTATAATTTGAGCATTGTGGTGGTGAGAATACTCAGTATATCCATGTGGGTATATGGTATGAATCTAGTGGTGATTGAATAGTTTATTATTAGTATTACTCATTGATGATGTGTTGAGAGTTAGTGTGATCACATATGAATCTGTTAAATGGTTGATGGTTGTGTTTTGTTTTTTTCTTCATTCCTCTCCCCACTGCTTGGGGTAGATTGATTTTCTGGGATGCATGTTTAATATTTATGGAATAATATAATAGTGTTTCATGAAAATGTAGATATTTAATTTTTCTATTAATATATAAATTATTGACCCATGATGTTGGTTGACAATAGAGTTAAAATTTTAAAAATATTCTAATATTGATAAAAAGTGGACTGGTTTAGATTATACATCGAGTGCATGAACATTATTTTAATGATTAATGTAATGAAATGTCATTCCATGAGGACTAAAATAACTGTTAGACAATAGACATATCAATATATCACAATATAAACATAATCATAAAGGCATGATAAATCATGATAATCATAACATGGAAATGTGGCAACAACACTTAACATGGAATCAGCATGAGCCAAGGCTCATTGCACATGGAGCATGAGTAAACCCTCATTGATTACAAAGCACATGTAAAACCTCTTTCCACATGAATTATCATGATTAAACATCAATTTTCCATGACATATCATGATACTATACTTTACCCAATGCATTGTAGCCCTATCAGGGTGCACCTTTCTTAAACTGTTCATTTCATGCATATGTGTGGCAAATTGATCATAAAACATTGAATCATAAAACATAATATTTTATTACACGGTAAATGAATGTAGAATACCTACATGGCACTCTATAAATAATAAATAAATGTGAATAAATGTGAATACCCTTGATAGAGAAATGGGCTTGGTATTCACTACATAATGACTTTGGCCTGGAAAAGTGAAGTGCAATTTCGACAGCATAACAACATGACATAAGAACTCATTAAAATGGTTGATGTGAGAGAAAGGGGTTTCAAATAAAATTTAAATGACATGTACAATAAGGGGGTCATATAGATACACGTCCCAGAAAATGTAATGGTCTTTTGTTCATGATACAAAAGAATTGCTTGAACGTAAACGAGGAGAGAGAATTCCTTTCGGAATTTTGGCATAGTAACCGGTGTACATGGGAGGAATTTAATGAGAGGGAAAGGTGTCTCGCATAATTAAAACATAAATAGGGAAGTATGGGGGAGGTGAAAAATCATATCAAAACATTTATAATTGAAATTAAAATGGCATAACAATTTAAAGAATATTGGAAAAATGAGGAAGGAAGAAAAACTCTACCTTGGAAGTGTGATTCCAAAGGCTGGAGAGAGGCTTCTTTGGACCATGGGGAACCTTGGGAGGATTATAGATAGATGAGGGAATAATTTGGACAACCTCAAAACGCTTTGATTGAGGAGGAAGTGGGAGCTAGGTTGGGTCTATATAGGAAAGGTGAGGATATTCATTATTATTTGGGTTTGGGACACCTCACATTAATCTAATGCAAATAAAAAACCATCCCATGGTTTTTCCCACGGTTTTTGGATAAGGGAAGTGGAAAAAAATATTTTATAAGGACAAAGGCTTAACTTATTAAAATAATGGGGTTGCTTATGTGGAGGCGAGTCAGACACCCAAGGAAAACAATTTAAAAATAAAAAATGTTTAATAAGTCTTGAAGGGTCCACTAAAGCATTGTAAAATAAATAAATCAAACCAAAAATCAAATTATTTTAATGGTAAAACAAATATTTTCCTAACATAAAGTTTATAGTATTCAATTACTTCACTATTGGGACATTATGATGTCATAAAACACATTGTATCTTTAATCGGTATTTAATTTTTACCCAAAAATATGACTGTCTCGGAAAATTATGAAAAATTATCCTTTCGATATTTTCGACGTCCTAATTCCAGAATCAATATTAATTTCATCTAAATAGTCTTCTATATATTATAATTTTTACCTTTAAAATAAAAACAATCATTTATAAAAAATTCCTGGGTTCTGACAAAAATGGATTTAAAACCTTAATAAAAATTACAATTGCATTCATAAAATTATATGATATTTTATATTTAATAAAAATTAATTTGATTATTATAATAATATTTTATTAAAATATTATTTAATTCAAAAAATACATTAATTCATCAAAATTGACTTCTTAGATGAACGTTAACTGTGTTACTATTTGTGCTTTTAAAACTATTTACCAGGTAACAATAATAATATGTAAGTATATTCATTATTATAAACATAAATAATGTACATAACCATAGTACTAGGGTCTTTTTACACAACCCCTTATAACACCAGGATTAGACCAAAGAGTAAGGTTTGCGATAGTGATAGACTCTTGGGGTGGCTCAGATAACATTTCTCATGTGGTAATCTCAACCAACTTCCACTTCTCTCATAGGTAGTCCCACTCCAGTTTAACATATTCAAGATCAGCTTGGTCTTGGTCAAGTGAGAATCCCAAAGACACAACCACATTTCTGATCTTGACCAAATGGGATTCGTAGGGGTCATGTCTAGTGGATGAGGCCATCTCTTCCTTTGTCTGAGTAAATTGGATTTGTTAAAGCCCTATATTTATAGTAATCATGTGATCAATGTTCAATATCTATATTAGAAACGGTCATAATTTTTAACAACACATTAAAATCCAAAAACATAAAACCAAAGAACATGACATTTTATATAACCATTTTACATAAAGATACATTTAATTAGATCAAGAGGGATTTATATTAATGAATGTTTGAGTTGTTACAATCATCTACCCTTAAGAAATTTCATCCTCGAAATTTCCTTCTCCCACACTAAAATAGATATGGGTAACTCTGATTTATTATTTCCTCTGATTCCCACGTCAGTTCTTCAAACGTGTGGTTTTTCTACAAGACCTTGACGATGGGTATTGTCTTATTTCATAAAACTTTTTCTATGCAATTTAAGAACTTCATTGGTTTCTCATCATAAGAACGATCATCCTCTAACTGTACCACCTCTGAAGAGAGTACATGTGAAGGGTCCGGTATGAACTTTCTTAAGAGGGATACATGAAAGGCATGATGTATATTGGCCATGGTAAGTGGATGTGCTAGTCGATAGCCCACAACTCCAACACGACCAAGAATCTCGAAGGGGCCGATGTACCTGGGACTTAACATTCCTCTCATTCCAAACCTCATGACATTCTTCTCTGGAGATATGCGTAAAAATACCATGTCTCCATGTTTAAACTCAAGGTCTCGTCGACAGTTATCTTTATAACTCTCATGTTGACTCTAGGCTTACTAGATATGTAGCTGAATGGTTTTCACCTTTTCCACCATCTCGTCAACCATTTCTATTCCTAATAGCTTACACTCACTGACCTCATCCAAACACACCGGTGTGATTCAGATTTTCCCATAATGGGATTCATATAGTTCCATATGGATGCTCGAGTGGAAACTGTAATAATAATAGAACTCAAACAGAGGATGATGTTGATGACATAGTCTGTTCATGTCTATTTAGCATGCTCTCAACATGTCCTCTAGTGTTTGGATAGTCCGCTCATATTGGCCATCAGTTTGAAGATGATATGACATACTAAAGTTCAGTTCAGTATTCAGAGCATGTTAAAGACTATTCCAATACTTAGAGGTGAATCTTAGATCTCGATCGGACAGAATAGATAATGGTACTCCATGAAGTCTTACCACTTCCCAAATATATATATGTTCCAGTTCATCCAATGACAAATCCTCCCGAATAGAAATGAAGTGTACAACATTTGAAAGAAAATCCACAACAACCCAGATTGCACTATTGCATTTGGATGTCTTTGGAAGTCTAGTGACAAAGTCCATGGTGATTTTCTCTCATTTCCATTTTGGTATGGCCAATGGTTGCATCGTCCCCTTAGACTTCGGCCTCTTTGCATTCACTTTCTGACACACCAGGCTCTTTGATGTATATTCAGTGATCTCCTCTGTCATATTATCGCACCAATAATGCTCTCGAATATCATGATACATCATTGTGTTTCCTAGGTGAAAAGAGAAATTTTAACTATGTGCATCATCCCAAAGTACCTTCATTAGCTCCAGACATGATGGAAAACATTGTTTTTCCCAAATCTCACAATTCCTTCTTCATTAACATTAAACTCCAAGGATTTCCCTTTTCCTATAGCTTCCACTTTTTCATGACATCCCATGTCATCCTTTTGAGCATCCTTTAACCTTTCCAAAAGTAATGGTTGAGCAATCATTCGTGAAAGGATTGATTATTTTCCCTTATTTATGATTCCCATGTCAATCTTCATCAAATCAAAGAAGATTGGATCCTTTTCAATTCTCATCAATGATATAATCATTGGGTTCTTTATACTTAGGGCATATTCCACCTTGTTTAATTTTCCATGGTGGTAATGGATTGAACAGTCATAGTCTCTAATCAACTCTAAACATCTTTGTTGGAACATGTTTAACTCTTTTTGTGTGAATATATACTTGAGGATTTTGTGGTCCGTATAAATTTCACAGTTCTCCCTAAAGAGACAATGCCTCAAAATTTTAAAATAGAAGATCACTGTAGCCAACTTGAGGTATTGTGTTGGATAGTTATGTTCATGAACATTCAATAGCCATGAATCATAGGCAATGACATTATCATTTTGCATCAACACACATCCCATGACCTTCTTCGAATCATAATTGAATACCACAAAAAGTATTCTACTTGTGGGTAAAGGGAGAAAGAGTGCAGTGATAAGCCTCCTTTTCAAATCCTATAAGCTTTCTTCACATTCATCACTCCAAGAAAACATTACTCCCTTCTGAGTAAGCTTGGTAAAAGGGTTGAAAAAATGTGAGAAATTTCTCTAAAATCATCAATAATATCCAGCTAACCCCAGGAAGCTACAGTTATCTGTTACCGATGTTGTCCTCGTCCATCCCCAAATTGAATCTGTTTTAGAGGAATCCATAAATATCCCATTGCTTGTGATGATATAGACAAAGAATGAGATCTACTTCAACAAGAACTCACACTTGTTGTACTGTTCATAGAGCTTCTCCTTCCTCAAGGTATCAAGTATAGTTCATAGATGCTCCTCATAATCCTCCTTGGTTTTGGAGTATATCCAAATAGCATCTATATAGAGAACCGAAAATTTGTCAAAGTAATCTCTAAAGACTCTATTCATCAAGTCCATGAAGATTTCTGGAGAATTAGTTAGTCCGAAAGGAATTACTATGAATTCATAGTTCCTGTATCTAGTATGAAAATCAGTCTTGGGGTTATCTTCCTTCTTCACCTTTACTTGATAATATCCTGACCAAAAATCCACCTTGGAGATGAATTTTTCTCCACAAAGCTGATCAAACAAGTCATCAATTCAGGGGGGGGAGAGGATACTTATTATTTATCATGATTTTGTTAATCTCATGATAATTGATCCAAAGATTCGTTGACCCATCCTTCTTTATGAAGAAGAGGACATGTGAACCCCATGGTGAATCACTTGGGTCTATAAACCCTTTATCCATATTCTCCTATAGTTGTTTCTTCAGCTCCTCAAGATCCACGACATCCATTCTATACAGAGACCTGGATATTGGCAACTCCTCATGTATAAGATCAATTATGAATTCAATACCTCTTATAGGAGGAAGACCAGAAAATTCCCCGGGAAACACTTCAGTGAATTACCTCAAAATTGGCATGTTATCTAGGATTGTTTTATCCTTAGACTCAATCATCTAAGCTAGATACATGTGATCATAGGTCAATAATATCCACACTTGATATGATGGAGCTAAAGAAGGTTCATCTTCCTCCTTCCACTTGTAAATAATTGGGGGTCTATTCTCTACATGGAGAGTGATTTCCCTATCACGGTAATTTATATTGGCTCTATATAAGGAAATCCAATACATGCAAAAATTTCCTCAAATTCCACCAGAGGGAGTATGATGAGGTTCACTGGGAATTTTAATCTGCAGATTCTAATAGGGTAGGAGTTATATTCATGGGATGAAATGATTTCATAATTTTTTGTACTCACTGACATCTTCACATCCATGATTAGTGGTGGTGCTGCGATTGTTCTACTAAACCTTAGAGATATAAAATAATTGGAAGAACCTGAATAAAAAATGTACGTTCACTATTCCGAAATGAATAACTAGTGTCCCTATCACCACTTCATTGTCGGGTTTCACTTCGGCTGTAGTGATAGAAAAAGCTCATCCTTTCTACCTTGGAGGATGTTGGTTGCCTCCGAAAATACTTGGCATAGGGAACTGATTTGAAAGATGCCACAGTTCTTTGCAGTTGTAGTAATGAACCACACGTTGTGGTGTGAATGGAGCATTACTATCCTCTCTCATATCTGTGGGACATTCTTGGAGATATTTAATAGCCAGGAACCCTTCTCTTCCACACCAATAGAATTTCCTCACCCCCTTCCGGAAATTTCTGGGGTGCTACTTTCCGCACCATTGGCAAATGGGGTGCATGATCTTCTTAGCACTATTGGATTTATCCATCAAACTTCCAGAATTTAATTACACCTTACGCTTCTTATCCCAATGATACCGCTGAGATTCTTCAATATCCATTTCGACCATGAGGGCACATCTGGAAATTTCCTCCTAGCTGTTGAAGTCATCGATCTCCAATGCTTTCCATAGGCTAGGTTTCAGCCCACCAAAGAAGTGGTCAACCTTGTATTTGGGGGTAACGACAAAGACGAATGCATATCACTCAAGCATTGTAAAGTTCACCTCAGACGCTCTGAGAGATTCGTCAACTTTTTTGCCTAAGGGCAGGGAAGTTCATTTCCATATTAAGCCGGAGGGTGCGTAGAAAATATTTATCGATAAACATCTTCTGAAAATCCTTCCATCCAAATCCTCGATATCCTCCTCCGGATTTTTATTTTTGATCAACATCGACCGTTGATCATATTCACCCTCCATATGATAAGTATCCTAGTGAACCTTATCTGGTTAATAACATTGAAGGATGGATATGATCATTTCAGTTGAGTTTATCTATTTTTCAGTGATTGATGGATCATATGATCAATTAAAAGTCGGAGGCCTTTGTCTCATGATGCTCTTGATAGTGAATTGTTATTTCATGGGGGGGGGTGTTGAACGTTCTTATTGACCCATGTTTTAATTCAAAGCTTGAGTTACCTGAGAGAGAAGCGTGACAATGTTCGTGATTCCCTCTACCATTGGATTTGGAATCTTATTAGTATAGTCATCGCATTGACCTTCAAATTGGTTGTTAGCTCGAGTCCTCCTATTACTAGAAATAGGCCGGAATAAAAGGAATGTTAGGGGAAACACCTAAAGGGTAATACAAGGAAACAACTGATGACTTATAAATAACTTTTCTTCCCTTCACTTACAAATCTATAAGCTTCAATCTATGCTATCCATGGTATACTTTCTAACATATATTCTTGGGGGAATTTTTTTAATTCCCTTAATAAGGGTTCATAGTAAGCTTATAAATTTACCAAAGAATATCCCCCGAGAGAATCATAACCATGAGTTCAGCATGGCCCGTTGTCGTGCATCATTTTCCCTTGGAGTCTAGCTCAAAGCGTTGTTTTTGTGTTTTACCCCTAGGATACATATGTGTGAGAGCCACCTCTACCTGCTCGTATCCAGACATGGATGTATTTTCTTGATAAACCACTTACTCAATTTTCACCAACACTTAGGGATTATTTTATTATTCTAATTCTTTCTCTAAGTCATCAATAGGATTTTCTAATCCTAATAAAAAAATAACTAAACATATCCTATAATTCCAACTATGACACCATTGCTTTTTATTACACAAGTAATCATAATTTGTTATATAAAATTCACTTGATAAAACATAGAAAATTGAGAGGTCTAGTGTATTTGGGGATGAGGATCATTAAAAAAAACTTTAAACCTGAAATACAACATCATTAATGAAAACTTCCTTTGCATGACCACTACATTCCGTCGTACATAGCATTGCATGATTTAACCTAAGGACATGCATAAGAAAATGGTGAGCTATAAATCGCAGTAAGGGAATAATCATAGAATAACAGGAGGAGTAAAATAAATGTTAGGAAATAGGTATATCAATAGTGAATAAGAGAAGCATAAAAATAAAGGAATGATAAATCATGATAATCATGACATGTAAATGTGGAAACAACCCTTAACATAAAATTATCATGAGCCATGAATCATTGCACATGGAACATGTGTAAACCCTCATTGCACATGAAGCATGAGAAAAACCTCATTGAACTTGAATTATCATGAGAAAACACCCATTTAAGATGATGTATTATGAAACTATACTTTATCCAATGTATTGGAGCGCTATCAAGGTGCACGCTTCTTAAACATATCATTTCATGCATAACTGTGCCACATGGAACATAAAACATTGAATCATTCAACATAATATTTTTTTACCACGACAAAATAATGTGTGATACATAGATGAAACTATTTAAAGAATAATTAATGTTCTTAATAGCGAATACACTTGATAAGGAAATGGTCGTGGTATTCACTACACAATGAATTTGTCTTGAAAAATAGTTGTGAAATTACGACAGTATAATGTCGTGACATAAGGACTCTTGAAATGGTTGATGAGAGAGAAAGGGGTGTCTCGTCATTTTTACAAGACACGGAAAGTATGGGAGTCATATATATACATGTCCCATCATGTGTAATAGAATTCAGATTCTTGAAACAAATGAATTTCTTAAATGTAAATGAGGAGAGAGAAATTATTTTCAGAATTTCAATATAGTAAAGGGTGTACATGGGAGGCATTTAATGAGATAGAAATGAGTATCACATATTTAAAACATAAATAGGGCAGTATGGGGATGTGAGAAACCATAACCCAACATTTATAATATAAATTAAAAGGGAAAAACTTTTTAAATAATATCGGACAAAAAGAATAAAAGAAGAAGAACCCTTACTTGGGAGTGTGTTGCCACTGGTTTGAGAGAGAGTTCTTGGGACTTTGGGGCACCTTGGGAGGATTCTAGAGAAAGGATGGAAGAATATGGACAAACTCCAAAGGCTTTGAGTGAGGAGGGAGTGGGAGAATGTGTGGTTTATATAGGAAATGTGAGATAATTATTTATTATTTAGGTTTGGTACACCTCACATTGAAAAAATTCAAACCAAAAACCAGACCATGGTTTTTAGCCAAGATTTTTGGAAAATGAAAGTGGAATATAATAATTTATAAGGCCAAAGTCAAAAATTATTAAAATAATGGGGTTGATTATGTGGAGGTGAGTCACACTCCCAAGGAAAATAGTCTAAAAAGACAAAATGTTTAATAATTCTTGAAGGGTCCACTAAAGCTTTGTAAAATAAATCAAACAAACCCAAAATCACATTATCTTAATGGTAAAACATATACTGGCAAAAAATTATGTTTATAGTTTTATAAAATCACTATTGGGTCATTGTGATGTCATAATACACATTATATATTAAAACGGTATTTAATTTTTACCCAAAAAGTTAACTGTCTCAGAAAATTATAAAAAATTCACCATTGGATAATTTCAACTTCGTAATTTTAGAAACAATATTCATTTTATCTAAATAATTTTCTCAATATTTTATTTTTCTCTTTTAAAATAAAAATCTACATTCATAAAAAATTAATGGGTTTTGACAAAAATGGATTTCTAACCATAATAAAAACTACAATTACATTCATAAAATTATTCGATAATTAATATTTAATAAAAATTAATTTAATAATAACAATAATTTTTTATGAAAATATTATTTAACTCAAAAAATCCAATAATATATTAAAATATATTTTTTAGTTGAACCTTATCTAAAAATACTCTTTGTGCTTCAAAAACTATTTAAAAGGTAACAATAATAAAATGAAAGTATATTCATTATTATATAAAAAAATAATGTACATAACCATAATACTAGGGTGTTGTTACATAACCCCCTATAACACCCACATAAGTCCGAAGAGTAAGGTGTGTGATGGTGACTGAGTCTTGGGGTGGCTTAGATAACATTGCTCCGGTGGTAATCTCTATGAACTTCCACTTCTCTCGTAGGCGGTCCCGCTCGAGCTTAACATATTCAAGCTCATATTGGGCTTGGTCATGAGCGAAGTCCAAAGATGCAACCTCCTTTCCAAGATCTGACAAATGGACTTCATTTGGGGCACATCTACTGGATGATGCCATCACTTCCTTTGTCTGAGTAAATTGGATTTTTTAAATCCCTCTATTTATACTAATCATGTGATCACTATTCAATGACTGTATTAGCTATGGTAAAATTATTAACAGTATTTTGAAATAAAAAAACATAAAACTAAAGAATTTGACATGTTATATAAACATATTTCATAAAGAGGCATTTAATTAGATCAATAGGTATTTCCATTTATGAATGTTTGTATAGTTACAGTAAATAACTCCTATACGACTCTAGGATTGTGATTCCCCAATATCCTAGTAGGAGGTCAGATGATTGATATCTACCTTTACCCCCACTCTCTTCTCTGTGTAGTTATTGGTGCCTCTATACACATGAGTAAGTATTTCCCTATAGACTGGTAGTAACTTATGATAGATTATGCTTCTTTCACCCACATATATTACTAGAAATATTATAAAATTAATTATTATAGATATGTCATGTATATTATATGATGGATTCGAGTACCTAAAGGGTGTATGTGTTATAATATCTTGAGGCATCTTTCCTAATGTTTGATATATGTCATACGAGCTATGGTGGATCCTAGAAACAAAATGTTTAATATATGTGGATACATGATAAAATATGGAAGTGTTATTTGATGCATGGTAATAATTTTTTGATTTCCTACCTAGGAATCTCCTAATTGGCTTACTTATACAGAGAGACTGATCATGATGTGAGACCTTAGGGAAGTTCATAAAACTAGTGGGGTAGTCGGAGCGGAGTAATAATTATGTTTTCTTATAATATTATATTCTCTATTGTATAAAATACTATTGAGAGATATCCATGCTGAACATAGAAACTTCTTATACTTCCTTCAGTGATGAGTTTTTTCACTATTGCTCACAATGATTTAGGATGCTTTATTTATCATTTTCGTGATATGATTAGAGGAGGATCCTACTGAGTAAACTATTATACTATACCTATGTATTATCTATTTTTCATGTTATTTAGAGAATGGTAGTGATCAATCTGGATATTACTATCCCTTTGTGTAGCATGAGTTAATTTAGATTCTGGGTCATCGATATCTTTATCATTATTGGTACATTTAGTTTTCCATACATTAATTTATCAATATATGAATTATTATTTTTTAATTAGGGATTTCGTGTGTGTATATATATATATATGTGTGTGTGTGTGTGTGTTTGTTTGTGTGTGTATCAGTTCATGCTAGTTTTTGTATCCTTCTTATATCTCTCTTATAGATAATTAATTTATAGGGTAATTAATTCCATATAATTTGTTTATTATTACCTAAGAGGCAGTATAGAACCTTGAACCTACTAGAGGAGGGATTTGGGATTTCAAATTTCTCCCCCCTCATTGTAGAATGTTTTTGGGGAGGGGGACGCGCCACTAAACTAATTAAAGATAGTGATATCAACATCGCTAGTAATAAAATGGACTAGAAAGAAACATTTAATTCTCTAGCAGTACATAGGAGAAACCTACCTCCTGAAACAAGCAAGATGTATTATAGTGTACCTGGTTTTTTTTTCATTCCATTGTTGTGCTCCGCTCTATCATTACATTGCAATCAAAATGTATTCAGTTTTTCATGGTTCTAAGACTAAATCTTACACTGGCGACACATTGGGATTTACTGCCCCTTCTGGATTTTAAAAATTGTTGTAGATACAAAACTGCACTTTGGAGGCATCAATGTTGACCTACAGATAACTCATTTTAAAACATCAGAAGTAGTATCTTATGCGGTCCATTTGTTAAAAGGTATAGGTTGTTAGGGGATTCTCTATTCTGTATGGGTCTTTTCTTTATTATGTTGTTTCTATATATTTTTGTTGGTGTAGGTTCATTCCACATCGTACATTATACTATAAAACTATTGAATTTAATAAATTTCTTTGGGCATGAATTGGGTGACCAATTCTGTTATTTTCTTTTCAAAATAACACAATGTAACCTAACATTCTACGTATGTTATAGTTGATAAATATATGATAAATATTATAATCATTAATTGAATGAAAATGATCAAATTTAGTTATTCATAAAAAAATTACCATATTTTATTATTACCTTAAAATTTCATTAGTAATCCCACGATAAAATCTATGGATAAACTTCCCCATTTACATACTATCTCTGTCAATGGTTGATGAAAACATTTTGATAAAATAATGTATACATTAAAATGTTTTCTTGTCACCCATTTTAGTCTTATTCCATCAATAATTATTTTATTTCTATCCATAAATAATACTCTTGAATTAATTATTATTTCTTAGTGTTTCCAAGATAAATAGAAAATAGTGAACCATGAGTTTCACTTAGTAATTATTTCTTCAAATCAATGTCACATGGCACACATAATCTATTTTCATGTAAGATAACACTGTATTGATTAAATTTAAAAAATTTAATATTATCATTTTTAATATATTCTTCCATTTTATATAAAATAAAATACACCTTATAATCTTACAAAACTCTCTCTCACAAATATGATAGTATAAAAGCGTAATAAATTTATTGAATTTCCAATAAGAAAATTTTCTATGATAAAATTCATAAAATCAATAACTAAAGTGTCTTCTTCCAAAAAACATCATTATTAATGACTCATTATTCTTATAAATAAATGAATTAAATTATATATTCTCATTTCAAGGATATTAATGAATTTTTCATTGATAAATTTAATCAATTCCATGCACCATCTCTGCCTCCAAATTAAAATATTCATAGTGAATATATACATCAATCATTTTATGATAGTTTGGATTTGAAAATGTGATCCATATAAACGATTCATCAATTTTTTTTAATAATAAAAATGATTAATATAATTCTATATATTGTGTAGGTTGCTTTAACTCATGAGGTTTCTGTTTACATGAATCATAACTAATAACCTAGTCATTCATCCATAGAACAAAACTATATACATTAATTAAAGCATTGGTTGTATATATAAAATCTACCTTTTAAGGGATGGAGGTCCCAAACTTGATCATTCATAAATCTTATTACCATTTCATTAAAAAAGTTATCAAAAACATTCATCCAACTGAATTTAAATACTTTTTTAGTTATATTGTTTCATTTGGTAGACAACATAAAAAATATTTCAATAAAAAATGATTATTATACATAAAATAAAAAAATAATATTCTCTATAACATATTTATACCATTAAAAACATAATAATGATAGGTTTTAGTAGGCTTAACAATTCATCCATCATCATTAAAAATTATCCACAGAATGAGTTATTTTGAAGCCAAAATTCACACATAATAAATTTTGGATATAGTTTTATTCCATTAATGGTTTAAAAATAAATCCATATGCTTCCTTATATATCCTCATAAATATTATAATATAGAAGTATATCTTCAATAAACAAATCAAAAAATTATTTGATGAATTAATGTAATGAACTATTTATAAGATCCCTTAATATAGCTCAAAAATTATAAAATCTAATGACTATAACTACAAACTCAAATTTCCCATATCTTTTATAGAATGATATCATCCAGAAAAAATTCCTTCTTCCTCATAAAAAATGGTAATTTGACCTATGATCAACTTAGTTACAATACAATTAATCTATGAGATATTTGAGAAAAGCATCAATATGAGGTAAATGATTCATGTTCTTAAAAAAGATATTATTCAAGGATATATAATCAATTCAAAATATCATTAAAAATAATTATTTATAAAAAATAAAACTAAATATCTGTAGTGACATTCTATGATGATTAAATCTTTAATTCAAAAACTCATAAAACTTCTTTTTCAATTCCAAAAGATCCACCTAAGTCATTTGATAGTGGGGTTTTGATATAGACTGAGAATTAAAAATTGTTTCAATGTTAAATTCATCATACTAATCAATTATATCTCTATGAAAATTAAATAAATCCACATAACAATTTAATAATGGGATATAATTGTTTTTAATAATTTAATTCATTATAACATCTTGAGAAACGTAACAATCAAATAGTTATTTGATGAATTTATTATGATAATGCAAGGGAATTAATGTTATAGAATCATTGAATAAATAAATCTTTTCTATAGAATATATCATACTATGATAAAGTTAAACCCTTTATATTTACAAAAAAATATCATCCTCTACTATGAGAATATAAACATAATTTTAGAGGAAGACAATAGAACTAATAAAAATTGGAGGATTCTTATAAATCGTGGATTCTTGAAAACATACAAATAGTGTTCACGAAAATATTTTTATTTCCTTCATGAGGTGATATTACAATTTTACATTTAAATTTCACAAAAATAACATAATGATGAGATCTAGAGTCAAATATGGATATAATTATATTTTATAAACAATTAACATATATGTCACCACATTATTAGGTAGTTTAAATTAGACTATAGTAGTATAAAATTATTTTTCTGGACATTTATTCTTTAAATCAATATGATTTACACGCTTAGTAACTAACCTCCAACATATTATAGTATAATTCTCCAATACAATGAAATTAAATAATATCACTACTGAATTTTTATTATTTTTCGTAACCTTTTATATACATTTATATGACATATTTTGAAACATTCCATATCATATTTTTTCATGATTTTAGAATACACTCTAAAGGATACTATAAACTATTCATATCAAAATATGGTATCAATAATTTTTCAAATATTCATTTTTTTAATAGATTTTTTCCCATTCCATTCCATATTGGCAATTTTTTTACATGTTGTCATAGAATACACGATCATCATAAAAAATTTCTTCTACTATCTCATCACAACCCAAATGGTTCTCATATTTTTTAAAATCCCTTGTGGAAAATTATCTTTGTAATATTGGATTAATAACTATTTATAATTATTTAATTTTACTATTAAGATACTAGATAAAAATTGTTACCTGCCTTGGAAATTGAGTGATTTTTTTTGTATATTGCCATTTAATATTTTTATTTGTGTCTCAATTCTATGATTTTTTTTTCAATATAATGTCAAACATCCTAAGGAAAATATTTTGCAATGAACATATTATTAAATTAATCTAATACATATGTATCAATCCCTTACATTTCAATAATATTCTCAACCATTAGACTATAGTTACCATCATCGCCTTTAAAACAATTAAATTAAAATAACTATATTTTTCTCCCATCAAGCCATGATGTTAAATATCATTTCCCCGGATATTATCCATCCCATCTAATACTACAATATCTTATGATCCACTAATTGTGGTGTTGTTTCATAAAACACCCCACTATAGAAATTTTCCATTGTAATGAACATGTTTTCACTATTGTATATTATCCACCAGTATTTATAGATGTTCTCAACTAATCCATCTCGGAAATAAACTAATCTATTTCAATTTTAACCATTCATTGTTACATATTTAGAGGTATATTATCTTCTTGTCCACATAATTCTTCTATTTCCATATTTCTTATATGAAAATTCATTCCAAATAAAAATTATTTTGATGATTCCACATGGTTATCTACAAATTCCATATTATACATAAATTATAATATCATAGTTTTATTTACTCTTATTATCATAAATAATAAAATTACCTAACCCAACCACTGATACGAATAAAAAAAGATGTCATTATTCAACCAATAATTTCATTTTTAGACAAAAACTACAATTAATGTATTTTTATGTCATATTTAGGTTTTTAGTTTAAAAGAATTAGTTAAAAAATATTAAATTAAAAACCTATAGAATAAATGTTTAATGCTTACTCTTAGAGTCCATTATTCACAAAATATTTCATATAAATGATGTTATCATTTCTTTGAAACTATATCTGATTTTAAAATCATGTTCCTATTTATTACTACTCATACTAAAAATAATGATAAACATTTAAAATTTTTTAATGATTGAAAATAGATTTTATGGTCATATATAAATAATGAATGAAACATTCTATTCCATTTAAATAATTTTGTTTCATAAAAATAGTTTTCCTTTAACATAATATTCATAGAACTCAAATTATTATTTACCAACACCTGAAATCAGCTTTACAACTTAGTGTTTTTCATAAAAAAATTATAATTAATCATAAATTGAAAATAATTATGATGATGATTTCTTAGAAAACCTAATAACCCATGAAATAATATTTATATAAAATATATCATCTCACATAAACAGACTCATCATTCCTTTTAAAATATAATTATCATACCATTTCACGGTAAATGCGTTCCATTAGAACTGGTTACAATGAATAGAAAATTAATGTAGTTTTGTTTGAATATCATATTCATATAAACAATTAATGAACAATTAAAACTTTTAGAAACATTACATTATAATTCCATCTTAATTATCTAATGTGTAAAATCATTACCAAATGAATTGGAGAGCTATATTGGTCTTTCAATATGTATGATCTATATCAGTCTCACCTATATTAATGAGCTATATCAAGATAACCAATCAAAATAAAAAATTTACAAATACCATCACATGTTAGAAATATATAATATTTGGTTTTATACATCATAAAACACATAGAAATATCATTTTAATACATAATTAAAACATTTTCTTATATTTATTTATATATTTCCATTAAAAACTCATTATCAAAACTAAAATTACCAAAAAAAATGGACTAAGGGTTTTAATTGAGGAAAAATGAATCATATAAAGGAATAAAAATATAAAATAATTGTTATAGATGTTATAAAAACTAGAGACATCATATATGATAGCATAAAAATTTCATTTTCTCTTTTATATGAGTAATAAAACATAATCTGTATGAATTACATAAAATGATTAGCTTTTGAAAACAACTAAATGAAATTAAAAAGGTCTAGAAAATTTCATTATCAATTAATTTTTATCCATATAAATACCTTAATATAAAAATTCTAAAAACATGTACATAAAATAGGATGATTGAGAAAAACATTTATTATATCATTCCAAATGGGAATTTAAAGTACAAGGTTTTTAGATCTCGATATAAATCATCATGTATGTTCATTATAATCATATATAATAAAATTATAATAAATATATAAATTATTAAAATAATAAATTCATTCTTAATATTCATTTTATTTTATTTATTTCAATTTATATTCAATTACATAATCATTTAAGATCACACGAAGAGTTTTGCTGATATTCATATCATACATCAAAAATGACATCTGTAGGTTGAATATGGTAAATGAGGTATTCATTAAAAAAATATCTAGAATAATAATAATTACATAATTTTTATTTTTAAATAATAATTATATGTTAAACCCAATAATAAATTATTGTTAGGAAAAATTAACTTTAATAAAATCACATAGATGGTCGGTCACACATACTCTTGAGTAACATTTAAATTTTTGAATGGTTGTGATGGAATGGAGATATAAAATATGTTCACCTGGTAAAATGATACATATATAATAAATTCAATATTATTTCTTCAATGACACATATATGTACTATAAATGTGATGCAGTGATGAAAAATGAATATCATATTTTCATGGGGGTGGTAATAGACATGAATGCATAGCCGATGTAATAATTTTGGAATGAATTGATATATGTGAAATTAGATGATATATAACATTACAATAATGACACATATGTCTTCAAAATCACATATATACACTATATACTTCACTATAATTGTTTATGTGATTATTTTCTAAAGAAACATTTTACATTAGTTCGTGATGTGGTAATCCACAGTACACATGGATGATGGTCTCATTTCCCATTTAATTGAAGAGGAGATTGATATAGATTTTAAATTAACATAATAAAATATTAATATGTGCAAATTAATTTTATAATAACTTCTCCATGGTTGAAATAATTTAATGTATTAAAAAACTAAAAAAGTGAAATAACTTCAATTAAGAACTATACATCTATTTCAGACATCCCCTTTGGGTTTATAGAAGAATACATCATGTGATGGATTATTTTTTAAACAAAGGCATGTGGAACCTATAAAGGGATTTTATAATTCTAATTGGGAATTTAATGGATAATACAAAAATAATTTTGTGTTTGAGTAATATAGTATAATAGATGCATTTTTATAAGTCACTAGATGGACAAACTTGTAATTTCAAAAAGAACCAAGTTCATATAAATTCATATTAAATTTTAAATCCATCCAAATTTATTTAATTTCGATATATGATTAATAAAAATAAAAATCCTTATATAATATTTTTTTTGATTTGGTAGCGTTTTAACCAAATCATTTTTTTAACCCCCCTCTGCCAACTGTTGGCTCTTTTTATGAATACTGCGATAACAATGTTTTTATAAATTATGGTTAAATATATTTACTATAAAATTAAAATTGGACTATTATGATTCCATGGATTATATATTCAACCACATATAATTCATTTAATTTAAAAAAAATTATTTTCATAAATCATATAATAAAATATTATTTATTAAAAAAATAATTGATTAAAATTTAGAAAATATTAATTTACTTTTGAATTGAAAATATAATGATAGCAGATGAATTATAATAAAATCCCTTCACATATACCTATAATATTAAAATTTTCCCTAAAATTTCATGGAATAGAATAAATAAATCACAATTTAATAAGGAGAAGATTGTTAGTATTAAACATTTAATTTTCCAATTTTATTATTATTATTCTGTCAGAATTATTTAATTATTTATTATAATTATATCATCAAAAAAATTTGAATCAAACTAAGGTGATATAAAACTTATTTATATATCATAATGAAACTTATAACTATAAATTTTTTATACCTCTAAACAAATTTCATAGATATTAAAATCATTTTTGTGACATTTTTGAAATTATATTTTACTTGAATATTATTAATGTAAAAATCAATAAATTATGGAACTAAAATATCTTAATTATAATTCATGGATAGTAATTCCAAAAACACACACATAAAATAAAATTACTGACTGTGTTATATCCATTTTCTATCCTAAATCTTGTTAGTTTTATACATTATTACATGATTTAACATTACTATGGGGAAAATGTTTAATATGGTTAATATTTATAATGGAATAAGGAAACATACTAAAATAATTGGACCACATAATTCAAAATATTTAATTAAAAACACTAAATATTTGTTAAGTAGTTAGAAAACAGATCATAATAACATAAAAAATTTATTTTACAAATAAGAAAAAATAATAATTTTGATTTTTAAATATGTTATTTAATAAAAAATATTTTATAAAATAATGATGATTTAATTTTTTTTTATTCTAAGGAAACATATAAATGAATATTCAATAGAATATTTTTTAAATGATTGAAAAATTAGATTTTATGAACACATTTTAAAGAATATGCATTTCATTTTCTTTTAAATAATGTAATTGTGTCATGTTAAATAAATTATTAAAATGATTCATTCCCAAAATTTGCAGAAAAAGGTCAATGAAAATAGAAAATTACATTAAAACACATAAATTATAACGAAGAACAATTATAATAAAAAATAAACTATGTGTATCTCAATGATAAAGGGTCATAACAGAAAAATGATATTAGGCCATCTCTAATAATAAACAATGATTCATTTAAATTGTAATCAATATGATGGTGAAATAATATGAAAAACTTTAAACCCCTTAAACAATTATATGAGTTGAAAATTGTTGGGGATTCATGTATAAATAATATAAAATATTGATGTATGAGTGATTAGGCATAAAAAAATATTATTTCAAATCTATTTTAGAAATACAACATTGTTACAATGGTTATTTTTTAATTAGTCTCAATTTTATATGTAAATTGTGTTGGATTTTTAAACTACAGGAAATTCCAAGAAAATTTTAATTAATGGAAAATTATTTTTTATTATACCCACTAAAAAATAATAAATATATTGTATATGAGGCATATCTCAAAAAATGTAAATTTAAATGATAATATATTAATAAAATATTATGAATTCATAGATACAATCTAACTCTCTCTATAAAAAATTAATATTTAACGTAGATATACATTTCAACCATATTTATATTTATTTTACATCGTATAATTCATTTATAATTTAACATTACTGATTTAGATTTAGTTTTTTTTCATAATATTCAAGTGTTAATTTCCCTATTTGTAGGTATTATCTGCCATAAGGTGCTTCCAATACTTATTCCTTAATCATATGTTCATCCCCTCCAAAATTCACTTAATGATATAGTAATATTTTGATACTTTTTTGATTCATTTGGTCCTTTCATTAAATGTAATGTGATAGTTGGTATAGAGTGTATAATTATTATATTTAAATTTAGAATTAATAAATAGAATGAATTTAATTAATGAGTATACGTATATATAAATATTAAAATTATATAATTATGAAAAAATTAACTTCCAAACAATTATATATTATTTACATTATTTATTATTTTTTCATTGATTAAATAAATGTTATATCATCATTCATATAGTTTGTGGAACCAACACAAAAATGAAATATTTTAAATAAATTAATATGAATTAACATTTTATTTTATAATATTACTAAACATATTATAATATTATTGATTTTAAGAACATTTTATTAAAATTTGAAATAATATTTAAGAGGCGTTTGATAAATTAGACATTGAAGAATGATTTCTAGAAAGACAATACTTTTAATGAAGGGAAGAATTTTATTTGTGGGATCCTATTTGAAATGGGAGATATGGTACTCCATATTCACAATGGCTCCAATAAATAGTATATTATAATTACAAGGTGAATTTTATAAGGAAATATTGAGGAAACATAAATAAAAGTGATGGTTTCAGCGAGAAGAGGATGGTTCCTTTTTTAGACGATCTTGAGTGTCATTTTTACAAAAACAAATTCCATAAGAGATAAAGAACATAATTAATCATTGAAACTAAATACAAGGTGATAAAATAGTGGATTTAAAATATTATGGTATATATAAGTTCCTTATTAACCCTTTAAGGGTTGTTGTTTTGTTACAATATGTCTTTACTCTAGAGTTGTTCCCTATTTCCTTATTTTTCCTCTACTATGAAAACTCCATTTTTACCTCAGCTGCATTTTTTATCCATAAAAAATAATATTTCATGATACATAATATGTATATGATGGAAAAATGTATAATCTTATTTTAAAGGTTATTTACATTTTTTTTAATTTAATAAATAAAAATTGAATTATGTATTTTTTTGGATAAACAAATATTTTAGCCCAAATGTAAATTTATTTTCATTCCCTAAAAAAAATCATCTGAAAAATGGTAAGTTATTTTATATATATATATAAATAGTCAATGTAATTGTAATAATTCCTATATCATGTTCCTTTCAATTTATTAGTAAAAAATTTACCAATATAATGACAAGTAATTCTCTCTAAAATAACTCATTTTAAATGAATATAATCACATCTCATTACTTATTTATATATCATAAAAATTTATCAAACCTGTAATATTAAAATATTAATAATTATTTCATATACTCCTGAAATAATTTATTAAAAGTAAAATTATGAAACAAATAAAAATTCTTACTTTTAAAATAAAATATTCAAAATATATATTATCGATTTATATTGTTAAATGAATATTTATTCGTTGTGAATTACATAATTTTTTTAATAATAAATAGTTAAAACTAAATTATATTATTAGAAACAAGTATATACCATTTCCACAAATCCTATGTATATATGTCCAATGGATATATGTCCATTGGTATTATATCTATTTACAAATTTTCATTCCTATATAATATCATAACAACATCTCTAAAATAAATCAACATATTTATTAAATTATTTTAAAATATTTGTGATGTACTTATAATGTAAATATATATATTATTTTTTATAATCAGATATATAATATGTATTGTAACTAACGAGGATATATACTTTTTGTTCGTGGTCATTTGTTTTATTATAGTTTTATTCTTCTTATTATTTCATGATTTTTTCTATTACATTATATTAGTGTATATATTTTGATTTTACATTTTATAATTTCATTTAAATATAAAATATCATTTATAATTTTAGTTAATTTTTTTGTGTATGATATTCTCTCAGACACAAAACTTATATTATGTGAAATATATATTAAGACCATGAGTTGTTATATTATTCCCTATTAAAATAATTTGGAGTCTAAAATAAATTAATTTAATGACAAAAAAAGATTGTACTTATATAACATTAAATATTTACATTAAAAATGTTTGTCCTCAAACGTAGGAACCTATAGGTATCTTTACACTATATAGTTGTCAATTTTTTTTGCACTTTATCCCTACGATTCCATATTTCTACCATTTTTTACTCATTAGACAGTATAATTAACAATTGAACTATCTCTTATTTCATTACATGTGAAGGGTCAAGTATGTATTGACGAAAATTTTATATATGTAACACATCATTTCTGAGGGACAGGTTCAGTTTATGAGTTTTATGATAAGGTAAACCCACAAAAAAATTTATATGTTCAAAAGGTCCATTGCAAAATGGATTAACTCCCCCCCCCAAATATCTTAACCATCTTCCATATTGATATTAAATCGAAAACCATGTCTTATAATTTCAATTCAAAATATAAATTATGATTATCAATATACATATTTAGTGAGATTTATAATATTATAATAGGTCACGGAATATATGCAAATTTAGTGAGATTTTAAATATTGATTAAAATTTCCTAAGAATTATATGATCCCATGAGATTTTGATTTCCAAAATTATCAAAAAAGTTTATATATATGCACATAATCACAAATATATCTTCATATAGTTTCATTTTAATTCAATGATTGTATATTTTTTTATTATATGAATAAAAAGTAAATGGTGATGATACCAACTACTATTTAAATCTGTTGAACACAACCAGGATATATATTTTTTATTTTTAACTTCAAATTCGTATTTATCATTAATATGGTGATGAAAGTTTTTTGTAATTCTATAATTCATGTCCAATTATTTTCTATTAATTATCCAAAACACCCCCATAAACATTAAAATGGATTCAATAAAATTAAAATTAGTAATAGAAAAATCCTTAACACTTCGTTTATATACATGATTGATGTATATTAGCTAAGAAATCGTCTCAATTATAAATCAAATATGAGAAACTTGTATTTTTATCAACTATAACCCAAATAGAATTGTGTAATTTGGAAGTTTTGGTGTTTCCTATTATAAAATACAAGGTAACTATGTATCATTTATATATTTTAATGGGTAGTATTATCATCTTAGTATTATAATTATTATTCTCATCTTTAACATCATTGTAAACCTTGTATTGTGATTCATAGTATAAAATATGTCTCTTCCAATTTTCCAAAAAACCATTTTTAGATCTATATAAATTAGTGTACTTTTATGGTCAATATAAAATAACAATATATGGTCATAATCCTACATATATTTCATCAATTATAGGTTTGATCATACACTTATTCATTTTTGGAATGTTATAATACAATCATTTAATGGAAAAACTATGGAATATTCCATATAGTTTTCTAAAAATCAAAATACTACACCATCTATTATTATTTCATGATACATATTGATAGTTATCTGATAACATGGAAAATATAGTTTCTCTAGCCTGCCCATTTGATTCCCAAACCAATCATTTTCCAATCTAGTTATACTAGGTGTCCTTAAATACTCTGCATGTACATAGAGCGTTTACCATCTCTTTCACCTTCTAATTATAGTAATCTAATTAGAATACATATTCCAAATTCCACTGAATCAATATAATTTTTTCTATTTTGAAATCAATTTATATGAATATTTAATTTATTATATTATATAAATTATATATTTTACACATTTAATTTATTAGATAATGACTCCATAAAATTTTATATGATAATACCATGTTTAACTCTAAATGTTACTTATGGTAATTTAGAACAATAACCATTAGCTAACATAAAAAATATTCAGAAAAATTAAATTTTTCCAAGGATGCAAAAAATGATTTCTTTTTTTATCATTATATATAACAAACCATTCTCAACTATATGGTTTTTTATGTATTTTTTATAGAAAATAATTTAAAACAATTATTGATATTTTAATCAATGTAATATATATATATATATATATAATTTTTCTTTTAGAGTCAACATGTTTATTGGATTTTATAATAATGGGAAATTTATCAAAATGGGTTCATATTACCCAAAAAATACAAGGAAACAATAGATCACTATCATAGTAGTTTTTCTAGGACATTCTTTAATCACATTTATCATTTAAGGATCAAAATAATTACCTTTTATTGCAATTACTTTCTTAATAATGATACATTATATAACCACAATTCACACATGTTTAATTGATCCAATAGAATGTAATTTCATATAATATATAGATAAATACCAATATAATATTCATGAAAAACAATTGTTTTGAATAATTGGACAAAATAATCATTAAATTATAACCCAAATTGAACAATGTAATACACAATGACCCAATTAATTAAATACATGATGATAATTGGGAAAATTTTACATCTAAATGTAATAACTAATAATTTATAAGGTATGTATCTTGTATTAAAGGTAGTCATGTGTTTTTTGTAACACTATTATACTCAAAAAAGATTATTCAAGATAACATATATGAAATGAAACCAATGGCTGAAAAGGAAAATAGAATATTATTATTTTAATAGTAATATTATAAATGGTTAGCAAAATTATTGTGTAACACAGTTTGATTTTATGAAATATTTTTCATTAAATTGCTGGATTTTTTTGACCTATTTCATTCTACAAAAAAATTTAGATGAACCTCAAAACATAATGAAAATATTATCAACTATATGTTATATTGGAAGATGTGAATAATAATTTAGAAATTGATAACAATATATGGAATAATAGTTTTATAAATTTATTCATTTGTAATCAAATTAAAATAATAATAAAGATAATTTCAAAATAAAAGTGATGTATTTTTATAAAAAATAGTATTTTATGACAATGTGTTTTATATAAATAGACTAAAATAATCTATATTGGATTATAATTATAATTAAATTGTTATATTATTTAGAATATTTTTTTTTAAAAATTAAATAAATTATTAATCATTGTATAAGAATAAATCTAGTTTTATGGTTATACTATTTTTTTATAAATCTGGTTTTTCGAATTATAAAAATTTATATTTAAATTGAATTCATAAATTTTTAGTTATTAAATTATAATAAATTAATTAAATATTTATAATATTTATGTTTGAATTTTTTGAATAGGATTCTTTAATTTTTATTCAAAATTAATATTAAATATGGGGACATCAATCATCTCAATGAAGGGTAAATCAGGTTAGTCAAGATTAAAAATAACAAATACGGTCATAATTACTCATCTTAAGTAAAATTAGATGAATTTATTTTTCTCCATATCATCATGGAATGTAATTTGATTTGATTAGTGCACACTTTTCAGGAATATAAATTATACATATTTTAAATTAATAAAAGTTATTAAATGTTGTTTTCATTATTTGTATATTCACATATGTTACGAAATAGGTTTAAAAGTATGTTATCTATTAATATATATTTTTATCTTCAGTTTAATAATATTATTTTCATGATTTGTTCTTAATATTATTGAATTATATAATAACCCATGTTATTTATTCCACCAGAATGATATATTACTCCTATTAATTTAAATATTTACAATTGTTTTTAAATATATTAATGGAAATATAATTTGAGATATTTATTATTTTCCACTAATATATTGTTAGAATATAACAATTTAGTATCTTCTTAGTGGATTATATTATAATCATAAATTTAATTATTTCTTACAACTAATATTATGTGAATATTTTTAAAATTTAAATTATTGATTTATTATGAGTATAATAAGTTATTATATAATAAAAAACTAAAAAAAAATTACAGAAAAAATAGGTTAATATATGGATTAAAATGTTGTCATATTTCCAATTATTTTCTCTTGGAATCCATGGGCTTGATATTGTCTTAATTATATGGAATTATTTAAGAATGTTTCAAGAGTTCCCATATCATCTGTTATTAAAACGAACCTCCCTTGTATCCTATTCACATAACATTGAGCCTTATATCCTGACCATAATCTTCCAAATTCAATATTAAATGTTCATATCCACATTTTATAGGTGTTTTTCTTCTCAAAAGATGAGCTATACGCAGCTTAAGAGGATATCTAAATGAGTTCTTTCCAATAAGTGGTAATCGCTATATGAAACACTCTATTTTATACCATTCCTTATACCCAATATAAATATGGTAGTGATATTATAATAATATATTATTTTTCAGAAATATTATTAAATTTTATTATAATTATGAAAACACAATTATACACAATGTTTCTCAACAGATGTAATGTGAAGGCATCACTCGTGTGTACGTAGGACTTACCATCTCCATGTAATGATACAACTCATTTTTCATCACCACATTATTGGATTGTTTATTATGACTATTTTAATATATATGTAAAATATCTATGAAATTATTTTTATTTTGGAATGGTATTCACATTTTCAACATTAACAATTAATCCATTCATGAATTATTAATGTCGTTAATGTGTACTTGTGGACAAAAACATCCATTAAGTGATGAGAATAATTATTCATTTAAATATTATTTTGATGGAAATAAGGAATAAATTGATATATATATATATATATATATATATGATATATATGATATAATTATGATTCTAAAATGTTCAATACATAAGTCAAAAAACATAAATAGTGTTCCTACATACATAAACATATCGTCTCTATGAATGGATTAATTCATTTTTAAATATCTATATTTTTTAATGACTATAAATATGGATATAGTTAATTTATATTATATTTAAATAATTGTGAATATTATTTGGGATGAGCAAACAATATAAATGTACATGGAATGGAACAACTGAACAAAAATACTCATGATAAATTAAAAACGTAGTACCTAAAAATAAACATTTTAATATGAAATATTTTATGAAATTGATATTGAAACATTATAAAATAATAAGTATGAAAATTACATTAGTATAAAATTTTAATAAATTTATAATTATTATACTAAACATTAGAGTTATTTTGAGAATGGAAAATATGAGGTAAGTGTTTTATTTCACAAACTCATCAATATTTGGGATTCATTATGTTTATGTATACGTTGCGTGAATTATATGATATTAATCTTCCTTATAATTTAATTATATATCAAATTTCAATTTATTTTTTAATATTATCTAATTATTTTTAATGAAATTTTTGCACCTGTTTTATTTTTTTAAAAGTTTTAAAAGGAATATTTTTGGAATTTTCAGAATAACGTATATTTTCCCATTATGAAAGGTTATTTTTTCACATATATGGAATTAATTCATTTACCACCACCATAAATAAATTTTTTCATTACATATTTTGGTAGATGATACAATCATAATTTTCATCAAAAATTATATCCTTTATATTCCCACTGGTATATAAAATATTATGTTATTTCATGATAGAAAGATTATTTTTTACAAGGATAACTCAAAATTATATTTTAAATACATATTACATAAAAGATGACGTCATTTGATATTAATTAATAATTAATAGGGATATGATTCAGGGATTCCTTTTTTATTTTTCTCTTTATTTTTTATCTTAATAATGAAAATATAAAATATTTATGAAACACATTTCCTTTCATTGGTTCTGATATAATGTGATTTTTTTTTAAATTTTGTTAAACATATATTTTTTTATTTGGTTAGTGTTTCATATACCTCCCTCAAATTAATTAGTTAAATTATTCAATATAATTAGATAGTTTTGGATATTAATTCTAATTAATTTATCTGTTAATGGATGAAAGTTGATATGATTGATCTGTTATAGGAAAACCATTGATGTGATTAATCCACTAAGGTGAACATGTATTGGTAAATAATACAATGTCCTTAGTAGATAAACATGACATATTAATTGGCATTAATACTTATTAGGATTCCATACATATTTTTGAGATAAATATATGGTTCATGATTGAGATATTGTGGGATCTCATTCATACAATTCATGTCTTTCAAAAAACTATTTTTTTTACACCACGACTCATGTTTATTATCATTGTATGATTTTTGATTAAAATTTTATGTTATGGAAATGATCTTCTATCATTATTCTTATCTTATTATTTCTTATCATTATCCATTAATATTTCCCTTGTTTACCCTTACAGAGCCTCTACGTTCACCCTTTTCATTGGATTCATTCACCCATGTTATGGTGAATTTTTTTAATGGGGTATCCCATAAAACATTTTCAGATGGTATTTATTTTTTAGAGGTATTAAGGTCACATAGAAAATAAAATCATTGTATATATAATCTATAAATCCTCTAAACCTAAATGGTTATAGCAAGTACCTTATTATTATGTATTTAATATTCATTAAATTAATTTTAATAGTTATAATTAATGCTCGGTCAAATGTAGTTGGTGTAAGAGAATGTTTTAGACAATATTTGGAGACAAGGGTTAGCTAAAATTTATGAAAACACTTGGCATAAGTGTATTTATTGAATAAAATCCTAATATTTTTCATATTATAATTAATAAAATAGTAGAAACATATGGTGGCATAGAATAAGGATACACAATTTAGAAATTAAATCAAAGATTTTATAGAACTATTTGGTATTATACTGTTTATAAATTTGTACTCTATTATTTTTTTTGTAAGTGGTTCGAACTGGAAATAACAATGTTAATGATGAATGGGATAGAAAATGATATTATTTTACACTAGGGAAACCAAGTTTTATGGGTTCTAGAATGCATAATCATTCTAATTTTCTCAAAGAAAACTATTACGATATGTATCATGTCAATCATTCAAATGATTACAATATGGAACAATATACTATTTAATCATTCATGACACAAAAAACACCTTATTTTAGTGGATCTACTAATACAATTGTGTATGAGATATGGATGATCACCATGTAAAAAATATATTTTTGTTCTTCAATTCTTGAGATATGATCTATTGTCATAAATTTTTATAGTATGGATGGTGAAACAAAATATAAGGTTATTCATTTAAAGAATACCAAAATGTGAAATAAATTGAATCCATGGAGTTTGATGATTTTTGGGGTATATTATACAGAATGTATATTCATAAAATTATAAACACAATGATGGAGGAGTAATTAATGGAGATAAGGTTATAGGAATATGGATCAATTGGTACATATTAGAAATATTTCATAGGGCTTGTGAGTTATGCATATACTTTAATTTTGAATCATGAAAATAAAATTGATCAATTTTTGGTGGATTAAAAACATATACTAAAATGTAATCTTCTATCACGTAAATCTGTAGCTATTATGAAATCATTATATATGAACAAAATGTAGAAATTTTAATTGAGGATTCCCACCATTACCATGTTTTTATAAGAAAATATAACTAGAGCCTCATTGAAACTCACATATATTACATGGAGAAAAGAAATTACATCCATATATATATACTAGAAATGCTGTAAGAAACAATATTTAATGTTTTCTAATGGATCTGGGAGATTATTTATACGTTGAAAGTAAGTTCCTAAATCACTTGAATTTCAAAATGAAAATTACACAATTGAATTTAAATGAAGTAAAATAAGATTCCATGAAATTCATGACCCACAATCTAATGATTCAAAAGAAAGGAATATATAAATTATTCCAACCCATTCCTGAATCAAATTTATTTTTTATTTTCTATTAAAATAACCTCTATGCATAATGATAATGGGAAATATCATTATATCACTCCATTCAAAGTGTGTTATGTGAATGAAGTGACGAATGGTACACAAAATATCCAATCTAGAATAACTAATTTATTATTTAATTCTGGATCAACCAAAATTTTTTTTCTAAATAATTCAATAAGGTTATAACTATTTGAACTAAAAAATTAGATGTTGAGTTATCTATAAAAACATCTAATCAGACAACAATATCATCTCATGTTAATAGTTTCACTCTAATTAAGGATTTTTGGAATGTTCTCCTTGAATATATTGATATTATTTCCTTATTTAATTTTATGTGATTCTTATCATGCATTGTATTTCTCTTTGTTGAACTGATTTTTATTTTTGAAGATAGGATTAAACATTTTATATTCTGAATGTGTGATGTCTTGGACCTGGATGCAACTTGATAGTTTCCCTGAGCCCAGTTGGCCACATGGCCTCAACCGCATCTCTCTAAATTCCATAGGCTTCCAACAAGAAGAGATCGACTAGGGTGTGTCCTTGGAAATAATTATCCCCCATTAACAATGTGTAGCATTGTGGGTGAATGTAATCATAAGTAAAATTTATAAGCAATAAAATTAAACAGAAGGAAAAAAAGAAAATAGAGACAATAGTTACAATAACTGGAATAGCTGGAATGACATTCAACAACTAATGATATGTCATGTTACAAGAAAAATAGAAAAAATCGATATAATATAGTAGGAATAATATGTGATAAATAAATATAAATTAAATAAAAGGCTATCCCAAGCATCCCGACTTCCGGATCGGTCACCAGTAATCATGCTCCATCCTAAACTACAAGCAATATAGTGTTCGAAGTAGTACACTTCCCTTTAACAAAACATCCATTCATTTAATCTGTTATCGGAACTAAATGGTCCCCAGAGTGTCTGTGTGATAAATATTATTTTTCCACCACCAATTATTTATATAACCTCTAGCCCATGTAATGGAAATGTAATAGTGTGCAAGAATGCATATATATTGTAATGCATTGTAATGAAAAAATAACCAGGTTTTACCTTCACCCCTCAGCTAGTCTGTGACCATGTAATCAGTTCATTTTGATAAATAATTACCAATTTTATATGATAGGTCTCATGAGGATAGACAACACTATCATCACTTCATGATAGTAAAAATTGTGATGGTTCCATGATGTAATAAGGAAACCATGATTAGTGACATTTAATAGTGATGTCTTATGGTAACCACCAAGGTGATGTAGACCAAAAGGGTTTCAAACTCAGAAATAATTGTAGCCTTGAATGGGATAAGAGTGGAATACAAGAAGAATATACTAAATCATTCCATAAAAATTCACCTGCTGAGTCCAAGGTGATTGAAGAGGTAAAATAGGGCTAAAAATACATAGGGGCTGATGGTCATTAACCATTGCACCTACATGTTAATGATGGATCCAAACAGTGTATCCAACACATCATGTAATGATAATGAATGAATATTATAGTTTCATACCAGGTATCGAATAATATACAAGGTTATAAATCTATGTGGGTTTCAACCTAACCAAGCCATAAACATTAATCGCATTGGGGTTCCTGAGTGCTCAATGCATTCTCTAATCAGAACCCATGGTAAGCTAGTGTCAGGACATTCCTCTCTGATTATGAATTCATGAAATATATCCTTAAGTTCAAGAAATTACTTTCATTAATTTGATAAGTTCTTGTAGCTTGAAAAATTTTTATCAAGTCATTTGGTTGAAGCCTTTAATTTCATTAGTGTGAAAAGGACAATTATCATGCAACCTTTTTGTAAATTCAACTAGTCCAAGAATTTATTTTCAGAAGTGTGATAAGGTCATGTTTCATGCAACCTGTTTATCACGTAATTTTGTAAATGCCATTACATTCAATAGTTTCATAAGGACAATTATCATACTACCATCTAATAAATTTAATCCATTTTCCATATTCATGATTCATTCCGCTACCTTACATTAATGTGGAATGTGGTGATAAAGATTTGCAACCAACTAATCATTCACATATAATTGTATATTTTTAGAACATACCATTGGCGGGTCAAGTGGTGAGCATGAATTTTACATCCATTATCATTTTCTAACTAAAAACAATTAATTTAATTTAAAAACACTTACACTTTAAAAGGTCAAGCCAAGGCACACCTGAATGGTGGCTCAAATGTGTCAAATCACTAAAACAAAAATTATGGCCTAAACTTTTATGTGTAATTTATATATCTGTGTTCATAACCACAAAAATTTAAACACATATTTGGAAGGAACATATCCATATGGTTTTAATGATTATAAGCATGGTATATTAATTCAAATAACAACATTCGATGAAATCATTGGTCCCCACAAGACAAATCCATAATCAATGAACATGGCGGTTGAGTTATAGAAAACCCAATGATTTCTTGAATGATTATCCTCCCCTAGTTTTGTCCCTATATATGGAATGGATCCAATTCGATCAATGAAACAGATAAGAATACTCATACCCTGATAAATCAGTCATGGGAATGAAAGAAGGAGAAAAGCTCAAGTGGACACAAGTAATTAATGTTGTTCATACTACGTGAGGAAAAGAATCTTGATCAGATCATAAATTAAGGTGATTTACTAATTCCCACGTTTGATATTTCATGGGATCCAAAATGAGTGAAAAATATTTTAATACATCTAGTTCTCTGATTAGGGAGGATGGAGGGGGATAAATAGATCATTATGGGAAAAAGTTTCAATTTAACATGAAAAAAGGCATGTTCAATATTTTTCTGCATAGTTTGACAAAACATGCACAAACCAAGAATGGTTTTATGGGTAGAAAGGGAACATTTAACTGTTAGGCCTCATCGCCATGTGCAGACTATGAGAAGTGGTTCTGTCTTGAAATATCAATCTTCACTATTATCTAAACCAGGCACCAATCATGCACTAACCGTGAAACATACCTAGTTTTCCCAAAAAGTTTGGCTTCATAATCTGAACATTCCATGGACAACCTAAATAATATTCTAAACTCATTAGGCATCAATATGAGGTCCAAAGAAAATATTTTTCCCAAAATTTAATTGATCCCTAACTTAGAGAAAATTAGGGTCCTTACAGTCTTCCCCCTAAAAATAACTCATCCAGAGTTCACCATACAATAGTGTAGAAACAATTTATGAGAAAAACTCCAGAAATTGGGACAATAAAACATATTACCCATCACATTTCTCGTACTTTACTATGTATTGAATCAATAGATACCATACTAGAGAAATAAACCTACCTAATATAGCCATCTTTCTATGTTCAATGATGCGTACTAGATACCCTTAAAAGGTAGAAAACACTTCTATATCCTCTACCTTAGGATCAAAAGTATGATATGGATCCACAAGATTCTCATGAAGCTATAAAACATCAAAGACGTTGTGCATGGATTGGTAACTCTTCGGTAGTAGAAACTGATAGGCTACTTGCCTGACTCTTTCAAGGATCTCAAATAGACCTGCATAATGAATAAAAAAAATACCTTTCTTAAATAAATGTCTATTCCCTATCATTGGTGATACCTAAATAAAAACATGATCCTTGAATTCACACTCAAGAGTTCTTCGATGGAGATCAACTTAATATTTTTTTCTACACTAAGGAGTAGTCATATGGCTTCAAATAATTTGAACCTTCCCTAAAGTCTCCTAAATTATATGATGACCTAGTAGGTCTTTTTTACCTTTATCTAGAGAATAATTGGGGATAATAGCATGACCAAACAGAAAATGCATCCAATGAAACACATTGACTATTTTTCGAAAAGTTTTTATTATTAGAAAACTCGTCGAGAGGGATATTCCTTTCCCAAGAATAGACGAAATCAGGGATACATGCTTGAAACATTTCCTCCTGGACCTATACTATCTGTTCTAATTATCCATCAGACTGATGGTGAAAGGATATGATTAGAAGCACTTTGGGTCCCATAGCATTCGAAAATCCACGCATGAACCGTGATTTGATACAAGAATCCTGATCTGAATGATAGTACGAGTAACCACATGTATTCGTACGATGTCATGAACATAAAAATTCCCCTTCTCATCAACATAGAAATTGTATAAAATTGTAATTATGTAGGTTACATTAATCAGTATATCAATGAAAACCCATACATCATCGCTACCTCTAGGTGTCCTAGGTAAATTGACTAAAAATCACACATCATCATCTTCCCATTTACATTTCATGATAGCAAGAGGATATAGCAATCCCACAGGTAAATGATGCTCCACCTTCACCTACTGATAGGTGGAAAACCTTGTGATAATGCCTGTAATCTATCATACCATCACATGACACCCACACTAGCATCAAACATCTCGATACATATTCAAGATGTCGTGAAAAACTACCAACTAAGATATATGAGACTCTTTCATCAAATCTTCTCCAATATATGTGGGTACCCAGATACCTCTATGAATATGCATAACATCAACGTGGTCTATATAAGAATCTAGAGGTGGTTTATCTCTTGATATACTCTAATGGATTACCATGCCTTTAGTAACTTAAAACTATATACCTGTCACCTTCTAAATTAGGGACGAGGTATCTATCAGTGATGAGAGGTTAGACTTCTTGTGACTGTCATAAAACTCTAGATTTATCTTAGAATAGAGGGGAATTAACTTCAATTCTTAATTGGATTTATATTCGATTTGATCTTGTGTCTTCCAAATCATTGCATCTACAACAAAATTTCTCATCCTAGACGTATATGAAAGATCAATATTAGAGGATTGTAGATATTCGACCCATCATTACTATCATAGGTTTAAAATACATTGTCAAAAGATATATTTTAGATATATTGTTCTCTTTACACCACAAACTTCACACACAAGATATAATGTATCGATCAACGTAATGCATGGAAAACTACAACCAGCTCAATGTCATGCGTCAGGAAATATCACGCATGAGGCCTCAACTTCCCAGATCCCTACGCAAGGAAATTGTCCACCTGCATCTTCACTAATCCTAGGTCGATGCATGATGAATCAAAGTATATTGTATATCCTCTAACTAGCCCCAAGAGTGTTAGAATATGTTTCAAAACAAGAATCCCTTTTAGATCTTCAAAGGATTTCACACATTACTCTAACCATATGATCTTTAAATCCTTCTTCGTATGACCAGTAAAAAAAGAAGAATTATGTGAGATGTTTTTTTAATGAAACACCATTAATATCTATCAATCCATAAGAAACCCCGAATATAAAATATTTTCATGGGATACTTATAGTAAACTACAACGCTATCTTTTTCTTGGACAATAGGTACAACTGATTATAAGATAAAATGACCCCTAAAGTTTATTTCTTCCATCAAGATATTTCACATAGAAATATTCACATAAGATGATGATCTCTCAGTGTACTCAGAATGATATCAAGATGTTCTTCATGTTCATTACGAGTGTGATAATACCCCAAGACATCGTCCAAAAATAGTATGACAAGAGACTCCATATATGGGTATAAAACCCTATTCCTAATATCCATGAAAATAGTTTGTATGTTAGTAAACCCGAAGTGTATATCAAGGTACCCATATATACCATACCTTTTATGGAATGTTTTTGTAAACATTTCTGATGTTTTGGCACATACCTAATGGTAAACCTATATCAAGACATTCTAGGAGAAGGAAATTTCAATTCATAACTGGTTGAAGAGATCATCTATTCGAGGCATTGGATATTTTTTATTAACTACAAGTCAGTTCATCTTTTTATAATCCACTCATAGATGTAAGGTACCATCTACATTCAGGATAAAATCATGGGAGAACCCTAAGAGGTTGTACTGGGCTATATAAAACTATTGTCCGTTAAATACTCTAACTACATATTGAGATTTTGATGCTCTATAGGTGTCATTATATAGGGTGGAATGGACACTAGAGATGCTCCATGAAAAATCACAATTTTAAACTCTACCTCTTTATTCAGAGGTAATAAAGAACAAATATCAAGAAATAAATTCATAAAATGGTCCACTACTAGGGTAAAACCACCTAGTAATAAACCATCATCCTACATGAAGATATTTTCAATCTGGGAGGTCTCCCCACCTTTACCACAATGCATTGTTCTATCTCAATATGCCTAGACATCCCCCATACCATTATGCAGATAACGACTTCCCTCTAGTGATGTAAAACATTCCCTACAATAATAACATTCTATAAAATAATGATAGTGGACCAACTAGTCCATTCTAAGAATGAAAGTGAAGCCTTTCTTCTCAAAAATGAAGAGGTTCCAATAGAAAGGGTAACATCCACCCTCAACAGGACAATACATAAACTGGAATATGCCCTCTGTTCGTAGCCCTAACGGTGTATCTAGGGCCATTAAACCATATTAATATTGTATATATAGTATGAATATTTCCACGATTGATACAAAGATAAATGAATTTTAGGAAACTATATCAAATATTTCAGATAATATAGTAGATGCTACTATAACAATACCTTATAATATAGAAAGTCCCACAGCCTGGTCCTTGGTAACTAGTTGTAGTTTAGGAAACTGACCTAATCCACATCCTTGTGCAACAGACCGACTACCATGATCATAAATTCTTTGTTGGTTCTGCTGGTGATCGGAGATCTTACTACCATAGCAACAACCTCCTCCTCGACCAGAACTACCAGTGCTATTCAAATTCCCCACCTAATGAGGCATAAAATAACACGCTCATGACGGTGGATCTGGGGTGGATGATTTTCCAATCGAGGTTGGAGGAAAGGTCCAATTGAAATACCGGTGATGCTAGAGATGACTGTAGGACCGACACTCCAGTTTGTCTCTATCACATTGAGGCCTCAAATTCCCTTTTCGTCTATATTGATGAAACACTTTACTTCTATCCAAATGGATACTCAATTTTTCACTTCTTTAACTAGAAACATTGAGATAATGATTCCTGACACTGGAAGAACTATTGACCTGATGTGGAACTAGCCCTCTGCACTTGATACTAAGATCATCCCCCATGTTTCACTCAGGTGTCAGTGCCATATTTACTAACTCAGGAAAATTTGGCAGGCAAAAGACACTATCCTAGGTATAAATAGTGTACTGGATCCCATCATCAATGTGTCTACCACATGAAATCTCATCACCAACTAAAAGTTTTGAAAAGAGAAGAACCTACATGAAACACACTAAATACCCTATAACTAACTTAAAATCCTACTTGATATGCATGAACTCTTTGTCTCTATCAACTCCCATCATCTGAGGAATGAACTCATCATTGAAGGAAGTCTAGAAATCAGCCCATAACATGGTCTTAGGACAACTAGCCCAGGTAATCAAATCCCACCATCGCTTGGCCAAATCCCAATTCATGTAATTCCAAAGCTAGACCCTTCCCTATGTAGGTGACTATATATTCCCAAAGATAGATAGGGTAGATTCCATCCAAGACTCATTAGCCTACAAAAAAATCCAATGAAAGTTATGAGGTTTTGGTTGTGAAAACTCACGAGTCAGATTAGCCATCATATGTGCAAGCTATGGAGCCTCATGCATTGACTATATCAGACATTGGAAACTATCATGTTCTTGGGAATAATTTCCCAGATCTGGTTTTAAAGGTAATGCCTCAGGTGGAAATCCTAGAAGTATGAGTGGTGGTTTAGGTCCTGCCATGTCTGGATCATGTTCGTTGCCACCCTCCTAGCCTACTATACGAGGACATAGTGGCGGAATTGGACTAAAATTGCAATGAACATGCCTCAGAACAAGATTATGTAGAAATATATCATCACCAGCAGAAGCTGAATGTAGTAAAACTCACATCCCAAGGCATACTATCTGAACTACCCACTAATACATCAAGGTATCGGTATGTGATCATGTGTAAGATTCATTTCATTTTACATTTAATTTCCACGTTCACTACATTAACATTAATAAACATGGAAAGGCTAGATAAGGATATGAAACCATTTCATATTATAATTCATATTCCATAGTATAATGGATAATAATTCCCATTGAATCATTTCCTGTACACCTTATCAATGAAAATGACACCAATTTATTCATAGAATAATGGACCATCCTAGTAAATTATTCTTCCCAACCCCTAAAGGATCATACATCTAATGAATTGAGACATCCAATCAATCAATCATAGTCATGAGTAATACAAGAATAATCTAACTATCACAACATCACTCAACAATCATAGTACTATTATGTAGTGAAAAACAGTGAAATGCACCTATATGGCACAAAAATATGCATGACATGTGATTTCTAGTTGCCTATAATGATGCATGTAACAATGAAATTTTCCCACATATCATCAGGACATGAATGAATTATAATCATCAAAAAGTGTAATAATAAAAAACCCCACACATCATGTGCATCCACCAATTGTGATATAATTTCAACTCTAATAGGAAAACGCAGAACAACAATCATATTTTGGGTATCCTGGCCTTCACCGTGAACATGTGTTCTCAATACCCAATAATGGCTTAGAGCCTAGCCCCAAGTGTTCCTAACCTCCAATATATTGTATCAAAATATAAATGAAAGAATAGAAACATCTCTGATTCCACATTTTGATGTCCCATACTCGAATGCCACATAATAGGATCCCTGATCCAAGTGGAACACAAGGCCTCGATCCCATCCCCCCAAATGCTATAGGTTGTCGACTAGTAGCATGACCCTACAATGTGGCCATGGGGATACTATATTGAGATTACCAAAGTGTAGCACATTGGGATAAATTAAACATAGGTAAATAGAGGAAGCAATATATGTAAACAAAATGGACAACTGAAAATATAGACAACATTAATAATGATTGAAATAGTTGGAATAAAATTCAACAACTAATGATAAGATATGTTTCTAGAAAATTTGAAGACATGCATAAAAGATAGAATACATAACATGTTCCTCAATTGTATAAATGAAATAAAAGACTATCCCATGAAACCCAAGCTCCGTCTCAATCATCTTCTGTCAAGAACCATCCTAAACAGTAAGAAATCAAGTGTTTGAAGCTATACTCTTGGCTTTATCAACATATAAAGTATTGTAATCTACTATGGGTACCAAACGGTTCCTAGAGAGGTTGTGAGATAAATATCAGTGGGCAATCACTAATGGTGTCTATAACGCTTGTATCATGTAATGGAAATGTAATAGTGTCCAATCATGAAAATACAACGTAATGAAATACAATGTAATATAATATTCAAGTACCTACTTCAGCACTCAGCTGGTGTCTGACCATTTAACCAGTTCATTTAATTATTTAATTACCATTTTATATTGATAGGTCTAATTTGGAAAATCCAAAACTGACATCACCTCTTTATAGTATAAATAGAGATGGTCCCATGATGTAATAAGGAAACCATGATCAATGTCATTTAATTCTGAAGTCCCATGGAAAAAAATAAGGCGATGTAGACCTCAATTATCTCCAACTATGTAATAATTGTATTCTATAATAGGTTAATAGTGTAATCCAAGGTGTGTAGTCCATGGTATTCAACAATGAGGTGCCAAGTGAGTCCAATGTGATCAACCAAGGAAAAATGGGGCTAAGCATAGACATGGCCTAATGGGATTTAACCACAACACCAACTTGTCAATGTCGGATCTAATGAGGGTTTCCATGGAATAATTTAATGATAATGAAAGGATCCATTGATGTTATACCAGGATTCCAATAATTTATAATGATCATGTTTTGTGTGGGTTTCAAACAAACTGTACTGTATTTGTGAATCAGAATGTGGTTCCTAAGTGGTCATGGAATTATTTGATCATGTTCCAAGTTGATCTCAAGTTAAAAAAATTATAATTTTATTATGAAGATATATAATATCTACTTTTTTTCAAGACTTTACTTATATTAGTTTGATATGTTCAATTAGTAAGAAACCTAGTTAGCATGTAATTTGGTTCAATCCTTTCCTTTAATTAGTGTCATAAGGACAAGTTACAATAATAATTTTTAATAAATCATTTGGTTCAACCCTTAACAATAATTACTATGAAAATGACAAGTAGCATGAAACCATTTAAACAATTTATGTAATATTCCATATTCAAGGTTTATTCTTCTACATTCCATAATGTGGTAAGGGGTGATACGTATATATAACCAACTTATCATTCACATTTAATTATCAATTTGATGCACTTACCTTAGGCGGGTCAATTGGAGAGAACAAATTGTACATGACATTATTATTTTATCGTTAAAAACAATATATTTAATATATAAACTCTTACCCTTTGGAAGTTCAAGCCCCAGAACACCAGAATGGTGGCTCAAACATGTCAAAACACTAAAATAATAATTATGGAACAACATCATAAATTGGATGAGATGAGTTTTTTGGATTAACAACAGAAATTTAATCACATATATGGAATGAGAATATCTACACTGTTCTTATATGTATAAGTATGGAATATAATTACAAATATCTAAATTTGAAGAAATTTGTGGGCCCCAAATAACACATCCATAATCAAAAAACTAACAGGATGAGTTATAGACCACCCACCTTAGGCTGTTAAAAACATCCTCCTCCAATATTGTACATTGATTTATATCAGATTAGGGTATATCTATGAAAGAGATAAAAATGATCATAAACTGATAAATTGGTCATGAGAAACAGAAAAGAAGAATGGATCAACAGGACATGTGTACTTACCCTTGTGCATCCAACGTGATGAATGGATGTCCAACCAGATCCCAGATGTGGTAGATCTCATGATTCCTACCTTATATCTTTAGAGCCCCCAAAATGAAATGAAAATATTTTAATCCTGATAGCTCTTAGATATGGTTGGATGGAGGGGGCTGATTAGATATTGAAGGGAAATATTTCCAATTTACCCAGAAAAAATTTATTATGCATGGTTTTTACACACAGTTTGGGGAAATATATGAAAACAATGAACAAATTTTTGGGTAAAAGGGGCCCATTGTTGGGTAAGGCCATAGGGATGTGCATGAACCATGAAAGTGGTTCTGTCTAGAAATTTTTTTATGAACTTCTAGCCAAACCATGTTTCAACTGTGTGCTTATAGTGCAACCAATATTGTAATCCAACAAATATGGGTTTTGGGCTCCGAACATGCCCCAGACACCCCTGAAACCATTTATAACTAATTGGGCATCTATATCAGGTCCAACGTAAGGATTTGGATATAATTTCAAAGTATCCATACCTGAGTGAAAAACTGGGTACTTTGATAATGAAACATTAATTATTCATCGATATAAAGATGTAGAACAACCTAAATTGGAAATGTCTCCCATATAAGGGCTCTTAATTCAATATAAAAATATTTTATATCTCATGTTTTTTGGGAGAGTCTCAATATTATAATTTATTTTCGTTTTGGAAACATTTTTTATGATTTTCCAGAAGAACAATCGGTTCTTCTACTGAATCATGTATTTTTGATTCCAATAAAACTCATACCTACTACAAGAATATTTCAATGAATCATTATAAAATATCCCCAACTATTTTTTTGCAGTAGAAGAATCGTCATTAAGATAATATTGAAAAGGTATAAATTTGTATATTTAAACCACCTTGAGTTGTATAATTTCCAGTATTAAGAAGAAATATGGGTCAATGAAACTCTTCATTTACTATCTTGAATGTAAGAAGATAAATGTTAAGAAAATGTATCATCTCCACCAAATTGATGTTTTATTTGATCAACTACACAAAGGTAAATTTTTTCCTAAGATTTACCATCATTCCAGATGTCGCCGATTGAGTGTCAATAATTTTGATATTCCCAAAATGGAATCTGATAAAATGCATGGAAACAATGAATTTATATTGGTGAAGTTCAGTCTTCATAATTCCTGGAAATAATAATAATACTTAGTTAATATATTATTTAGAGACTAAATTGATCATATTTTGGTATAAAACATATATGATACAATTTTATATATTAAGAGTCGGTATCGGCATGATGATCACATAAGGAATTAGGTGGGGACCCAACGAAACAAATGCATTATTAAAAATTGACCATGGTTGAATTTTAGTTTTAGATTTTATTATTCATGGGTCTAATAATATCAAGTGGGGTTATATCATTTGATCCTTCAAAGATATATGAACCTATGAAATGTCCATGATAGACAACAATAATTGAAATCTATAGTTTTATTGGTTTGGGACGATATTATTTGTGCTTTGTGGAAAATTTTTATCGGCTAATGATTCAACTCACAATGTAAACATAAAAGGGGGGAATTTTCTTTAGAATAGTGAATGTGAAAAATATTTTAATGAATTGGTGATAAGGATAATGAGTGCACATATTCATACACTACCATTTAGTGATGAACTAATTCTATTCAATTGCGATGCATCTAATAATGGATTTGGATTCCACCACTAGCAAAACAATATGGTTATAGATTATTCCTTAAGAAAACAAAGGTATATGAGAAAAATTATTCAAATCATGATTTAGAGTTAGATGTGGTTATGTTTTTCAAATACACTGGGGAATTATCTATATGGATATATGTTTCACATAAATAATAATTAATAAATATTAAAAAATATTGAAAAATTATATTTGAACATTCACCAAAGTGTTTGGATAGAACTAATTAATTTTTTTGAATTCTTAATACATTACCACCCAAGGAAGGTATACATGTTTGAATATTATTTTAATCAAAAGGATCATGGAATACTATATTTGACAAGGGTAAAAGGGATCTAATTTTTATGTACTAGCAAATTATGGATCTAGAATCATGAACAAAAGTTCTGAAACTATCTTTTTCAAATGAATGTTCAACTATATGTCCACATGAAGAACATAGTCACACAAAAGGAAGATATTGATATGTAATAGGGTGAGATATTTTCTAATGTTTAACATTGGTTGTAGGGGATTAAAAATATTTAGGAACTAGGTTAGTGTCCCTTGAATAATATAGTTGAAGAATGATCTATTGGATGAGACTCATAGTTATTCCTCAACATTTAATCCTAGACGAAAAAATATATATAGTGATCATAATGATTACATCATGTGGTGGTTATGAAATGAGAATTTCAGATAATATTTTGTATCATTTTATGTCAATAATTTATAGATGAGTGGAAAAATTCGTAGGGGTTTCTACAAACATTAACCATACTAAAATTAAAATGGGAAAATATTACCATGTACACTATTATCAGAGTCCCCAAAACATATAATGATCAATATTCTAGTTGGTTTTTATTTGATAACTTTATTTATTCCGAAAAAATCATTTAAATTAGATAATATGTCACTAACAGTCAACTTACTCTATTATACATTATGGACGTAGTAATATTATAATGATTATCACTATCAATTGAATCTAATTAGGATCTAATGTTTAAATCAATGATTAGGAGAATTATCTAATAGGAATTTGATATAGAGTTATATTCCCTAACTGTTAATAATCTATATATAGATGTTAAATCTAATAATTTCATTCAAAACCTAAAATAAATTTTGAGACCTTTCCCTATAAAATTGAAAGGTTAGTGGGATCAAAAAATTCAACAATATAATTTTTATACAATACTATATTTCAATAATTCTTTTATATGGATCCTTATAAATATATCTATTATAGTAGTATATAATTCACATATGTGGGAAGAAATTTGGAGAAATAAATATATTAGGACCAAATATAGATAAGGAATATATAGGGAAGGTCATAGCCGTTCAGCATCATATAAGAGTTTCTTATAGTCAATAAAAGAGTTATCCGTTAAATAATCAGTAATATATGGGGTTTAAAGTTGGAGAGAATATTTTTATATTAATTAAACCAAAAATTAATGTTATAGGATTTTAGATGAATTGAAATCTATGACCTAGGTTTATCATCCATTTTGAAATTATTTATCGTATCAATATGGTAGATTATTGAATGGATCTTCATCTCAATCCCTATAATGATCATTATATGTTCCATGTATATCTCATAAGAAATTATGTAACTAATCCATTACATTTACAAAAATAAAATACATATCATTTGAAAAATGTATTTTATATGGCGAGAAAATAGTTGTGATTCTTAATCTTACAGAGAATTTCAAACTAAAAAAGGCCACACAAATTGTAATAGTTTTATATTGAAATCACCAATTTATGAAATCTATATTGGAACATAAGAATGTGATGAAGCAGAATTATAAACATGTGTTTTCATTATAGTTTTGAATTATGAGAGAAAATTTCATTTGATGCAGTTACAATGTAATCTCTCCTAATTTTTTTGAATTATTTCCCGTTATATAATTTTTTTGATAGGATATGCTACATGCATCATCGAGTTAGAAAACCAAAAAAGCAAAAAAATGATATTATCACATATGAATTGTATTATAAGATAAATATTAATAATGAATCTATAAAAATTTATCATAAACACATTTATAAAATTAATTGATTATTTATCAAATTTTTATAATTAAAAAAAATTATTAATTGAAGATAAATGTTATGTTTTATCTAATTATTTAATATTGCAATGAATAACAGATAAATTAAAAAATTAATAAAAATTATTGAAATATTTTAATCAATTTATTTATTATTTACCTGATTAAATTAGGTAGAAATTTACTAAAATCATCTTAAGCATCAGATAAAAATAAGTCATGTTTAATAGTTAATTTTTTATAAAGCACACTGCTTTTGTTCATTTTTTTTCCAATACATTTAAATTGATTTATTCCATTTAAGGATATTAATATAGTTGAAAGAAATATAATATATAGAATTATGAGGTGTAATTTCTTTAAATTTTCCCATTTATTTATGGTATATATGAATAGTGTCCTTGAAAAAATTTATCACCTTGGTGAAGGGTATATTATGTTTATCTAGATAAAAAATATGGAATACTACTATAATAAGTCATAATAATAATTATTGTGTGGATAAAAATATACCATTATCACTTTTGGATCATTCTATAATTCTTTAATGGAAAATTTCCTTATGATTACATTTTTATTATTTAAATCAATGAAAGAAATAAAATGTCAATGTCCTTATTTTTATTATCTCTTCTGTTTGACATTGTAAAAAATTATTTTATGAAAAAATTGACGTGAATATTTTGAGAGAAAAAATTTATTTTTTATTTTTTATAATTAAATATTGAACCTAATTTCTTATGTATCACACATTATAATTTTCTCCAAATAATAATAAAACTTTAATTTTTAAAAAATACTATAAGATATATAGTTATTGTGACATTATATTTTCCAAAAATTATATAGGTGACTATAAATTATTATTTTTTTCTTATATAATTATATTTCATTTATAAACATTTATTAATGTATTCTATGTCTATTGATGTGAATTATTTCTAAATTGGAAATAATGATTTTAGGAATATATATTTTTATAAAATAACATATAAAACAAAAAAATTATAAAATAGGAAGACAATCATATTATATGGTCTAAAATATAAACACATGTGAATTTATATTTTCTTGGAACAATTTTACATGAAATTGACATAATTATATTTTAATCTTTTAAGAAATTTCAATAATTTCCATATCCTCTCATGTAAAATGGGAAAACACTATTATCATCATGAAATTAAATTTAGTGTTTTAATTCATATATTCCCTAGAAAGGTTTCTACTATACATCCACATCAACCACATAGAGGTTAATTTCCCTAAAAAGAAGATCTACAGGGTCCTTAAGAGGATATCTAAAAGATATCATTCTAAATAACAGTTAATCATGTTTACCAATCAATTAATTTTATACTCTTATTTAACATATCAAAATGTATCACATTTATCATAAACTAATAACTCAAATTTCATCAATATTAAAATAAGTTATAATTTTTATTAAAATTCCATTATACACTCTCATGCCAAGCAATAAACAAGTGGAAGTATCGTTTATGCATTTATAAGGCTTATCGTCTCCACATGGTGATAAAATTAATTTTTTAGGAACATAATTAATGGATATATATTATTATGGGTTTTCTATAAATATATTCTATTAAAAAAGTAATTATTATTATTTAATGATAATATATTTCTTACATTCCTACAATCAAATACTTTTAGAAATAATAATATCGTTCGTGTGTATCTCGGATCTACCACCTTAAAAAAGTGTTGTGATTTGGTTGGAATTATATTTTACATTTACAGTAATTATGATGAATTTAATGTGTTTATATTTTATAATAATGATATTTGAATGTCTATTTATTTTATTCAATAATATCATTCAATCAATGAAAAAATGAAATACAGTTTTATGCATACGTACGACCTACCATTTCCATGAAGGATGTAATTAATATTTTTTAATCTATATCATTTACCAATGACTCTAATTACATATATATTAAATAAATATTATATTTATATCATTATTAACACTATATATGTGTTAGAACCAAGATAATGTAGATGGAACAGAACTACTAAACTAAAATACTCATGACAAACAAAAAATTTAACACCATGAAATAGTAATTTTAATATGAAACATTTAATAAAATGGGTAATTAAATTTTATAAAGGGATCATATATGATTATTAAATATAAAAAATAATATATTAATAAAAAATAATAAATTAATATTTATTATACATGATGGAATACTATTTTTGAAGAAAGGAGAACATGAGTTATGAGTTTTAAATCACAATCTCATCTGTATTCATGGATTTCTATTTTTATGTATCCATTGGGAGAATTTTATGAATATTCTATTCAATAACATTGTTTTCTAAAAATATTTCAAATAACATATTTATAATTATCCTATATTGGTTTACTATTAATTAAACAGATGATTGATATTTATAAAAATGAATCAAAGGGAATATTTTTGTTATTTTTCAAAAAAGGTACTTTTTAGCTTTATGAATGAAATATATTCCACTTATATGGGGTTAATTGGTTTATTTAGTATCATAACTAATATTTTTTATTAATTATTTAATGTTCCAATGTTTTTTTAAAAAGAAATCAGATTCTTTTATAATTTTGAATCATTATAAAAAGAGCATTATTTCAAAAGAAAATTCATATTTTTTCAAATAATAATTGAAATTTATATATAAAAATCATTATCAATATATAATAGAATCTATTGATGCTAAAAAATAATTACCGGGGATATAATCCAAGGCTATGATTTTTATTTTTATAATTATTGTTTTCTATTTTTTTATGATTGGAAGAAATGTTTATGAAATATATTTCATTTCTTTTGTTCTTATATGATGAATGTGTCTTGATTTTATATCACACATTTTTTGAATTTTCAATATCTCTTGGGTGATACCTATATCTGCCACCAATTATTTAGTAAATGTATTATATATCATGATATAGTGAGGGTAAAAAGGTTAGATATATTGATCTATTATTGGATATAACTTGATGATCCTAATTTATTAGGGGAGATGAATTAAAGTGATTGATCCACTTTAGGAAACTAGTTTTGGTTCTTACATTGAGGTTATTTTTTGTTAACCTTGAAATATTAAAAGGTTTCTATGCATATGATGATGGGAAATAATTTTATTTCATATTATTATTTTTAATGTTTTTTATGATATGTTATTACTCTAGTGATTCATTTATTTTCTAGTATTATTTTCTTTCTATAACTAATTATTATGATAGATTTTAGATTGGGTATGAAAATTGTATGTTATGGTCACGACCTCATTCCCTTATTATTTTATATCAAATAATATTATAATCTATTAATATCTCCCAAGATTATACTTGAATAGAATTGGAGATCACCCTTTCATTATGTTTCCATTCTGAATATTATGAAAATAATAATATGGTAAATCTTATCCCCAATGTCTCTAGTCATTTACAATTCAGGTTTGGATAGTATTTTCCTTAATTTAATATTCATCTAAATAGATGAAATATATATGTTTGAATATATTAGAAAACTATAAATAATGATAGAGAAGGATTAAATTTTTTATGAATGGTATATAATTATCCTACATAATATAAATATATTGATAAAATCATACAAATGAAGCTCTAAATTTTTAATGAATTAATTTTAATCTTCAAGAAAACGTTTTCTTAAAAACATATTACATTTTTATGAACATATTATAATTAATATAATGAAATATTAATTTTTTTTATATTATTCGAATATTTTTGTAAATAAATATAAAAAATTAACATTCGGATAAATTTTTTTATTTTTTATAAAAGAGTAAAATTTCACTAAATATTTAAATATAAATCCATTTTTGAATTATAATTTTTATTCAATAAATTAAGTAAACATAATTTACTATTATTCATTGAATTTTATTTCAATTTTACATAATAATTATGCAGTTATATTTATGTATTTTATTTAATTTGATTAATATTTTTATAGGATTTTAGTATATGTTTATTTGTAATACTAAAAACACATTTTCATTCAAATTATTTGAGTTTAATCTTGTTTTTAAACATTAATTAATTGATATAACCACTAATACTGATTGATTTTGTGACCTGCCCAACCAGACACCCTGGTATAATGATATCCATGCCAATATTTACATGACCTGAAATGCGTTCTAGATCCACATGAGTTGAGAATAGTACCTAGCACTATACATGAATAATAGTGTAACACGGCTTAAAAAAATAGCATAAAAAGGTAATAGTGATTAGGTAAAATAGTCCAAATGGAAAATGTTCTAGAAACAACCTCGTAAAATAATACACACGAAGTGACACATCCAAAGGCATAATAACTACTATGATAAAACTTAATGATAAACCCATGTAACAATTGGATCACATATTCATTGGTCACCTCTATCTCTCTATGTATCAAGGATCAGGAATATCCACCTACTATATGGGGAAGCTTTAATTTTCATCAAAATATCATATTGAAATCTAAAATTCCAAATGTAAAATGTCCGTTGTGAATATTAAATTTAATTAGTTTATCAAATATTGTTCCATAATCAATTTAATAAATATTTTAAAAAACATGGTTTTGATTTTACTATCTAATTTCATGGAATAAAATTTACATAATTTGAAATATAATTTGATTTCATAATGAAATTATGGAGTACATAACAAAATATTTCTAAATGAATATTTTATCTAATTAAATTATCTTAATCAATTCCCATGAAAAAATTGATTATATATATCAATGAAATGTAATCACCAAATAAAATATACCATATAGCCCTGAAATAATCCCTATGGGGGATTATTTTTTAGTTAACAGATCCGTTATATAACTAGTCAAACATCTATACTCAATGTGTGTGTACACCCCATGACTCGACCAGTTTGGACCCAACTTTATATCATAGTAAATCATGTCTTAGTTATCTAATGATATTATTTTCATATTCAATGAGGTTTGTGGAAGTAGTATCCTAGTGTTGATGTCCTAAATACCAACTAACTACCTGGTCCCACATGTTCTTCATATAATTAATCCGTAAATCTGGATGAAATCAATCAATTGATATTAGTTAAAAATATAATTTCCCACGTGAAATTTTAACCATGACATTATCATTTTAATAAACATGTTTTCATCTATTCATTCCATCTCAAATTATTTTTTTATTTAACATATTTATCACAATTAAAATTCCCAATCCAGAAATAAATTTTTTGTAAACACTCCCAAAAATTTAATGTCTATTAAAATTGGGGGGACTAAACAATTTTTTTTTAATTTTCCACAATAATGCATAAATGACCTTACAAATGAGATTTTAATTCATTTAATAACTCATTTCAAATGAATAAATAATTTATTTATATGAATTTTAGGGGAAAATATATGGAACCACCTACCGAAAATTAATGATCATGTCTAAAGTTGAAATTAAAAACACCAATGAATTTTGAATGTGATATTAGCTAGTAAGGGAATCCTAGACCCTTGACCAAAATGGTCTAATCCAATTAAAACAAAATTATGGAAAAAAATATTTTACATCAAGGATAGTATGTGGAAGGAAAATAAAATGTGAATAAATTCATTTGAGATTAGAAACCAAATTGAGATGTTCTAGTGTGTTGGAATCACTCACTACATGTTGGAGACCAGTATTTTAGAGGTGGAGCTCATGTAGAGGTCATATTTAATTATGGTGATAAAGAGAACTAATACTACTACCGATGATGTAATTATGTGTTATATATTGGGTTGTCATCATAAATAAATCATGATTCACATGTTCTAAAAAATATAATTTCCTTTTGTCAATATCACACCTTTGCAGAATTTATTTCCAGTGTTAACCTTCTACAAATTATATCAGTTTTCAATGTAATCTAATATGAAATTTGTTTTTTACAAATAAATTTATGTCATAAACCAAGGATTTTTTTTATGTAAATTACATCTATATCATGTGTATAGCCAAAAAATGTCATATATATTTTCCATAAAATCATATAAAAATTGTGAAACCACAAAATGAATTGTAACTATTGCCATAACTCTTTTAATTTAAAAAAATACATCCTCAAACTTTTTTTTCATTTTAAATGTCAGAATATCTCTATCCTCAAAAGGATCTAACCATATACAAAAATAAATAGAGTCAAATAATTTTTAAATAAGAACCCTAGATAAGGAATTGTGATTGTTTAACATCCCATATAGATACATAATTTTTCAAAATAATGCATGTAAAGGATATTCCATATTAATGAGATGATTCCACTACACTCTAATCCGTGCGTTATTCTCTAACTTGTTGTATGAATAAAACGATGCAATCATAACACATAAATCTGGATTATTATCTCTCAATGATGAAACTCTAAATTAGAATCTATAATTATATCCATATTATAATCTAGGTAGAAATCATTCCCATTTTCATGATCTTTCATTATCTAAAGACGAGTAAGGTCATAAAGGTAAATTAAATATTATATTAAAAGAGAAATGGTGTCAGTTAATTTCAACTATTATGAATGTTAAAAAAAATTTCCACCTTCCCCACCATCTAAGAACCTCAAAAATTCCAACCACCCTCTTCTCTGGATTTCACTATTTCACAATACATTAGTTACCAGTCCTTGGTGAAACTATAAAAAAATAGTTATTCATTAGTAGAAAAATAAATTTTTCATTGATGGTGACATGAATATGATTTAAAACATATATCATTCATAATCATTATCTAATGATTCAAAAAAAATTCTATTTACCATCAATTATTTCAAACTCTATCCAAACAAATAACATTCACCAATACTTATCCAACATGATGGATGTCTAAAAGGACATCCATATAAAGGATGACCTATATCAATTCTGATGGTGGACTAGAACATTTTTTTATAGGAAAAATCCACAATCCCAAAATGGTAATCACATGCACCACAAATGATGAGATTGAAATAACATGACATGTATTAAAAATCATGTGTTTCATATTCAATATGACTATTTTTCTACAAATAATATTCCATTATAAAATATAACTGTGAACTCATGGACTCACTAATGCCTCTCTATAAGCCTGAAGTGAAATGAGGATCCTTATGCTAGATTATAACATACAGAAAACCATTAGCTCTATCAATATCATATTATTTGATACTTACCATGTCCCCAAATACGGTTTCAACCAAAATGATTATAATGTGAGATGATTTTGTCAACTTATGGATCAAAACCCAAATCCCATTCTTCCATCATGGCGTATGATGAAACCCAACAAAAATTTAGAAATAAATTTCATCCCATATAAATGTTGGAAAATTATGTTTCTGATGAAATCCCATTGACCTTTGGTGGTTGAATTTTACCTGACGGGTGGTATTTAAATGAGAATCCTAGTTATAATCTTATGGTCACATACCTAGAAACCAAAATTATCGTCACATTTCATAGAACATGTTCATGTATCGATGGTCAAAAGCTAATTAAGAATTAATGGAATCAACAATCAAGGTATTTATCATTGGAGAAGGTAAAAAACGGGTTTAAGAAACATAATATACCCTTCAAAGTGAATGACCTCATAGAAATAGTCTCCCCACTAAAAATATAGTACCTGATCCCAAATAATTCATCGTTATGTTGTTATTCCTAATTAATCATATCAATAAGAGAGGAGGTAAACTATATTATCATAAATGAATCTTTATAAATATTCTCCAAGACTGAAAAATATAACTGAGAAATGGGTTCTTTCAAATTCCCCTCTTAGGATGATTTTCAGAGTCACATTTCAAATGATTCCATCTCAAATAATAATCAATTTCATACTCCATACTAAGGGAATATGTATTTTTTAAATCAAGAGACTCTATGTAATCCACCCAATACATTTTTTGGAAATTAATATGTTTTTTTCGGAAGATATAACTCAATAAAATGTTGATGTAAAAAATGGAAAAATTATCAGAAAAATGTAATGTATAAAATTATTTATAGAATTCATCATAGAAAGGAGCTTGATATCATGGTTCATGTAATTTGTCTTGTGTCCCCGGAGCCTTTAGGAAATATATGATACTAAGTGGTCCTCCTGGATAAAGAAACACCCCATAAATTACACTTGTGTATCATAGAAGACTTCATAGTCGTACATGGATTTGAGAAGAGTCAACAACATTGGATAATAGAAAATAGATTTCAACTAAACAAAAATAACACTATGATTTCACATCCCAAATTAAAATTTCTATTATTCTTGTGATTGAGGTAATTAGAAAAGAATATTTGGGAAATATATGAAGATTTGAAGGTAATATACATCTTAACCCAAGAATATTGGAATCTCAAATGTTCTATGATTTTTCTCAAAATTCCTAATAGCTATCAATTTATCATGACAAACAAAAATACTATATTTCATGACCATTTTTTTAGAAAAAACACACCTAAAGAATCAAAAAACAAAATTTCAATGGAATCATGTAAATTTGATAAATTCTAATGATTACCAAAATGTGCCCATAATTGATTACATGGTCCACAACTTTATAAGAGTAAACTCATATATTGTCCTTAAATAACACAACCACTGAGTCATGTTACTCATGAAATATATTATTCATAAATTCCATACAAACTTATATAGGTTTGTTGAGACAAAATGGTAAAAAAATACCCTAAAATATGTCATAACTACTCTTAAATGATATTTTATTTTTTTTGGATATTTTATTCTAAACTAAAGAAAACCAAATAAAAGATCCATCATCAATTACATACTCTCTAATTTCATCTGGTCAAGTAGATACTCTATAAATTGTAACATATAGTTTTTCATTAACATAATTCGATTGAGTTTCTAGTAATAAACACAAAGGAGAAGTGTTCCTTGATATTTACATTAAATGAGAATACATTAAACCCATGTTGGAATACACCAATGTGTGTAACATTTACCAATAAGATCATTTAACTATTTTACCAAAATCTTTCAACAATGTAGGTTCCATAAGATAACAATGAATATACAACAACTAAGTAACAATTACTAAATAAATTGAAAATACCACCTACCATACTAGTGGGAATCCATAGAAATTTTAAATAATGTATAGGTAATATTTACTAAAATATGTTGGATATCATTAAATAAATATTCTCGCATCAGATCATGTGAAAACAAATACCATCATGCAATTATTTGGAAAATAAGGTCTGAATCTACTAAACCATGGGACCAATTCACTATGACGAAAACACCCCCACAATTAGGTGCTATAATGGAGACACCATAATGATAAAAGTTAATATGGTTCTTATTTATATCTAAACAAACGATTCCGTAAATGATTCCAATAGGTTTAATATCGAGAACCAAAAAACTCGAGGCAATAAATATCTGTAAAAAGATAGAACATAAGGAGGACACTGATAGACCTTCTATCCCTTTTTCAATGGGGAATAGTAATATCAATCACCCATGACATAAGATCCATTAAAAGATTCATAAAACTCACCATTAAAGTCAATATAAAATATTGTGATGCATTAATATAAAATTAATTCGTCAAAAATTCGAGTCTATAGTGATGTTTCCTCTCACATTCACTAGACCGAAATCAATATCCTAAAATGACTCATAACCTATATGATGAAGCATCATTCTGGGTGCATATGGCTAGAACCCATTCATTCATGATGAATATGATTAAACCATAGTACATTGTGTTTTTGAAGTTCCCATTCCCCAAGTCGGAGTAGAAAAGTAATTGATGAAATTATGTAGGTGTCCTAAGTGAAAAAATTAACTAAAAATGAATGGTGCATCATTACAAAATTTTAAAGATGTCCCAAAATTTTCATACCAAAATCATGTCATCCTACCTCTTCCTGGGAATAAAGGAAATATGGATGAAACCTAATTTCTAGAACCACTACAACACTTATATTAATTTTAATTCATTATAATGAAACTAACATAACTTACTTTATATGAAATAGAAAATACCATTAACTATGATGTACTACCCATTTACTTCTCATCCATAAATTATATTTCCATTGAATATGTATAAAACATATTATTAAACATGAAATCCTATGATGTGATATTAGGTCATAGAGCCATTCCAAACAACCAATCTCAAATCTACTTATTTGATATAACTTCGTCTAAATAATGAACTCGCTTAGCGCAATTATTTTAATACATTATCATTGACCCTTCACCCAGCTAGTGGTTGGGAAACTCCATTAATTTTTTAGGATATTTTAATCATGATATAACTAAATTGTGTAAATAACAATAATTTTAATCCCCTTATATATCTCACACTTCTTCACCACCACCATCATGTCCCACCATCTCCAACTTCTCACACAAAGTGAAAATGTAGAACATTTCACCTAATTTGAAAATAAAAGTTCCATGAACTCAAAAACCATCTGAATTGTTTAGTCCAATACTCATCCTCTTGAATCTATTTTGAACATTGAAAATATTATTTATTGTTAATAATAATCTCTTGAGACCGATATCTAGATTCATCATTTTTAGGTTAAACAACCTTGGCTGGAATAGGGATGGATACAAGTACAGGCCCCAAAACATGTATATCGTGTAACAACATCCCAAAAATATTCTATTCGATTATATTTTTCACTATTGTGGATCACTAATTGCTTTGTCAAGGGGAAAATTAATACATATCCTTAGAGTCATGATGCTACCTAACATAAAAGAAAACTAAATTCTTATTTAAGGTTATATATATCAAATAATGAAAGAGGATTTTAAGGAGTATAATCCACATTAAATTGTATTAATGACTTGTATTTCAAAATAATTATATTCAATCGTGGAATTTTCTAGAAACCATATAAAATTATTACTCAAAGAAACATTTCCCTAACACCAATGGTGACTTATGTTTCTTTATGATGATAGATGGATATAACATCTCTCATAACTAATTCTTATTCACTAATAACTCAATATCTTGTAGACTATGGAAAGAATACAATACAGTATTTAATGAAAAATTAATTAAAAACATTACTCTACTGAAACATTGTTAAGAATCTATCTGAGGTACCATGTTATAGTGCTAGAAAAGCTATTGTTGACATAATCCGTCAGAAATTATTAATCCCCATGAGTTAGAATATAGAACAAAGAATAAAACACTAAAATAAAGGGAATTATTTTTCAACAAAAGTGGGTAAATAAATTAGATACATATACATATACATGAAAATTCATATGGGGAGTGTGATAGAAATAGTTAGGTAAAATAATAAAAATATATTACATGATAAAAAAAATTTATTCCAAGAATGATCATAATGATATACCTTCATAACAACTGGATATCATCTCCCCATGTTGCATCCGTAACTCTAGGCCCCAATGATCAAGAACATCCAACACATCTAAGTGTATCTATTAATTTTCTTGGACATGGAATATGATAATATATGAAAACATAAAGGATAAGATATTTTTTGACCAATAAATCCCAATTAGGTCTCACCATATTATCAATAATAAATTATAAAAAAATTAAATAAAAAATTATTTAAATTTTAATAATTTATAGAATCATATAAAATTTACATATAAAAAAATATCTCATAATAAATACATGGTATACATAAAAAATAGTTTTAAAGGATAATTTCATATAATACATTTATATAAAGTAATGGGCATGAATAAAATAGTTTAGTACATGAGTGATATTTAATAATCAAATAAAACCTATCATAACACCAGGTTATAAGCCTCAAAGATTGTTATTTTTTTGTAAAATATTCCGCACACCACATAGTTAGTGATATATGATATGTGTGTATGAACAACCCACTACATAGGCTGATGGTACATAAATCACACCCCATGATATTTATTCTTGTGTTTTATTTGTTTATTCAGGGGTATGGGGCATATCCAAGTTCACATGTGTATATAACCAATGAATATCAAATTTCACATTTTATTCAGTTAATCGATCCATAAATCATAGTAAAATCTTTAATTTATTATTTTTGAAAAATTAAATTTCAATATTTCTTTTTTCAACCATCATTTTTCATTAAAATTTTAATCATATATTTTCATTAATGCATTCTATTTCAAATCACCATTCAATTTTATGAAATTTAACTCAAAACCTATTTATAAATAAAAAAATTGATTTTTCTAAAATACACCTATGAATTTATATTACATTGAAAATTTGGGGATATCAAAATCTCCATTAATTTTTTAATATCATCCATAAATCATTTAAAATAAATGGTTTTAAATATTTCAAAACACATTTATAATCAATCATAAAATTAAGGGTTTTAATTTTACCAAAAAAACATCTGAAACCACAAACGATTTATCATTAGTCAAATCATAACACGTGATTTGAAAGACAAATTAAACTTTTAAAAATATCAAAAAAAACACACCTATGTACAAGATGGATATTAGAAGGATATAGAAAACCAAATTGCGTAAACTCACCAGAGATCAAACAACCAAACCAAACTTCTAGACGTGTTGGATTATATCACTACATTAGGTAGAAAACCTATATATCATAGGAGGATCACATGAATAATTCAATATTCAAATAGGTAAGTAAATAGAATAAAATATCTAATAATGAGGTACTTATGTCTTATAACATGGTAATATAGAGTAAATGCCCAAAGTTTCACATATTCATAAAAATAAATCACCATGGATAAAAATATTATGAGTATCATATTTATGATATAATTAAATATTGTTAGTTTTAAATCATATTTCTCCTCTATAAATTCACATGGTATGTGTCCATTGAAAACTGAATGTCTTAAATGAAGTATTTACTTGATAAATTACATATGCAGCCAGTGACAAGTAGTAGACCCACCAATAATATAATCAACTCAAGCTATAACTATATTTTACTAATTATTTTGTTTTCAAAATATTTATAAATACTACATTAATTAAAAAAACATACATCCCTAATCATTAGTTCATTTTCCTCGACAAATGATTTTCGTCCCTGAAACATCCAAAAGATACCAAAATTAAATGGGATTCAAAAAAAGTATTCGTAGGTTTAAGAGAAAAGGTAATCTTATGACACATATTAATGTAAAATTTATGGATTTTATATTTATTTATATGAATTTAAATAAATATTATAGTGATGACTTGACATCCAGTTAATGTAAGCTCATCGAATGAAAAATAATGCATTTCTTGAAAAATTGGTTTTTTAAAACATTTTACATGATTATTATTAAATTGAATTCTTACACATATATAAAACTAATTTGATAAAATGGATTCAATATTTGGAATTAGAAAATTTTATATTATTTTTTGAGTTTATCCTAATTTTTTCCCATAATTATTATTTAATATTGTTTCTAAAGTTAATGTTAAAATAGTGTTTTACTAGTTACATGCACTCAAGTTAAAATTAATTTTCGAAAAACGTAATATTATTATTTGATAACATGGTTTATATATTTATAATTCTATTTTAGAAATTTTCTAACAATGATCATTTTATTTTTATCCTTAATAGATAAATTACCTATGCAATATACTAATTTCTATGACGAAAAACTAAAATGATTAATTATTGTAAACATGAATGAAAAGGGAATAAAACAATTAAAATATATATATATTTTTTAAATTTCCATTATATTTCCTAGATGAATTTATATATAATTTTTTATGAACATTTTTTATTTGGGGCCTCTAATTATTTGATAGTTTTAGGTGTTTTAATAATTCCACTCCCTCTCACATATAACTGGTATCCTAATATCCCTATTCATTTACACTTAAAAATCCTTTTGGTTTATCCATTACCAACCCAAATCACTTACATACTTCCCATACTAAGTTTTTGGGACCATTTAATGGTTATATAATCCTCATGAAAACTCTTTTGGTGGAAAACTGAAGATGTTATCTGAAGAAGAGGTATCTTTCATAACTGAGTGTGTTATTTTATTTATTCATCCACCTCATTAAAATCATATTCAACATTGAATATATAATAAAATTTATATTTACAATATAATATTATTTTATTATTAATTTTTTTTATACTATATCCATATCATATTCAAAAAAAAATAAGAAATGAAACCGTCATTCGTGTGGCCGAAAGAATAACACCATAGGAACTAAAATAAAACATATTCAGTTATAAAATGTCACAAAAGATTATAATGAATGAATTAATTTATAAATATGTTATTATTGAAATAGTTATTACTCTAGAAATGTATTATATCGTATATTTTCATACACTTCCAATCATAGAGAAAAGATAACATCATTCCATATAATATGAAGATTTCAACCTCCCCATAGCGATTAAATTTTTATTAACTACCTTATCTCATGCCTAGAATATATATGTTTATATAAAAATAATTTAATATTTATAATATAAATATTTTTCATGATTGATAAAATAATAAATACCAATATTAAATTATTATCTTTGAAAAATGGAAATTTTATTCATTCTTACATAAGAAATACCATTTCAAAGACTGTAAATTACCAAATTTTCCATTAATATCCTCGATGCATGTTTTTAATATTATAATTGATGCATATATATTATAATTATGAAACATGTATTATTATAGGTTATATCAATTAATAATATCATATACATTAGTCAGCCTTCCATAGTGATTTTAAATATTTGAGGGGAACGTCATCAAAACGTCTTACGTGAACCTAAAAGTTAATGTAGTTGAATATAACCTAATAGTAAATAAAATAAAATTATAAGTAAACTCGAAAATGTATCATAAAAAACAAATAATTTATGAAATTTTATTATTAATTAATATAATGAAAACACATGGCATATTAGGATTGATGTTAGGGAGACTCTAAACCACCATTTTCTTGGACTTCTGATCGTTCTCAGTCAAAATCATTTACCCACAGTTTACAATTATAGAATTATTATGAATTCCAAATAAAATTCATTCAGCTATATACCAATTTTATTATTGCATTCAAATTATGGGTTAATACACATGTTATAATCCCTTCTCAAATTTCATAATTATGAAATTACTTTCATTAAGAAATGAGTTAATATTATGAGTAACATTTTTTTTCTATGGGAAAATCATTAAATTATTCATAATGATTGATTTTTTCCAAACCAAGATAAATTATATACATTTATCAGTTTAACAGTATATAAAACCCAATTAATTTGGTAATTATTTAGTATCATGAGTTGTTATGTTTGTGATTAATGTGTAAACCAATTATATTGTGGTACTCTGTCCACTATGTGATATTGTTAAGGAAGATAATATTAACTCATTTATATTCCATGTTGTATGATTCAGTCACATTATCTATGTAATGATAATAATATGATACCATGTTATTTTTGTTATGTTTCCATGTGTTTACTAATGTGCCTTATATTTTTTATATCATGTTGTACCTTTGACTCACATGTTATGTTTTCAGGTCAAGTTTATTCTTTTTATGATATTTTTATCTCACCATATCTATTTATGTGTTCCCGAGTATGTCACTTTCTATTATTGGATATAATAATAATGAATAATATAAGTAATTCATATATTATGTTTCCTTTGTAGTATTATTAACCCATACCACTAAAGGCAGTAGACATCATGATCATTTGGTTTGTGGTTTTTTAAATATTTATTTTTTAAAATAATGTATTAATATTTGTAAATGGGTTGTTTCTCCATAGTTGTTATCATAATATGGTTTATATACATTTTTTGAGTTGGACTAGAAATAATTTGTAGATAACTTAAAGGATAATTCAACTTATATATAATTCAACAACAATATTTTTGATATATAGACTTGGTGGGATCCAATAAATTATATCCCAAAATGAATAATACAGGTGGATGTGGCTATGAAATAGATGTTACTTATGGTAATAACACCACTAAATTAGAATTAGGATTTGAATCAATATTAAAATGGTGGATGAAATTGGGCCTTATTGTACAGATAATTTGAATCTGTATGGTTATATGTTTTGTAAAGTCACAAACTCCTCCCGAATCATTATGAGATTTATGAACAAATTGTTATTTAAGAAAAACTTATAGGATGTATTACCACGAAAAACCAAGATTAAAAAAAATAGACTCTTATTTCAGGATATATTTAACAATTATATTTCATTTATCTATGATTCTAAGACTCTATTATTATGATAATGTACATTCCCCATTTTTAGCTAATTACTGGAAATAAGAGAAACTATGAAAATAACAAAGATGATGGGAAATTTGATGGTTTCACTTCCATTATTCCTATCCTGATAGGATCAAAACTAATGCGTCTTATTATTTTGAAAAAATAGTTATATTGGATTTGGTTTAATAATTTTAATACATTTGAGTTTCCAGACACATTAACAACGAGAATGATTCTTACTCATTGGATTTCAAGTGATAATGATGGCAATTAAAATAATATTTGAATCTATAAAAATCAAAAATATGGATAGAGGTTCCATGTGAAATTTCTTAATAGAATTGTAAGATTCATCATATGTCAGAATAGTGTTAATAATATATCCAATTTCTCAAAAAATTAATGTCACCGGATAGAATGATAAATTGAATTGAAGTTCAACATCATGAAAAATTAATAGTTAATTATAATAACTATGTGTACATTGGGATGATCTATTTAAATTACCTATTATAAAGGATATATAATATAGGTTCCCAAACCTAGTTCATTCATATGTATCCAATAATGGTTGGAAAACTGGATTTCAATCTTCATCCCCATATTCTAGAGGAAATCGAATTAAATCAATTGTCTATTATGGAATTATGTGGAGACTATATCAACATGATCTGGGTGTCAAAAAATGATATAAAATAACAATAATTAGCAAAAATTGAATAATATATTATTATTATCTTTGTAATTCATCCATATATAACATTCGAGAATATTTAAAATAATTTTTATATAATTTTTTTTATCATGTCTATATATTAAACTAAATTCTAATTCAAGGAAGTAGTGAAATAGGAATATAGAACATATTATATAGAATGTAAATAACACCAATGATTATATCATTGAGAATAATGGGGATAATATCGATCCACATATACATTAATAAGTTGTAGTATTGAAAATTAGGCATCCATATATGGACACATTCCTTTTCCGATACCTATATCTATCATTCCTATTTGGGTACCAATATGTATCCCAGATATTGTGTGAGATATAATCTATTTTCCACCACCAATGATGTATATAACTATTGATTCTATTACTAAAAAATGTGTATCTTACATATAATATTCAATTTATAATAGTAAATAAAATAAATCACTTCAATCTAGGTTTCTCACAGGATACCTGACCATTACTATATAGTTTTTACTTGTAGCATCCTAGTTAAATAAAGAATATAACATTTTCATATATTTTAATATTTGTGAATTAAATATTAAATTTACATTAATGGGAATTCTAGATTCGATGGGGAACCTGATATGCAACAATAAGTTTCATTGAAATCTTATGTAGCACACAATGTTGGGTCATACTAAAAAATATAAATATAATATTATTTTAAATGGTTGTTAACGCCTATCCATTGTATTGGATGGAATGGACAAAACTATCTACAAGTTTAATAGAAATGTTTGTTAAATTTTTTAACATTAATCCAATAAATTTTAGAGACTTAAAATAAGAAATAATATGATTTTAAGCATAAATACACTAATATTAATTAAAAGGTATATTTAATGCCATTTGATGGAGAACCCTCATTAAATATAGTTTTGGTCACTATTATATGTTATATTTTAGAAAATGAAAATCAAATTTATAATCAGCACATCAATATTTACATTGGGTAAATTTTTGGTATTTTTCTGATAAAATTCATTTTGTTAATGAATAGTGAAAAATAGGGTATTTTAAATCAAAACATCCTTTTAATATAATTTATTTATAAGGTTATATTATCTTTTTAAATTGTTTTAATTCGTGATTATATTATGTTATTACCATTTAATCCAATTTTGGTCATTGGATGTAATTTCATTTTGAAATTGTACATAAATAAGTGTCAATCGTTTGATTGTTATTATTTCTTAAAGACACAGTTTTTGTTTTCACAACAGGAATTAATTTTAAATTAATTTCAGCCAATTATATGTTTTTAATTGTAAAAAATGTATTCCATATTTTGAATTATGATTTCAATATTGTGTAAACATGTATCTTGATTTAGACACTATGAATATTTACTTGAGTAAAAATTTTATTTACCATGGTTAAAGGGTAAATGTGGTAAATAAGGGTAAAAAATAGTATTATAATAATATAAAATTACCCTAAAATGTGTCTTTAGCCTATTGGTTGTAAAATTTCAGACCCTGGGAATCGTTGGTTCGATTTTGGGACCCCATGGAGCCACAAGGGAGTGATAATAACAGTTTATATTAATTAATTTAAAGTAAACACAACAACGACAAAAACATCTATTTTTTAGTAAATCAATTTTTATATAGGGTTATATAAGTTATCCCATTGAAAATAAATATTCATTTTAAATATAAATTATTTCCTACTTCATGATAGTTTTTTTATAATTTTTAGAAATCAGATAAATAAAATTATTTATGACACGATAATGATGCAGCGTTTACCTCATTAATGAATTATTTGAATAAATAAGATTTTAAAGATTAAAATAGCATCCAAAACCATTCCAATTATTATTAGATGATTTTATTTATAACCTAAGTAATCTTATCTTAATCTTTAATATGTTTTATACCTTTAGAAATAGAAAATCATTATATAATAAAATAATATTTTTATACATTCTTAAAGATCCCCCCTCCCACTTAAAAACCCCCACTTATAACTCATTCCTCACACATCTAAAACCCCTTGTCACATCCAAACTCTACCCAATTATGCTCCCTACATCCATATCATCCTCGTAGAATCCTACCCTTATATATAAGTCAATTCATGTTAACCCTTTTGGTTTAGACAAAAGGGAGATACCTGATTTAAAGGTAACATCTTCTTTTATGTTCTTTTGTTTTATTTTAGTTCTCCAATCCCATAAACACTTTTTATCCATATATTTTATGAAAACACCAGTATCATAAATATACTAGGTTGTTTTTATGTGATTTATTCTAACTAAAATTACACAGACCTCCATATAATGGATAAAGAATATTCTATTTCTATGGAGGGAAAACTACTGCCTCAGGAAAAAATGATTGTTCAATCTTCTCCTACCACCACTTATGGTGGAAATTAATATGGAGCTGTATATATATGTGATATATATTATATTTATATTTTTTCTATGATTATGTATTTTTAATTTATATAATTCCTATACGGGTTCCAAAGTGGGTAAAAACAATAATTTCATTTGAGGATGTGAGGATTACCTCCCCCACAAAGTTATATGAATCATTCATGCCATACAAGGAATGTATAATGAACGAAGTTTACAAAATTATATATGATAATATAATAGAATTAAAATTTACCTATGTATATTTATTTTTTCATTTAATTAAATATGAAATATAAATGAATGTAGCGTTCATGCGTACGTATGGATTACCGTCTCCAGGAAAGATGCATTTCATTTCTTATCTCCAAATCAAATGTACTATTATAAATACATATAAATATGGGATATATATTAAATTTATGATATCTAAACCATGAATATCATTTTATAGATAATGTAATTTCAACCACATGGATAATTGGTAATTTTAACAATTTCATTTTTAACTCAAGTTCCGAATATCAACAAAATGTCCGATATTAACTCAAATAATTAACTAATTATTATAGCAAGGTAATAATTGATGTAAAAAGAATAATAAACATAAAAATGTTGTTAATAAATTATAAATTATATTTAGTTTATTTTTCAGGAGATTAATGAACGATTGAGTCTAGTCAGACATGAGTTAAGGGACTTCATCTCAATCTCCTTTCATTGAGGGATTTTTTATACACAACATTATTTTAAATGGTGAATAAACACCTTTGATTTTTCATTTCGTTCATAGGGAATCTTTTCTCTATGTATTATTTTACTAAACGAGAAAAATAATGTCTCTTTTCAACGTATGCGGTGACTATGTCCTTTTCTATTTCCGCGAGTATTATTTAATCTTTGGCTTCCTTATCATGTCGTGTTTTTTTAAAAGAAAATTAAATACCTTATACACTTATATATTTTGGTATTTAATATGGGTTTTTAATGGTTTAATTATGTCAATATATTGAAATGATATATTGTGATTGCAATTTGAAAATGTTATCTTTCCTTTATGCTTGTGTTATGTGTTATGACTATGTTATGATTCTTGTGCATTATTTACATATACAGGTGGTTCCGTGATAAACCTAGGGTGGGTAAACTCGAGATAGCTCTATAATGCATTGGGTAAAAAGATGGAGGTACAGGTGAATGTTTCTCTTAAATTATTTAGTTAATATACTATGATGGGTATTCAAAATGTAACTCCCTACGTAGTAGTGAAATCTACAACATACCTATGTTATGTATGCCACAAGATTCCTTTATGATTTATTATTTCTATATTTATTTCATAAATCATATGATTTCATGAGGAATGTTGAAGAGATTATTTTTTGTATGTACTTATTATCAAATGTTTTATTTCATTGGTTTATAAACCATACTAAGCTTTTTATCCTCATCCCACATTTTTGAAATGTTTTTCAATGAACTTAAAGTTTAATAGGGTCGTGTAAGGGATCAAGGGAAAGTCATGTTGTCTAATAAATGAACCTAGACAATACACTTTTTTTCAAGAGTTTTATTTTATGAAAATATGGAAACTGTGTATAATTGACTAAATTGTAATTTTGGAGATGTAATGTAATAGTTATGGAAAAATTTTATAAAAATATGAACTTAAAAAGATCCTCAATGTGAATTATTATTTTAATTCAAGATTACGTAATGTTTTAAGGTCGGGTCCTTATAGATGGTATCAGAGGCCAATTTCAAAAACATTAGGATTTAATATATTTTAAATTAATATACATAAATTATTTTGAGTTTAATTTATGATTGAATTGATATAGTATTTAAAAATTACCATGTTGGTTATCCTATGATATTTCTATGTTCAGAATGGTTTTCCGCAGAGGAAACAGGGAAGATATGGTGAGATGACATCAGGAGGAAGACAACCTTCCAAATCATCAACATAATATGTTCGTAATCGGAACTAAATAGTTTGTTGCAGTGATGGAACAGTTTACAGAAGCTATAAATGGCAATGGTATCCATGGACGAGATCATCCAGATCAACCATTAAAGAACATGTCAATAGTGGACAATTTCATGAGGAAACATCCTGCATCATTCATAGGATCATCTTATAATGTTCTAACTAAAGGATGAATTAAAGAAATCTTGAATATTTTTGATGTCGTGAGGTGTTCATAACATCAATAGGTTAGTCTCGTTGTTTACCGTTTTGAAGGTAAAGCTGATCTGTTGTAGTTGATGAAGAAAAATATCATGGATAATGAAGAAATTAATGCTCATGATTGGGATGAATTCAATTTTATGTTTTCTAGAAATATTTTCCTAAGGTGGTTCGACATAGGATAGAAAAAAATTTATACATTGAGGTGGGATGACGACTTAGTGGCTGCCTGTGAAGAAAAATTCACTCGATTAGAATGGCATGCCCCAAATCTCATATGATATCTTGATTATAAGACCCCAGCCTTAAACCTTATTTAATATTGAATTAAATGAGTAATTCACATTGAGGATATTTTCAAGTTTATAGTTTTAGAGAATTAGGACATAACTATTACATCTCAAAAGATTACAAAGTAGTCGCTTCTACTAAATTTCTATAAAATAAAAACTGTTAAAAATAAACATGTATAGTTCCATGTTTTAGGTAGCATGACATTCCCTTGATCCCATCCTTGACCCTATTCCACGCTAAGTCCTGTGAAAAACATTTCAAAAACTTGGGATGAGCATAAAAAGCTCAGTAAGGGATACACAAAGAATGAAAACTGTTAGTTTTTCAAAACAACAAGTAAACCATGAATACTTTATCAAAGTAATAATTTTCACCTTCATGAAGTAGTAAAAAACCTTCACTGAAAAAAAAGTATCATTACTTACCTTTTTGTAACCAAAGGATTACCATAAAACCCATATAAAGAACACATAACATATATAAAGGTAACTTGGGACATAAACATACTTAAGTGGAATAACCATACGATTCACTTCCACACATATCACTTAATGGAATAGCCATACGGCCAATTTCCATACATACTTAATGGAATAGCCATACGGCCGACTTCCATACCCAATGCATTGGAGGTTATAACGTAACCACCAATCCTGGTATTCACGGCACCACCCGTCATTTGGTTTATCACGTAATCCACCCGTTAAATGTCCAAGTACCATAATAAAATCATAAGATATAAAACAAACATAATGGAAAGAAATAATTTCCACACTTTGATCACAATATATCACTCAAATATATTGACATAACAAATCCATTGTAAAAACCATTTTCAATACCAAAATATATAAAATAGTATATGGTATTTATTTCATTTAAAAAACATCACGACTTGTTGAGGAAGCCAAAGACTAAATAATACTTGTGGTAGAGAAAAAGGTCGTTGTCACCACGTACGTTAAAAGAAACATTCCTTTTTGTCGTTCAGTAAAACGCTTCGTATAAAAAGATTCCTTTTGTATAAAAGTAAAAGTCAAAGGGATTTATACACCGTATAAAATAAAGTTGTGTATAAAACGAAATATGCCTCAATGAAAGGAGATTGAGACGTAGTCCCATACAAAGACGGTATCCTTGGTTTAAGGATAAATCAATTACATAATTATGTGTGACAAATGAATACACCAAATATAAGTGGATATTAAGTGTAAAATAATCAAAGGTCATTCACACATATTCAAAGGATGACATATTCAATAACTACATTTTGAACCCAAAGAAATCGAAATTGGGTTAAGAAGTTCCCTTGACAGCCTAACGGCGTCACATCAAAATGAGTTGATGAGAGATAAAAAGTGTATCTCATCACTTGGACATAAAAGTTAAATCAATAAGGATATATGAGAACATATCCCAACATAACAATATGTAAATTAAAATACCCAACAAAATAAGTCTTTTAAAAAGAGGAGGGTGAAAGGTTCCCTTACCGACTTGGGCATCTTTCAAAACATACACCCCATGAAAGAAGGACAATACATCATTGATGTAAATACTCATAAAAAGAATTTATATTAAAAAAAGAGTATAATAGTGGGCAGTAGGTACACCACTCAAAGGAAATTGTGGCAAATGTAGCATAAATCTCACGGGAATAAAAGTGAGATGAAAATTCCCTTACGAAAACTCGGCAGCCTAACGATGCCACTTAAAACTTCTAAAAATGGATTGATGAGATCAAATAGAGTATCCCATAATATTACAATAAAATGTACAGAAAGAGGAATATAAAATAACATCCCCCATCATAACATAGAGGAGCTTAAAAGAAGTGACATAAAGGAGAGTACTTAAAAAGAAAGAGAGAGGTTAGATCTCTTACGAAAATTCGGCAGCCTAACGGTGCCACTCAAAACATCCAAAATGGATTGATGAGAGAGAATAGGGTCTCTCATCATATGAACATAAAAATTACGGTAAGAGTAATATAAAATAACATCCCAATCACAAGAAATATTATCTTAGAAGGAATGACATAAAAGACTGTACTTAAAAAGAAAGAGAGGAGTAGGATCCCTTACCTCGAGTCCGACTTGACTCGATCATTCTTTAACGTCCTGAATAATAAACTTGAGTTAATTTCTATTTGCTTAAGAACCTTTTTAATGTTCATTATTCCTTTTATATCACTTATTTCCATGTTATAATCATTATGTAATCATTTAAGTTAATAATGTTTGTTTTGTCGATATTTGGTTCTTAAGTCGAAAGTGGACTTCTTACAATTACATGTTGTTCGTGTGGTCAAAGGTTCTTTATATCCCGAATGACATTCCTGATTTGGATATCATATATATAATATATATCCAGCTTATATATGTATTTATAATATTACATAATCATTTATAGGTAAGAAATGAAATGCACCGTTCATGGAGACGGTAAGCCGTACGTACGCATGAACACTACTTTCATTTCTTTGTCATATTAATGGAATTAAAACTAAATGAGAGGTATGTATATTTTAATTACATAATTGTATTCATCATTTAGATATATCATTCATTATATATATCCATTATATACATGTACTTTTAATAGTACATTCCATTTGGGGATAAGAAATGAAATGCACCGTTAATGGAGACGGTAAGCCGTACGTACGCATGGATGCTACTTTCATTTCTATCTCATACTTTAATGGAAAGAAATAATAATCATATAGAGGTATATTATAATTCCAGTATAACATAATATATAATAACTTTAAATCCATCCTTTACATGTCCCACATATGGCATTAACGAATCACATCACTTTGAGGGGGCGGTAGTCCGCACTTCCTTAAATGAAGATATCGTGTTAACCTATAATGGAAACCATAAAGGTAAGCCACAAATGAAAAATACAGAATCTTAAGGAAAACATAAACATATTATATATCATATATAAATATAGTGTCATCTTAATGGCCACCTTTTAAGGAGTTAGAATAATGTTGAACAATCATCGTTTCGGGAGGCAGAAATTCACCATCCACGGAAACAGTATGTTCTTTAACCATTAGATTTAGGTGTGTGTAAGTGTAGCTCGAATAATTATTATAACAACATCCTAGTATATTTAAGATACTGTATTTGTTACAAAATAAATGAATAAAAAGAGTTTAGGGGGTTGGAGAAGCAAAATAAAAAAAGGACACAAGTGAAGACATTACCTTAAAATCGGGTAACTCCCTTTGGTATGAGATAAAAGGCTTCATTGGGAAGACTTTTGCCCAAAGTGAGGCTTAAAGGAGTAATAGAGGGAAGTGGAGAGACAAAATGGGCAGGGGTTGGCTGAGACAAAGGCTTTGGGAGTGTGGGTAAGGAGGTAGAGGTGGGGGCCTTTTATAAGAGGAGAGGAGGGGCACTCTTGTAAAGTTACAAAATGTTACTTTATTTTCAAAAGAGTTTCGGATTTTAAAGGTACCACATTGATTTATTTAGAGGATAAGGTGATAAGGGTTTGAAATACACTCATTCAATAGGTTTTGGACATGTTTAGGTCTTAGATATTACATTATATTTCCATTTTATTTAAATCGTTAAATAATGATGTCATCGCTGCATCATCATGATGTCATAAATAATTTAATTTATATAATGTCTAAAAATTATAAAAAAACTAATATGATGTAGGAAATAATTTTAGCTTTCTAATGAATATTTATAGTCAATAATATGACTTGTATAACCCCATGTAAATGTTTTTTAGTAAAACATCTCATGTGTGTCATTTTTACTTTAACATTAAATAAAAAGTTATTTATGTCATTTCCCAACCAAAGTGGCTCCATGGGGTCCCCAAGTTGACCCATGGACTTTCTTGGTCGGCCATGACACATCCAATGAGGTAAGGACATGTGTAAAGTTCATTTCATATTATTAAAACATTATTTTTACCTTAAACTACACTAATTACCTCTAATCGCGATTAAAAACTTAATAAGTTACTATTCACCAAAAAATTATTTTAATCCCATTGAACAAAATTTTACTTCTTAATGAGAACCATGTATGTCGGATTTTTGAAATTCAAAACACAATGGTGGAAAAATTTCATTTAAATGGAAAATCAGTTTTTATAAGTACCACTTAGTGGTTTCAATATTCATCAAAAATTGATGTTTTTCAGAAAATTACCAAAAATTCACACTAAGCTATATTTGGTATTCCGAATTCAAAAATGAATTCTATTTTAAAAAATTCAAAACATATAAGTCGCATTAATAACTTTATTAATTAATTCCTGCTGTCATGACAAATAGCGTGTTTTTATGAAACAATAAGTATCAATAGATTGACACTAGTTTAAGTCCGATTTCAAAGTGAAATTAATTTCAACGACCACTATTGGATTTAATGGTAAAAATATATTCTAATTTCACTTTAAAACAAATTAAAATGATAATATAATCATATAAATAAATTATATTAAAAAGAGGTTTTGAATTAAAATACAACATTTGACACTATTCATTAAAAAAATGAACTTTATCGGAAAGATACCAAAAATTTACACAAAGTAAATTTTGATGTCCCGATTCTAAAGAAGAGTTTTATTTGGTCCAATAGAATTTATAAGAGTGAAAAAAACTATATTTAATTATGGTTCGCCATCAAAAGGCGATAAGTGAACCTTTAGTGAAAACTAGGGCATATACGCCTAAAATTGAATTCTTTCCGTATTTTAAGCCTTTATCTTTTATTGGATAAATGTAAAAAAATTTACAAACATATATAATCATATTTTAGTTATTTCTATCCATTCCCGCCAATACAACGACTACATGTTAACTGCCATTTAAAATAATATTATTTTATTATTAGAGCGCAACGTAAGATTCCCAAGAAACTCATTGTTGCGTGTTGGGTACGCCATCGAGCATAGCGTCCCCTTTAAAGTCATATTAATATTTTATTCACAAATATGGATAAATATGAAAATGTCATATTCTTTATTTACCTAGGGTGTTACATCCTTCCCCCCTTTTGGGAATTGCGTCCTCGCAATTTTTAAAATTGATCTTGGAAACATCCTTGAAAGTCCCACATCGGAACAAGAGTCGGTAAAACAATCACATTAAAATAAAGAAAGATAAGTACAAAGGTCACCCGTGTTAAGCCATAATAGGATTCCATGTATGAAAATATAGACATGGAGGAGAAACCATAGGGTCATGTTCTAATGGAGAGTGATAGAAAACATGTTTAGGAGAAAGTTAACCACAAGAAAATCACAAACTTGTGATGGGTTAAACGGTATTCGATTCCCCAGTAGGAAAAGTTAATAGACAACATTTTTGTTTTAAGTTACTTTTTATTGAGGAATTTATTCATAAGGAAACATAATCACTTATGATGTTGACTTTCAAATTTTACTAGATTCCTTAATCAAACTCATATTTTTTCCAAAAGACGAGTATTTACGAAGACTTGTTCGCATTAAGAGTACTATAATCAACTTCTAGAGAGTCACCTAATCCACAAAAGAGAACTATATACTTCCCATGTCTTTATACTTTAACCAAAACCAAAACCAAAAAGGTTAGTTCAAGATCAGATAATCCAGAAAAGGATAACCCTTTATAAAAAGAAAATCGTTTCTTAATCTCCAAAATTTATCCAATAAAACCCAAAGTACAATGAGGACCATTCTATAATCAATTTGTCCATAAAATTCTTCAAAGTAAACCAAACTAATATTGAAACCCAAAAATTTGAAGGTTTTAGTCATATAGTCTTCCAAGTTAAATCGTAACATTTATCTCCAAACAACATCAGTTGCTCCTAAAGTCTCGTATTGAAAAGTAATTAACCTAATCACATATCCTCCATGATAGGTTAATCATTTTCATAAATAACCCAAAATAAACTTACTCTTAATTCATAAAATCATATAACTAAAAAGAATCAGTCAAACTAACTAGGGACTTCACGTATTCCAGTGGTAGGCGATAAATACCAGTCACACTTTGGTTGTGGGTTCGATTCCCGCCGCTTTGTCTGACACGACGGGTTGTCACACGGTCTGCGTGTTGTCCTTTTTCCAAAACTATATAATTCTTAAAACATCCCCCAAAACGAGATAAAATCTTCAAAAATAATCATAACATATTTTAACCTCAAGTTTATCTCATGCCCTTCATTTTCCATCATATCATATAATAACCCATAATTACCTCAAAAGTAAGGATCATATAAACTCTAATGGTTACCTTAATAATTATTACTTGAACTTCCACATCGACTGGTCATCTTGTACATGATGCATTACAGAACATACCAAGGTTCAAGTGGTTGATCATGACTCCTTGATAGTTGGTTTAGAACAACCATGAGTTTCCTCATTGAATCCCCCATTTTATCTAGTATCTTAATCAGAGAACCACCACAGTTTCCTTCAAACCTGTTGTCTCTTTGGTTCCTGCTAGATCCATCCATTCACTAAAAATAGAAATGTCAGTGTGAGTATATCAACAAAACCATCATGTACTAATGAGGAAGGTAAACAATAAGATATACTTACTCATTCACTTTATCTAAAACTAGGACTCTTTTGAAATCCTAACCATTATGGTAATGTCACTTATTCTTAGAGAATACCCTAACCTCTAAAGTTATCTAAACCGACCTTTGATACCAACTATAAGGCCCCAGCCTTAAACCTTACTTAATATTGAATTAAATGAATAATTCACATTGAGGAACTTTCCAGGTTTAGAGTTTTAGACAATTAGGACATAACTATAACATCTCAAAAGATTACAAAGTAGTCACTTCTACTAAATTTCCATAAAATATAAACTCTTAAAAAGAAACATGTATAGTTCCATGTTTTAGGTAGCATGAATTTCCCTTGATCCCATCCTTGACCCTATTCAACGCTAAGTCCTGTGAAAAACATTTCAAAAACTTGGGATGAGCACAAAAAGCTCAGTAAGGGATACACAAAGAATGAAAACTGTTAGTTTTTCAAAACATCAATTAAACCATGAATACTTTATCAAAGTAATACTTTTCAACTTCATAAAGTAGTAAAAAATCTTCACTGAAAAAAAGTATCATTACTTACCTTTTTGTAACCAAAGGATTACCATAAAACCCATATAAAGAACACATAACTTATATAAAGGTAACTTGGGACATAAACATACTTAAGTGGAATAAACATACAGTTGACTTCCACACATATCACTTAATGGAATATCCATACGGCCAATTTCCATAAATACATAATGGAATAGCCATACGGCCGACTTCCATACCCAATGCATTGGAGGTTATAACGTAACCACCCATCCTGGTATTCACGGCACCACCCTTCATATGGTTTATCACGTAACCACCCGTTAAATGTCCAAGTACCATAATAAAATCATAAGATATAAAACAAACATAATGGAAAGAAAACATTTCCACACTTTGATCACAATATATCACTCAAATATATTGACATAAAAAATCCATTGTAAAAACCATTTTCAATACCAAAATACATAAAAGATTATATGGTATTTATTTCATTTTAAAAACATCACGGCTTGTTGAGGAAGCCAAAGACTAAATAATACTTGTGGCGGCGGAAAAGGTCGTTGTCACCACGTACGTTAAAAGAAACATTCCTTTTTTTCGTTCAGTAAAACGCTTCGTATAAAAAGAATCCTTTTGTAGAAAAGTAAAAGTCAAAGGGGTTTATACACCATATAAAAGAAAGTTGTGTATATAATGAAATATGCCTCAATGAAAGGATATTGAGACGTAGTCCCATACAAAGACGGTATCCTTGGTTTAAGGATAAATCAATTACATAATTATGTGTGACAAATGAATACACCAAATATAAGTGGATATTAAGTGTAAAATAATCAAAGGTCATTCACACATATTCAAAGGATGACATATTCAATAACTACATGTTGAACCTAAAGAAATCGAAATTGGGTTAAGAAGTTCCCTTGACAGCCTAACGGCGTCACACCAAAATGAGTTGATGAGAGATAAAAAGTGTATCTCATCACTTGAACATAAAAGTTACATCAATAAGGATATATGAGAACATATCCCAATATAACAATATGTAAATTAAAAGACCCAACAAAAGAAGTCCTTTAAAAAGAGGATGGTGAAAGGTTCCCTTACCGACTTGGGTATCTTTCAAAACATACACCCCATGAAAGAAGGACAATAAATCATTGATGTAAATACTCATAAAAGGAAATTATATTATAAAAAGAGTATAATAGTGGGCAGTACGTACACCACTCAAAGGAAATTGTGGAAAATGTAGCATAAATCTCACGGGAATAAAAGTGAGATGAAAATTCCCTTACGAAAACTCGGCAGCCTAACGGCGCCACTTAAAACTTCCAAAAATGGATTGATGAGATCAAATAGAGTATCCCATCATATTAAAATAAAATTTACAGAAATAGGAATATAAAATAACATCCCCCATCATAACAAAGATGAGTTTAAAAGAAGTGACATAAAGGAGAGTACTTAAAAAGAAAGAGAGAGGTTAGATCTCTTACGAAAATTCGGCAGCCTAACGGTGCCACTCAAAACTTCCAAAATGGATTGATGAGAGAGAATAGGGTCTCTCATCATATGAACATAAAAATTACTGTAAGAGTAATATAAAATAAAATCCCAATCACAAGAAAGATGATCTTAGAAGGAATGACATAAAAGAGTGTACTTAAAAAGAAAGAGAGGAGTAGGATCCCTTACCTCGGGTCTGACTTGACTCGATCGTTCTTTAACGTCCTGAATAATAAACTTGAGTTAATTTCTATTTTCTTACGAACATTTTTCATGTTCATTATTCCTTTTATATCACTAATTTCCATGTTATAAACATTATGTAATCATTTAAGTTAATAATGTTTGTTTTGTCGATATTTGGTTCTTAAGTCGAAAGTGGACTTCTTACAATTACATGTTGTTCGTGTGGTCAAAGGTTCATTATATCCAGAATGACATTCCTGATTTGGATATCATATATATCATAGATATCCAGCATATACATGTATTTATAATATTACATAATCATTTACAGGTAAGAAATGAAATGCACCGTTCATGGAGACGGTAAGCCGTACGTATGCATGAACGCTACTTTAATTTCTTTGTCATATTAATGGAATTAAAACTAAATGAGAGGTATGTATATTTTAATTCCAGAATTATATTCATCATTTATATATATCATTAATTATATATATCCGTTATATACATGTACTTTTAATAGTACATTCCACTTTGTGATAAGAAATGAAATGCACCGTTCATGGAGACGGTAAGCCGTACGTACGCATGGACGCTACTTTCATTTCTATCTCATACTTTAATGGAAAGAAATAATAATGATATATAGTTATATTATAATTCCAGTATAACATCATATATAATAACTTTAAATACATCCTTTACACGTCCCACATATGGCATTAACGAATCACATCACTTTGAGGGGGCGGTAGTCCGCACTTCCTTAAATGAGGATATCGTGTTTACCCATAATGGAAAACATAAAGGTAAGACACAAATGAAAAATACAGAAGCTTAAGGAAAACATAAAAATATTATATATCATATATAAATATAGTGCCATCTTAATGGCTACCTTTGAAGGTGTTAGAAGAATGTTGAACAATCATTGTTTCGGGAGGCAGAAATTCTCCATCCACGGAAACAGTATGTTCTTTAACCATTAGATGTAGGTGTGTGTAAGTGTAGATCTAATAATTCTTATAAAAACATCCTAGTATATTTAAGATACTGGATTTGTTACAAAATAAATTAATAAAAAGAGTTATGGGGTTGGAGAAGCAAAATAAAACAAAAGGACACAAGTGAAGACATTACCTTAAAATCGGGTAACTTCCTTTGGTATGAGCTCAAAGGCATCCCTGGGAAGACTTCTGCCCAAATTGAGGCTTCAAGGAGTAATAGAGGGAAGTGGGGAGACAAAATGGGCAGGGTTTGGACGAGCCAAAGGCTTTGGGAGTGTGGGTATGGTGGTAGAGGTGGGGGCCTTTTATAAGAGGAGAGGATGGGCACTCTTGTAAAGTTACAAAATGTTACTTTATTTTCAAAAGAGTTTCTGATTTTAAAGGTCCCAAATTTATGTATTTCTAGGATAAGGTGATAAGTTTTCTAAATACACTCATCCAATAGGTTTTGGACATGTTTAGGTCTTAGATATTACATTATCTTTCCATTTTATTTGAATCGTTAAATAATGAGGTCATCACTGCATCATCATGATGTCATAAATAATTTAATTTATTTAATGTCTAAAAATTATAAAAAAATACTACGATGTGAGAAATATATTTATCTTTCCAATTAATCTTTATAGTCAAAAATATGACTTGTATAACCCCATGTAAAAATTGTTTTAGTAAAACATCTCATGTGTGTGTCATTTTTACTTTAACATTAAATAAAAAGTTATTTATGTCATTTCCCAACCAAAGTGGCTCCATGGGTCCCCAAGTTGACCCATGGATTGTATTGGTCGTCCATGACACATACAATGAGGTTAGGACATGTTTCAAGTTCATTTCATATTATTAAAACATTATTTTTACCTTAAACTACACTAATTACCTCTAATCGCGATTAAAAACTTAATAAGTTATTATTCACCAAAAAATTATTTTAATCCCATTGAACCAAATTTTACATATTAATGACAACCATGTATGTCAGATTTTTTAAATTCAAAACACAAAGGTGGTAAAAATTCATTTAAACAGAAAATCAGTTTTTATAAGTACCACTTAGTGGTTTCACTATTCATCAAAAATTGAAGTTTTTCAGAAAATTACAAAAATTTCACCCTAAGCTATATTTGATATTCCGAATTTAAAAATGAAGTATATTTTACAAAATTCAAAACATATAAGTCACATTAATTAATTTAATAATTAATTCCCACTGTCATGACAAATAGCGTGTTTTTATGAAACAATAGTATCAAAAGATTGACAGTAGTTTAAATCCGATTTCAAAGTGAAAATAATTCCAACGACCACTATTGGATTTAATGGTAAAAATATATTCTAATTTCACTTTAAAATCAATTAAAAAGATAATCTAATCATATAATTTTTTTTTATTAAAAAGTGGTTTTGAATTAAAATACAACATTTGACATTATTCATCAAAAAATGAACTTTATCGGAAAGATACCAAAAATTTACACAAAGTAAATTTTGATGTCCCGATTCTAAAGAAGAGTTTTATTTGTTCCAATAGAATGTATAAGAGTGAACAGAACTATATTTAATTATGGTTCACCATCAAAAGGCGATAAGTGAACCTTTAGTGAAAACTAGGGCATATACGCCTAAAATTGAATTCTTTCCGTATTTTAATCCTTTATCTTTTATTGGATAAATGTAAAAAAATTTACAAACATATATAATAATATTTTAGTTATTTCTATCCATTCCCGCCAATACAACGACTACATGTTAACTTCTATTTAAAATAATATCATTTTATTATTAGAGTGCAACGTAAGATTCCCAAGAAACTCGTTGTTGCATGTTGGGTACGCCATCGAGCATAGGGTCCCATTTAAAGTCATATTAATAATTTATTCACAAATATGGATAAATATGAAAAGGTCATATTCTTTATTTACCTGTGGTGTTACATTGACAGTAAAATCAATTGTTTTTACTCAGGAATAAATCCAAAGTATATACGAGATTTCACTTCATGTGAGTTAAAAGGTTATGAATAACATGATAAATGAGTGGAAGACGTGGAAATGGTGTTTTCTAATGATCATGATTTCTTTGAAAAACAACAGTATAAGATGTCGAGGTGGCAGAAGAAATGGAAGAACTCTTAAAAAAGTATGATGGTAAGAAAATTAAGTTTATAGTTTGTGAAAATTGTCATAAAAAGCATGTTGGGGAATGTACATTGAATTTTTTTAAGTGATACATATGTGGTAAAATGGGACATAAGGCTTGTAATTTCACTGGAGAAGATCAGTGTAATAGTAATACATAAACAAATTTACAGTCAGTAAAATGTTTAAGTGCAATAAAATGGGTCATTATTCAAATGAGTGTCCAACGATGAACTAAATTGAGGGAATTTTTCCAGACTACATGATGAAAGGGGTGGTGAAATTATTTTCAATGACGTCAGTAAATGTTTGGCCATCAAATGTTTTTGTTTTAGGTACACTGTTTATTGTTTCGGATTATGCCAATGTGTAGTTTGATTCAGGGTCTACACAATCATTAATTTCTGAAAAGTATTCAAGTATATTGGGAATTCCATTTCAAGATATGAATCCTAAACTTATGGTAAAAAAACTATGATGAAATTTTGAGGAAATAAGAAATAATAAGAACCTACTTGTCCTTGTGTGCTGACAAAATCTATAGGAAAACCTTATTGTATTGACAGTAGTAGATATTGAAGATATTTTGGAAATGGATTGGCTTTCTTTTTATCATGTTATGATAGAAGGTAGAGAAAAATAGATTTATTTTTATAAATTTTTTTAGTTTCTTCACAAAAATGGGCCCTTACATTTTATAACATATCAGGATGCTGAGAAACTAGTAAAAGATAGAAATAAATTTTTACATGAACATATTGTTGAAAATAATGGAACAGTTCAGATTAATGATGTGAAAGTTATAAATGAGCATGTTGATGTTTTTTCTGAGGAGTTTTTGGTATAATACCTGATCGGGAAGATGAATTTTCTTTGAATTGGTTCTTAATTCTAATAAATTTTCAAAACCCCCTTAACAAATGACTCAAATTGAACTTTTAGATTTAAAGAAGAAATTACTAGAGTTATTAGATAAAGGTTTCATTCAACCAATCATATCACCATAGGGTGATCCTATCTTATTTGTTAAAAATAATGATGGTTCAGTAAGACTTTTTATTGATTATATTGCATTAAATAACACCACTGTTAAGAAAAAGTATCCTTTTCCTCATATCGATAATTATTTTGATCAGCTCTAAGGAGCATCAATTTTTTTGAATATTTATCTGATGATGGGGTACCATCAGTTACAACTAAAGGAGGAAGACATTCCTATGAACACATTTTATACTATATATGGCCATTATGAATTTTTAATTATGCCTTTTGGGTGAACCAATGCACCTGAAATATTCATGGATCCTATTAATATAATTTTCCATGAGTTCCTGGATAAGTTTTTTGTTGTGTTCATTAATGTGATTTTTTTTCTCTTAATGTAATGTGTAGCATGAAAGTCATTTGAGGGTTATATTTCCAAACTTAACAAAAAAGAAACTGTATGGGAAATTCAAAAAGTAAGAGTCTTTGTTATAAAAAATTTCCTTCTTTGGATGTATTATATCAAAAAATGGCATAACTGTTGATACTTCTAAAAAACATTTGTTGAATAATTTCTCAGATAGACAAATATAATCGAGATTCATAGTTTTCTTAGATTAGCTATTTATTACTAGAGGTTTATTATAAAATCATCACATTTATCTAGCCCACGGACTAAGTTAACTCGAAAAGGTTTTAGGTTTATACGGAAAAAAAGAATGTGATGATCGTTTTATGGATTTGAAAAGAGGACTGGTGAATGCTCCAGTTTTGGCACTGCCTTCCAGAAATGGTGTGTTTTATATCTATAGTTATGCTTCGTTGAAAGGATTTGGATGTATCCTAATGTAGAATGATAAGGTAATTTATTATTCTTCAAGTCATTTGAAACCTCATGAGTTAAATTACCCTACACATGATTTGGAATTAGTTGTTATTGTTTTTGATAAAAAAAATTTGAGGTATCGTCAGTATCGAGTAAAATGGGAAATATATAATGCACACAAAATTTGGAAGTATATATTCACTCAAAAATAATTAAACATGAGACAAAGGAAGTATATGGAATTAATCAAGGATTATGATTTATCTATCCATTACCACCCACGAATGTAAAATAAATTGGTTGATGCTTTGAGTTGAAAAATTAATGATTCATTAACCATGTAAGTTTTGGAACATGATCCTTTGATTTTTGAGTTGCCGAACTTCAGCATATATGTTGATGGGGTAGGAAAATCATCTGTTTTTTCCTGGTGTCTGTGAAATCATCTCAATATTATAGAATTAATCAAGCGCATAAGGAAAATAGTGGGTTGCAGAAAAAGGTATTATTGGTTCAGATGAGTAAGTCTTCTGATTTTATCATTTATAATGATTGTGTTTTGAGGTTTGGGAATAGATTTTGTATGAGTTGTGATTCACTGTTGAAGAATGAGTTGTTATCTAATGCTCATAGTTCTCTGTTTTCAGTTCATCTAGGAAATACTAAGATGTAAAAAGATCTTCGGGAGTATTACTAGTGGAATGTAATAAAATGAGATATTGCTGATTGTACTATGTAGTGTTTGAATTGTCAATAGGTAAAAGTAGAGTGACAGTTATTGAAAGAGATGCTTCAGTAATTAGCTATACAAGAGGGGAAATGGGAAAATATATCCATGGATATAATTTTGGGATTAAAAAATACAACTTGAGGTAATAATGAAATATTTATAATTGTTGATCGATTGAATAAATTTTCTCATTACCTTCCTATACAAGATAATTTTTCTCTAGATCCATTTTCTCTGTTGTATGTTAAAGAGATTATCAGGTTGCATGGTGATAACCTTTCCATTGTATCTGATCATGATCCTAGTATTAAATATAACTTTTTTAAAGTTCTTCAGAAGTCATTGGGTACTGAATTAAATTTTAGTAAAACTGTTTATCCTCAATAAGATGGGTAGCCAGAACGAACAATTCAAACATTGAAAGATATTCTATGTGGTTGCAGGACAGATTATGGGGGATTTTGGGGCCAACATCTTTCTTTGTATAAATTTTCATTATAATAATAGTTTTCATTCTAGAATACATATGGATCCATTTGAGGGATTATATGGGAAGTGGTGTCGAACTCTAGCTTTATGTGATGAAGTAGGTGAATAATAGTTCATGGGACCAGAATTAGGATAAGAGATGACAGAAAAAGTTCATTGGATTCAGAACCACATGAGAATAGCTCAGAGCAGGCTGAAATGTTATGTGGATAACCGGAGGAATGATATTTATTTTGAGGTCGGTGATCATGTGTTTTTTAAAATTTCTCCTTGGAAAATAGTGATGCGTTTTGGTAAGAAGGGAAAGTTGAGTCTGAGATTCATTAGACCTTATGAAATCCCAGAGAAAGTTGGATCAGTTGCATACAGCGGGGTTTTACATCAATGCTTATCCCAGGTACACAATGATTTTCATGTTTCAATGTTGATAAAGTGTATTCCATATCTATCTCAAGTGTTTTTCCAAGAGGTAGTTCAGTTGGAAGAGAATCATTCATATGAGGAACAAACAGTCCATATTCTTAACCGGAGAGAGAATGTACTGTGTAATATGGTAATTAATCAGGTAAATGTTTTGTGGAAAAACTATATGGTTTAAGAGGTAATGGGGGAATTGGAAATTTCAATGATGGTTAAATACCCCCACTTATTTGATAAGTGAATATAATTGCAGGGACGCAATTCCTAAAATATGGGAAAGATGTAAATCCCTGGTAAATAAAAAATATAACATTTTAATATTTTATTAATATTTGTGAATTAAATATAAATTTTACATTAAATATAATTCTATGTTTGATAGAGAACTCGATTTGCAACAACAGGTTTCTTTGAAAGCCTAGGTTGCACACAACGTTGGGTCATACTGAAAAATAATAATATAATATTATTTTAAACAGTAGTTAAAACCAAGGTGTTTTATAGGTGGGAATGGAAATAACTAACTACAATATGAATATACATGTTTGTTAAATGTTTTTACATCTATCCAATAAAATTTAGAGGTATAAAATAAGAAATAATCTCATTTTAAGCATAAATACATTAATACTCATTAAAATGTCGATTTACCACATTTTAAGGGAGAACACTCTTAAATTATAGTTTTGGTAACATTTAATTGTTCTATTTGACAAAATAAAATTCTTCTTTAGAATCAGGACATCAAAATTTACTTTGGGTAAATTTTTGGTATTTTTCTAATAAAATTCCCTTTGTAAAGAATTGTGAAAAATACTGTATTTAAATGAAAAACTACCTTCTAAAATAATTTATTTTTAAAGATAGATTATATTTTTAATTTGTTTTAAAGTTTAATTATATTTTATTCGTATCATTTTATCCAATGTTGTTAATTGTAAGTAATTTCAATTTTAAATTGGATTTAAATATGTGGATATCGTTTGATTGTTATTATTTCTTAAAAACACGCATTTTGTTTTGCCAGCGGGAATTAATTTAAAATTAATTTTCTGCCAGTTATGTGTTTTTAATTAGGAAATATGGATTCCATATTTATAATTAGGAGGTAAAAATTTTGTAAATAAATTTCTTTTATTTTTATAGATTATTATTATTTACATCAGAAAAAATTTTATTCACCATTGTTAATGGGTAAATTTGGTAAATATGGGTAAAAGATAATATTATAATAATTTAAAATTACACTAACATTTGTAATAATCCTATTGGGTGATAATAATCCGACCATTTGATTTTTTGGGTCAATTTGGTGACCCTATGAAGCCACATGGGAGTGATAATGACACTTTATAATAATTAATTTAAAGAAAAGGAAAAAAAATGAGATAAACATATATCTTTTAGTAAATAAATCTTTAAATGGGGTTATATAAGTTATCTATTCAATTATAAATATTAATTTGAAAGATAAAACAATTTCTTACTTCATTATATTTGTTTTATAATTTTTATACATCATATAAAAATAATTATTAATGACCCAATAATGATGAAGTGTTTACCTCATTAATGAATTATTTAAATAAATATGATTATAATGATTAAAAAATTTACAAAACCTATCCAATTCTTATTGTATGCTTTTATTTCTAACATTAGTCAACTTATATTCGAATTTAATATGTTTTGGGACATTAGAAACCGAAAATAATTATATTATAAAATAATATTTTTAAACCATCCAAAAGAGCCCCTCACCCTCTTATAAAAATTTCTCACTTCTTACCATTTACTCACACTTCTCATGCCCCTTGAAATATCCAAACACTAAACAATTAATCTCCATACATACCTCTCCTCCTCCTAGAATCCTTCCCCTTGTAATCTGTCAATTCAAGTAATTTTTTTGGTTCAAACCGAATGGAGATACTCTATTTAAAGGCAACATGTTCTCTTAAGTACTTTTGTGTTATTTTACTTCTACAACCCCATAAAATCTTTTTATTACATTTATTATATAACAAAACAATTATCCCAAATATAATAGTTTTTTTAAGGATATGTATTCTGACTACACTTACACACACCTCCATATAATAGCTATAGAAAATACAATTTCTGTGGACGACGAACTACAGCCTCACGAAACGATGATTTTTCTATCTTCTCCTACCACATATTATGGTGGACATTAATATGGAACTGTAAAAACATTTGACAAACCTTTAAAAGAATAATAAACTTTAAAAAATTTCTTAATAAATTAGAAATTATCTTTATATTATTATTCAAGAGTATACATAACGATCCAGTCATGTCGGGTAGGAGGTAAGTGACTCCGTCTCTATTTTTTTCATTGAGGCATATATTGTTTTATGCATGACATTATTTTATAAGGTGTATACAAACCTTTTAAATTCCATTTCAATATAAGGGAATCTTTTTTCTACATATCATTTTACTAAACAACAAAAATAATGATTATTTTAAACATACATGATGACAATGACATTTTCTGCCACTGTGAGTATTATTTGATCTTTGGCTTCCTTTACAAGCCGTAATTATTTTAAAAGAAAAATAAATACCATATAATCTTTTTATGTATTTTGATATTGAATTTCTTTAATTGATTTATTATTACAATATATTGAAATGTTATATTGTTATTACAATGTGAAAATTTTATATTTTCCTTTATGCTTGTGTTATGTGTTATGACTATGTTAGGGTTCTTGGGTATTGTATACATATACAGGTGGTTCTGTGATAAACCTAGGGAAAGTGAGACCAGTATAGCCCTCCAACTCATTGGGTTATGTGACAAAGGTAAAATTGAATGTTTCTCCTAAGAGACTTAGGAAATATATTGTGACATGTATTCCAAATGTAACTCCATATGTAGCTGTGAATGCTACAACGTAAGTATGTAATATATGAAACAAGTTACCTATAAGATTTGTGATTTCTATATATATTTCATTAATATAATTATTTCATTAGTTATGTTAAAGAGCTTATTTTATCTATGTATTGACTATTATAATGATCTATTTCATTTTTTATAACCCTTACTGAGATTTTTATGCTCATACCATGTTTTTGAAATGTTTTTCATAGTAATAGAAGTTGAATAGGGTCAAGTATTGAATCAAGGGAAAGTCATGCATTCTAAAACATGGAACTAGATATGACTATTTTTTTCAAGAATTTTATTTGGTGAAAAAATGGAAACTGATTAGAATTTTATACATTGTAATTTTTTAGATTTAATGTAATAATTATGGATTAATTTTATAATTCTCTAAACCTGAAATGATACTAAATGTGAATTATTCATTTATTTCATGTTTATGTAATGTTTTAAGGTCGGGTCATTATAATCCTCATCAAGAATTTCTTTAAATGACAGTCCCCCTATATATATTAAAATTTATAAATATGTTGTAACATATATACATCTTATACTTACGATCATATTAGTGTATACATTGAAAAATAATATAATCTATTACTTGAATAGTATTCCCATGGTGTCCATTCTTAACCAGAAGGATTTTCCATATTATCATGGAATATTAATTAAAGAAGCAACTATAATTAGGGTTTCATGTACTAAAATCATATATAATCAAAATTTACTTTCTCTTATATTGAATTTTAATCAATTTATTTAATAAATCACCATCCGGATCATAACCATGGTTATCTATATAAGGAACCCTTGTATTTCTCCATGAGCATTATAAAATCCCATCACCATAGGAGTATACCCAAGGTGTTTTGTATATGATACACAGGTATCACTTAGAGCAAGGTAAAGTGGTATGACCCTCTAATATATTCTGATGTATACGATATTGGGAACTAGGTATTTCTCATGGAATAGTATAATACAATTTCCCTCTAAGACAATTAAATGTAATCCACTAGGGAAGCATGTATATGTCTTCGGTAACATAAATGTATCCTGTTGTGGAATTAATTCATTTTGTTCTATGATGAGATGGTATTGTAATCCTAATGGGTTATAATTCATTTATAACGTAATCTCCCACATATCCCCATACACTATTTTTGAGAAAAAAGTTTCTTTTTTATTCTTGAAGGCTCATAATGGGTAAATAGTCATTTTACCCCATGAGATGATATTTTTTATGAGCACTCAGTTTTTCCCAAATTAAGGTGTTTAACCAAGGACATGTGTTTGTTAGAATTTCATGAAGTTCAATTTTTAGAATATATTATATATAATTTATTAAATATTAAATTATTAAAGCGTGTTCAGGTGTATATATTTTTTTAATAAAGCACCGGATTGACATTCTGACATTTTGGTTGAGTCTAGAATATGGTTTTTTTCATATGTCAGGTATAAACTAATTTTGGGTTCTTTGATTTGAGACATGTATATAAATGTGAAATTAATTAATTAATTAACTAAAAGCATCCACCCCCATTTGGAATCCCACATATTGTAAGAATGTGTGATGGATTCTCTGTAAGAATTACATACAAACCAAGATGATTTTGGGGAGATAGATGCCACAAGACTTCCTCTATGGCATAGACTAGGACAAGAAAATGTGTTGTGGTTCCAATAGAAAATTTTGACAAGTTCATTTGGAGTTTCTTCCACAAGGTCAACCGATGTTTAGAGTTTTTTTCAAGATCCTAGTATATTAATTATTTTCATGTTGTATAGTATTATTAGGATCCCTCTGGACCCCATAGTGGTTGATCTTTACAAAATATGGGAAAATTATTGTTTTAACAAGTTCATATGTGATTCCCATTCTGAAACCCCATCTACCGAGAGAGTTGTTTTAAGAACTCACACTATCTTATCTTACCATTTTGGAAAGATGATAAATTTATAAGTCATTGAAATGTTCATTATGTTCATGATGCATTGTTGTATATGACCATGTTCCATTACATGAAGTCGTGGTCTAGGATAAGTTGTGTTTTGAAAATTAAATACCTTATACTTTATCTACATTTCATGTAGTAGGATATAACAATGAACTTAGAAAGAAACCATGTAAGTGGGGAACATGGACATGTAATAATACTTGGGAAGACACCATGTACAACCAGTACTTGTATATGGCCATGTGTAGACACTGTGTTTCTATAGAATGTTATATTTACATGGCCTGTTCTAGAGATGAGATTAAATACAATGTACTCAGAAGTATTTTTCATTTACCTTTTCCAAATAGGGGGTTATTGTATTTGTTATCCCCCAATAATATAATTTGACTTGTGAGTAGTCCATTATGATATTTTTAACATATATATCATGATGTTGGAATAATATAAAAATATAGAGTTCATTTGGATTTATTTTTGACAATGATATTTCAAAATATGGATTTCATCGAGGATCGGATTCAGAATCATCTAGTGAATTGGGTTGTCAGTTACATGTACTGTGTAAGGGATGTGTGCTCAATGATCATCCTAAACCGAGTTTTAATAGTGATTTGTTTTTTATTCTATGAATGGATCCTGTAAGGATTGGTCATGTAGAATATTTGGGGAGATATTACTTCATGCCAATGCATTCAAACTAGTTTCTAGAGTTTACCTCAATTATGGTTTAAATCAAAAGATTGAGGATCTTAGTGTATAGAGATATTAGGATTTTTTGACATTGTATAATTTTGGATATGGATGGGTTCCATGTTGTTACTGTTTTGGGTCATTAGGACTCTTGCATAATCTCTTTCTGGCATGGTTTATGACTAATATATCAATTTATTACATTGAAGTATTTTTTAGAATGACTGCATGGAATAGTAATTTATTTGGAGGCCTTAGTAGGTGTATTGTTGATTCATGATCAGTTTAAGGAAACTAAGGGACAATTGAGGATATTTCATGTAATAGAAATGTCTATATTCCATGCATGATATAGAATAAACACTCACATGTTGAAATATTATTGATTTATATATTGGTAAATTTGAGGATCTTTTTATGAGATTCGATGCCTGGCCATCCCCTATTATGAATTTTTCATGGTTGTGGATGTTGATAATTGGATTACGTCCCTGGGGGTGTGGTGATACTATTGTATATCCACATTTTGGATCTATTTTTTCAATTCAGGCTTGGAATGGTTGAGAGATATACATATATGACCCATAATCATGGATTTAGATATAAGAAATTGAGAATGATGTAAAATACCATTAATATTTGTACCAAGAGTTGATCTTCGGTTTTACTGCAAGAATAGTGGTCTAAGAAAGATATTGTTATATATTAGTATAGTGGATGTGATATCTGCTGTATATAGTTATAAATGGACATGTATTATGGGAAAGGGTAGTATAATATATGGTTTCTGTGTCCGATAGAGTCTCTAGATAAAATAGTATACTTTTAGTTTTTTCTTCCAGACTGACACCTCAATTAATGATGGTATAATAGATGAGATGGATGGTCGACTAATTCTTTACATCCATGGTTTATGTGATTGAATGATTTTTTTTTTAAATTTTTGTTTTAATGTATCGTTTTGAGGCTAGATTCGTGGTAAAAGTATGAATGATTTTAAAAATTTTTTCGGCTCCAGAAGGATTCTCAATGTATGTTTGATTTGTTATGTGGATTGGGTGTAGGAATGATTCTCCCATAAATATTTTTTATGATACTTGGTTCTTATTCTAGACTAATGGGATGAGTTTGGAAGAGATTTTAGGGGGTAATTAGGAAATGTTTTATATGTAACATGAATGAGATAATATTTGGGGTTGTGAGGATGTGTTGTGTCTTTGACTTATATTATCTTAAAAATGGTAGGATTATCCTTGGATGCGTCCCTAAAATCCTCAGGTTTGGTTACAACATCTAGAGATATTGAGGTCATTGGAAATTTATTATTTAATTTCATTATGAAATACTCATATACACATCGTAATTTTCTATTGAAGGTATGGTTAATCGAGTTCTTATACTTGAGGATCAGTACTAGGTTTTTAAATTTTCTGTTAGGTTTTATCTAGACTGAGAATATTCCATGATCATGCACTTATATAGGTAGGTTATAGTTTCAAAATTAGGATTAGACTACAAATATCTTAATCTCACCCCATATATGTTCACTTATATGTGTGTCTAGATCTTAGGTTTTCTTTTATGCTGAGAACAGTTGCATGATTGATTGGGATACTGACCAGGATTGTGTGTTTGTGTGGAATAATCATGTATAGTTTAATTATTATGTAGAATAGATTGACAGTGTTCGGGATACTTGGTAATTTATATGGTATACTATTTTTAGTAGGAACTAATTTATTTTTAATTCAGTGTATTATTTTTGTATATGTGAGAAGCCCACTAGGAAATCAATGATGTATCAATGGTTGTGATGCTTTGGCCTTTACTATATTTCATTTTATTATGATATGATTCTATTTTAGTTTATTTTTCTTTAATGAATTATTTTATGTGTCAGATGATTGGATATTTACTTCTTGTTGTTCACTATGATATGAGGTCATAAACTCCTCGCAATTCAACTTTTGACCACCACTACTATTTGATAGCCTCCTTCATATCAAGTGGCTTGCATGAGGTTTTTTTCATAATTATTTGGGTGTTCCAATTTAGTGGGTCTAGGGTGAGGCATTAAAATGTTGTATCTTATGTGTTTATAGTCCAACAATTTTAATTTATGGTTATCGGTATGTAGTTGAGATTGGAAGGTAACAGAGCCTATGAGGGATATCGGTTGGAGCATCACCAACACATATTATTATAGAATGTCCATGTTACCAACGACAATATTAATTTTCATGGTATTCAATGTTACATTTTTATAATATTTATCCTCAATTAATGTCTATGATTTATTGTTTTCATGGTTTATGATGGAATCTAGGCTCTTGGTCCACTATAATGAATCCTATCATTTGGTTTTCACTTTGGCCATGAAGAGGAAATATGCATCTCATGCATCATGTTAAGAATATATGTTCAACATTTTATATGCTTGATAGTGTGGGATTTTATGGATTTCACTCCAATTGAAAGTTATGTGGATCCTTGGTGACACACTCGTCAATGAGTATGTTGTTGTAGTCTTTCTTCATAGAAAGGAGTATTGACCTTAGTGGGTTTGCAAGGTGAATGTTTACAGCCATTGGACCTGGGTGCATGGTGTTTGTTTATGATCTTTTTCATTCTTGGATCCACAAGGGAGTGTTATGATATGAGGATTACCAGAGAGTATGGGTTCCCTAATTATGGGAATTTGGTTAGAAAGAATACAGTATTCAATTGGGAGACACTAGATATGGTTTTATTGAGCTATTTATATTTTACAACATTTGGAATGGAGTGTGTGTGACACCCAATGAGTTGTGTCATGATATGATTTTGAATATACATAGATTATTGGACCTAGTGGCTAGACTTGTGACACAATCTGTAAGGCTAGGTGGGAGAACATAGTGGCCTTTTTTTGTTGTGAAAAATGATTAGTGACGTGTTTCCATTTCACATTCAATGATGACTCATGAGAAGTGTTGGTCATGTTATGAGGGCTCTTGGTGACTATGGAATGTATGGATATTATCAAACATCATAAAATGGTTAACAAAGGGTGAAGACGAGATTGACATTTAGGCTTATCTGATACCTTGGGTTTTTATAGGGAGAACTTATGTTCCAGTGCTTCACACATGTGTTTGGTTCTCATTGGGGAAGGTTAGTTTGGGTTCCTAGCCTAGGTAATGGTTGTATATTCATGATTTTCAAATAGATATCAGTCATATTAGGCGAAAATGTGTTCTTCAGTTGGGTAGTTATGGATAATGAGATGGTGTTTTTTTAGAGTATTCTCATTAGAGTCAAATAATTTTTTTTACCAAAGATCATGTAATAGATGTATGATATTGGAATCGTGGAGAGATGAGCAATTTTCATGTGTTTTATTTCCTTGTGTTTTGATCTGACATTAAGAGGCTCTATAAAAAAGGTTATTTAGTTGGACATGTGACTGAGATTCAGTTAAGAATCATTTTTACTGTGATGAAAGGCTTGTGGTAATAGTGATATGAGTCCCATTGTATATTAATTTGATTTTTAGGAATGAATAATGTTTTGGTGGTATTTATAGATTTCATGATAGTATAATCATAGTTGAAATATGATAATTCTCAATACAATGATATCCCCTTGAGCATGCTATGATATATTCAACTATATTACATGCTAAATAGATGTTTCCTTAGGTTGAAAAGTGGAATCATAGTTTCTCTCATGGAGTGGTGTTGATGAATCCATATCATGGGGAGTAGACCATAAACACTTTGTAAGTGATGTTCATGCGAAATAATAGATTTTAAAAAATACCGTCAGTTTTTTTCTAAAATTCAATTAATTAAAAATAATATATGTTTTTTATTATCAAATTGGTTAGAGATTGATGGCCATGCCTAGTGGTGATGTTTGGTTGTGATTTTGACATGGGTCATGGAAACCATTTGTTATTGTGAGGTGATAGTAAGGGTACTCGTATGGTAGAAGATATCAGATAAAACATGGTTATGTGAACCTTGTGTGGGTAGGGATGAAGAGATAGAAACTACCACATCAAGATGGTTTTTTGGATGTTGTTGATTGTTTTTAGAAAAAATGATTGTGGAAAAACTCATTGATCTAAATCAGTTATTTTTGGTTGAGTCAAATGGTGTTGAAAACCATTTGAATGATAGATTGTTTTATGTGATGTAATGTATTGGGATGGATGGGTACAATTTTTCATGGTTCATGTGGTCTATTTTTGGTGGATAGAGGTGTCTTGAAATTTTATGACTTGTACGCACTATCATTTTTGTTATGAACATAAAATAAATTTCTATTGTCAAATATAACACATCAGGTTGAGTGTGATATGACATACAAGATGGTTCATGATGTGTGTTTAGAAGAAAACAAAGGATTATAAAGGAATATGGTTTTATCGGGGCGAGGGGATTTTAAAGAACCACATTTGACATGATACTATTCTTTTTCACAAATGCTTAATTTTTTGGATGATAATTAGTGGTAAAATAATCATTTTATTTAATAATATCATCTCTTTTAATTTCAATAACCACTCTGATGGTCATAAAATTTGGAATTTACCCTAGTGAATTAGTGTGTTGTAATTATGAGTAATTTGTGTTTCAGAGGAATATTTAAAATTTATGTTATTATGTAATATATTTTTGATGGGTATTTGGGTGTCGATATATATTTAACGGATCACACAATTCAGATTATGCCTCCACCATTGAGTCCACAACATGTTTTTTAGGTGAGTTATAAACCTTCTTGGGGTTCCCAGACACAAAACAAATATTTAAATGAGAAATGAATTACTTAAGTTAACTAAAGTTATCCCATCCATAATTGGAATTCCATGCATGAATGGAAAGGGTTAGGTATGCTCCATCACTATAATGGATGAAACATGAGAGTAGTTGTAACACCCCAAACTTCTACGGTACGCTTCTCTTTGAATAATACAATAGCGTGTGTTGTACGCAACATCGAGTTCTAACACACCACAACCAATCAAACTAGCCGTTATGAATAGTAATACCAACTTTTTGAAATTTATAAATTTTATTTTTTAAAATGGACTTCATTTTTCGATTCGGAATATCGAAATTAATCTAGGGTGAATTTTTGGTATTTTTCTGAAAAACTTCATTTTTAGATGAATAGTGAAACCACTAAGTGGTAGTTAAAAAAATTGAATTTTTCATAAAACATAATTTTACCGCTTCTGTGAGTGGAATTTCGAAAATATGAGACACACGATTAATATCAAGGAGAAAAATTTCGTTCAATGAGATGAAAATAATTTTTGGTGAATAGTAACTTTTTACTTTTATTTACCACGGTTAAAAGTAAATTGGGTAATTAAGGGTAAAATTGATATTAATATTACCCTAACACATGTCCTAATTCTATTGGACAAATTTATCTCGACCAAAAAAAACCTTAGGAATAAAATATTATCATTTAGGTCCATATGGATTAGATTAGGACATTTTTTATTATTTAATTCAAAGAAGAGTTAAAAGAGTTAAAATCAATGTTTATTTACTAAAACATTTTTAATATAGGGTTATACATAAGGTAAATTAGATTGTAAATATTCATTAGAAATATAAAAAGATTTCCTACAAAATGATATTTTATTTATAATTTTTAGACAATAAATAATGTAATTTATTTGTGACACAATGATGATGCAGTAATTACCATAATAGTGAACAATTAAAATAATTGATATTATAAATACCCAAATAAATATAATTTGAGACTTTTTATGAATTATAGTAATTTTATAGGTTAATATTACATGTTAGGATTGATTTATTGAACTTTATTCTAAGTAATCATTCTGTTATGATTTTTACAAAAATCAATTATTGAATAGTGTCAAAATTAACATAAAAGAGTTTTTAAAAGAAATATTATATTATTAATTTATATTAAATTCCTAAAAATCTAAGGTTCGGCCAAGAGACTTATATCATGATATATTTATCATTAATGCACCACTTTGGGGTCTCTTGGAGGTATATAATAAGTTTATTAACTGTATAATATAAAAATACAAAGTGAAAAGTTAAGTGTCAAACTAATTAACTAAGAGTTAAAACTAAACGATAAGGCTAATATAATGACCCAAACCTATCTAACTTCAATTTGATGATTGGTTTTAGAACCATCCCCACATTAACCTTTAAATAATACACTTTTGAGACATTATAAATAGAATATGAATTTATTATGAAATAATATTTCTAGCTTTTCCAAAGGTGCCCCTCCTCCCCCTTATAAAAGGACACAACTTCTAACCAATTTTTCACTCCTTTAAAGCGTTTTGGTTCGGCCAACCCCTGCCAAAAAACTCTCTAAAATTCCCTCATTTAAACCTAGAGGACTTAGTTTTCTCATAAAGCCAACTTAAGGACCCTTTTTATCAAATTAAAAGGAACAACCCAAAGAAGAGGTAATGTTTTCACCACCCTCTTTCAAGATCCTTTCTTCTTTAACTTCTTCTTTCGTTGTTATTCCCATTCTAAAATAATAACTCCAGTATCATATATATACTATGATGTTATTATAAATATGGTACAACCATATCCAGTATTCTATCCATCCTTTGAATGACATGTCACCATACATGCGTATGTACTGCTTACCGTCTCCACGTCGTTGTGTAATTGTTATTCAATAAATTATTATTTGGATGTGTATAATAATGATGTGTAATTCATGTAAATAATAAATATAACATGATAATTATTATGTATATATGATATAAAATCCAATTATATATTATTTTAAAATCAAAAGAATGATTTTGTCGCACGTGCGTACGTACGGACTACCGTCTCCACGAACGCGATGAGATTCATTCTCCATCGTATCCATTCAAGTATAATTATCATTTGATGATTAAAAATAATGTTTAAGGACTTGATATAATTCTGGATATGAATAAGATACAACCTATCCATAACAAATACGATTTATGTAACAAAAGATATAAAAGAAAACGAGTAAGTTAACACCTGAAACGACGATATTTCTAAGATATTATTAACAAACCAATATTAAAAGATCATATATGATATCATATTAATGTATAAGATTATTGTATAATTTAATAACAATTATTTTACCATTATACAGGAGGTTAACCTACCCTCAACCAAGGAATATTACAAGGTAAGGTTTATTTCACAATCTCTTCATTATCCGAGGTTGTCTATAGGTAATAATCTACGGAGACTTATTTATCATCCACATCCATGTTTCTTAAAAATGTATTTCAATTTTTTTTACTATTTACTATATTATGGGTTAATTTAATTTATACCCTTGTTGACATTTATAAGTGGTTTATAAAGGAATATTTCCTTCTTTTTCCAAACAATGTCCTTTTTTAACCTTTTCGACAAAATTGTGGTAAAATTGTTTTTTTAACTTATGCGGTGGGTGCGACTATTTTCTGCCATTATAAAATCATCTAAGATTCCCTTACAAGCTTATAAGAATATTTTCAAAGAAAATGTTTTATTTTATAGTTATATGACTCTTAAATGTTTTCAAAATATAAAGAGATATTTCTCTAAAAAGAGTTTTGATTTCATCTATGTCAACATCCTTTGATGGATTTTAAGCTTATTTGAAGTTGATTTATTATGATACAGAACTTCTATATTGTGTTGAAGGTTTTGTGATATGTTTGACTGTGGATGTTTTATTTTTATACCATCCGTGGTTTTTGAATGAAGTATTTACATTTCATATTCTAGTTTTAATAAGAATGTTTATGTTATGTTTAAAACTTTTCATATTGGAATGCATTGGACTTAATATGTGACGGGTGGAGCCCACTATAGCTCCTTGATGCATCGGTAGGTCTGATGAGACAAACTAGTGTCTTGGCACAAGGCCTTGGAAAAATATTATTTGTAGTCTTGGTATGAGGCCTTGGCTATGTGGTTTTGATAGTCTGGCATTATGCATTCAATAATTATAAAAGTGGTTATTGATATTGCATGTGATTATTCGATTAGTAGAATATCCATGTGAATAAGTAAATGGAATTATTTCATTTTATTTTTTCCATAATATTCTGAAGTTCAATTTTAAAAGGATTTTGTTTTAGTTATACATTTCCTTAAATGTTTATTCTTATTTATGAAAGTTTCCGCTATATTGTTATCCTTATTATGCATTTGAGCTCACCCCTTTTCTATGTATTATTTTTCCTAGGATGTGAAGAAGTAAATTATGAATGACCTGCAGGGATAGTATGAGGGGATACGAGTGTGGAATATGGAGACTTTGTTGTTCTAGTTTTAATTTTTATTATGTAATGTAAAACATTATGAATATATCTAGTGTTTCCAAGGCTACTAAACTAATTCATCTTTCAAGATGTGATCTTTATTGTGATCATGCCAATGTTATGTAATAATGCACCGACTATGGGTAACTGGGGTCCGGGCATTACAGTTGTTATCAGAGGACGTTTAGTACAGACCCTGGAAGCTAGATTTAGATAAACTCTGATTAGAGCAAAATGATTTAAGATGGAATTTGAGGATTTGTATAGAATAATTTTCTAGAATTTTGGTACTGTAGAGATTTTGTAAGTTTTCCGAGAAATACATCCCTGTCTATATACGATCAGGTAGAGGCGGATCTGTCACATATGTACCTAGGGGTAAAACCCGAAAACACCTCTTTGAGCTAGACTCGAACAGGAACTAGTGCACGACAATGGGCCTTGCTGCACTCTTGGTTACGACACTCCCGAGGGATATGCTTAGGATAACTGTCATTTTCTTTACAAATCATTATGAGGGTTTATGAGTATATACTTTCTCAAAGAAAACATTTTTATGATAATGGATTATATCCATAAATAGTCCAATTTATGTTAAGTGTTATGTATTTTGATTCACAGACTGATCTAGTTTATGCCATTGTTTATAAATGGCGCGTAGTGGAAGAAATGGAAACCATATCAATTCACGCACTCCATGTAGGGATTTCCCTCCTGCTCAAGATAATTATAGTGGAGCTGGTGATGTAACTGGTGCTGATTAACTAATCACCATACTAGGACAACTCACTCAGGTTATGAATTATAACCATACCCGTATGGAGTATCCTGATCCACAACGTGGTGGATCAATGTTAGATCGATCCATGAGGTAGAAACCACCATCATTCAATGGGAGTAAAAATGTATTAGTAGCTTAGCAATGGATATGTTCCATAGAGAAAATATTTCAGGCATTGGGAAGTAGTGGAAGGGAAAAAGTTATCATGGCAGTTTACCGCCTCACTAGAGATGCTGATCAATGGTGGTCATTTATTCAAGACACGAAGGAAGATGATGAAATATAAAATATGGAATGGAGGGCGTTCAAAGATCTGTTTTTAGAAAAATAATTTCCTCGTGACCATCGAGAAAATATGGAAAAGAAATTTCTGAGTCTGAGACAAAAGGAGGATGAGAATGTCGCAAAGTATGAGGCTAACTTTACAAGGTTAGCAAGGTATGCTGGAGATTATATACGTAACCCAAAAAGTAAGATCAATCATTTCATTGATGGGTTAAAACAATTTCTCCGTCGATCATTAGTCTCAAAATCCTTCTCATTGTACGAAGACATTGTCTAATGTGTTATCAATACAGAAAATGAATTCTCTAAGTCTTATGACATTAAAGAAAAACAAGAGAAGAAGAGATCATCTGATCAATCTGGGAATGGAAATAAGGGGAAGAAGGGAAAGGTTGAATATCCATCCTGTGGTAAATGTGGGAAGAAACACCCCAGTACTTTCTTGAAGGGAATGGGTGTCTGTTACAAGTGTGTTGAAAAAGGCCACCAAACTCGTGATTGCAAAGGGAAGAAGGAAGCTACTGATGTTCAGTGATACAATTGTAGGGATATGGGACATTATGCAAATGAATGTCTTAAGCATCAGGGGAACTTACCTCAGAAAAGGCCAAGGGATCAAGGCCAAGCTTATGTTATCACTACTGTTGAGGTAGAAGCTCCGAACGACGTAGTGGAAGGTAATTTAATGGTTTTCCTCAAGATTAGAAAATTCATTATTTGATTCTGGATCATTTCATTGTTTCAAATCTTCCCAGTTTGCTAAGAAAATTAGATATTTCCAATTTGATTCAACAAGGGAGTTGTCAGTTAAAACTCATAAGGGAAGTATCATTGCAACAAAGTTTTGTGAATCAATCCCCATTAGAGCACATAAATGTTCTTTATCTACTGATCTCATCATCATACCTATGATTGAGTTTGATATAATCCTCGGTATGGACTGTCTTTGGGACCATGATGAGAATATTTATTGTAAGAAGAAGGAGGTTAAGATTTTTGATGATGATGATAAGGAACACCTTATCTTTAAAGAAGAATCGTCACCACCTAATTCTTATCTATATCCACCCCCAGTAGCTCAACTAAATTCAATTATTGGGGAGGAAGAGAATGAAATGACTATGGGTGAGGAAAGGAATGTTCAAATTGGGGATTAACCTGTTTTGAAAGAATATGTAGATGTGTTTCCGGAAGATTTACCTGGACATCCTCCAGAACAAGAAGTTGAGTTTTCCATTGATTTAATTCCGGGATCAAAGCCTATATCGAAGACCCCTTATAGAATGGCCACTATAGAATTAGTTGGAATAAAGAAACAACTAGAGGAATTGAGTAATAAGGGATTTATTCAACCTAATGTTTCTCCATGGGGAGCCCTTGTTATTTTTGTTAAAAAGAAAGATGGATCTATGAGGTTATGTATCGACTAAAGGGAGATCAATGCTATAACAATAAAGAACAAGTATCCCCTACCTCGCATTGATGATTTATTTGACCAACAACTTGGAGATCAGTACTATTCAAAGATTGAACTTCGATCTGGATACCATCAGTTGTGTGTGAAGAAAGAAGTCATTCCAAAGACAGCATTTCAAACAATGTACGAGCATTACGAGTTTTCAGTAATGCCTTTTGGATTGACTAATGCACCCTCTATTTTTATGGATCTAATGAAAAAAGTTTTTAAGGAATATCTTGATGACATTGTAGTGGTATTTATTGATTATAACTTGGTATACTCCAAAATCAACAAAGATCATGAAAATCACTTGTGCATTATCCTGAAGACTCTGAGAAGTCATGAATTTTATGAGAAGTTTAGCAAGTGTGATTCTGGCTTCAGGAGATTTCTTTTCCTGGCCATATTGTCTCTAAAGATGGAATATCTGTTGATGCTTCTAATACCAAGGCAATCCAAGAATGGCTAGCACATAAGAGTATAACTGAGGTACGCAGTTTTATTGGTTTGGCAGGTTATTATCGACGTTTCGTCCATAATTTTGTCCGATTGGCTAACCCATTAATGAAGCTCACACGTAAAGGGGTTAAATTTGTTTGGACAAAATAGTGTGAAAAATGTTTCGAATAACTAAAGAGAAGATTAGTCAATTATCCTATATTGACTCTACCATCGGGGAATGATGGGTTCGTTATGTATAGTGATGAATCGAAGAAAGGACTTGGTTATGTCCTTATGCAGAATGATAGGGTTATTGCCTATGTGTCATGACAGTTGAAAATTCATGAACAAAACTATCCTACTCATGATATCAAGTTAGTAGCTGTGATATTTTCTTTAAAGATATGGAGGCACTACCTTTATGGTAAAAAATGTGAGATTTATACTGATCCCAAGAGTTTGAAGTATATTTTCTCACAAAAAGAAATCAACATGAGGCAATGGAGATGGCTTGAATTACTCAAGGATTATGATTGAATGATACACTACCACTAGAGGAAGGAAAAAAAGGTGGCATATTCATTAATAAGAAAAGATAATGGAGTTTTGAACAATATGATAATTGAAAGGGATCCAATTTTCATGGATCTAGTGAAGATGGACATGGGAATAACCAGGGAAGGTGAAACATCAATGTTTTTTCAAATGGTTGCCAAACCATCTTTACTAGAAAAGATAAAGAGTTCTCAGACCGATGATAACGAATTTCAAAAGAAGATTAAAGCTGTGAATGATGGGAGATTGAGAGACTTTGTGTATGAAGATGGAATTTTGATATTTGGGAAGAGAATTTGTGTTCCTGATATACCTGATCTAAAAAGAGATTTCTTGGATAATGCTCATAGTTCTAATTTCTCTATAAACCCTGGGGGAACCAAAATGTATAGAGATTTGAAGGAACATTTTTGGTGGGACAACATGAAGAGGGAGATTGCTCATTTTGTGTCAAGATGTATGGTTTTTTAACAAGTGAAAGCTGGAAGGCAAAATCCTGGATGAGTCATGCAAGCTCTTCCCATACCGGAGTAGAAATGGGACAATATTATGATGTACTTTGTCATGGGGCTACCAAATACTCCTAGAAGGAACGATGCAATATGGGTCATTGTTGATCGTCTTACCAATTCAGCACATTTTCTTGCTATAAGGGAAGATTTACCACTTGAACGACTTACAAGACTATATATTAAAGAAGTTGTGAGACTTCATGGAGTACCCCTATTGAATTTTTTTGATTGTGATCCCCATTTTACTTCAAGATTATGGAAAAGTATTCAGAAATCCTTGGATACTGAACTTCATTTGAGCACTACCTACCACCCTCAAACAAATGGACAATCAGAATGAACTATTAAAACCTTAGAAGACATGTTGAGACCCTGTTCACTTGACTTTAAGGGTATGTGGGATCAATATTTACCTCTGGGAGAATTTTCCTATAACAATTGCTTCCATTCGAGTATTCATATGGAACCATATGAAGCGTTATACGGAAAGAGATGTCACCCACAAACCTGTTGGGATGACATTGGTGAAAGAAAACTTATAGGCCCAGAACTGGTGGAAGAAATGATGGAAAAGGTGAAGGTAATTCAAAACCATATCAAAGAAGCTCAAAGTAGGTAGAAGAGCTATGCCGATAATCGAAGGAAGGATTTGTAATTTCAAGTCGGTGATCATGTTTTCCTGAAAGTTTCTCCATGGAAGGGAGTTAAACGTTTTAGTAAGAAAGGTAAATTGTGTCTCAGGTACATCAGACATTTAGAAATTCTAGAAAAAATTGGGGTTGTAGCTTACCGATTGGCAATGGTGCCAAGTCTCTCCAAAGTTCATGATGTGTTACACATATCTCTATTGGGGAAATACATGCCTGACCCAATGCATGTACTCACCTATGAGGAATTAGAACTGAAACCTGATATGTCTTATTGCGAAGATCCCATCAAGATTCTTGATACGATAGAACAAGTACTGATAAACCGGACAACTCATCTGGTAAAAGTCTTGTGGAGATACCATAAGATGGAAGAGGCAACATAAGAACCCGATGAACTTATGATGAAGAAAAACCCGAGTCTTTTCATGTGGTAGTATTCTAGAAATTTTTAGGACGAAATTATTTGAAGGAGGGGAGAATGTAACACCCCAAGCTTCTACGGTATGCTTCTCTTTGAATAATGCAATAGTGTGTCTTATACGCAACATCGAGTTCTAACACACCACAACCAATCAAACTAGCCGTTATGAATAGTAATACCAACTTTTTTAAATTTATAAATATTATTTTTCAAAATGGACTTAATTTTTGGATTTGGAATATCGAAATTAGCTTAGGATGAATTTTTGGTATTTTTCTGAAAAACATTATTTTTTGATGAATAGTGAAACCACAAAGTGGTGGCTTTAAAAACTGAATTTTTCATAAAACATAATTTTACCGCTTTTGTGAGTGGAATTTCAAAAATCCGAGAGACATGGTTAATATCAAGGAGTAAAATGAGGTTCAATGAGATGAAAATAATTTTTTGGTGAATAGTAACTTTTTACTTTTATTACCACAGTTAAAAGTAAATAGGGTAATTAAGGGTAAAAATGATATTAATACTACCCTAACAGAAGTCCTAATTCTATTGGACATGTGTATATAGACCAAAAACAACCTTAGGAATAAAATATTATCATTTTGTTCCACTTGGATTAGATTAGGTCATTTATTATTATTTAATTCAAAGAAGAGTTAAAAGAGTTAAAATCAAAGTTTATTTACTAAAACATTTTTAATATAGGGTTATACATAAGTTAATTTTGATTGTAATTATTAATAAGAAATCAAAAAATATTTCCTACATAATTATATTTTATTTATTATTTATAGACAATAAATAATTTAATTTATTTATGACACAATGATGATGCAGTAATTACCGTAATAGTGAAAAATTAAAATAATTGATATTATAAATACCCAAATAAAAATTATTTGAGACTTTTTATGAATTAAACAAATTTTATAGGTTAATATGACCGGTTAGGATTGATTTATTTATATTTTTTCGAAGTAATCATTCTGTTATTATTTTTACAAAAATCAATTATTGAATAGTGTCAAAATATACATAAAGGAGTTTTTAAAACAAATATTATATTATTAATTTATATTAAATTCCTAAAAATCTACGGATCGGTCAAGAGACTTATATCATGATATATGTGTCATTAATGGACCACTTTGGGGTCTCTTGGAGGTATATAGTAAGCTTATTAACTATATAATATAAAATTACAATGTGACATGGTAAGTGTCAAACTAATTAACTAAGAGTTAGAACTAAAAGATAAGTTTAATATAATGACCCAAACTATCTAAATTCTATTGGTTGAGTGGTTTTAGACCCATCCCCACCTTAACCTTTAAATAATCCACTTTTTATCCATTAGAAACCGAATATGAATTTATTATAAAATAATATTTCTAGCTTTTCCAAAGGTGCCTCTCATCCCCCTTATAAAAGGACACCACTTCTAACCAATTATTCACAGCTTTAAAGCCTTTTGGTTCGGCCAACCCCTTCCCAAATACTCTCTCAACTTCCCTCATTTCAACCTATAGGCCTTAGTTTGATCATAAAGCCAACCTAAGGAGCACTTTTGATCAAATCAAAAGGAAGAACCTGAAGATGAGGTAATGTTTTCACCACCCTCTTTCAAGTTCCTTTCTTCTTCAACTTCTTCTTTCTTTATTATTCCCATTTTAAAATAATAACTCGAGTATCTTATATATACTATGATGTTATTATAAATAAGGTACAACCATATTTATTATTCTATCCATCCTTTTAATGACATGTCACCATACGTGCATACGTACGACTTACCGTCTCCACGTCGTGGTGTAATTGTTATTCAATAAATTATTATTTGAATGGGTAAAATAATGATGTGTAATTCATGTAAATAATAAATATAACATGATAATTATTCTGTATATATGATATAAAATCCCATTATATATTATTTTAATATCAAAAGAATGATATTATCGCTCGTGCGTACATACAGACTACCGTCTCCACGAACGCGATTAAATTCATTCTCCATCGTATCCATTAAAGTATAATTATCATTTGATGATTAAAAATAATGTTTAAGGATTTGATATAATTATGGATATGAATAAGATTCAACCTATCAATAAAAAACCCGTCTTATGTAACATAACATGTAAATTAAAATGATTAAGTTAACACCCGAAACGACGATAATTCTAAGATATTATTAACAAAGAAATGTTAAAAGATCATATATGATATCATATAACTGTATATGATTCTTGTATAATTTAATAACAATTAGTTCAACATTATACAGGAGGTTAACCTACCCTCAACCAAGGAAATGTACAAGGTAAGGTTTATTTCACAATCTCTTCATTATCCGAGGTTGTTTATACGTAATAATCTACTGGGACTTCTTTATCATCCACATCCATGTTTCTTAAAAATGTATTTCAATACATTTTTTTACTATTTACTAGAATATGGGTTAAAGTCATTTATACCCCTGTTGACATTTCTAAGTGGTTTATAAAGGAATCTTTCCATCGTTTTTCAAACAAGGTCCTTTTTAACCATTTCGACTGAATTAAGGTAAGAATTTTTTTTAAACTTATACGGTGGGTGCAGCTATTTTCTGCCATTATAAAATCATTAAAGCTTCCCTTACAAGATTATAAGAATATTTTCAAAGAAAATGTTTTATTTTATAGATATATTACTCTTAAATGATTTCAAAATAGAAAGATATATTTCTCTAAAAAGATTTTTGATTTCCTCTATGTCAACATCCTTTGACGGATTTTTAGCTTATTTGAAGTTGATTTATTATGATAAAAAACTTCTATACTGTATTGAAGGTTTTTTTATATGATTGAATGTGGATGTGTTATTTTCATACCATTCATGGTTTATGGATGAATTATTTATGTTACATATGCTATTTTAAATACAAATGTTTATGTTATGTTTAAACCTTTTCATATGGGAATGCATTGGACTTCATATGTGACGGGTGGAGCCCGCTATAGCTCCTTAATGCATCGATAGGTTTCATGAGACAAACTAGTGTCTTGGAACAATGCCTTGGAAAAATATTATTTGTAGTCTTGGCATGAGACCATGGCTATGTGGTTATGATAGTCTGGCATTATGCATTCCATCATTATGAAAGTGGTTATTGATATTGCATGTGATTATTCGATTAGTATAATATCCATGTGAATATGTAAATGGAATTATTTCATTTTATTTTTTCCATACTATGTTGAAGTTAAATTTTAAAAGGCTTTTGTTTTAGTTATACATTTCCTTAAATGTTTATTCTTATTTATGAAAGTTTCCGCTATATTGTTATCCTTACTGGGCATTTGAGATCACCCATTTTCTATGTTTTATTTTTCCCAGGATGTGAAGAAGTAAATTATGAATGACCTGTAGGGATAGTACGAGGGGATAAGAGTGTGGAATATGGAGACTATGTTGTTTTAGTTTTCATTTTGATGATGTAATGTAAAAATTTATGAATATATCTAGTGTGTCCAAGGCTACAAAACTAATCGGTCTTTCGAGATTTGATCTTTCTTGTGATCATGCCAATGTTATGTAACAATGCACCAACTCTGGGTAACTGGGGTCGGGGCGTTACAGTAGTGGGAGAGAGATGTTGTCAAAAAATTTCTATGTTTGGGATCAATAAATAATTTTGTTTTTTTGGATTCTAGGTGAGGATTTGGACATTAAGATTCATCATTTATTCGACATGGTGTGAAATTTTTGGAATTTGATTCCCTAATCTATGTAGTTAAAATTATAAAATTTTTAAAGCCAATTTATGGTTTCTATGAAACCATGGTTTTCAATACATACCAAATCAGTGAAAAAAGTGTTTTTGTGATGTTTTAAGGAGTTTTCCATTGGAAAACCATGTCTCCCCAACATTCAGTTTTAATAACGCCTTCCATATTTTCTTCCCATTTGGGGGATATATTATTTTTATAAGTACATGCAATGTACATAACAGAAACACCATAAAGTTTTATTTGGAATTTGGTTAGGAAATGGGTTCAAGGGAATATGTAAGAAGAGTTTTGATAATTACAAGCTGTGTATATTATTTTCACACCAAGAAGTCATAGATGACCATCTACTTGGAATGGTACCCCATGTGAGGGGTATGTGGAAATGTGGCAGTATATTGGAAGGCACCATGTATTCACTAGTCATGTAGAGGGAAATGGGATAAACCCATGTTTATATGACCCAATAAAATTAATAGTATATTTTTAGAGATTATATTAAATGTTATGTACATGGAATTACTCTTCTTGTCTATTTTATACCTTGGTCTTTTTTTGGGTGATTAGTGACCTAGAGTCTGAATTGGGTTTTTAAGGCTATTCTATGCATTTTAGTAATGCCAATAGATTTTAAGGGATGTGATATTTTTAATTTAATTGATTTCATGTTTTGTACTCTTTATCATGATTATATTTTTATACATACAACACCGTCTTATCTTGGCTAATATGAAATACTACGCTTGTCTTGTGTTACAGACCATTTCATGTTTTTTAATAGAGTTCATTGTACACAAATCTAAGATTAAGTGAAAAAATAAATATTATTATGTTACCTTATAACAAAATCATTATAATAGATTGAATGGATAATATTAACTAAATTATTAATATAAGCTAAATCCATTGTTGATAAATTAATTAAAAATTAAACTAAAATCCTTTTTTAAAGGAAATTTTTTATGAAAGGAAAATTAAATGAAAATAATTGAGTTTATAAAATAATAAAATCACTCTTCATAAATTTTATTAATGAAATATATATTTAATATATTCAATATAATGTTTAAGATTAATATTATATGTTTTATAAACATTATATATGAACAAATTCAGTTTTTCATATAAAAGAATTATTTATTAAAAAATTATATTTTCCCCTTTCGATGCTGCACCCATACAATATCTTCTTTGTGAGACATTAATCATTTAAATATGAAAAACAAAACCAATTATTTGGAATAGGGACATGAAAAATTCGTTTGGATAATTTTTTCATATTTTTCTTATAACATTCTTATCTTAATGAAGAGTGGAAAAATACTAAATTTAAATTCAAAAATGAATTTTCATCTATTTTATTTATGTCTTTATATTATCAATTTAATTAATTTGAAAGTAAAATTAGATTAAAATTTTATCATTTAATTCAATTTTTTACATTGGATGTAAATTCAATTTTAAATTTGATATAAACACATGTCAATCTTTTGATGGGGTTTTAAATGAATTTTCTTTTTCCCTCAATGATATTAATTTTAATTTAATTACTAAAATTTCTATGTTTCATTTTTTGAAAAATGGATTCCAAATTGGAAATAAGTTGTTCCACATTTTTGTAATATGTTAAAATTAATTTTGGATAATAAGAATAGTAACCATGGTAAATTTTATTACCACGGTAAAGTGTAAAATATGTAATTTCAGTGAAAAATATAATTATAAAGAATATAAAATAAACCTAACCAGTGAAAAAACATTATTATACGAATAAAATTACACCCTTAACAAATTATATTTGAATCATTGTCTTTTAATGGCCACTTGACTATGAAAATGACAATGATGTTAATAAAACCAGTGAATGTGATAAAATGTCACACTCACATTTCATATAACTATAATAATTTTAATATGGGAATAACAAGGTGAGATAATCATACATAAATAATCCCTAGAAATATAAAATAATTACCATCATCATGGTAATTTATTTATAACTAATAATAAATAAATAATTTTCTGAAAGGATTAAACATTGATGATGTCGAAATTTTTTAATAGATGAAAAATATATAATTTTTTTTATTAAAATGTTAATAACTATTAAAAGATATAATCACTTGATAAACTCTTCTTGGTCAGGTATATCTATGTTATAACCATCCAAGGGTCAAGATATTGACCATTTTGAGTCACATAGATGAGATTATGAAATTTATATTATTTCTTTCAAAGTATAGTCATAGTTGTCACTCTCATGTTTTTTGTAATATAAAAATTTTAATATAGGTTTAAAAATTATATATAGTTGACTATAAATATATTCCATTAAACTATAAAATTTAGATTCATCCTACTATTATATTTTATATTTTCTGTGAAAAAATATGTATATTAAATTATAAATCATAACAGATGTAGTAATTATTTTATTACTGGTAATATAAAATTTGTGTTATTAAAAATAGTATAATAAATTCAATTTGGGATAATTAATATATCCAAAAAAATTATTGAAGAAATAAACCCCGTATGGATGTATTAAAATATTTGGTTCGAGGGTACCACATTATAATGATATTTTAAAAAATCCATATGGTGAGTAATATCGAACATGATAATTTTGATATTTTATCAGAATAATGATTTATTAAATTAATTAAAAATTAAAAAAAATAATTCAAATTTAAAAATAATAAAACTATACTATAAAATATAATAAATTATTTATTTATGTTTAATTTATATATTATAATTAAAATTGTCAAATTAATAATATTTGAAAACTTGTTACTTTAGTAAAAAATAAAATAGATATTTAAGGTTTGATTAAAAATATTAGGTTCAAATTGACATAAAAATATTTATAAATATTTTTTTTGATCATATTAAAATATTTTAATATCATATATTCTAATATATTTCATTTTGTGGGTATTTGGATTAATTTTGGAATAATTATAAATTCATAGTTTCATAAATTCCAAATCCCCCCCCACTCCAATAATAAAAGGGAACATCCTCCCTCATAACATTACAACTTATTGAAGCTTCATGCTCATGTATAATGAGATAAATTCCCATATAAAAATCCCAATATGAATTATATATGTTATTTTCTTTTCAAAAGACCAACTATGGTGCTTTAAGAAGTGATGTAGAATGTGTATGTTGATGAAGAGGTAATCTCTTCTATTGATTCTTTCCAACATCATTCTAATTATACATTCTCTTCATGAGTTTTTTACTTATAAAGTAATAAATAATGTATAAATTTTATACTTATATTTTATTATTAGTATTTAACATCCATATTTCTCCTTTTATCGATCCTATTAGAAGCAATATCACCATGTGTGTGTAGGTGTGGTTTACTGTCTCTATGCCATGGTATAATATTTTTTTCATAACCAAGTTAATTGGATGGGTTTGATGATGGAAATAATAACTATATATATTAATATTATAAAATTATATTTAATCTTAAATAATATATACCGCATCTAATACAATACCACTTCATAATCATGACAATGATATCGTCGACCATCTCCACAATGCAATGCGATTCACTCTACATGATCATCGGTAAATAATGATTGTAAAAATGAATATAATGAATAAATATGACATCTAATATAGTAATTTAATTCTATAAATTATATAAATATAAATTAAAAAGTGGAAAAAGAACTTTTAAAAAAACATGTGTAAGAAAATAATGCAATTAATACATAATGAATGAGTAATAATGTTATTTAAGAACCGGTAAAAAAAATTCGCATATTATATCAGAACAATTAATATGATTCTGTATTAATTTAATTTAATTATTTAAACCCTTAAATAGGAAGTTCAAATATGTACAATGAGAATTAGACCTAAGGTCTGGTAATTTCAACTCCGTTTTTATTTCCATCAGATACATTCCTTATTCACCACCCATTTATTTTGTGTGGTGTACATACATCCCATGAATGTATTATATTAATTTTGTAAATAAATTTTTTGGTATTTACATATCCATTTAATGATCTCTATTTCATGGGGTTTCTTAATTAAAATGATTCCAAATGATAAATTTTATTCAATATGTTTTTTCTATGTGATACATGTTTTGTTATTAATCTATGTTAATATATGTGGTAAATATAATCCTATTTAAAATGTTATATAAAAAAATATCCTTCTATTATTGATATTATAAGTTTATTTAATTATTCTTATTTCATGTAGACTGTAATTCAAATGTTTCAAATTGGTATGTGACACATTGAAATGTTTTACGATTATTTTCCTCGTCATATGTTTTAAAAGATATTTTATTCTCATTTTCAATGAAAATGATTTTAAGGATATTTATCATGTTATAATTTTTTGCATGATCTTTCAAAGTTAATTTCAAAGAGATTTTTTTTTCAGAAATGTATTATATTTTAAAAAACATTTTTTTTAAGAAAAAAATATTTTTTTCTCAATAGCAGTTTTGATGAGCTCTCTCAAAATTATTTTCCAAGTATGATAATGTTTTTTAATGTTACTTATAATTAATTGGGTATATTAACCAATGATATAATTTTTTTTATTTATTTTAATGGAAACAATTTATTATGGGCCGATACTTTTAATTTTGTTTATCGTCCATGAGTTAAGGTAAGATAAAGTGTTTTATGAAACCCATTTCTTTTATTGGGTTATGAAGGATGTATACTCTTGTCCTACATTGAAGAATGATTTCATATACATATGGTTGGAACCTGTATCTCCATCCAATTAATTGGTTAATCATTTGTATCTCATTATATATATATTACTAAAATTTTAAGTCAATATTGTTCAGTAATATAGGGCTACAACGGCATGTAAATCTGGTTCAGTAATACATTGTTGGAATGAAGAGTGAACTCAATTTAGTATAGGACTTTTTTCACAATTATGTTCATGGATTTCATTCCTTGTATTCTATCTATATCATATTATGTGGTTATTTTTTTAACACAAAGTCCATGTTTTATTAAATTTTTAGGATTTTAGGGAATATGTTCTTCATTTTATTTTGATTTATATTATTATAAAATAGCAATCATTATTCAATTCCCCATATTTATTATATTTTTTACGAACACTATGATATTATACTATTATTTTCATTTTCTAATATCCTTATGTTTATGATTACATATTATTTTTGTTTACCATTAGTAAGTATTTGATCTCACCCTTTCTTATGATTATTTTCCCCAGGTTAATAGGAATGATATAAAATGTGTTTTTTGTAGATTTATTTCACATATATGGTCTTAATGACCCATTGTTTAATATTAAAAGAATGACATAGTGGGAAATGGAGTTTTTTTATTTATTAACCAATTTTATATGAACCAATGTATCAATGAGTTTGTCCTAAATCTATAAAACTCAAATCCTAAAAGTTCCTTGGGTGTGTAAGTGATCCAACAATTCATTTTTATGTTGTTTATTTTTATAGAAAAATTTAGGTCACATTTGTAAATATTATGTATTTATGGATGAATCTAGAAGTGTGGATTCTTTGCAATTACATTTGGTATCAAATTAGTGTTTAGAAAATATTGGAGAATATGATGTTTTATTATGATTTATTCATACCATCAAGGGTTTTTTATTTAAGGGTTGATAATAAGATCACTATTGTAGAAATACATTTTTAGTCTCTAGGTTATGAAATTTTAAGGTGAACAATAGTATTTTGGGGACAATTATTTTTTAGTTAATAAATGGTTATTAAAAAATTATGATGCAAAGTGATATCTATGATCGAAGCATTGAGGGAAAAATATTTTGTTGTTATTTTTATGAATTTTATTTAAATTTGAGAATGATATAAGAATTATTTAGTTTTATAAATATAAAAACCCATTGTAAGGGTAAAAATCCATTGTGTGTGGTAAATTAACATGATTTGAATCCACAATCAAATGGAGAAAAGGGTGCATCACCTACAATTGGCCTACAAGAAGTCTCTGGTTAGTATGAAATTTTATTTTTGTTATAAATATTTATTTAATAAGAATAATTTTATTTTGGGAACTCTTGTTTTATCAAATGGATATACATAGAATTTGAAAATGATTTGGGGTTGAAGTGATAAATATTATTTTAGTAGATATTAACTATTTTTGGAAATTTATATGATTAAGGTAAATAAAATACTATGGGATTTTAATTTATGTGTAATGGTATAATTATATTTTTCAATTATCCATGATTTTAATTATGCACTTATGTATAATTAGATTATTTATTGAAATGATTATCCTATAATGGAGAATATGTAATTAGGTAAATTACTTTTTGTATAAGACATTAAGAGTGATTGATGTTATTTGGAGGTAAATATTAATCATTATCATGAAAGAGTATATGATCAAATTAATATAAATTTTGAGATTCTATATTATTAATGAAATTCATTACATATGTTATTTGTTGAATTTTTTATGTTGAACATTGGGTATTATTGTTGAATTTTGGAGATTAAATTAGTTTTTAATGACATAAGTTATATTATTTGTAGGAATTATATTCTCTTATAATATAGATTTTGGTTAATGTCTAAATACTGGAGATATATATAGTTAATATTTTTTTGGGTTTTACAATTCCATTATAAGTTGTTTATAATGCTTCATGTGGGAAAAATCATCTTGAATACTCATCGTTTAGATGAAAATATGTTCTTGTGGTGGAAATTAATTAAACAATGAAACTCTACATTTAATGTATGTATATTACCAAATGATCATAGTATAGGACGAAATATAATTCCTCAACACTACAAAAAAGGAATTTTAAAAGGTTATTCATTTTATTTTCCCCATATGAAATAAATGATTTATTACCAATCCAAATTTTATTGTTTTTATTATAAATAGTCATCTAACAATTTTTTTATAACACTCTATGAGAACATGATGGTCTGTTTCTTATTTCGTATCGATGATTTCAAACATGGGTCTATAGTAGTTGTTATCTTTGGTGACCATCATTCATCAATTTTATTTTTTTAAAAGTTGTTTTTATTAGTATTTTTAATGATGAGGGTTTTTATCCTTTTATAATATAAAATAATTTAAAGGGAGAAATTAATAACAAGAGGATAAGATTGTAAAACCATAATATTTTATGATATATAAAAATTTTAATTTCTTTGAGATTTTGTGATTTACACTACACAAAGATTATCTTCTGCTACATGCAACACCATATTAGATTGCAGTATATGCTACATTATAGTTGTTCTTTGTAATATACAACCTCGTATTCGTTTTATAGAATTCATTGTACCCTAAACTATGTTTATGAGAATGACTAACTATTATTATGTTACCCTATAACCTAACCATTATAATAGAATGTGCAAATATTATTAACCAAATTATGAAAATATGATTAATTATTTGGTGTTAAATTAATTACAAATGAAAATAAAATCTTATATAAATAAAAAGAATGTTTTTTCATAAAAACTATATAAATTAAAATAAGTGAGTTTATAAAATAATAAAATCACTATATATGGGTTTTACTAATTAAATACATGTGTAATATATAAAATATAATGAAATAAATAATATTAAACGTTTTATAAACATGATATTTGAAAGAAATTCAATTTTTCATATAAGAGAAGAATTTTTCCAAGAAATGCAGTTTTCCACCTTTTGAGGGAACACAAATTTTAAATCTAGTTTCTAACACATTAATAAATTCCATTTTGAAATATGAACTTCTTATTTGGAGGTGTGACATCAATATTTATATATGATATTTTTTCTGATTACTTTCCTTTTTCAATGAATACATAAAAATATTGCCTTATAATTCAAAACCACATTTTCATCTAATTAATTTATATTGATAGCTTATTATTTTAATTATCATTAAAGTTTAATTATAGTATGTATTTATAATTTAATATAAAATTTGTTATTGGATTTATTTTCATATTTATATTTGATATGAAAAAATGTCAATATTTTGATGGTTTGTACTTTTTGTAAAAATTTGTTTTCTCATTCTATTACTGGGGACAATTTTAATTAAATTACAACAACTTCTGGGATTGAAATTTTGAAAAAATTATTATTTATTAGAAATAATTGGTTGTAATTTATTTTATTAGTTTACTCTAACTTTTTGGATAATATGAAAAGTAAACATGATATATTTTTTTTACCATGTTAAATGGTAAGATATGTAATTTAGGTTAAACATAAAATTAAAAGGATTATAAAATGACCCTAACAAGGGAAAACAATTATTTGGTTGGATAAATTAGACTATTAACATCTTATGTTCTAAAAGATTTTATTTAAAGGGTAGATGACTTTGAAAATGACATATATATTAATTTAACCAATGAATGTTACAAGATGTCACACTCACATTTCTTATAATTATAATAATTTTAATATAGGAATAGTTAAGTGAAATATTCAAACATAAATAGTCCCTAGATATATAAAAAATATTCCCACATAAAGACAATTTATTTATAATTTTTAATAAATAAATAATTACTTTAAAATATTATAAATTGATGATGAATATATTATTTAAAAGATAAAAAAAACAATAAAATTATTATTATCAAGATGACAATAACTTTTAAAAGACAAAAAAAAAATGATTAAATCTTATTGGTTGAGTCCATATAATATGTAATCATCTAATGGTCGAGATATTGACCATTAGCAGTTATATAGAATGGATTGTGACAATTATATTATTTTATATAAAGTATAATCAATGCTGTCACTCTAATATTTTTAATACTATATCATTTTAAAAATAGGGTAAAAATATATATATTCCACTATCAATACTATTTAGGAATATAAAATTTTTTTCATCATAATGGTATTTATTTTTAAATTTTTATTTAATATATTACTATTTCATATAATTGATGAAAGAAAATGTAATATTTATAGTATTAATGGAAATAAGAAATTAATGTAATTAAAAATATTTTAAAAAATATATTTTATAAAAATTAATATATCCAAAAAAAATTCAAGATTATTTTGAACTCATTTAGATTTAAAAAAAAATTGGATTGAGGTTTAATCCTTATCTTAACATTTTTAAAAATACAATATGTTAATAGGGTCAAAATTGACATTATTGATATTTTTTCAAAATAATAGTTGTCTATATTATTTTAAAATAATAATACGTTATTAAAAATGCAAACTAACAATAATATTCTATAAAATATTATAAATTATTCAATTATGGTTTATTTTACGCAAAATAATGAAAATTGGCAAATTTTTAATGTTGGAAAATATGTTACTTAGTTAAAATTATAATAGATAATTAATGAATAGTTTAAAAGATAAGGTTCATATTGACATACAAACATGTCATAATATTATTGGTTGATGTGATTAAAATATTATCATATATTTTTCTCGAATATATCTCATTTTTGAGCTATTAGGATTGATTATGAAATAATTTTAAATTAATTGTTTATAATTTTTTCAAAAGTGACCCTCACCTCATTTTTAAAAGGGAACATCCTTCCTCACAACATCACATCTCATTGAATCTTAAAAATTGTATATCTGATTCCATTTAAAATTATAAACATCTCATGTTACATTATATTGTTTCTAGTATTGTCAAAAGACTAACTATACCAGTTTAAGAGGTGATTTAGACTAAGCATGTTGAAGAAGAGGTAATCTCCTCTATCGATTCATTAAATCATATTTCTTCTTCTACATCATCTTTTGAATTATTTCATTATAAATAAATAAATCCACTATAAATTATATACTGATATGTTATTATGATTATATATCATTCATATTCATCCTTTTATCCATCCTATGGAAAATGAAATTCTTTCGAGTGCTACATACAGCTTACTATCTCCATGCTTTAGTGTAATATATTTTTAATTACCATGTTAATTTGAAGGGTGTATTGATGGAAATAATAAGTATATATTATTTTTATACCAATATATTGATTCATTAATATCATATACACAATTAAATATAATACTATTTCACAATTATGTGAATTATATCTTCGCTGGTGCGAACATACAACCAACTGTATCCAAGATGCAATGTAATTAACTCTACACGATCTTAATGGAAGAATGACTAAATTAATGAATAGAATGAATAAATATGATATTTATTATTTTAACACAAATTTTGAAATTATATTATTATAAACTATTAATGGGACCAATAACTTATCAAAATACATGAATTAGAAAATAAAGAAATTAATTCCTGATAGATGAGTAAAAATATAATTAAAAAAAGGTAATAATATTATCACATATGATATAATGAAAATTATAATGGGTTTGGAATAAGTTAATAGCATTATTTAAGCCCTCATTCAAGAGGTTAAACTTTGTACGAAGGGAGTTAGACCTATGGTAGGCGAATTTCATCTCACTTTTTATTTATTTGTGATAAACGACTTATTCACCACTCATTAAATTTATTTGGTGTACACAACAACCATGAATTAATTACATAAATTTTTTTACATAAGGTTTTTGGTATTTAAAAATAAATTTGATGGTCTATATTTCATGGTGTTTCATGGATCAAAAGTTATGAAATGAGTAAGGTAGTTTTTTTCTCAATTTACCTTCTTCGAGACACATGTTTTGTTATGAACCATGGTTCTTATATGAGGACTATATATAGAAATTTTAAATTTTATATAAAATATATCCTTATTTTCATGATATTATAAGACTATTTTATTGTTATTATTTCAGGTATTATATATTTAAAATGATTCAAACTTGTATGGGACACTATAAAATGTTTTATGATTATATTAATCACAAAATGTTTTTAAAATTTCTCATAAATTCATTTTAAATGAAAATTATTTTAAAGAAATTTTTTAGGTTATAAAGTTTACCAATATAAATTTTCAAATATATTTTCAAACAATTTTTTTTTCAATAAGGTTTTAGATTCTGAAATTCATTTTTCCATGAAAAAGTGACATTTTTCTCATGAATTGTTATGAAGAGTTATCTCAAAATTTGTTTCGAACTATGACCTTGTTATGTGGTATTACTTATTTTTTGTTAGTTATATTAACCCTTAATACCATTATAATTAATATTTTAATGGTTTGCATTTATTATGGATTGATACTTATGAATTTCATTTGTGTTCCATGTGTTATTCTATGATGAAGTGTTTTATCAAACCCATTACTTTTCATGGGTTATTAATGATATATCTTCTTGTGGACCACATAAGAATGATTTCATTTTTATATGGGTGGGACCTATATCTCCATCCAATTCATTGGGTAATTATTTTTATCTCATGAGATATATATGGCTATAATGGAAAGAAAATCTAGTTTAGTAATTTATGGATGGAACTGAGAATAAATCTGGTTTATTAATACATCGATGTATCAAATATTGAACTCATTTCATTTTATGATTTTTTTCTCAATGATGTTCTTGTAAGTTATCCCTTCTCTACTAAAGAAATCAAATTATTTTCTTAATTATCTTAATCAAATTTCATGTCTTATTCATATGTTATGATTTCGTGGATTATTTTCTCAATTTCCTTATGATTAATGTCTTATAAACATCCAATTATTATTCTATGACTTGTGTTTATGATATTTTATGTCAAGGGTATAATATTATATTATTATTCTCATGTTATCATACCATTATGTTAATGTATACATACTTCACTTATTTACCCTATTTGTGTGATGGAGCTTATCCTTTCTTACGATTCTTTTCCCTTGGTTATAATTAATGATTTTAAATGAGTTTTATGTAGAATTATTTCACTTGGATGATGTAGATTAAGTAATGTGAAATAAGTAATGCTTGACATAGTGGGAGACAATGCATTTAAATTTGTGAACTAGATTTTTATAAAACAATGATTATAAGTGTTTGTTTTAATTATATAATATACTTAACCTATAAGGTCCTTGGGTGTGTTAGTGGTTATTTTTTTTGACATTGTTTGTTTTGAGCGAAAAAATAATGTCATAGTTCTATATATTCAGTCATTAGTGTCGTATTCACATGTGTGGATTATGGGTTGTTACAATATTTAGGATTGGTCCATTATGGATAAATCATTTAATCATATTGAGGAATTTTGAATAATATTTTACCCCAGATATATTAGAATTATTTCCATGAGATTTGAATTTAGAATCCTAAAATGTGTAGGGTTTTTAGTTATTAGCCCCAAATATGGGTTGTATGCTTTGAGATTAGTATGGAATGAGTGCTCCATGTTGATCAATTAAATGTTCATTGTATATAATCATGAATTGGGGATCAAGTAGTATCTATGTGTTGATCTTTATTTATAACTCTGAATTTTTAATATTTTCAAAAATTTGGATAATTTTACCTTTCGATATTATATGTTAGGATCATATATGATACATCATTTTATATTGGTTGAAATTATAGAATGGTTGGTCAGTACAAGTGTTGTTTTAAGGTTGAGAAGAGTATGAGGGACTCTAATGGAAGTACATATTGGGATATTTTCTAATTAATTGTTCATGGGATGGCATGAGTTTATATTTATAATGCTGGCAGGGAATGGTCATTCCTTTGGAGGCCTTTTTTGGCATTGTTGTTCGAGGATCAATAAGAGGCCTATTAGGACTGCTTGAGGATATTTCACGTAATGGAAATGGACTAATTCGTTTTATTATGTATAGGAACCCCTTATGGGGCATCTCAAAATTTATGTGTCACGAACGGTCCATTGTACTGGTGTCGTGACTACCCCAAGACCGCCTTCCATAGGCCAGGGATTGGCGACTAGCACCAAAGGTGTAAATCCCTAAGCTGGGAAGGCATTTCCTTCATAAAAAGTAAACGTACCAAATCATAGTACACAAATGGAAGCAAAACACTAAGAAATACTATATACAGAAAAAGTGCTGGAAAGTAAAAGGGGCTGGAAATACAAGCTCAACAGTAATGTACAAGTATAACAGAAAGAAAGTACAACTGAAAACAAGTAAAGCAGCTACTAGGTCATCCTCTAGGGTCCTACCAGAAGGGTAGTTATATATAACCTCCTTAGCACTCCACGTCCAACTGTCTGCTCCAGGCACCGTCACTCCAAGTGGTCCACCTCTGGGTACCGTCCAGTCCTGCTACTCTCTGCCTCAGTCAGTGTTATCTGTCGTCTGTAAACAACACAATGGGGTTCGGGTGTAGCCCGTGCAGGGGTGAGTATAATGATACTCAGTAGGGACCCCGAGACCCTCAAGGTCTCACTATATGCAACACGGATAACCACAAATTAAAGAATCAAAGGATAAACCTTACTTAGTTAAATTCCCATATATATATCAATGTTATCTAGTAACCCATATCAATAATGAGGTAAACACAAAAGTCAGTGGCTCATCTCAAAACATGATTTCATTCTTGGGGTAGTAACAAGTAACATCCACAGTCGACCTGTCAGATCTTAGTTGATGGTTTATTCCTCCTCTATCGAGTACAGTGGGCTTGCCGCATTACATAGAGGTGTTTCCCACCTTCCTGGACTGCTGTTTTACTCCTCCAGTTGAGTACTGTGGGTCTGATGCATCATACAGAGGCACTCCGCACTGTGGGTCTACCTCACTCACATAGAGGCACTCCCCCTAGTAGCCTACTGGGGTACATCTCCTATCTAGTATCGTGGATCTGATGCGTCACACAGAGGATCTCTCCACCATGGTTCTGTTGCGTCACACAGCGGCGCTCCCCACTGGGCTAGTCAAAACACTCAGAGTCGATTGTTCAGCAGTCATCAGGTCTCAGCCAGATACTCGGTCTTCGCACTACGCATGCACATATCTGGGAGGATCCACTCCATGAGGTACTAGTGGATAATCTAACTGTCATGAATCCCCATGTAGATGTATATCAACGTTCCTCCTCATCATTTGGATCTCAATGCAACAGACAGTGCAACAATTGGACGCCTGGTATGTGAGTTATTGGAATTTCCGTTCCCGGGCCCAGTTGGATGATAGGTTGAATCCAACCTGGCAGAACCCCAAATGTGTCCAAACCTCATGTATGGTATTCCAAAAGTAACATATCTTTATAATATGTATGTCACTATAGACAGTTCGTCGATCATACACTCGTACCCCATGATTTGGGAGAAAAGGTGTATTCGGCTAATCAGGTCTGGACTGGGGACGGACCCGGTCTGTGGGTCCGACCTGGTCATCGAGTTCTGTCTAGCCCTGAAGGGAGTGGCCTGGCCCGTGTGGTGGCCCGACCCGAGACGGTGGCCCAACCCGAGGTGGTCGCCCGACCCGAAGGCGGCTCGGCCCGAGGGAGTGGCCCGACCCGAGGGGGCGGCCCGGCCCAATGGCAGCACGACGGCCTGGTTGGCCTGACGGCCCAGTCGGCCTGGTGACCTAGCGGCCCAGCCTGATGGCGTCCCGGCAGCCCGGTTGGCCCGTTGGCCCAGTCGGCCTGGCGACCTGGAGGGGGTCTGCCTTATCCGCCACCAGTGGGGAAACTGTGCGCCCCTGGCTTCCCAAACGGCTTTGTCATTCGGGTGTGAGCCGAACCGGCACCAGGTGGCACAGGTCTAGAACACTTAGTACCCACTTTGTCCCACTCCTCCCATCTAGCTAAGCAGCCAGCTGCTCCTCCTGCTCCATCACATCCCACCATGGTCACAACTCCCCTGCTCTGCGCCGCACAATGACCCTGCGCCGCCTACCCCGTGGCCCGGCAGGCCGCGGCCTCCAGCTCCTTTGCACCGCACGACAGAACCACGCCCCCCTCTGACCACCATGGCACTCCTAGCCGCTGCCCTTACAACCTCATGGTGCGCCGGCACCATTCCCCTCTGGCGACCCCGTAAGCCTTGAGCCGACAGTTTTCTTTGCAGCCGTTGTGTCTCCATCGTCGTCAACAAATGAGAAAAATAAAACGGTGGAGGGTTGGGCCATGTTCATGTGGTCCAAGACCTACACCTTATGTTGATATCATTCAAAAAATTACATTGCATAAATTAAATGATGAAGAACGAGTACAAAATCAACTCAAAACCCCCAACCTCACTTGTCGATCGTTGAAGGAGGAAGGAGAGATATGGCAGACATCGATTCGTTGACGAAGAGAAGCGTCCAAGGTAGGAGATCGAGGATGAAATTTCATGGGATTTCTTCGTGGTCATCTCCTTTTCTTTTGTCTCAGTGGAAGATCGAAGATGCAGTTCATCGTTCATCAGAGGATGATGAAGAGGCATTCTTCGTGAGGTACATTTCTTTGTTGAAGAGTTCTTCTCCTCCCCAATCTCCACCAAAATGCTAACCCAAAAATAATAGAGGAATCGTCTATTATTTGTTGTCACAACAACACAAATAGTTGTGTTTAATTAAATGAGACAACTCATTTAATTAATGGTGTGGAATTTATTCAAGTTCAAATTAGGGGATATGGAGAGTTTTAAATATATGAAGAGAGGTTTTCAAATAATTAATGGGGAGTTAAAGGGGGTTTTAAAACCCATGTGTGCCCCACCAAGTACATCCACCCAAGGGAGGTTATGTGAGGGTGGGCCCCACCACCATAACCTCCCATAAGAGGTTAGGGTGTGGTGGCCCCCACCACTAACCACCTCTTGGAAGTTTTAACCTCCTGAAAAATAAAAAAAACTAACCCTTGTTTTTATAAAACTTAATTAATACCCCCCAAAATCTAACTCTCGCTCTCACTAGCACACAACTGCAGTGAAGGTGTCTCTAAGAAATCACCTACGCTGTGAGTTCAACGGTGCCCTCAAATTTCAATTCCGAGCACCAGTTCAAAAGTTATAAAATCCCGCTCGTACGTTTACTGAATATACCTGATCAATACTTCCAAAATTGATTCTGGGCACACTAGGCCTCAGAATAATGCGCTGTAAATTTTCATGCTCTCATAAAATTCCCATGTATGTAAAAAAAAATTCATGGGATTTCCAGGTCTTTACATTCTCCCCACCTTAGGGATTTACATCCTCATAAGCTACAACTCCCACTAAGGGAACAAATGGAGATACTGATCATGCCTCTGATCCTCCCGCTCCCATGTGCTCTCCTAGAGGTTCCCGTGCTACCAACGAATAGTCAATATAGGTATCGACCGTCCACATAGGACCTGCTCCTACCGATCCTCAATCTCCACTAGAACCTCTGTGATAGTCTCCCCATAATCGATGTCCAGCTCTCCATGGTTGATGATGTGGGAAGGTTCATGCACATATCTTCTCAGATAAGATACGTGGAAGATGTCATGCACCTGGTGCAATTGAGGTGGAAGAGCTAGGTGGTAAGCCACCTCACCTACTCTGCTGAGGACCTGAAAAAGTCTGATGAATGGAAGAGATAACTTGATGCATCGTCCAAATATTCATAGACCTCATCGAGATGAGACTCGTAGAAAGACGTGGTTGCCATCTTCGAACTCCAAAGGTCTCCATCTCCTGTCAGCATACGACTTATGTATGCTCTGTGTAGTCTTCATCTACTCCTAGATAATGTGTACCTTCTTCATGGTAGCAGGTACCATCTCTAGTCCCACTAGTGCTGACTCCCCTGGGTCTGTCTAGCACAATATCGATTTGCATGGTCGACCATACAAGTCATCAAAAGGTGCCATACAAATGGTTGAGTGATAGCTGTTTTTGTAGGCAAACTCCCCCAAAGGTAAGTGATCCTCCCAAATGCGACCAAAGTCAAGGACACAAGCACAAAGAATGTCCTTGAGAGTCTGAATGGTCCTCTCAGTCTGGCCATCTGTCTGAGGATGGAAGGTGGTTCATAGACATATATGCATCTCAAAAGCCTCATGCAACCCCTTCCATTTCTAGGAATTAAAACATGCATCACGGTCGGAGACAATAAAAGAAGGTAATCCATTTTAACGCACTATCTACTACACATAGAGGCTTCCCAAGATCTCTAATCAGCCCTGCTCTTTGATCGGTAGGAAGTGGGCCGACTTGGTTAGTCATTCTACTATCACCCATATCGAATCGTGACTCATGTATGTACGTGGAAGACCCGTCTCGAAGTCCACAGATTTCCCATTCCACTTCAACGATGGGACCTCTAAGGGTTGAACCAAGACTATTGGTACCTGGTGCTCTGATTTCACTTGATGACAAGTGATACATTGAGAGACAAACACTACTACCACCTTCTTTAAACTTGACCACCAGTTCTATCATCGAATTTCCTGGTACATCTTTTCCACTCCTTGATATACCGCTCATGGGGATGTGTGGAACTCCTTCAACAATTCCTCCTGAAATGAAACTAGTACCATGGTACGCTCTTTGAAGAGGATTACATGCTCCCCACCTTTAGAAAATCCATCAGGTGCCTGCCCTATGGATATCTAAGATCATCACGTCTCTTAGTTTTCATCCCCATGATGCTCCTCCTTGACTCGCTGAGTAGTGGAGTAGTGACTGGAAGAGACTGTAGAAAGCCTACTCTATCCCTATCAGTAAAGGTTATCTGTATGGCAGCCAGCTACAATGTCACCTCTCTGAAGATGTATACCAGATCTCCTACTAAGAGCATCTCCAACAATGTTCCCCTTCCCAGGAGTATAGACTATCTCAAAGTCATAGTCCTAGGATAACTCAATCCATCATCGTTGTCTCGGGTTTAGGTATTTCTGATAAAAGATATAACTGAGACTCTGGTGATCAGAGTACACAGTAAAACATTCACCCATCAGATAGTGCTGCCACAACTTCAAGGAGAAGACCACTTCTACTAACTCCATGTCATGGGTATCTTAGTTATGCTCATGCTTTCTCTGATACTGAGAACCATATGTGATCACGGCTCACTCCTGTATCAGGACACACCTGAGTCTGATCCATGATGCATCACTGTAGACTGCGTACCCTACACCTTCCTTTGGAATCATCAAGATGAGGCACTAGTCAGCCACTTCCACACCTCTAGAACAATCTGCTCGCATCTCTCAGAACACACGAAGGTTTTCCCCTTTTCATCATGGGTGATAATGGTTCTGAAACTCTGGAGAAGTCTTGAGCAAATCTCCGGTATTATCCATCCAAGATCAAGAAACTCCATACCTCCATCACACTCCTAGGTGGATCCCAAGAAAGTACCGCCTCAATATTCGCTAGATCCACTGCAACTCCAGCCTCCGTGATGACGTGTCCCATGAATTGAACCCCTAGAATCAAAAAATGGCACTTCAAGAGATTACCATAAAGCTAGTGCTCTCGGAGTGTGTCCAGTACTACCTGCAAATGGTAGGAATGCTCCTCCTCAGTAGTCAAGTAGATCAGAATGTCATCGATGAAGTCCATGACCAAAAGATCGAGGTATGGATGGAAGATCTAGTTCATGAGTCCCATGAACACTGCTGGTTCATTGGTTACGCCAAATGGAATAACCAAGAACACGTAGTGGCCATACCGACACCTAAAGTCCATCTTCTACACATCTTCGTCTCTAACTCTGAGCTGGTGATTTCCGGATCTGAGGTCTATCTTCCGGAACCACCGTGCTACCTTGAGCTGATCAAAGTGGTAGTGAATCCTTGGGAGTGGGTACTTGTTCATCACAATCACCTAATTCATGCGACGGTAGTAAACACAATGCCTCAAGCTCCCATCTGCCTTCTTGGATAACAGAATCGGGGCTGCCTAGGGAGAAACACTGGGCCAGATGAATCCCTTTTCCAGAAAGTCCTCTAACGGTACCCGCAACACGCGAAGATCAGTAGGAGCCATCCGATATGCTAGTGTAGATATTAGTGTCGTCCTAGGGTACATGTCAATGTATATGTCCACCTCTCTACGAGGAGGTAATCCTAGAACATTGTTAGGTAAAACATCCGCAAACTGGTCTACCACTACAGGATAGATTGAACTCTCCACATCAAATGCTCTGAGGGTAAGGTAGGCCAACTAGTGAGTGACCGGCTGCACCCTCCTCTGAGTAAGTCCATCTTGTGCTGCAATGGTTCCCTTATCACCGGTGAAGGTGAACCACATCTCATCAATGCAGACACACCAATGTTTTCGCCTAATACATTCGATCAGAGTATGGACTATAGACAATCAGTACATACCCAAGATGACGTCATACGGCCTCGATGATGCTACAAGGAGATCTTAGCCGAAGCTATCTCCTCCTAGATTAAGCTTACACTACCGAAAACAATGCGTAATCGTTGAGTATACTCCCATAGGAGTCTCTAACCATAAAGATCGAGCCATCGACTCCATCAGAATCTCCGAGCGCTGAATGAGGGCAGTGGCAATGAAAGAATGACTGGAACATGTGTCTATAAGAACTGCATCTAAGGTATAGTAGACAAATATAGTACCTAAAATCATATCCATAGTGCCATGGTTGTATACGTCAGCTTCCTGAAGTGGAGATCTCCCCTTTCCATATACTCCATGAGGTCAGGGTGGCCATTTTGGTGGTGGTGGTGACAACACCTTGAAACGTCATCCACCGCTATCTGCTTGACCAACTCCTCTTCTACGTCCACCTATGCCCTGCGGACCGCCTCGATCGAACCTCTGCCTCTGCCTAGGAGGTCCCTCAACTATGTGTTGATCATATTAAAAATGTGTTGGAAAGTCACTAGCCATGTGACCCTACACACTGCATGATTAACACTTCCTACTCCTGGTAGGGTAGTCACTACCCCGAGTGCCCCGCACAATAGATCCTGAGTCCTGCGGTCATTCACCCATAGGTTTGGTCCTCTTAGACCTCCATGTCATGTGTCTACTACCATCTGCAGAAGACACTACTGCATGTTGACTAGTAGTGGGTCTCACTACTGTTGTATGCTTCGTATGAATATTCTCTACTAGGAGGGCTCTCTCTAACACCCCCACCTACTTCAGGATGCTAAGGGAGATCATCGAAGCCCTGATCTCTCACCTGATCCCCTGCTCGAGGGTCCGGGCCCTGAAGAATGGGAACTGTACCATATCCATGGAGTAATGTGAGAGGTCGGTGAACCTCACTGATTACTAAGCTACAGTCATGCTACCCTTCTATAGATGTATTATCTCCTGTATCCGCACCGCATGAAGGGTGGCTGGTACAAACTCTACTGGGATCAGGATCTCGAAGTATTCCATAGAAGTGTCGCCTTGTCGTGGACCTGAAGCATCAGGATCCACCATCTTACTGTTGCTTCCTAAAGGAGACTCACATCAAGGATCACCATGAGGTTTGCTAGTGTCCCTACTAGCCAGAAGACCCTTTCCATAGCCTCCATCCACTCCTCAGCCTCCTGTGTGTCCATCTCTCCCCAGAACCTGGGTGGCCTCTAGCGCTGGAAATCATGCAACGAGCTCAAGAAGCATTAATCGTCTGCTACTGGGGTTGGTGGCATTAATGGCCCAACAAAAAGTGATACCACTGGTGCCTCTTCTGATACATCAATTGGAATGGGGCCCTGCACCGAGGCCTCATCACTCGGTGGGATGTCAGAGCGTACGAATCTCAGGGCTCTGGGGGAGGCATCCTAAAAGAAAAGGATTCCACACAGTCAAAAGATTATACCTCGTGAGATGAACTGGTTGAGCTGTCTTAAGAAAACTTTTAAAGACATGCACACAATAAGTGTTTTCATGCACTAAGTCAGAAATCAGTAGTCAGTGTCCTGGTGTATGGATACATCGGCCACCTGCACCAACACTAGAATCCCTGAACTAAAAACCACACTCAGTACCCTTAACACTATTTCTTCACCGAAAAGAATGATCAGAGTTCTAAGTTCTGCGGTAGAACCGAGTCCCCTGATACCAATTTGTCATGACCCGTCCTCAGGACCCGTGCTGTGACTAACCCAAGCCTGCCTTCCATAGGCCAGGGGCTGGCAACTAGCACCAATGGTGTAAATCTCTATGTTTTTAAATAATTTCCTTTATAAAAAGTAAACACACACAATCAGAGTACACAACTAGAAGCAAAACACTAAGAAACAATGTATACATAAGAATTGCTAGAAAGTAAAAGAGGTCAGAAATACAAGCCCAACAGTAAATTACAGGTACAATTGAAAGAAATTACAACTAAAAATAGGTAAAGCACCTACTGGGTCATCCTCAGGTGTTCCTTCCTGAAGGGTAGGTACAAATGACCTCCTCAGCACTCCACGTCTGACCGTCTGCTCCGTGAACCGTCACATCGAGTGGTCCACCTCTGGGTACCATCCAGTCTTGCTACACTCTACCTCAGTCTGTGCTGTTCGTCGTCTGGAACCAACAAAAACCAGTGCAGGAATAGCCTGTGCAGGGGTGAGTATAACGATAAGGAGTAGGGATCTTGAGACCCTCAAGGTCTCACTATATCCAACAAGGATAACCACAATGTAATGAATCAACAGATAACCTTCACTTAGGTATATGCCCATACATATAACTAAGTTATCTAGTAACCCATCTGAATCACGAGGTAAAAACAAATGTCACTGACTCAGCTCAAACCAGTATTTCATTCTTGTGGTAGTAGAAAGTAACATCCAAAATCAAACAGTCGGATCTTGGCCGATGGTTTACTCCTCCTCTATCGAGTACAGTGGGCATGTCGCGTCACACAGAGGTGCTTCCCACCTTCCTGGACTGCTGTGGAACTCCTCTTGTTGAGTACCACGGGTCTGCTGCGTCACACAGAGACGCTCCCCACTATGGGTCTGTCTCGATCACTTTGAGGCACTCTAACGCACGCCTGTCGTGTGGCATGGACAAAAGCAATTATATTATTTCCTATTGTAGAACAGTGGCTGGACAGGGTCATCTCTCTTGAGGGGCCTTCTCAATGTGGTTCACATACTTTATTCTATATCACATAATCTATCTATTTTTATTGTTTCGTATTTAAATGAAAGAGATAAATATATTTTTTGTGTTTTTGATATGAAAAATCTAAACTATCATGCAATGCAAAAAAACCAGTTGATGAAGAAAGAAATCGGTTTTGGGGTTCAGTCTGGGACTCAATCATTATTTTCCATTTATGTGTTTGATTTTAGTTTGATAATCCAAACATGAAATCTAGTGTTTGAATCACTACTCTTTTTCAGAATATAAATAGTTTAAGTTACATGTCATTGGGGGCCGTCAACCAATCATGGACATTCACCTCACCAATGCATGAAACTCAAATCTACCACAAACATACAGTAAAATTTAAAGAAAACTCAAGAACACCTTGACCTCCCCCCGAGCCAAGTCTCGGGGTTAGCCTCTCATTTCTGAGAGTAAGAGATCAAAATGGTGAATGGATGAGGAGGGAGAGAGAAAGAGATAGAGGAGAGAGGGATCAAGGAAGATTAAATAATTTATAATGAAAGTTAAAAAAATAATAATAATAATACTTATTATTATTATTACTTAAGAAAATATTTTTTCGAAAAAGGAGAGAGAACGAAAGTAAAAAATTTGAAATTAAGATTGAGATATTAATAATAATAATAATAATAATAGTTTTTAATAATTAATATTATTATAATAATTATATAAGAAATTAAATGGTGGAAACCAAAATTAAAATGCATGGATTAATCAAAAAGAAATTCAAATTACAATTCAAATTACAACTAAAACAAAACTAAAAAGAAAATAAAATAAAAAGAAGAAATGAAGGAGGAATAGAGGAGAAACAGCAGACCATGCCTCAGTGGGGTCCCTCCAAGGCTTTGGGTTTCGATCAGATGATTTGAGAAGGATGAGAGGGACTCCTTTTATAGTAATATTTCCATCCCCTGAATGTCTACGCATTGTTAATCTATTAAATGGCAGATTTACATGTGGTACCCTTCTTCAATATTGTTCATAAATTTTTTCTCCATTTACCCTCCAAATTTCATCTCATTTGGTCCTCTGATGAAGGTGTTATTAATTTTTCATTGAAGGATTATGTTTCAGGTTGAGGCTTCCAGGAAGGTTTCTCTAAAAGAATGTCGTTCAATGACTACATTAATTAATTCAAAACTCCACAAACATTAGTGTAGATCCATACCAATCTCTCCTAATTTCTATCCTAGGTGTAAGCACCTGATTTGGATATTTGTAGGCTGAGTTTTGGTTCCGTTATAGTGGTGGGGTCCACGCTATCCTCCAGGAAAAAGTCCCAACTTCAATGAATTTTTAGGATCATTAGATGGCAGACTTAGCTCATAGTCCTGAAGAAAAAATTAGAGGAAATAAAATAAGTATTCTAAAAAAATTTTAATCACAAAAATTGAACATATATTTTATGCTAAATGACAAAAATACCCTTGCGGTTAAAATCTGTCCAAAATCCAGAAATATGCAATTTTCTCAATTATGCTCATTTTCATTATAAAATTCAAATTACCCATTTTTTTAATAAAACAATGAAATACATGGGTTTTATCATTGAAAACCAGTAACAAAATAATAATTATTTGATCAAAAATAGGCACATAAATTTGCTCTGTCAAATACCCCCACACTTAAACCATGCTTGTACTCAAGTTTAAAATCCCAACATGGAAATCAGAGGACACCAATGTTACAAATATTCAAATTCTAATGCAATAAAATCAAGCAACATTCATTTTAAAATTAAACATTCATAAATCTACATAAAATAGCAATTTAATTTCCCATTTTTCAAAGAAACAAATAATTCACCCATTTTACATTCCCCATTTGAAAACTGATGGATCTTCTCCTTTCATTCATTCATGCTCCTTGTTTCATTTTTATTAAACATTACAAGTCTTGATTTACCTCACTTTTGATTATTTTCTCTTATCACTCATGATACAATTCAAGTAGAGTTATGATCATATCATGAGAACATTCTCCTAATCTATAGGCCTGTAAATGAACTACTTTCTCCACTTTGTAAAGACAAAAGACACATAAAATCATGATAACATGCAATAAAGGTTCAAATGACTCTGAGGAATTTGGTTGGTAGGATTTGATGCTTTAAAAATTATGTCTTAAGGAGGAAGCTAATATTTGAAGTAAAATTCATGATATTAAAATTAAAACGGTAATGAAATTTTCCCCTTCAAAATAGCAACACCCACTTCCCAAAACACAACGAAAAGGTTATGATCAAGTAAGAATAATGGATGACTTGTTCACCCTCTTGATTTTTTTATTTTGTACTTTTTTTTTCATTTTTCGAATGTTATTATTAGATGAAACCTCACATCCATCACATAACCACATACGATCATAAGATTGTCAGTCTGGAAAATGGTGATTTTTGGTTCTCACAATTCAAAACCCATTTTTCTATTTATTTTTCGTGTTGTCATTTTTTTCATTTTTTTAATTAAAGAGGGGAAAATAGTAGAGTATAATGAATGATTTCACAACCTTTTACAATTCCCACAATAACACTTCCACACACAATCCTCACAATGTGTATCATCTCATCCATCATGATTCCATTTAACCCCACACTTCAACATTAAAATATCATTCAAATACCAAGAGTTGGGTAGGAATGGATAAAAATGGTTTGAAACATGGCTCATCCCTATAAAGGTCATTCATGGTATCAATGGGCTAAACGAAGGATTGATGTGAAGGTGGAATTTTAAGAAAATTAATCTTTTCAAAGGATGCCTCAATCATTTTAAATTTGTTTTTACACAGTCATATCTTTGACAAGTTTCAATACAAGTTCAGGTCGGTTACATGTCCTAAGATCACTCAAAAAATATGATCAAGAATAAATAGGAAGTACTAGTCCAGAAATCCTCTCTGGAATGAGAAATATTACATTGGGAAATAAATAATGGCATGACTAATAATATGAAATCAATTAACATCAATTTCAGAAATTTAAAGCATGAAATATGGTAGGGAAATTTCATTTACATGAATCAGTTAATTCCATCAAATCATGAGTCATCATCTCAATATTCATGCTTCATTTTAAAAATTCAATTCTTCATTTCAATCATTTAATCATATAAAAATTAAAATCTAAAACATGTCATCACTATATTTCTAAGAAACTCATTTCTCTTAGATAATTCGAGTAAAACATTAATTCAAGTTTGGGCCTGGAATTTTATCTTTAATGCTCAAAACGTGTTGTGGACTAAAATGTAGAGATTAAAAGATAAAACACTAAAATTGAACTCCCTCTTTCCATGAAACTTATTCCTGTCCTTCCTCTTCAATTTTTAGGGCTTTCTTCTTCCATCGTGATCCTATAAAATAAAATAACACAATTAAGCATAAGGATCATGTCTTTTAAGATCAAAAATATAAGAGGGAGGGGGATGAATGCTAGACTACTTCCTAAGAAATGAAATTGAAATCTAATTTCCTAAAATTTATGTAAAGATAAATCTTGGAATAATCCCCCAAGTGGGATATGAATTTTTACTGCCTCCAGAGGGAGTACCAGCTGTTATCCAATGTCCGATGGAGGATGAAGAATCTTTGATTTGAACCACCACATATGGATTTTCCCAACATGTGCTTCATCCTTATGGCTGAGTAATGATCCATGGATAGAGTACACCATATCCTTACCTTTCACAATGAGGTATATCTTGAATGGTTGGGGTAAGATGATGTTGGAATCATCCTCTATCTCGGTTGCTACATGTGCAACCTCTTCTTCTTTATCCAGTGGTTCCTCAAGGTATGCTACATCCAAAGAATAGTTAATGAGAAATATAGAGTGAAATTATATTTGAATAAAATTAAAACTAGAAGTATTAAGATCAAATTATTCCCCATAAATGTAAGAAACTTTTGCCTTGGTTTCCTTAGGAAAATCCAACGTCATCTCCTCATGAACTTCATTCAACAATTATTCAACATGTTTAAGGAGTTCTTTATGTTCCTCAATAGGTGCACATACAGGTTCTTCATTTTCCTCAAAGGAATAGCTGAGATTGTCTGATTATATGTAATCAAAACCACAAGGAGTGATGTAGAATACTGATTCAATGAAATTAGAAAAGATAGAGTCAAATAATGGTTCAACTCCCTGAGTCAGATCAGCTTAAAAATCTACCTAAATAATATGTGTCTCATGGAGTAGACTGTCTGAGGATGGAGGTAGGTAGTCAAGCTCCTCCATCTTGACTTCAAATTCCACCACTTGGGTGGTTTATTCCTTAAGTGGGGTTGGTTCTTCATATTTTTATTACATTGGGAGATCCGGAGGTTCCTCACATTTAATCAAGAATTCATCAAATCTTTGTTGATCTCCCACTTGTATCTCAGCAAGAAAGTATTCATCCTTTGCCACCTCAGGTTCTTGATCCTGCTCATGGTTGGATTTCTCCGTTAATCCACAAACATAGTTAAATTCTCTTTCAACTTTTATCGTAAGTTGTTCAATGCTTTCTCTAACTTCTTTCACCTCACTCCTTCTAAAATCTTCTTTTTGTTGTTGTCATTGATGCACCTGTGAGTAATTTATCCATGAATAATAATATAAATTTGAATCCATGATGAATGTTTTTTTGTTTTTTTAGTTTTTTTAAATTAAATATACCTAATACGTGAAAATAAAAAAAAATAAATGAAAAATTGATTGGCTCCCCGAAAATGGTGCCAGTTTTGACACACCCATGTTGCGGGGCATGGAAAAAAGCAATTATATATTTTTCCTAGTGTAGCACAATGGCTGACCAGGGTCGTGTCTCTTGAGGATCCTTTTCAATGTGGTTCACATAATTTATTCTATATCACATAATCTATCTCTTTTTATTATTTCTAAATTAAATGAAATCGATAACAATATTTTTGGTGTTTTTGATATGAAATATCTAAACTATCATGAAATGAAAACAAAATGAGTTTCTGAAGAGAGAACATAGTTTTGGGGTTTAGTCTTGGATTCAATCATTATTTTCCATTTATGTGTTTGATTTTAGTTTGATAATCCAAACATGAAATCTCTTTTTTGAATCACTACTCCTTTCCAGAATACAAATATTTTAAGTTACATGTCATTGGGGGCCATCACCCAATCGAGGACATTCAACTCACAATGCATGCAACTCAAATCTACAACAAACAAAAAATAAACATTAAAGAAAATTCAAGAACACCATGACCTCCCACCGATCCAAGTATCGGGGTTAGCCTCTAATTTCCGAGAGTAAGAGATCACAATAGTGGATGGATGAGGAGAGAGTGATAAAGAGGGAGAGGAGAGAGGGATAGAGGTAGATTAAATAATTTATAATGAAGGTGGAAACAATAATAATAATACTTATTATTATTATTATTACCTAGGAAAATAGTTTTCGAAAAAGCAGAGAGAATGAAAGTAAAATAAATTGAAATTAAGATTGAGATATTATAAATAATAATAATAATAGTTTTTAATTATTATTATTATTATAATAATAATTATAGAAGAAATTAAATGGTGGAAACCTAAATAAAAATGAATGGATTATTTGAAAATGAATTCATATTACAATGTAAATAAAAACTAAAACAAAAATAAAATGAATATAAAATAAAAAGAATAAATGAGGGAGTAATAGAGGATCAACAGTGGCCCGTGCCTCGGTGAGATCCCTCCGGGGCTTTGGGTGTCGAGCTGATGATTTGAGAAGGAGGAGAGGGCCCCTTTTTATAGGCATATTTCCATCCCCCAAAAGATTCTGTGTTGTTGAACCATTAAATTTCTGATTTTCACGTGGACCCTTTATTCAATATTGTTCATAAATGTGTTGACCATTCACCCAAAATATTTCATCAGATTTGGACACTGGATGAAGGAGTTATTAATTTTTCATTGAAGGCTTATGATTCTGGATGAAGCTTCCAGGAAGGTTCCTTCAAAATAATGTCGTTCAATGACTGCCTTAAATACTTCAAAACTCCACTAAATTTGCTGTAGAGTCGGATCTTTCTCTCCTCGATTCAATTCCAGGTGGAATCACCACATTTTGATATGTGTAGGCCGAGTTTGGGTTTCGTTATAGTGGTGAAGTCCTCGCTGTACGCCTGGAAAAAGTTCCAAATAAAATGAACTGTTAGGCCCTTTTGATGGCCGACTTTTCTCTTGGTCCAGATAACAAAATTGGAGAAAACAAAATCATTGTTCTAGAAATATTTTAATCACAAAATTTGGACATATATTTTATGATAAATGAAAAAATACCCTCGTGGTCAAAATCTGTCCAAAATCCATAATTAAGAACTTTTCTCAATTATGCTCATTTTCATTATAAAATTTAAATTACCCATTATTTTAATAAAATAATGAAATAAATGGGTTTTATCATTGAAAAAAGTGAAAAAAATCATTATTTGATAAAAAATATGCACGTAAATTTGCTCTGTCACCCCCCTCCTAGCCTCCTGAGGTACTCCTCCTGTCGAATACCATGGTTCTACTTCATTACCCAAAGGCCATCCCCACTGTGGGTCTGCTGCATCACATAGAGGTGCTCCCAACTGTGCTAGTTGAAACACTCCGAGTTGATCGGTCAGTAGTCATCAGGTCTGAGCCATTTACTCGTTCTCTGCACTACACATGCTCTTCTCTGTGAGGATCTGCACCACGAGCTACTAGTCGATACTCCAACTATCACGAAGTCCCAAGTAGAAGTATCTCAAAGGTCTGACATGTCATATGGATCTCAATACAACATATGGTGCATCAATCGGACGCCCAGTCTCAGAGTTATTGAAATTTCTGTTGTAGGGGCCCGATTGGTTTTTAGGTTCAAACCATCTCAACAGTACACCAACTGTGTCCAAAACTCAAGTAGGGTATGCCAAACGTACCATCTCGTTCTAATATTTCTGTCACCATAGACGGTTTGTTGATCAGACACCTCTAGCCCATGATACATGCAAAACTATGTATTCGGCTAATCAGGTCCGGACTAGGGTCATACCCGGTTCGTGGGTCCAACCTGGTCAGTGAGTCCGACCCAGCCCTGAAGGGAGTGGCCCAGCCCGAGGGGTGGCCCGCCCCAAGATGGTGGCCTGACCCGAGGGGGCGGCCCAACCCGAAGGAGGCCCGAACCGAGGGAGAGGCCCAACCTGAGGGGGCAGCCCGACCCGATGGCAGCCCGGAGGCCCAGTTGGCTCAGCGGCCTAGTCGGCCTGGCGAACTGGCAGCCTGGTGTTGGACCTCCTTAGTAGTGGACAGGGGGAAACCGTGCACCCCCTGGCTTCCCGAAAAGCTTTTTTGTTCAGGTGTGAGCCGAACCGGTTCCAGGTGGCACCGATCCTGAACACACGGGACCCACTGGGTCTCGATCCTCTGGGCAGGTGGAGCGGCTGGCCGCTCCACCTGCTCCGCCACGACCCACCCTGGCAGCAGCTCCCCTACACCATGCGGTTCAGTGGTGACACACCGCCTCCGCCATGGCCTTCAGCTCCTCTGCGTGGTGCAACAACACCGCATACCTCTGGTGACCTAGTGGCCCTTTCGATGCTGGTTTTTTTCACGGCCAGCCCGACGCCGGTCGCGTTGCTCCTCCATGGTCAATTATTCTGGCTGCACCATTGCGCAATCATCACCGATGTTAGAAAACAAGAACAATCAAAAGGGGGAGGGTCAGGCCTTGTTTGTGTGGTCTGAGAACTCCATGTTATTTTGATATCATTTGTAAAATTACATTCCATAAATTCAATGACGTAGAATGAGTACAAAATCAACTCAAAACCCCCTACCTCACTTTTCGATCATTGATGGTGGAAGGAGAGGTATAGCGGATGTCGATTCATTGAATTCAGGAAGCGTCTGGGGTATGAGACCGATGAAGAAGCATCGTCTACGTTCTTCATGGTTAGCTTCTTGTCTTTTGGCCTGGTCAAAGATCGGAGAACAATTTCTTCGTTCTTCAGTGGACGATGAAGAGACATTCTTCTTGGTCAATGGTTCTTCATTGAAGAGTTCTTCTCCTCCCCAAGCTCCACCAAAATTCAAACCAAAAAATAATAGAGGAATCGACTATTATTTGTTGGCACAACAACACAAATAGTTGTGTTTAATTAAATGAGACAACTCATTTAATTAATAGTGTGGAATTGATTCAAATTCCAATTAGGGGAGGTGGAGAGTTTTAATTAAAATAAGAGAGGTGTTCAAATAATTATTGGGGAGTTAAAGGGGATTTTAAAACTCGTGTGGCCCCCACCAAGGATATCCTCCCAAGGGAGGTCATGTGCGAGTGGGCCCCACCACCGTATCCTCCCATGGGAGGTTAGGGTGTGGTGGCCCCCACCACTAAACACATCATGGAGGTTTTAACCATCTCAAAAATAAAAATAATGTAACTATTATTTTTATTTAACTTAATTAAAACCCCCAAAACCTAACTCCAACTCTCGCTAGAACGAAACTGCGGTGAAGGTATCACTAAACAATCACCGATGCTATGAGTTCATCGGTGCCCTAATATTTAAGTTCCAAGCACCGGTTCATAAGTTAAAATATCCCGCTCATATGTTTAGTGATCGCACCCGAACAAAACTTCAGAAATTGATTCCAGGCACACCGGGCCTCAAAATCAAGGGCCATAAATTTTCACGGACTCATAAAATTGCCATGTATTTAAAAAAAATCCATGGGATTTCTGGGACTTTACATTATTTTTCCTTTGGGATATTTGGGGATCTTTTTATGGGATTAGATGTTAGACCATCCCTTGTTGTACGTTTTCCCATATTGTGGATTTTGAGACATGGATTACACTAGAAGGGTTTTTGTGAAATGGTTGGACGGAATTTTTTTGAAGACTGGTTTACTAAAAATATATATGATGTATATGAAATAATGAAATACGATCCATAGGCATTGTTCCAGATATCTATAAGTGAGAATGTTGGATAGGACTATTCATATAGGTATTGATATTTGGTTTTTGTTTTGAGTTATAGATAGAGGATTGGTGTATTTTTTTGTTGTTTTTCAGAATTTATGATGTGAAATCAAATTTATGTAGTTAGATTCTAGAATGATATTTTAGGATGGGATACTATACTATAATGATTAGGTGTTATACAGAGGATATGAATATAGATTGTATACAATGTTATTATCATCTAATCTAATGTTATAGGAAATGATTGTATACTATATGGGATGTATAGTGGGTTGATTCCCAATATATATGGTTTATGTTTTAGACTAAATCTTCATGATTTATTATTTAGATATATGGTTTGGGATATGGAAAAATGCTACATGCATGATTGATTTGATAAATGGTTTAGGTGACAGACTGATCCTCTTGGAATAATTAATTTCATATGTGGAATAGTTATTGGACTAATTCATGGAATTTTATTCTATATGATACATGGGTCATATTCAATCAAAATGGTCAAATATTTGTAGAAATTTTATTTTTTATCCATGACATATGTGTCTATGTAGCATGTACATGATAATTTATGGGGTATTGAGGATCTGGGGTAGGATTTTCTAATATTAACTTATGGGACGATAAGACATTCATAAGAAGGATACCTAGAATCATCAGGTGTGGTTGTGTATAACATGGATGGTGAGGAAATTAGTTTTTTAAGATGAAAGGTTATTCAAATGTGTATGGAGAAACTATGGAATTAACCAGAATAAGTATGGTCAATTGATGACAAGAACCTATGTATTGATGATGGTTTAAATAGTATTGATATTCTAGTTCTGATTATTGTCGGAGGTGAATATTTCATGATCAGGAACTTATGGTAGTCGGTAATTGTTTCACAATTGGGGGTGGATGAGCAGAATTTATTCCTCACCACATATAGTCGCACATTGGTTGTTTTGAATACCTTATGTCTACATTTAGTTTTCCAATAGATATATCATGGATAGGGTCAATGCCCATGATTTCATTTCTAAGTGGGATTCCTGTTTGGATTATTATGATATGGATAGATCAGATCGATAAGATATCATAGATTAGGCATCTGATACGTAATAGAGTTGGTAGTAGGGTTAGATGTATTTATTTTTAGCTATTTATTATTTTATATTAGATTATCCTAGTCTGTGATCGATTTTGTACATATGTAATGGATGTTTGGGGCAATATTGTATTTTATTATTAATTTATTATTTAATATATGATTATTTTCCTTTTCAAATTGTTTTTATGTATGATGTTTTATTATTTACAAATTATTGTTTACTCTTAAATGAGATTATACTCTCTAAAATTATATAAATTATATCCCCAATGATAGTAGGCATTCATTATCATATGATGAGGTGTTCTTTAGGTCATGTGGAAAACTGGATTGGGACCCTAGATTAGTGGAATCTGGGTGAGTATGTTACTCTTAAACATCTTATTATTATAAAATATAAGCACAAAAACATAATTATAAATATGAAAATTCATTCCATCCTCGTCCTGACATAATGGATGATTGTGGTTTGTTTTTAACCCAATCTATAATTTATTGACTTATTGAGTGTTTTCAAATTCATTTATCAAGGGTAATTCATGATATAATAAGAAAAACAATGACCTATACACATTTCTCGAAATTACATTTCATTTACTAATAAAATCAAAACAACTTGTACATGGTTGTTCTATTTATTTTAAAAACACCAGGAACATAGGAATTTATGAAATCAATATCCTAATAGATATCCTATATCATGGTGTAAATAAAGAAAAAAATATTGGTGGTTTAATTTAACTTCTCTTTTCATGGAAATATAAATTGGATTAATTAATTTTACATTTATGGGTGTTGTGTTGAAACTAGAGAACACCACATAATATAACATAATATAATGATGAGAAATTAGTAACAAATAAATTGATCACATTCCATAACATGATTTTAACCCCCATAGTCATTGTCGATCTATACCTCGACAAAAAACATCATAAATAAAAAAAGTCAAATTCTCAGATAATATGGTATATTTTCACATCAAGAAATAGAATTCTTGGGGGAAAGATAATTGAAATACATAAGAAAAAATAATAAAGCGCATATCAATAGCTAAAAAGAACTAACTATGGATAAATAATAAGATTATCGATGAAGGTGGTATCACAATGCCTAAAAAGATAAGGGGAGGATCACATTAGGAATGGGGTATAATATTCATTTGTTATTGGAAAATGTGATTTGAGATATAGGGGACGATGGATAAGAAAGGACATTTCATTAATCATTTAATGTGGCACATAATTCTCCCACATAGTTATCAAAATTTTGTTCCTAACTATGTCCCTATAATAGTTCTTTTCTACTATTTGTTATAACCAAGAGCATGGTTTTGTAAAATCATACTTCTCCCATGTGACAACACTATATATTCAATAGCTCCATCACATAGTAATCTGACACAACATTCATGGTTTAATCACATCTTTAATCATACCAATGATATCAATTTTCCATTAACCATTAATTATCTATGCATTTCAATATTCCATTCTAAAATATAGAGCTCCAAGATCTATGAAATCCCGAAACACAACAATATTTCTCATTTCTCGTTAACAAAAATTCTATTATAATGAAATAGGATTGAAAATAATTTATCCTTTCCATATCTATGGGAATATCTGGGACGTTATATCCTTCACTCTTTAAAACAGCCCAACCATGTAGTCCCCTTTTGATGGTGTTAAATCATCATATGAGAAATGATCCATCCACTAAGCAAGTACATCTTTTTTTCTCACATAGGTCACATTCTGTATAGTCATGTTTATCCATTGGTTGTAAACAAGAGGTAATGATCACTCTAAAAAATAATATCTACACAAATCATTGATACATATATGATATTCTTAGAAAGGACAATATTCCTCCAACTCACTATCAATAGTATCAAAATATTGGTTTGGGTAAGAATAATAATCGTGAAGTTGTGAAACATGTACGATGTCAGACATGGACTAATTTTTCTATGAATGGATAAATAACGGGTTAATGACTCTAAACACTCCTATATAAAAAGGGTCTCATCATTACAATAATATAAAATTACCTATTTATGAGACAGTTTGTGGATCAACATAGGAAAAATAATATAATGATCTGATATGCCAACATGAAAGATAGATTTTGGTGGAGACTATTAGTATATGATTTATACCTAGACTAAGGTATTATTATGTAATTCTTGATAATTTTTTACTTCTCATATTTCTCCAAAAATTATGTGTTCCCAATGGGTCACCCTCACAAACCTCTTACTATAGCATTAGTTAATTACACAACGTATTATATATGGACTCATATGGATCCATATTAACATTTTACTAAAAGATATTATTTTAATAAATTTTGGTGGATATTTGTGTTTCTCCTAAGAACCTTCAAAAACATGTACACATTCTTAGTGGATTTACTCTGACATGTATATTGTACAGTCAAACTAGTCATTGGAAAGGGTATGATAGGACGTACTGAGCAGTACTTATTAAACTAAATCCTTTTTCAAACCACATAAAATCCATATTGTAAAATGTTCATACCATCATGCTAATATTGAATGAGTATCATTATTATCGTGTATCATTTTAAAACATAAATACCCCGGAGATCATATTCTAAAAATATATCATTGATCGGTATAATGTGAGAGACCTTTTCAACCAATCGTTGACCATAAATATCACATCACAACTTCAAGGGGATCTTCAAAAATGAAACAATACATCCACATTGGAATCATTCAATTATTATATTGGAATGCTTCATGGTTGAAAATATCTAGAAATTTTTTAGATCAACTCCTTCTCCAACTGACATTTAGAACACCATGTAATGTAACTTGTAATTGACCCCTTCTTTCCTAACTAACAATACTAGCATCCTATATCATGGTATATTTTGGTTTTTCCATGGTGTACTTCCCAAACAGAGGAATGGAAAACCCACTTGAATTTTCCCAATATATTGTAGGTAACTATATATCTCTTTAAATGTATAATATCTCATAATCATCTACAAAAAACAAAGTGGTTGTTCATCAACTAAGACACTCTTCCCCAGGATTATGTACAGATGATCAGAATGTTTTTTTCTTATTTAGAGACACTATAGTAGAATATGTACCCGATAATTTTTCTAAAACTAGTTTCAAGTGAAACACACTTAACATTAGACACATCTCATAAAATAGGTCCATCAATGTCTACACACTATTGGGATCCTGAACTACCTATGTCAGAGTATTTTCACTAATAACTTCATCATCATCCTTTTTATTCCTAGAATTATAATAGAACATTATGTTGAAGGAATATAGATATTAAAACCATACTCCCTACCTAATATTATTCTCACAACATGTAATTATTTGTTTGCGTAATTGTTGGTTTGTATAAACTACATACAATGCTCCCAGTAGAAAACTCCTCCATCATTGCAACACATATACAACATCTTAAAACTAATGATAATGTGTCATGTAATTATGATAATGAGGAATAAAGATCTATGACCGTTAAAAAAAATTGATCAACCTACATCAGAACTCCTTTATTCCTAATAACATATGCATCAATAAAATTTTTATAAAATCTTTATATATCTAAAATAATTTAGATTAGTGTTAAAGACAATATTTTTGTCCTCTATTGGAATTATCTCCCATATTATTTAAACCACATAACATTGAACCATTTTTGTTCATTACTATATGAGTGATTTATAGTCATGATAATTAATGAATAAGATGTTTTTAATGGTTGATAAGATCATAGAAACATTGTATGTCTCTGAAATTATTGGGAGGCTACCAAGATACAAAACCCTCACCATATTTGTATCAACATATAATCATGCATATGAGATGATGTGACCATGAAGGGAATCCTTTTTGGTACTAACAATAAATTAATAGATAAATTCATACATATAGATATATCTTATTTTATTAAACATGATCTCTATATGTTTTTCATGGTCATGTCAAGAACAAAAATACATGATTATTTTATCAACTAATACTGCTACAAGTAAATTTTGATATGGGTAGAAAAACCTATTCATCATATTCATGAAATTTTTTTGAGTATCTAATATACATAAAACTATAACTATGTACATGTACAAGCCACATCTACAACAGAATGTGATTTGGGGTTCATCTGATGGTGTCATATACAATTGTTGATACCTCGACCACAAATAAATCTTTTATAAAACATGGATCCATAATGAATGGAAGAATATGTCATATATGTATATATGTAATTATATTCAATTTATTTACAATATTCATATTGAACAGATAGTAATCCTAAAAAATCATGTGGGTATCAGGCACCATATTTGAGAAAATGAAATGTGAACCCCATTGTGATGTAATGGTTTGTATAAAACTATTAGAATTTATGATTTCTAGCTTTTTAATGATCCCCTAATTCCATAAAGGTTCTATAATATATGGTGAAATAAAAACATATTATACTCTTGGAGCTATCTCAAATGTGAACTCCACCTCTGTTAATGAAGGTAATCAAATGAATTCATTAGTGAATATGTCCACTTAATGAAGCAACATAGGTGGGATGTAAATATTTCATGTTCCCTGATCACTCATAAAATTTATAGATATATGGGGAATCATTCCTCCATTCCCATGATCAATCATAAAATTTATAGATATATGGGGAATCATTCCTCCATTCCCATGATTATTTTTTATTTCTCAACTCTTGGTTAGATATCATTCAACATTAAGAAAATAATAACATCCCTGAGGTTATAGGAATGAAGTCATTAGATGATAGTAATCATTAGGAGCATGAAATGATATGAAACATTCCATGGTGGCTATGATATCGAATCCCAAAATCTAATGATAAAAAAGGATCCATACAAAAAAATGAAACCAATCATAAGGGGTAATTCCTTACATTAGAATGTATTATTATATGGGATCTCCAATGATGATTATAGAGTCATCATAGAATATAATTATTCTATATGTAGTCCTAGATTTTACATAATTACAAAAAATATTTTATGAATATTGCATGAAAAAACTTAATAAGAAATATACTAATGTAAAGGATACTATAATGAATCCTCAAAATGTTCGAGTTATAGTTTATTAATTCATTGGTATATGTTAGACTACATATTGTTTTCACAACCCATGATACTATGGTATAGATTAAATATAATGTGATGAAATTATCTACTGATGCCTCACCTCATATGAATTAATTCTTATGTCATGTTCAAATCCTTGGCTTGATTGACTAATATTGTTCAACTACATGATTGATGTGGGGATGCTTATCCTTCACTTGATTTTGGGGTTAGTATAGATCATTTGTCACCATGAACATAAGAGAATTTTGTGGAAAAAATATGTTCCCCATCTTATTTCATGATTAATGGCCAATTGGATCCTTGTTATAATGTGATTTTTATGTCATTGTCTTACACAATAGTAACAGAAAAGAAAACTATTGGTTTGTTCCATATCATTTTCCACTTCTCACGTTAGAATACGTAATTGAAATATCTATTCCATTAGTTGATTTTTTATCAATCTCGGTTATGATATGTGTTGTGATACACCATCAACATCCATTAGGTTCTTCTCTATGACGAGGGAATATTTTAATATATTAGAATTTATAATCAACCAAAATAAATTCACCTATGATTTTATAGTGTACCAAATTCCATCCTCAAAGATTTTTTTTCCATCAACTGATCAATAACAAGTGTCCATGTAAATAAATAATTATTTGTAGAATGATTTGAATACACCATCATAGACATAAATCCTTTCTGTATGTGTATAAACTCCCTATCATGTTTGGAATCATAATGTACAATGTAATATGTAAGGATAAAAATAATTTTAAATGTCACGAAGACCATACCATAATTACGATCAGCCTATGTGACACATAAAATCATCATGTAGTATCATAATGATGTAACTATTTGGATATCATGACCATCCACTTATGTGGAATACCTAAATTATTGAATATGGTGAAAATAGTATCTATCCATGAGCCAACATCCTAAAGACCACCATCCCATGAAATGTTAAAATGGTAAATAAATTGATTTATTAAAAAACATAAATAATAGGGGTAGTCAATGTGGTTCCCTAGGTAGACCACATTATACACATGAAAACCTCTCATAAATACGAATCGATTCCCAAATTAGAAACTCCAGGAAGTGCTCCGTGAGGAAAACAGGATGTAATATTGGTTGATCTGGCCCAACACATTTAGATAATAGTCAAAAAAACATTCCAAATTCACTAGTCAAGGATTTAATGGAGTAATATATTGTAAATTAAAAACACACACCTCATAATGAAATTGATAACAAAACATGTTTTGAGGTAAAATAAAGGAATCATATATTTCCTTCTTTTAAAATAGTCACACCTCATTGACTACTTCTAAATACTGGTCTTGGAATCATATCTTACCTTAAGGAATAAAAATTGAAATTTTCAACATTCCACAAATAATGTTGACTTAGTTTCATATTCACACATCATACAATAGAGGTCCTAGTATATGTTTTTTCAATTTGAAGGTATATTAGGAAACTCCCATTATGTTTCAATTAGTAATCCAATTTATTGGAAAAAATTATATTTATGAATTTAATTTCATATTAGTTCATTGAATTTCTTATGTATAAATGTATCATTTTCAAGTTATATTTTTTAGCACTCCTATAATGGCCTGGACCTCTCTAATCCATTCCATGGAAGAAATATTGAGTTTGAGGTGTTCTGGGAGGTCAAGGTGACTCATTAACAACACATTTCCAATATTCCAGTTCTATAAATAGTGTTTCTAGTTTACTGTATCACAGTTACTATCTCCCAGTTACTATCTCATACATAATTTATTATAGTTATTGTCTCTCAGTTACTGTCTTACAGTTACTATCCCAGACTTACTGTCTCAAAGTTACTGTCTCAGACATACTATCTCAAAGTTACAATCTCACAGTTATTGTCTCACATTTACTGTCTCAGACACACTGTCTCACAGTTAATATCTCACAGTTATTGTCTTAGACTTACTGTATCATAGATACTATATCTCAATTACTGTCTTACAGTTACTATCTCACAGTTACTGTCTCATACTTAGTATCTCATAGTTACTGTCTCAGACATAGTGTCTCAGAGTTATAGTCTCCCAGTTAATATCTCATAGTTACTCTCTCAGACATTCTGTATCACAGTTACTGCCTCAGACATACTATCTCATAGTTATTATCTCACAGTTATTGTCTCATAGTTACTGTCTCTCAATTACTGTCTCATATTTACTATCCCACAGTTACTATCTCAGACTTACTAACTCCCAGTTACTATCTTAGACATACTCTCTCACATATCCTGTCTCTTAATTAATATCTCACAGTTACTGTATCAATATTACTATCTCAGGCTTACTGTCTCACTGTTACTGTCTTAGACTTACTATCTCACAATTACTATCTCAGAGTAGCTGTCTCACAGTTACTGTCTCATAGTTATTATTTCAGACTTACTATCTCACTGTTACTGTCTCACGAACAGTGTTTCGAGAACTATTTCATATTATCTTTTCAAAATTTCTCGATTTTTATAGTTTTGATAGTTTAATGTTTTATTTGATGTCGAACACATTTATGGCCTTGTTTTATGGTATTTAAGTCTGAAAAAACCATAACTCATATATTAATTTTCCTAAGGCATGGGATAATTTTACATGGTCAAAATATTTTGTTTAATGAGATCATATTTTTATGGAAAATCCACTATATCTTAAACTGATGCTCCATTAAATCTTCTAAAGTGGCTTGTTATATTCCTTCTATGTTCTTTCTCCTTATTCTCTTGTGCGAGATGCTCGAACCATTATTCCCTTCTTATAGTAATTGTGAGATTAATCATTTCTCGGTGGATTGGTTTCCCTCGATATACTTCTTAGGGTAAGTGCACCCCCTATTTTGGTGGAACCAAGCAGTATCCATAAATTTTAAATATAAGGTATGATTTATCATCGTTATTGTGGGTTCTCCTTCAATTGTATCTCTATTCCATATTATAGAATGTGATCTTCATGATTCGAGTTTTTTTCCTTGGATTTTTGTTAGTGCGGTCATACTGTGGCATCCTAAGGTAGATGAAGTTGTCGCGAGAGGAGGCGATCATGATCTGTTGTGCTGACTATTCTCGTGTAAATAACTTCAAGAACTGTTTGTGGTAGGGGATTCATTGATTCTCTATTCAGATATGTGAAACTGTATTCTGGGCATATTTTATCCCACTAGATCACAATGAAATTGACAATATAAATATTTGAACCAAAAAATAAATTGATATCGAATGAATTTTATCTCCTCTTGTTAGTATACATAGTGTTATGTCTATGATTTATTCGTTTATCTCTTTATTTTTTATGGAAATTGGTAAAGATCGTAAACCAGAATTAATTGATAATTGTTTTTCTAAACATAAAGAGGAATATGAATGATTCTAGTTCTTCTTGTTGTAATTTTAAAGTTAATCAAAATGTTGCAGTAAGCATGTTTAATAATTTTGGATAGCTTTCTGTTTAGGTTTCCCAAATTTGGACCCTATGAAAAATAAACCAGTTAATCCAAGATGGATCAATGAACTGGTGGTTTGATAGAAGATAATTCCTTGTAGGGTTCTGAGTTACCCTCTTGATTGTTTAATGTCCAAAATCCAATTGATATTATGTTTATTTTCCAGCAGCTTGTGTTGTGATGTGATCCTTGATTGGTCTTACGGAGTGTGGGGGTAAGAAGGTCTATTTGTTATGGTATCAGTTGATTCCTATAGTGGCGAGATGCATCAGTGTATGCATGTGGGTGTCAGGGAGGACAACATGGATGATGGAATGAGTGGGATATTAATGTTTGGATGATTTTTGTTTGCATGATTGGTTATCTGATTTAATTTTCTCCACATCTTAAGGAAGTTGGTCTGGATTTCCCTTTTTCCGAAAGAGGTGAAGAGGTGCGGGATATTCCACGTGCTTTCCATGTTTAGCATCTCAAGGGAGGATGTGTCTTTACTCTTTCTATTGGCAGCAAAGACTCGACGAGAAGTTCATTTTCTCACTATGTTAAGCCCCCATGTTTTTAGTAGAATATAATGTTTTTCAATAATTCCTAGGAATGTGGTAAAGTAATTATGTATTGAATAATTGAATAAATAATGTTATCCCATGGGGTTGGATTTTGTTGGAACATAATGACTGGGTTGTAATTTTGAAGGAACATTGTACTTTAGGAATGATTCTAATAATGTTTAATGTTAGAAATAGTAATTGGCTAATTAATGTTTAATTAATTAATTAATTTAATGAGGAACTGGTAAAGGGAATGAAATAATGTATTAAATCTCTTTAAATTGTTATGTGCATATAGGATACCTAGTCTTGGATGTAGCAGCCCAGAGTCCGAGAGATGTTAGTTGCAATTGAGTATAATACTAGGTTATTCACATAGTGTGGTTGTGTGATATAGTATATCTTGTAATTTTTGTGTTTCTATACACTACTCCACCCTGTCAGTAAGGGAAACTGACACACCGGGGATTCTGGGCCCTGGGGGGTGTTTTCCCCAACATTCCGGTGGGAGGATGAATGGATGAATACACCCTTTTTACCTGTTCTCTTCTCTTGGTTGTTACTTGTGATGGTAGGCACAACGGTTATTTTTCCCAATATATGTGTATAGAGGGATTTAATGTATTGTTGTTATTCACACATATATATTCTAGATATTGTTTCCCATGGACTACTAAAGGTGTAACATGTATAGGTTGTGATGGCTTGAGGATCCTTACTTGATGTATGGGGTTTAATGGATTGATGTATAATACTCGACGTATGATACATGTTTCATGGGATGTGGTGGATCCCATAAACTACCTGGTTACTATTTAGACATGGACGTGGTGGTTTTATTGCATAGGGTGCATGTTTGGTGCTTCGCCTGGGTGTCTGCGGGCAAGCATTTTTAGAGAGAGATGCTTTGGACGTGTGACATTGGGGAAAAGAAGAAAAATAGTGGGTATGTAGTAGTGGGGTACCGTAGATATTCATTATTATATTATATACTCTTGTATGCCTTACTTTGTGAGAGTAGTTGTTGTGAGTTGGGAACATAGTATACCTTTTTGGTGATGAGTTAGTTTCACTTGTTGTTCACCATGATTTATCATGCTTTATTTACTTTTTCACAGGAGGCTTCAGGGAGAATACTAATGCGTATACTATTATACTCACCCTATGTATATATAAACTGTTTTTAGCTCACTTGGAGATGGTTGGAGATAAATTTGGTATCTTCTAGCTTGCGGTGCAAGAGTTGTTTAGGCTCGTGTTTCCTATTGTTTTACTCCCTTTTTGGGTACTTTCGGGTTTTCGATGTCCGGTTGTCGTGTTTTTTCATTAAATTTCAAATGTGTACTTGGGATTTCATTCATCTTACTGGTTGAGTTGGATTTGTTTGGTGTCTATCTTATCTCTCTTTTCTACATGTGTTCTCTTAGAGGGTAATGTCTCCAATCCATGTGTTTGTTTTACCCTCATTACTAGTCTCCAACCTGAGGCCTACTGGAGGCGAGACTCGGGGGTCGTTATCTCCCTTCTCACATTATTGGGAAATGGTGTCATTAATGTTTAGCATGTGATGTAATCACTTGAGACTCGTTGGTATATAGGCACCTAGGCCCCCCTATGATCTGATGGACGAACCTATAAGTTTATAATGTCTACTAAACAAGGTGATACTAGTTGCAGGGTAGAGACCAAGGAAGGTATCATGTATCATTCTTCATTGTTCCTCTATTTGAATGGCTAGATTTTGGGATTGGATAACCTAAAATGAATAAAAGAAAAAAATTATTAATTAATTTTGAGTCTTCTATATTACAGGTTTAGGATCCTTAAGTGATTACTATTTTATATGTATGGATCTCGGTTGACGTCCTCCTCAGGATCGCTTGGAAGATGTCTAGCAGACTATTCCAGTAGTTCTCTAGAGGAAAGAGGTTAATGATGATGACACGTAGAGGACAACACTCTGAGATTTTCAGCGCCAAGGTCTGCAAAAGTACTAGGGTCCATTTCAGATGCAGTCATAGAAGACTAGATAGAGGTGGTCAAGATCAGCTTCTGTTCCATCTATGCTAGGAATGAGCACTATGTATCCTTGTGTGAGATGATTCTGCATGTAGAAACGAGGTTTTGGTGGTACTTTTTCCTCAAGGATCGCCAGGATTCATCGATCTCATAGAAGGAGTTCTAACACAAGTTTAGGGTTGAATTTAATTCTTTGACCATGAAGGCGTCCAGTCCCCAGGAGCTTGTTACCCTTCAACAAGGAAGCTCTAGTGTGTGAGTGTTGGGAATTGTTTTCAGGAACCTTTTATGTTATGCTTCGGACCTATTTCCAGATGAGTAATCCAAAGCGAGGCATTTTGAGGAGGATTTGCATCCAGAGATCCAGCTCCAGGTCACCCCATTTATGCTGAAGACATATCTTGAGGTGTTGGAAATGATAGAGGTCATCAAAAGGACATTGTCTAGGACCAGATCATCTCAAGTGGGGAATCGTCATGATTCCTCATGAAGCAGAGCTGTGGTCTGGGGTTCCCGGTTTCCAGGGAAAATATGTTTCCATTCGGTCGGAGGTACGTCCCAACACTCAACATCTCATTTCGTAGGGGGAAACTGACCTTTGGTATATTCCAAGGGATTATGTTCTTGTTTTTCTTATGGTGGTCAAGGTCATTAGTAGCGAGTGTTCCTAACATTTCAGAGCAGTCATAGTGCACTAGGTGTTCGGCTCCAGCTTCCTCCATTAAGGCAGTTCCAGCAGAGGCAGCAGCAGCAGTTTACACCAACTTTAGATTAGTAGAAGGTAAATGGGGCAGAAATATGACATCCCATTAATGCTCCCCATTCTTAGAGAGCATTTCACGGTCATAGTGATGGTTGTCATCAGGGTCATAGAGGTCGTGGAGTTGTTTGTGGTCAGCTTCATGCATTAGTGTTGCCAGCGCCAGGAGAGCCAGACGTTGTTCGAGGTACCCTTTTCTTATTTTCTACCTTGTTTTATAACTTGTTTATTTTAGGAGCGATACACTCCTTCATATCACCTACACTTGTCCATGCTTTGTGACTTGAGGTAGAGAGGATTCTAGTGACCTCGGTGTTGACTACGCTAGTTGGAGGTCGAGATGACTTGTTTGAAGTAGGTTGTGACTATGAGCTAGTTTTATGGAAGCGACACTTTTGGGGTGATTTCCTATGTTTATTAAGACAACCATATGATGTCATCCTTGGTAAGTATTGGTTTTATTCGGTGCAAGATATCGTGGATTGATTCAGGAGGTAGGTTTTGTTCATCGATGCGGATAGAGATCCAATGGTGTTCGTTGGCAAGAAAGACCCTCGTATGGGTCATAGGTATGTTCTTTCCTTATCATCCTTGATGGCTGAGATGTTGCTGAGTTCTTCTGAGGTTCCATAGTTTCAATTTTCTAGGGTCATAGAAGAGTTCCCTAATGTATTTCCCGAAGAGGATGTAGCATTACCCCTCTAAAATAGATTGAGTTTGGGATCGATCTATAACAAAGAGAATCTCCAATATCTATGTCTCTATATTTGATGGAACCTTCTGAGTTGCGAGAGTTACATATATTTCTTGATGGTATGTTATAGTGCGGTTTTTTCGGCCGAGTGTGACACTATTGGGTGGACCAGTTTTGTTCATGAAGAAGGCTGACTATAGTTTGTAGTTGCGTGTCAATTATCATCACTTTAACAAAGTAACAATAAATAATTACTCTCATATTCCACAGATTAATAATTTATTCGATTAAATGAAGGGTGAATGTTTTTTTTCAAATATCAACATGCAGTTTGGATATCATTAGATGCATGTGAAGGATGAGGATATCCTAAAAACTGCTTTTTGTTGTCATCTTGGGAATTATGAGTTTTCTATAATGTTGTTCGGCATAAGAAATCCTACAACTGTGTTCATGGTATTGATGAATACGGTGTTTCTTGAGTTCCTGGATAAGAACGTTGTAGTTTTTTATCAACGACATCCTTGTTTACTCCACGTCTGAGAAAGAGCATGCAGAGCATCTACACGTCGTTGTCGGAGTTCTTCGACAACCTTAGCGTTTGGGATGTTGTCGAAGTGTGAGTTTTGGGATCTAGAAGCTTATTTTTGTGGGTATGTTGTGTCCCTGTAGGGAGTATCTAGGGATCCATTGAAGTTAGAAGTATTCGTGGGTTGCGAATCCCCCAAGACAATGTATGAGGTGATATGTTTCCTTGGTCTTGCAGGATAGTACTGGAGGTTCGTAACCGAATTCCCATGAGTTGAGAATCCTCTAATATCTTTGAATAGAATAGATCATGCGTTCATATGGACTGATCAGTGTCAGGCATCTTTCGAGTATATAAAACAGATGTCAGTATGTGCTCCAGTTCTTTTTCTTCCAACAGAGGGAGTTTAGTTTGATGTTTTTTGTGACGCTTCACATCTGGGGATAGAATGTGTTATGATGCAGAAGATATCAGTCATTTCTTATCGGTCTTAGCAGTTGCGTCCCCATGAACATAAATATTTCACCCATGATCTTGAGTTTTCATCTATGGAGTTTTCTCTGAAGTTATAGAGACATTACCTAATTAGCGAGCGCTTTGTGGTTCTCACTGATCATAAGAGTTTGAGGTATGTTTTCTCCCAGTTTGACCTGAACTTATGACATCGTTAATGGATAGAGTTATTACAGTAATATGAATTTGATATATCATATACACCTAGGAATTTAAATGTTTTAACTGATGCACTTAGTCTAAAGTCACGTAGTGATTTTTTGGGTTAATCTGGTGATTCTTGGAGAGTATTGGAAGAGATATTAGCATTACATCTTGATATGGGAGAAGTTGGGGGTAGAGGTTTTCTTTTTCAGATGATGGTACAATCATTCCTAGTGCAGATGGTGGAAGAGTATCAATTGTGGGATCTAGAGGTAGAGGTCTACAGTGACTGAGTTGTCTGTGGAAAGGCCGCTGATGGTTGGTTGGAGGATGAACAACACCAAGTGTTGTACCACAGAAGGATTTTTGTTCCATTGAATATGCACGATATGGTTCTCAGAGAGTTTCCTAGAATCCTTTAGAGGTGCATCCTAGTGTGAAAAATATGTAATGAGCCATGAAGATCCATTTTTAGTGGCATGGGCTAAAGGGTGCGGTGGTGGAGTTTGTGTCTCGATGTTTTGTCTCCCAGAAGGTGAAGGCCGAACACCATATTCCTTTTGGTCCTCTCCAGCCATTAGATATTCCTAAATGGAAGTGGGATTACATATCAATGAACATTATTACTATTTTACATCGATCTCAGGGAGGACATGATGCAATTTGAGTGGTAGTGGATCGTATAACAAAATCGGGCCACTTCATAGAGATCAAGGATTCGAGCTCATTGGAATTATTGTCGAGGCAGTATCTAGAGTATGTGGTGAGACTTGATGGAGTCCCAAGGATGATCATTTCTGATTGAGATCCTTGTTTTACATCCATGTTTTTGAGAGGTCTCCAACATGCTTTGGGTTCTCAACTATGACTTATCACTACTTTTGATCCTCAAACGGATGGTCAGATAGAGCGAACCATCCAGACTCTTGAAGACATGTTAAAATTTTGTGTTATTAATTTTGGTGGTTCATGTATGAGGAACTTATGCTTGGAAGATTTATCATAAAATAATATTTTTCACTCCACCATGAGTATAGTTCCATTTGAATCCTTTTATGGATGACCTTTCCATTCTCTGTTGTGCTGGAATGGGGTCGGAGAGTCAGCAATTCTCAGATCGAAATTCGTGAAGAAAACAACAGAGATGGTTCAAGTTATTCATGAGAGGATGAAGACAATGAATGATCATGAGAAATCATATATTGATCCATATTAGAGACCCTTAGAGTTTAATTTTTGGGATCACTTGTTTCTGAAGGTGACTCCCCATAATGGGCAGCAAAGGTTTGGTCATGGGAGTAAGATTTGTTTACGGTTTGTTGGGAATTTAGAAGTGTTAGCTCATGTTGGAGCTTTTTCATATCGTGTAGCACTTCCCCAACAGATTAGTCGGATACATGATGTTTTCAATTTATCAAAACTTTTTCATTATCATCATGATGACTCTCACATAATTGATTGGGGAGAGATCGATGTTGATGATGATGCTACCATTGAGGAGCGACCTATGGAGATCCAAGACCGCAAGGAGAAAGTATTGTAAGGTAATTCTATCCCCATAGTTTATGTCTTGTGGCTACATAGTGCCATAGACGAGAGTACTTGGGAACGTGAGTCACAAATATGTGCTCAGTACCCAGAGTTGTTTGATGTTTAACTATTTTCACATAACGATGTACACTATGTTGTTATAGATCTTTCTTGTTTATGAGATGGATTTATTTTGATGCCTCTTTGGCCTTCTATATTTTGGAAGGTATCTCGAGGAGTGGATGTTCAGAACACTTTTCTATTTTTATTTTGTTTAGATTTTGGATTCTCATGGACAGTAATATTTTGGGAGGTATCTGATGTAATGGTTCAGACCTCTCTGATCCATTCCTTATCAGTAATATGGAGTTTGAGGTGTTCTGGGGGGTCAAGGTGACCCATCCCCAACAATTTTCCAAATTCCCAGTTCTGTGAACAATTGTTTTAGTTTACAGTCTCACAGTTACATTATCAAAATTATTGTCTCACAGTTACTATCTCACAGTTACTGTCTTGACTTAATGTATCACATTTATTATCTCTCAGTTACTATCCCATAGTAACTATCTCACAGTTACTATCTCATAGTTACTGTCACATAGTAACTTTCTTAGACTTAATGTCTCACAGTCTCTGTCTCAGACTCACTATCTCATAGTTACTATCTCAGACATACTTTCTCAGACTTACTATCTCACAGTTACTGCCTCACACATATTGTCTCACTGTTACTGTCTGAGACTTACTAACTCACAGTTACTATCTCTCAGTTTCTGTCTCACAGTTACTATCTCAGACTTACTGTTTCTCAGTTATTGTCTTAGACATACTGACTCACAGTAACTATCTATTTTTTACTGACTCGCTATTACTGTCTCACATTTAGTGTCTTAGACATACTATCTCACTGTTACTATCTCAGACTTACTGTCTCACTATTAATATCTCACAGTTACTATCTCATAGTAACTGTCTCACAGTTACTATCTCATAGTAACTATCTCACAATTACTGTCTCTCAATTATTGTCTCACAGTTACTATCTCAGACTAACTGTCTCATAGTTACTATCTCAGACTTACTGTCTCACAATTACTATCTCTTAGGTACTATCTCATAGTTACTGTCCCATAGTTAATCTCTCTAACTTACTGTCTCACAGATACTGTCTTGGACTTAGTGTCTCTCAATTTATATATTAGAGTTACTGTCTCACAGTTATTGTCTCGCAGTTACCATTTCACAATTACTGTCTCATGAATAGTGTTTCCAGAACTGTTTCATATTTCTTTTTCCAAATTTACAGATTTTTCCTGTTTTGCAGATTTAATGTTTTCTTTGACGAAAAAACAATTTATAGAGTTTTTAAGGGATTTAAGGCCGAATCAAATCCCATAACTCATATATTAATTATACTAGGGCCCGAGATACTTTTATATGGTAAAAAATCATGGTTTAAAGAAATTTTATTTTATTGGAAAATCCACAGTATCATAAAACACTGCTCTGTTAAATCTTCTAAATAGACAAGATATATTCCTCCCTTTTTATTTATCCATGTTCTATGGTGTGAGATGCTCGAACCATTCCTTCATTCATATAGGAATAAGTATATTAAACATTTCTTTGTGGATTGGATTCCCTCAACGTTCTTCTTGCTGCAAGTGTACCCCCTATTTTGGTACAACCAAGCAGTATCCATCAATCATCGATATAAGGTATGATTTATCATCATTCTATTGGGTTAACCTTCACATGTTTATCCTTTAAATATTATATAATGTGATATCCATTCTTCTAATGTAGTTTTCTTGGGTTTTTGTTGGTGCGGTCGTACCCTGGAATCCTCGGGTGGATGTAGTTGTTGCGAAAGGAGGTGATTGTGATCCGTTGTCTGGAATTTTCTCTAATAAAGAACATCTAGAACTGTTTGAGGTAGAGGATACATTGCTTCTTTTTTCTCATATGTTCAACTGTATAGTTATCATTTTTTATCCCACTAGATCACAATGAAATTGACATAATAAATATTTGAACCGGAAAATAAATTGATATTGATCGAATGTTCATGCCACTTGTTTTTCTAGATAGTGTGATATCTATTCTTGCTTCATTTAAATGTCTGTTCATGGTGGAAATTATTAATGAATGTCAACCACAATTAGTTGATAATTGTTTGGCTAAAGAAAAAGAGGAATGTAAATGAATCTGGTTCTTCTTGTTTTAATTTTGATGTTAATCCAAATGGTGTAGTAAGAATGTTAATTTATTTGTGATAGATTATTGTTTAGGTTTCCCCAATTTGGAAACTATGAATAATAAATTAGTTAATCTAAGATGTATCAAAGAACTGGTGGTTTGATAAAAGTTAATCCCTTTTAGGGTTCTGAGTTACACTCTTGATTGTTTAAGGCCCAAGATCCAATTGATGTGATGTTTATTTTCCTACTGCTTATGTTGTGATGTGAGCATGGGTGGCTATTGATATATGTGGGGGTGGGGGGACTTTTGGTTATGGCTATAGATGATGCATAGAGTGGAGAGATGCATCAGTGTATGCATGTGGGTGTCTGGGAGGGGGATACCAGGGATGATGGAACGAGTTGGATGCTTGTTGTTTGCTTCATTGGTTATCTTTATTACATTTCCAAACTTCCTAAGGAATTTGGTCTTTCTTACCCATCTTCTGAAAGCGGTGAAAACACATGCGGTATGAAACATGATTTCTGTGTTTAGTTTGTCAAGGGAGGATGGGTCTATGCTCTTTCTATAGGAGGAAAAGACTCGACGAGTAGTACATCTACTCGTAGTGTTGTGCCCCATGGTGTTTAGTAGCATAGAATGATTGTTTAGAATGACTAGAAATGTGGGAAAGTAATTATGTTATGAATAATTGAATAAATGATACTAACCCATGGGGTTGGAGTTTGATGGAACCTAATGACGTGGTTATAATTTTGAAGGAATAATGTACTTAGGCAGTGATGCTAATGATGTTTAAGGAGGAATTATTATTGGTTAATTAATGATTAAGGAATTAATTAACGTAAAGTGAAAATAGAAAAGGGAATAAAATAATGTATTAAATCTCTTTAAATGGCTGTGTGATTATATGATACCTAGTCTTAGAAGTAGCATCCCAGAGTCCGAGAGACGTTAGCTGCAGTTGAGTCTAAGACAAGGTTATGCCCATAGTGTGGTTGTGAGATATAGTATATCCTATAATTTTTGTGTTTATATATGCTACTCGACCCTAACATTAAGGGAAACTGACACCCTGGGGATTCTGAGCTCTGGATGGAATTTTCCCCAACATTCCGGTGGGAGGATGAATGGATGACTACCCCCTTTGGACCCACTCTCTTCTATTGGTGGTTACATGTGCTGTTAGGCAAAATGGTTAGTTTTCCTCATATATGTCTGTAAAGGGATATAATTTTTTGTGGTTATTAACACACACATATTCCTGATATAGTTTCCCATGGACTACTATAGGTGTAACATGTATAGGATGTGATGGATTGATGAACCTTACTTGGTGTATGGGCTGTAATGGATTGAGGTATAATACCTGGCGTATGATACACATTATGTGGGATGTGCTGTATCCCAAAAACTACCTGGTCACTTTTCTTACGTGGACCTGGTGATTTTGTTGCACAAGGTTCATGTTATGGTGCTTCGCCCATGTGTCTTTGGGCAAGCCTGTTTGAAGAGAAATGCATAGGACGTCCGACATTGGGGAAAAGTGGATAACTAGTGGGGAAGTAGTAGCAAGGTACCCATGATATTAATTATTATATTATATAATCTTTTATGCGTTACTTGGTGAGAGTATCCATGGTGATTTTGGGAACATAGTATACTTTTTAGGTGATGAGTTAGTTTCACGTGTTTTTCACTATGCTTTAGCATGCTTTCTTTACATTTTCACGAGAGGGTTTGGGGAGGATCCTACTGAGTATACTGTTATACTCACCCTATGTATATATAAACTATTGTTTAGGTCACTTGGTGTTGGTTGGAGATCAAGTTGGTTTCTACGAGCTTGTGGTTACAGGAGCTATTTGGGCAGGTGGACGCTACTATTCTAATTCATTTTTGGGTACTTACAGATTTCCCCCTTCTAGTTGAAGTGGGTTTTCATGACATTTCAAATGTGTACTTGGGAGTTCATTCATCTTACTGGTTGAGTTGGAGTTGGTTGGTGTCTATCATATCTCTCTCTTCCTTATGTGTTCTCTTAGAGGGTAATGCCTCCCAACTATGTGATTGATATACCCTCGGTGCTCGTCATTAACCTGGGGCCTACTAGAGGTGGGACTTGGGGGTCATTATCTCTCATCCCACATTTCTGGCCCTGGATGGGTACACTTTTTGGGGAGGGGGTCATGAAACTCCCATGTTATAATGGAATAATATTTGTAAGATTTAATTTGAAATTCATGAACCTGTGACCTTAACCTTACATCTAGTATTATGATGTAATATGTCATATAAAATAATTTGATTATATTAATCATTATTATGAATTTTCAGAAGTAATTTCTTTATAAGTTAATGTATACATTCAATTAATAGAAATCATCTAGTGTTTTAATCCTACTAACTAGTAGTTACTGCCTAAAACTGGGCATAATTGGTTAACGATGGTTCCACCATGAATCTATATGGGGAAACACTTAATATTTTGATCAGCAGATGTTAATTAATTGAATTATTTTATATATCTAAGAAATGTAAATACATATAGATATATAACCAACAAGTCACTAGTAATTTGTAGTAACGAATTCATACAATAATATAAATATTCATATGAATATGATTGACATGTATTTACTCTAATGTCTACTTTTATGCATGATCCTTTTCTACTTCCATTACCAGGCTAAGAGAAAAATGAATCAATAATGATAACAGAAAAAATAATTCCACAAATCATGTGAATCACATTATAGTGAAATTGACTCAAATTTAACTAGGAATAAATAAAATAATTTTTTTCCAACACATGATATTTTTAATATCCATGTCTGTGGATTAGATAATATTTTGAACATTCTCATTAAAAAATATGTAAACATCCCTTGTACCGTACCTATTGAAAAAAGTATTAAGTTAAAATAAAAAAGGATTTGATTGAAATTTGGACTATCCTAGACCAAGATCACATATATGTAATCTATCCTATTTGGTCACGTGGCCTCAAGCGCACTTCCCCTTATATCAATAGTTGTCAACTAGTAGAGAGGGTCCGTAATGATATCGGTTGAGACTATAACCTTTTGATCAGAATATAGCACAATGGTTTTAACAAAAATGAGCATAAAATAGTAAATTATTTTAATGGAAAAATTATATGTCATCCATATATAATAAAAAAGTAAAATATGAAACATTATCTTACATGAAATGATGTCATATCTACATGTAATAGAAAATGGGATTAAGTGGATGTAGTGAAGAAGACATATTCAATAAGATAAAAAAGTAAAAAGAAAAAAATTATCTCTAATAAAATCAATATCATAATATTACACCTCAATTTCAATACTCCATCATAGTATAGATAATCTGGCATCTGGAGAGGGATTAATTCATTTTTTCCAACCTAAATCCTTAATGTTTATTTATGTAAATATTGATTTCCCAAACAGGGCATGAGATATAATTAGTAGGCCACCACATATTATTTCTAGAACAATACAATGTTTTCATATATAATGTGTTGTTAGTAGGTAATATTTATATTATACCACCAAATAAAATAAATTATTTTTGTCTCGCTTCCGCATTGGATGCCTGATCGATACAACCAACATCAGCCTATTATATAATTTCATGGATCGTATGTCACCCTATATTTCATTATATTTGTTTGAATATAAATTTATTTATAATAATAATATACCCATAATCATATGTGTTTAAATATATATATACATAATATTATCGAGGATTCGTGGTGTATTCCCAAGGAATAAATTTTTAGAAATAGGAGGCTCTATAACTCTAATGGAATATGAATATATTATAGTATTTGTTTTAATCTGTCATAAAAGTATAGATGCTTATTAATAAATATATGTTTTTTAACATGTAAGGCCCATCAATTAATTTCATTAACTGTAATCAAGGTACCATTAATTTCATTTGATATAACAAACCCATGTATCGCTCTTGGATTACGATAAAAACTGATCACTCTATGAGTCCTTACAAGGAGTTCCATATACAGAACTGAGGCATCACTCATGAAATGGTAAAAATGTGTAACCTCTTAATACAATCAATTTCATAACACATATTAAACCGGATATCACTCAAAGAATGATATAGTATCATTTACCTCAAAACTATTTCTGAGGTAATCCACTGGGGAACCAATTATTTTTCAGTGGTAATAGAAAGGAATCATCCTAAGGATTTCATACATGATTTTCTATTGAGAAATTATTTACCGTAACCATAATATTATAATTAGTTTTCTAATGTTTAATTATTATGCTTAATGCTCGAGTTGTTTTAATTAAAAATTGTAACCATTTAATCCACACAACATGACATGATTGATGGTCTTGTATGTATTTGTTAACTAATAAAATATAATAATAAACTTAACTAATGTTTTCAAATGAATTTTATAATGGTAATTGGTGCTACATCATAAAATTTGAGGTAAATTACACATAGAAAAAAATTTACTTCGGTTTAATTAAAATTTTATTTCATTTAAAAAGACCAACTCAACACAACATAAGTAGAGTTGTAATGTAATTCCATGTCATAAAGATAACACACCCTTAATAAGGTGACATAATACGAGGTGGAGTACATTTATTATTTTATTATTTGAGTTTAATTTTTGAGTTTTTATAAATATTATGAGTATATAAAATTATATTTTTTCAATAATTATACCTTTAAGATGCACCACATGGAATAATTATTACATTGAAGAATTATTTTTAATATAGTATCTAGACATTAGGGAAAAAATAACATGACCTTGTTACATAAGATTTTAGTAATCTCATCCTCCATTTTCATACTTAAATTGGAGAAATTGGTTAAAAATGTAAATTCTCATAAAATATTTAATATTTTAACATCCTGAAATAGAATTCATGAGGGTGAGATAAATTTGGGAAATATAGAATATGAATTAATGTATTATTGGAAGTTATCCAATGCATCCACTAGTGAAAGAATAAGTTTCCGGTTTATAATGAATTATATGGCGTACAAGGAGAGGAATGAGATCTCCAAATGAATGTGATCATATATGAAAAATTGAATGCGAATGAGATTTGAGTTTAGAAGGACAGAAGGGAGAAAATTACGTTTCAAACATAATTTAAAGGGGTTATCTAATTGGAATCACTCCCATAAAAACAATCAACCCAAATATGCACTTATGTAGGTTAAGTGAAACTATGTCTATGTAGAAGGAAAATAGTTTTGGATAACTGTATATAACCCACAATATTTCGTTTTTATTTCATGTTACCTTATCATATGGTCATGCATTCCCCATAGAATTGCTACAACAGATCATGTTTCACACAATAATGATTTTTTGGTTGATTCTTGACGTTAGCACTATCCAAATGTTAATTATGTGACCTAGTATAAATTTCCAAAATTTGGATGTTTGGGCACTGAGTGAGCCTAACACACCTCTGAATCACTTATTAACCCCTTAGATACAACTGAATTGTAAAAAAAGTTGATTGAATATAAATATAAGGTATCATTACCTCTTGAAATTGATTATATGTTACACTCATAGTGCAAGGAAGGACCCATGATATAACAATCATTAAATCGAATGTATTTACATATTCTCAATTAGGAACTATATTATATATATAATTTTTTTATCAACAATGTTTTTATTATTTTAATCAGGATTCATTTAAAGATTATTTAAATTTTCTATTGAATATTCGATTTTAATATTTATTTATATTGATTTACAACATTTATAAAAATTATAATCATATATAATTTGGAAACATAATTTTTTATATGAGAATATAAGGTTATTGATTCTATTTTGTGAACAATATTAAATTTATCAAGGGTGAATATGTGTTCAAGTTATTCAAGTATTTGGTATTAAAATTTAATATATAATATTTTGAATTATTATTTATGTATTTATTTCTTAAATATACTATCTTGAACTTTGGGTTCCATTTTTTATACCTTAAATATTAATGTTGTTTTCCATTGAATTATTATTCATTTATTTTAGTGATTATATTAAATTCGTATAGAATTTTATTTGTTTTTATTTTTTAATGACAATAGGAATATCATATAATAGTTTTAAAAAATAATATGATCAATTTGAATTTAAATTTATTATTTTATAAAAAAAATAACGATTAATCAACATTTAGATGAAAAGATCATATTGTGTTGGTAACATTTTAATGGGATCAAATTATAATTTTTAAATAATTATATCGCATTAATTTCTCACCCTATATGGTATAGGAAATCCTATAGTTGTTGAAAAGGATCACTAAAAAAATATTTTATTTTTTCTCTCATTTCTGATAAAATAATTCTATTTCACAAAACATCTATAGTTGGTTTCGTTTTTGTTATAATTATATTGATATTTCCTATTATTTTAACTAATGATCTATTTAAACATCTTTATTTATCTAGACATTAAATTTTTCCTCTATGTACATATTTTAATTTCCTTGAAATCATCACATATTTGAAAATGTAATAATCTGATGACCTTCGTATTTCAACTTCCATCAATTTTATATTATATTTTATTAACAATATTTATTTTATAACTTTAAAATGAGGTATTTTGTGTTTAAAGATAATTTATTAATGATTTTATTTTCAAATTTCAATGACTCAATTTATTGTATTTGGGAAATTTTATAAAACATGATTTTAATAAAGAAAAAAATGTATCATACACTATATAACACAAAAAATAGTTCCAAAATGATTGATCATATATTAAAATTTAATTATGATACTTAAAATATAGACATCAATTTTGTGGATAAAATTAATTTTAACTAGCATTTAAAATAAATAACACATCATGTTATTTTGAATTATTTTTTTTAAAATTAATGTTTCATTCATGGATTATATTCCGTGATACATCATGTTGGTGTTTATTTTTATGCAAAACCAATATTTTATTTTATTTAATTCAATACATAAATTAGGATTTGTAACAATCAAAACTATGATTGTCATATGTTACAACCATTTTTGTATTCACTCGATAACATGCCTTATATGAAAAACTCAGTAGTACCAAACTCCAATATAATAATATTAATGAAATAATCATAGAGTAATCCACTAGATATTTTATTAGTGGGTATGAGTGGTATTATTTAAATTAAAAACATGGTATAATGATATTTTTAAATTGATTTATTTGGTATCAATTATTTATAAATTCAAATAAAATCAAATTGAATATAACAAACTTGTTTTTATGAATTTTTTTAATGCCCATCAAGATGTATTATTTTAATAATTGAAATTAATCAATTTAATTTAGACATAATAATGAAATTTATATATTATAAATTCCGAAAATTATTTTTATATTCAACAAATATTTTTGATAGGGATAAAATAACAGCTTATCCTTATTTTGAACTAAAAAGTTTTATTATTCAAAAAGGCTATTTTACCACCTCTTAGTAGAATACATGTTTATAAATTGTATTTAAAAAAATATAATTTCAAAAAATATAATTCATTATTTAGTGAATAATATAAAAATTTATATTGGGTAGCTTTTTAGAAATTTCATATGAAATATCATTTTGATGATGAATAATAATAAATACACATTTTTATTTTAAAAAATTATCCAAATTTATTTATACATTTAAATTTAAATTTTTATTTTTAAATGTTTATTTAAATTAGTTATACATATAATAATCTTGTTTAGCTAATTTCAATTGATTTCACATTTTAATTTTGTATAAAAATATTTAAATATTTTTGTCATTTTCAATTTAAAAACACATTCATTCATATACACTACGATATTATTTTCAATTTAATTACATAATATTTTGTGTCTAAAATGTTATAAAAAGGATTATATATTTTTAATAAGAATAATTATTAATTATTAATTATTAATTATGTAAAAAAAATTGACCTAAAGAAGTTGTGAAATTAAACAATGTTATTTATAGAGAATAATGAAAAACATGTTTTCATTGTTGTTAAAGATAATCATAAATGGACTAGTAACCATAAAATGTAGTAACCCAACCCCAGATGGTCTGATGTGAGTGCCATCTATCAGTTACATCAGAATTATAACTCGTAATTTTCCCTCTATGGACCGATCCGTTTTGTAATCTTGGTAAACTAGATACATAAATAAGTATTTCATGAAAAATGAATACACTAATTAAAATTTTGGTTATTCTAAACATAAAACATTGAGGATAATAACTAATCCATAAAATATATTCATGTATACCATTAATATTATGCTTCATTGGTTCATAGGGAAATAAACAATATAAGGCTAATCTCAAATGTTCTGTAAGGGATCAATATTTAGGAATAAATAATGAATCAATTAGTGTAATAATTATGGCAGGTACGTTGGTGAAAACAAAATAACATGTAATGAAAAATATATCAAGGAATTGAATAAAAAATATGGATTTATAATACCTATAAATGCATGAAATTCAAATTACTATATATGGAAAAATAAATAAGGCAAGGTTAGAAACTAAAACATATCCAAAATTAATGAACTGAAATTAAATGTATCCATAGATATTTCAACACAAAATCTCATGGATGAATAATAACTGAAACTTAAAAGAGGGAAATACATTATTAATAGACATGAAGTCTAAGGAACATGAGAACCTATTATCATCAATTCCTTTCACGGGATAGTTTAAAAGTAATGGTAGAAACCCATTAGTTCAAATATTTGTCTCACTAGAACATGTCGATGCATCGAGTATCTATATAAAGTCTATTCACCAACCTTCATTTCCAGTCCAAAGAATTTCTCATATTGAATAACAAAAATAAATAATACATGTTATCAAATAACCATATTGAAAGAGTAATATGGATTTATCAAATTCTGCCCAATTAAGCAAATAACTATCAAAGTAGGGACAATATGTATAATGGTATATTGTTTATGGAATATCAATATCCATGAAAAATGAAATTGATAATGAGGGGAAAAGTGACCCCCATACCCTAGTTTCCAAGAGTGGGTGCATTATTACCTACCATTAGAATGATACCATGAATCATGTCCCAAATTAATGATCAGTGTCGTATCGTTGGAAGTACTAGATACATACATATGTTTTAAATTACATCATGAAATAAAGAAATAAACATTTTGTCACCTATGAACACACTCATATCCATTGGCCTATCCTTGCTGGTTAATCATAATATACTTTATCACATCTCGAGAAAAAGAAAACATAAAAATGGGGTGAGCTCAGATGCACAATAAGGATACTAATATATCAAAAACTATCATAAATAAGCATAAAAATTTAATGAAATGAATAAGAATAAAACATAAGCTTTTTAAACATAAACATCCGCATAATATGGAAAATATAAATCATATAATTCCATTTACTTATTGACATGGATATTATACTGGTCTAATAATCACATGTAATATGAATACCCAATTTCATAATGATGGAATGCATAATCCTGGAAATCATAACCACATTGTCAAGGAATCTTTCCCAAACTATAAATAATATTTTTTAATGGCCATATGCCATGATAGTAGTTTGTATCCTAAGACCTACTGATGAATCGAGGATCTATAGGGGCTCTACACGTCACTTACTAAGTCCAATTCTTTCCTAATATGAAAAGGATGAAACATAACATAAAAATTCCTATTAAAACTAGAATACTCAATGTTAATACTATAACCATAAACCATGAATGGTATAAAAATAAAACATCCATAGTAAAACATATCAAATTCCCTTCAATACAAAATTTATTATTATATAATAAAAAATCAACTTCAAACTAGTGTAAACTCCATCAAAGGATGTTGACATTGATGAAACCCAAACTATTTGAGAGAAATATCTCTTTCTATTTTGAAATCATTTAAAAGTCACATAATTATAAAAAAAATTAATTTTTAAAATATTTTTATAATTATGTATTTGATGCTTCTATGTATTTATTATGGAAAAATAGAGCTTCACCCTGCGTATAATTTTAAAAAACATTCTTACTTTGATTTGTCGAAAAGGACATAATGTACCTTGTTTGGAAATGAGAGAATATTTCCATTCAATTTTTTTTATAAAAAGTCAAACAAGTGTATAAATGACATTAACCCTTATTCTAGTAAATATTAAATATATTTTGAAATAAATTTCTAAGAAACACATATTTGGATGATAAGAAGGTCCCAGTAGATACTCATGTATGAACAACCATGAATAATGAAGAGATTGTTGAATAAACCCTTACCTATTACTTTTTCTTGGTAGTGGGTATGTTAACCTCCTGTATAATAGTTAAATAATAATTATTAAATTATAAAAGAACCACATAAATAAATATGAAATCATATATGATCTTTTAATATTTCATTGTTAATAATATTTTAGCAGTATCATTTTTTCAAGTTTTAACTAATTCGTTTCTCTTTATTTTTTTTTGTTATGAAAGTAATGTTTTTTAGGGATAAGATCTATTTGATTCATATATAGAATGATATTAAGTTCTTAAAAATTATTTTTAATCCTAAAATGGACACTATCCATGATTGGTTACAATGGGAGAATAAATATTATTGCGTTCTTGGAGACGGTAATTCGTACAAACGCACGAGCGACGATATCATTCATTTAATAGTAAAATTGTATGTAATTTATTAACATGTTATATATATATAATCATTGAAATGTTATGTTTATTATTAACATAAATTATACTCATTATTATACCAATCCAAATAATTAAGTGTTGAATAACAAACTACACCATGATGTGGAGACGGTAGGTCGTACATACGCACGTATGGTAACTTTTTCATTCATAGGATGGATAGAATAATGAATATGATTGTACAATATTAAAAATAACATAATATTATGTATATGTTACTAGTGTTATTATTTTTGTTTGGAATCAACAAAGAAGATGTTTGTGGAATATGAAAAGAACATTCAACAAGGTGATGAAATTTTTTTCCCTTCTTCAGGTGATTCCTTTTGATGTGATCAAAATTGATTCATAGGATATCCTTATGATCAATGTAAGGCCCCTAAGATGAATTGATGGTAGTTGGGAGGATATTTTTGTAGGGTTTGGCAAATCCAAATGTCTTTGTAGGTGTGATTTTTTAAAGAAGGGGAAGTACCCTTTTATAAGAGAGGTGTGGGTCACTTTTTGAAAAGTAAGAAATATTAATTTATTATAAAATATTATTCAGTTTATAATGGATCCAAAGTGATTTATTTAGATTTTAGGGTTATTCTGGGTTATAAAACATTCAACCAATCGGTTTTAGATAGGTTTAGGTCACAATATAAACCTTATCATTTAGAAATAACTCATAGTTAATTTTTTTAAATTTTAACATGTATTCATGTATTATTTTAATAAATGTTTAATAAACAATCAATAAAAAACCAATCATACCCCAAGTGGTTCATTATTGACATATCTAACCATCCTTTGGTCAATTGGACAATCCTTAATTTTTTTTGTAATATTATATCAATCAATAATATAGTATTTGTTTTAATAACACATTTATGTTAATTTTGAAACTATTTAGAATTTGGTTTTTGTGAAATTAAAAAAAAAACTTGATTACATGGAAAAATATATATTAAATCAATTATAAAATTTCATATTATCATATAAAATTGGTGTAATGAATTAAAATTCTCAATTTACATTTATTTGGATATTTATAATATCAATTATTTTAAACATTCATTAATAATGTAATTACTACATCATCATTGTGCCATAGATTAATTTATTTATATATTCTCTAAAAATTAAAAATAAAATTCAATTATATAGGAAATCAAATTATCTTTCTATTTAATATTTATAGTCTAATTCATCTTATTTATTACTAAATATTATAAATGTATTAGTTACGAAAATTTTAATTTATCACTTTTAACACTTTTTTAAATAAAATAATAATAAATTCCCTAATCTAATCCAAGTGGATAATAGAGGATCATATATTATTCCTAAGGTTCATTTTGGTCGAGAAAAACTTATCCAATAGAATTAGGATATTTGTTAGGGTAATTATAACATCATTTTTAAATTTTATTACCCTATTTAATTTTTACTCTGGTAAAGAAAATTCAAAAGTTACTGTTCACAAAAAATTATTTTTACCTTATTGAAACACATTTTACTTACTGATGTCTGTAACGACCCGAAATTTTGAATAAATCTTGTTTCCTAATTTTATGTGTTATTTTTATTTTATTTTTATACTCAACAAAAATGTTTCATTTGATAACATGAGTATAATTAAAATGATACCATTGGTTTTTGACTGTTATATGACCATTGGTCAATATGATCGCTGGAAACTAAACGTTTTGATTATTGTCTCTAAATACAAGTAATCTTGGTTAATTAATATAGAAAGAAGATTTGATGGCCTCACCCAGTAGTCTTGGACCAATCGAAGCCCATCTAACAGAACTTGGGAAGGAGGTAGCACAACTGGGCTTTGCTCTGGACCAAACCCAAGCTGAACTTCATCGTGTGAAGCTAGATCGGGATCGCCTTCGCGAGAAGTTCAAACTGATAGAAATTACTACTCGTGCGATGTTGGCCGAGCCTCCCTCTGATTCTCTAACCTTAGCACACCTTACACTTAGGTCCTATGCTGGTGTGATAAGGGGCTATGTAAGGAGACTATAAATGCCTTGTGTAATCCTTTGTTTTAAATAAAAATTGGAATTTTTTCTTATGATGAAGTTTATGAATTTTCAAATGACCAGATAAATATAGTATGCATATTTTTTTTGAATTTTAGAGGAAGGATATTTTAAAAATGTTTATGTAAACCTTAAATAAATAAAAACGTGTAATGATTTTCAAAAAATGGTCTTCTACAAATATGTTCAGTACGGAATTTAGAGTCTAATAAGATCAACTTAATTTTTGATGAATAGTAAATTATGAATAGTGATTTTATGCTTAGGATTAGTAATGTGACCAAATGGATTAGTAATCTCACTTAAAGAAAGTATTAATATAATCTAGGCACCTTGATTTAAGTAATGTGATTCGATAAAATGGTTAAAAAACACTTTCATAAATTATTATTCAAGTATTAGTTTTTTCGGGTGAATAGTGTTTTTTAATTAAAATTTAAATTAAAAATATTTAGAAAATTATTTTTATAAAATGGATTTCATTTTTTAACTCAGAGCATCGATATTATGTTAAGGTAATTTTTGGGGTTTTTTATAAAAATAATGAATTTTTAGTGAATAGTGTATTTATTTAAAAAATAAATTAAAAATATTTAGAAAATTATTTTTATAAAATGGAGTTAATTTCTGAAATCAGAGCATTGATATTTGGTTAAGGTGAAATTTTGGGATTTTTCTGAGAAAGTTGAATTTTCAGTGAATAGTAAAAATACAGTTTTACAGTTTCGGTATGTTTAATGACATCATAACTGTGTCATGATGATGTTATGAGATATTTTAAAGGATTTTAGACTAAAGAGGATGAATTATTGTGTGGGTTTCCCCATGTGGGATAACTTTATGGGAAGTACCATGGGAGGGCCCATGCTTTTGAGAAAACCACTTTTGAGGTGTCCCTTGGCCATTAATGCCTTGTCCCCTCACTTTCCCTATAAATACCAAGCTCTCCTCTCATCTTTTCGACTCCAAAACAATCCTCAACGAAGTTCTGGTCTCCTTACCTCCCAAGGAGTCCTCCCAAGGTTCCCCCAAGCCCTCAAGGTCCCAACCTTTGAGTTTTAGGAGTTATGTTTTAAGGTAAGGGATCCGACCTCTCTCTTTCATTTCAAGTAATCTCTTTTATGTCATTCCTTTTATGATACATGTTCTTATGTTGGAGGATTTTATTTTATACTCATCTTAATGCCCTTTTTATGTTCATATAATGAGAGATCCCCTCTTACTCTCATTATTTCATTTTATGATGTTTTAAGTGGCGCCGTTAGGCTGCCGAAATTTTTGTAACGGATTCTTTCTCCCTTCTCATTTTTCAAGATCTATTTTCATGTAAAGTATTTCAAGTTCCTTTTTATTATGTCGGGGTATGATCTCTAAATTTATCATACTGATCTTTTATTATCATATGATGAGAGACCCCATTTGATCTCTTTAATTCAATACTTTGATGTTTTAAGTGGCACCGTTAGGCTGCCGAATATTTAAGTGGTTCTTCACCCTTCTCGTTTTGAAGTTCTACTTTCATGTCAATTATTTCAAGTTCATTTTTGTTATGCTGGGGTATGATCTCTATATCTATCATACTGGACTCTTATGTTCATATGATGAGAGACCCCATTTGATCTCTTCAATTCTGTATTTTGAAGTTTTAAGTGGCGTCGTTAGGATGCCGAATTTTTAAGTGGTTCTTCACCCTTCTCGTTTTGAAGTTCTACTTTCATGTCAATTCTTTCAAGTTCATTTTTATTATGTTGGGGTATGATATCTAAATTTATAATACTGATCTTTTATTATCATATGATGAGAGACCCCATTTGATCTCTTCAATTCAGTATTTTGAAGTATTAAGTGGCGCCGTTAGGCTGCCGAATTTTTAAGTGGTTTCTTCACTCTTCTCGTTTTGAAGTTCTACTTTCATGTAAATTCTTTCAAGTTCATTTTTGTTATGTTAGGGTATGATCTATATATCTATCATACTGGACTCTTATGTTAATATGATGAGAGACCCCATTTGATCTCTTCAATTCAGTATTTTGATGTTTTAAGTGGCGTCGTTAGGCTGCCGAATTTTTAAGTGGTTCTTCACCCTTCTCGTTTTGAAGTTCTACTTTCATGTCAATTTTTTCAAGTTCCTTTTTGTTATGTTGGGGTATGATATCTATATATATCATACTGGACTCTTATGTTCATATGATGAGAGACCCCATTTTATCTCTTCAATTCAGTATTTTTATGTTTTAAGTGGGGCCGTTAAGCTGCTGAATTTTTAGGGGATTCTTTCACCCTTCTCATTCTTTTCAAAGTTCTACTTTCATGTCAAGTCTTTCAAGTTTCTTTTTAATTATGTTGGGGAATTATCTCTATATCTATCATACTGAACTCTTATGTTCACATGATGAGAGACCCTATTTGATCTTTTCAAATCATTTTTGTTGAAGTTGAAGTAACGCCATTAGGCTGCCGAACTTTCATAAGAGAAATCTAGTTTTTGTCTTCCTTCCATGTTTTTCATTTCAAATGGTATGTTCTTGAAATTTCATTACCATGATCATGTATCCTTCTTATTCTTTCCATCTACTGTTTTATGGGTCAATTATGAATGTTTTACCCATTTCCCTCTCTTTTTAATGTCTTCTAAAACCTCATAACATAACTGTTATGATGTAGAATTTCCGTCTCAAAATGTCTCTCTCTTTTTCAAAAGTTCTTTTATATTATTAAGTGAATACTCAAAGCTCTTTCTTCTAAAGTGGTATTCACATATATACCAAAATGTTCTATTTTAAATTCTGGTATTTACATACATGAGACCCACCTTCCTTTTCGGTGGGTTTTAAAGTGACGTAAAGATCATGTCTTTAAAGCAGTTTTTTTAAACGTTATGATTATGAAATGAAACCCATTTATTTTATTCTATATGGGTTATTTATGAAATGTTTGATGATGATATATGTAGCTCACATGATAATAAAGGAAAATTTAAGGTTGCGCCCTGATAGCGCTCCAATGCATTGGGTAATGATGTAACCACTAGAGATTACAATTTTCACGATACCTTGGTGAATAACCTTGGTAATTTTCAAATGACACCTTGGGGATGGACCTTGGTGATATGTTCATGATTGTCTATGTTAAATGATGTTGCCACATCTTCAAGTTATGAAAAAGTTTTATTTTTATTATGATATGCCTCATGATTTCATTTTCATGCCTTAAAGTTCTTTTCATGACTTTATTGATGTATCTCAAGTTCATATGTAAAATGTTTCAGTTGTTTCCCTTGCTGGGCCTTCTGCTCCCCTTTCCTTTGATGTATGTCCCCAGGTTATGATATGCAGTAATGATCCTAGGGTGAACATGAGTAGAAGCCTTTCAAGTGTTTAAGAAGAATGTTTTATGTTTTCATGTTTTAAGTTCGTAGTTTCCAAGACACTAAACCTTAAAGATCCTTAGTTTTCTAAAATGAAATGAAAGTTTATGTGATAAAAAGGCAGGATGCTATAGTTGGTATCAAAGGATGGTTTAGTTATTTGTTGAAATTAGGATATGAAAACTCTAGGAAGAACCCTATAGAAAAGTTTAAATATAGGAAATCTTCCTCATATTTTGGTGAGTATTGAGTAAGGGGTTTCCAAGCAAATACATCCCTGTCTGGATACGATCAGGTAGAGGTGGCTCTGGCACAGATGTACATAGGGGTAAAACCTGAAAACACCGCTTTGATCTAGACTCGAACGGGAACTGGTACACGACAACGGGACTTGCTGCACTCTTGGTTACGACACTCCCGGGGGATATGCTTTGGTAAATTCATAAGCTTAGTATGAACCATTGTTAATGGAATAAAGATAAAATAAAATAAAGGTTCACATAAGAATATATGATCATGGATAACCTAGATGGGAACCTAGGGGATCACAAGTTAGGGTATACTTTTCAAACTACAAGTTACCCTTATATGATTTAAGTTTCTTTTAATGATTATTGGCTAAGTATTTAAGCCCCTTATTTATAGTTTCTTTTCTTAGTTAATGGCGGGAAATGGAAGAACATGTCCCAACAACCAATGTGATAGGAAATGCTACGATTGCCGTATTAATACGACAGAGATGATTAGGGGATTAAAAGATGATTATTATTTTGGAAGACGTTCACTATTTTAAGGACCCTATATGATCGAGGTAAATAGATTACTACGGTATTTTCCTTGAGGAGTAAGGTTGACTTATATTTTGAAGAATCAATGAACTTAAGGTGGACTTATAGTAATTTAGGTTACTTATGGGGATGATTAACCTATCTTGGGTAAAATATGTTTAGGTTAGCTACATTTGTTATAAGATGTTAGGTGTGGTTGATGTTGTTTGGAGATGAACAATGAAGTTTATTTTGGAAGACTATGTTATCAAATCCCTCTTGTATTTGGGTTTCAATCTTAGTTTGGTTTATTTTGAGGAATTTTAAGGACCGTTATTTATGGGACGGTCTATGATGAACTTTGGGTAGTACCATGAAACTTTTAAGATTTAAAAATAGTTTCCCTTCCTATGGGATTATTTCTATTTAAAGAGTTGTTTTACCTTACCCTTTCTGTTTTGGGATAATGTTTAAAGATAGAAGAAATAGATAGTTAATCTTTTGTGGATTATGTGATTCCCTAGAAGATGATTCTTGTGTTTTGATGAGACCAAGTAGTTTTGAATGCTCATCATTGGGAGAAAAGATTAGTTTTGGTAGAAACTTATTAAAGGATGAAACTCTACATGAAGGTAGGTATATTTTCTTAGGTTTTTGTTCTATGTAGTAAATGAATTCCTCAAAATTATGAGAAGGAACGTAAAACAAAAACGTTGTTGGTTTACGTTTCCTACTAGGTAATCAATGACCGTTTACACACATCATAAGTTTGGGATTTTATTATGGTTATCTTTCTCCTAATCATGTTCTCTATCACTCTCCCTTAGAACTTGACCCTTTGTTTTTCTTCCATGTCCATGTTTTCCTACATGGAATCCCCGTGTGGGATAACTCGGGTGACCTTCATACTTCACTTTCATTCATTTAAAGTAATAGTTTTACTGAATCCCTTTCCGATGTGGGACTTTCAATGAAATTTCAAAACCTAATTTTAAAAATTGCGAGGACGCAATTTCTTAAGGGGGGAAGATTGTAACGACCCAAAATTTTGAATAAATCTTGTTTCCTAATTTTATGTGTTATTTTTATTTTATTTTTATACTCAACAAAAATGTTTCATTTGATAACAAGAGTATAATTAAAATGATACCATTGGTTTTTGACTGTTATATGACCATTGGTCAATATGACCGCTGGAAACTAAACGTTTTGATTATTGTCTCTAAATACAAGTAATCTTGGTTAATTAATATAGAAAGAAGATTCGATGGCCTCACCCAGTAGTCTTGGACCGATCGAAGCCCATCTAACAGAACTTGGGAAGGAGGTAGCACCACTGGGATTTTCTCTGGACCAAACCCAAGCTGAACATCATCGTGTGAAGCTAGAACGGGATCGCCTTCGCGAGAAGTTCAAACTGATAGAAATTACTACTCGTGCGATGTTGTCCGAGCCTCCCTAAGATTCTCTAACCTTAGCACACCTTACACTTAGGTCCTATGCTAGTGTGATAAGGGGCTATGTAAAGAGACCATAACTGCCTTGTGTAATCCTTTGTTTTAAATAAAAATTGGAATTTCTTCTTATGATGAAGTTTATGAATTTTCAAATGACCAGATAAATATAGTATGCATATTTTTGATGAATTTTAGAGAAAGGTTATTTTAAAAATGTTTATGTAAACCTTAAATAAATAAAAATGTGTAATGATTTTCAAAAAATGGTCTTCTACAAATATGTTCAGTACGGAATTTAGAGTCTAATAAGATCAACTTAATTTTTGATGAATAGTAAATTATGAATAGTGATTTTATGCTTAGGATTAGTAATGTGACCAAATGAATTAGTAATCTCACTTAAAGAAAGTATTAATATAATCTAGGCACCTTGATTTAAGTAATGTGATTCAATAAAATGGTTAAAAAACGGTTTCATAAATTATTATTCATGTATTAGTTTTTTCAGGTGAATAGTGTTTTTTAATTAAAATTTAAATTAAAAATATTTAGAAAATTATTTTTATAAAATGGATTTCATTTTTGAACTCAGATCATCGATATTATGTTAAGGTAATTTTTTGGGTTTTTTATAAAAATAATGAATTTTCGGTGAATAGTGTATTTATTTAAAAAATAAATTAAAAATATTTAGAAAATTATTTTTATAAAATGGAGTTCATTTTTGAAATCAGAGCATTGATATTTGGTTAAGGTGAAATTTTGCGATTTTTCTGAGAAAGTTGAATTTTCAGTGAATAGTAAAAATACAGTTTTAGGGTTTCGGTATGTTTAATGACATCATAACTGTGTCATGATGATGTCATGCGATATTTTAAAGAATGTTCGACTAAAGAGGATGAATTATTGTGTGGGGTTCCCCATGTGGCCTAATTTTATGGGAAGTACCATGGGAGGGCCCATGCTTTTGAGAAAACCACTTTTGAGGTGTCCCTTGGCCATTAATGCTTGTCCCCTCACTTTCCCTATAAATACCAAGCCCTCCTCTCATCTTTTCGACTCCAAAACCATACTCAACTAAGTTCTGGTCTCCTTACCTCCCAAGGAGTCCTCCCAAGGTGCCCCCAATCCCTCAAGGTCCCAACCTTTGAGTTTTAAGAGTTACGTTTTAAGGTAAGGGATCCGACCTCTCTCTTTCATTTCAAGTAATCTCTTTTATGTCATTCCTTTTATAATAAATGTTATTATGTTGGAGGATGTTCTTTTATACTACTCTTACTGCCCTTTTTATGTTCATATAATGAGAGATCCCCTCTTACTCTCATTATTTCGTTTTATAAAGTTTTAAGTGGCGCCGTTAGGCTGTCGAAATTTTTGTAACGGATTCTTTCTCCCTTCTCATTTTTCAAGATCTATTTTCATGTAAAGTATTTCAAGTTCCTTTTTTTATGTTTGGGTATGATCTCTAAATTTATCATACTGATATTTTATTATCATATGATGAGAGACCCCATTTGATCTCTTCAATTCAGTATTTTGAAGTTTTAAGTGGCGCCGTTAGGCTGCCGAATTTTTAAGTAGTTCTTCACCCTTCTCGTTTTTAAGTTCTACTTTCATGTCAATTCTTTCAAGTTCATTTTTGTTATGTTGGGGTATGATATCTATATCTATCATACTGTACTCTTATTTTCATATGATGAGAGACCCCATTTGATCTCTTCAATTCAGTATTTTGAAGTTTTAAGTGGCATCGTTAGGCTGCCGAATTTTTAAGTGGTTCTTCACCCTTCTCGTTTTGAAGTTCTACTTTCATGTCAATTCTTTCAAATTACTTTTTATCATGTTGGGGTATGACCTCTAAATTTATCATACTGATATTTTATTATCATATGATGAGATACCCCATTTGATCTCTTCAATTCAGTATTTTGATGTTTTAAGTGGCGCCGTTAGGCTACCGAATTTTTAAGTGGTTCTTCACCCTTCTCATTTTGAAGTTCTACTTTCATGTCAATTCTTTCAAGTTCATTCTTGTTATGTTGGGGTATGATCTCTATATCTATCATACTGGACTCTTAGGTTCATATTATGAGAGACCCCATTTGATCTCTTCAATTCAGTATTTTGAAGTTTTAAGTGGCGTCGTTAGGCTGCCGAATTTTTAAGTGGTTCTTCACCCTTCTTGTTTTGAAGTTCTACTTTCATGTCAATTATTTAAAGTTCCTTTTTGTTATGTTGGGGTATGATATCTATATCTATCATACTGGACTCTTATGTTCATATGATGAGAGACCCCATTTGATCTCTTCAATTCAGTATTTTGAAGTTTTATGTGGCGCCGTTAAGCTGCTGAATTTTTAGGGGATTCTTTCACCCTTCTCATTCTTTTCAATGTTCTACTTTCATGTCAAGTCTTTCAAGTTACTTTTTAATTATGTTGGGGAATTATCTCTATATATATCATACTGAACTCTTATGTTCACATGATGAGAGACCCTATTTGATCTTTTCAAATCATTTTTGTTGAAGTTGAAGTAACGCCATTAGGCTGCCGAACTTTCATAAGAGAAATCTAGTTTTTGTCTTCCTTCCATATTTTTCATTTCAAATGGTATGTTCTTGAAATTTCATTACCATGATCATGTATCCTTCTTATTCTGTCCATCTACTGTTTTATGGGTCATTTATGAATGTTTGACCCATTTTCCCTCTCTTTTTAATGTCTTCTAAAACCTCATAACATAGCCGTTATGATGTAGATTTTCCGTCTCAAAATGTCTCTCTCTTTTTCTAAAGTTCTTTTATATTATTAAGTGAATACTCAAAGCTCTTTCTTCTAAATCGGTATTCACATATATACCAAAATGTTCTATTTTAAATTATGGGATTTACATACATGAGACCCACCTTCCTTTTCTGTGGGTTTTAAAGTGACGTAAAGATCATGTCTTTAAAGAAGTTTTTTTAAACGTTATGATTATGAAATGAAACCCATTTATTTTATTCTATATGGGTTATTTATGAAATGTTTGATGATGATATATGTGGCTCACATGATAATAAAGGCAAATTTAAGGGTGCGCCCTGATAGCGCTCCAATGCATTGGGTAATGATGTAACCACTAGAGATTACAATTTTCACGATACCTTGGTGAATAACCTTGGTAATTTTCAAATGACACCTTGGGGATGGACCTTGGTGATATGTTCATGATTGTCTATGTTAAATGATGTAGCCACATCTTCAAGTTATAAAAAAGTTTTATTTTTATTATGATATGCCTCATGATTTCATTTTCATGCCTTAAAGTTCTTTTCATGACTTTATTGATGTATCTCAAGTTCATATGTAAAATGTTTCACTTGTTTCCCTTACTGGGCCTTCTGCTCAACCTTTCTTTTGATGTATGTCCCCAGGTTATGAGATGCAGTAATGAGACTAGGGTGAACATGAGGAGAAGCCTTTCAAGTGTTTAAGAATAATGCTTTATGTTTTCATGTTTTAAGTTCCTAGTTTCCAAGACACTAAACCTTAAAGATCCTCAGTTTTGTAAAATGAAATGAAAGTTTATTTGATAAAAAGGCAGGATGCTATAATGTCAGCCGTGACTCTCATAACATTTCAATTCAAATCACATAAGTAGTAATATTAAATTTTATTTATATTTTTAAAGATTCCATGAAGGTGGGTAAAAGATGTTAAAAAGGTCAATAAAATTTTATATATCAAATCATATTATAAAATGACTCCAATGAATTACATTAGACTAATATAGGTATTATTTATCTATTTGGACATAAAAGTAAATTTAAATAATAATAATAATTATTTAAATAAAATTTCATTTTAAACAAACATGATTTTTTTTTCAACATTCATCAAAAATTGAATGTTTTCAGAAAAATACAAAAAATTCAGTCTAAGCTAAATTTGATATTCCAAATCCAAAAATGAAGTCTATTTTGTAAAATAAAAATAATTTTTTTTAAAAGTTGGTATTAATATTCCTATCTACTTTTTAAATATATAGTTTTATTTTTTGTATTGTTCTTGAACATGAAGTTGCGTACATCATAATCTATTGTATTAATAAAGGGAAATCAGGCCGTGGAAGATTGGTGTGTTACATTCTGCCATCTTTCAAATAATTTCATCCTTGTAATTTCTAGAATATTGATACATAAAAATATTCGGGTGGTTCTTAATCATATGTTCCACAGTTTCCCACGTTTCTTCTTCCATTTTATGGTTTCAAGGAAGGACTTTTACCAGGAGAGTCATCCAGTTTCTCAACAATTGTTCTCTGGTATCATAAATCATGATTGGATAATCACAACAAGGTATATCATGTTTCAGTACTATTTATTCAAAGGTGAGTACATGCATTGGGTCTGGCATTCAATTTTTCAACAATGATATGTGGAAAAAATCATGAACATTGGCGAGACATGTCGGCATTTCCAAACAGTAAGATACAACTCCAATTGGTTACATAATTTCGAATGGTATGAGGTACCGAGGACTCAATTTATCATTCTTACTTAATTGTATAATACCCATCTAGGGAGACACCTTCATGAAAAAATGATCTCATAATTGAAATTCCAAATACTTCCTTTAGTTATGGGTATCACTTTTTTGTATACATTGAGAAGCATTGATATGGGTTTGGATAATCTTCACTATTTCCACTATTTCCTCAACAATTTCTGGGCCTATGTGTTTTTCCCCAACACCATCCCAACACATTGGTACGTGACATCTTGTCCCATATAATTCTTGATATGGTTCCATCTGAATACTTGAATGGAATCAATTGTTATAGAAAATTTTACTAGAGGTAAATACTGATCTGACAGACCTTGAAAGTCATGTGGGTAAGATCTAATCATGTCTTCTATGGTTTGAATAGTCCATTATGATGGTCCATTAGTTTGAGGGTGGTAGTCAGTGCTCAAACAATGTTCAGTATCTAGGTCTTTCTCAAGACTTTATTAAAATATTGATGTAAAACAGGGATCATGATCAGAAAAAAGAGATAGAGGGACACCATGATGTCTTAAAACATAACTAATATATATTCATGCTAAAAGTTCAAGTGGTAAATCATTAATTAATGAATTGAAATGTTTTGAATTTATAAGACGATCAAGAATGATCCATATTGAATCATTCAATCAAAGAGTAATTGGAAGCCCCATGACAATGTCCATCATAATATCATCCCATTTCACTCAGTTATGGGAAGAGGTTGCATGAATCCTCTAAGAAGTTTTCTTCCAGCCTTCACTTATAGAAAAACCATACATCTAGGCACATAATCATAAATCATTCTCTTCATGTAATAACACAAAAAATGTTCCTTCAAATATCTATACATCATAGTGATATCAGGGTGTATAAGGAAATTGGAGATATGAGCATCATCCAACAATTCCATATTTAGATCTGGTATATCGAAAACACAAATCCTTTTCACAAATTTGCAAATTCCATCATCATATATGATGATGATCAATCTCCAATCATTCACAGATTTAATTTTCTTTTTAAACTCCTAATCATCAGTTTGAGAGAAAATTAATTTTTTAGTAAAGATTGTTTGAAAACCATTTGGAAAAGTATTGATGTTCCACCTTCCATGATTATTCCTATATATATCTTTACTTGATCCCTGATCATAGGATCCCTTTCAACACTCATCTTGTTCCTAGCTCCATCATCATTTCTTCTCAAAGCATCTGTCACATTATTTACCCTCCCCGGGTGGTAGTGTATAATGCAATCATTATATGTGAGAAGTTCAAGCCATCTCCTTTTCCAATTGTTGTGTTCCTTCAGTGAGAAAATATATTTTAATATATTGTGATCGGTATATATCTCAAATTCTTCACAGTATAGATAGTGACTCCATATCTTCAAAGAAAATATTATAGTTGATAACGGCATATTATGACTATGATTGTTTTGTTCATTAATTTTTTGTTGTCGTCATGCATAGGCAATTAATCTATCATTCTTCAAAAGGACACAACCATTTCCTTTCGTTGATGCATCACTATAAATAACAAACCCATAATTCTTTGATGGTAGTGTCTAGATAGGAGAATTGACTAATATTTTATTCAGCTCTTCTAAAAATTCATCACAATATTTTTCCAAATAAATTTAACCCTCCTACGCGTAATCTTGGTTAATGGGTTAACCAATTGGGATGATTTTTCTACATAACACTGATAATAACGATTAAAATCAATAAAACTGCATACCTCAGATATATTCGTTGGTGCTGACCATTCATTAATTTCTATTGTCTTAGAAGGATCAATAGAGATACCATCCATAAAGACAATATGGCCAATAAAATAAATTTCCTGAATCCAGATTTCACACATTCTAAACATCCCATATAATTCATTTCTTCTAAGAGTCTTTAGAAATGTTCCCAATATATTTTAATGATCTTAATATCCTTTGGAGTATAACAAGATATCATCAAAAAATAACATTACAATGTCATCATGGTATTCCTTGAAAAACTCCATTCATTATATCCATGAATACTGAGGGTCAATTAGTCAGTCCAAAGGGAATTACTGTATAATTGTAATTCCCGTAACTGTTCCAAAATGAAATGATTGGAATGTTTTCCTTTTTCACGCACAATTGATAGTAACAAAATTGAAGGTCAATACTTGAAAATTTTTGAGCACCATGAAGTTGATAAAATAAATCATCAAAGCAAGGTTGGGGATACTTGTTCTTTATTTTTATAGCACTGATCTCCCTGTAGTCAATGCACAACCTAAAAGATCCATATTTCTTCTTCAGAAAAAGAACAGAGACTCCCGGTTGAGAAACAGTAAGGAAAATAAATCCATTATTACTCAATTCCTCTAGTTTTATATATAGCCCTTGTAATTCCAAAGTGGAAATTCTATAAGGAGTCATCAATATGGGCATTAAACATGGAATTATGTCAATGGAAAAATCAATGTCTCATTTTGGAGGATTTATAGGAAAATCCTATGGAAACCCATCAACATATTTTTTTACCAATAAGTAAATACTCTATATGTACATTATTTTACTCACCCGTAGTTATTTCACTCTCTTCCTCCCAATAATTGAATTTTGTAGAGCTATTGGAGGTGGATATTGATAAGAATTAGGTGGTGACTTTTCTGCTCTAAAGAGAAGGTATTCCTTATCATCATCCAAAATTGTAACCTCTTACTTATTAAAATAAATTTTCATATCATGGTTAGAAATCCAATCCATACCTAGGGTTATATCTAACTCAATAATGTGTATGACAATAAGATAAACCGAAAAATCACGTATATATTCCATAATAGTATCTAATTAAAAAAAAGTTCTGGAAATGATATGTCCCTTTAGAGTGTTGAATGAATAATCCCTTGTTAAATCAAATAGTAAATATATAATTTTCTTGGAAAACATGGAAGATTTAAAGGAATTCAATGATCCAAAATCAAATAATGCATTGTCTAAATTTGAGGAAATGATTAATGTACCATTCACCACGTCATTCAGAACAACAACCTCTGCAGTTGTGATAGCATAAGCTTTGACTTTCCGCCTTGAAATTTTATGAGGTAATTATCCTTATAACTTAAGACATTCACATAAATAATACCCAATTTCTATATTATTTCAGCACTCAATATTTATAGCATCTTTATTTCCCTTGTAATTAACAGCTTGGTGCCTTTATCACTAAACTAGTAACAGAATCACATTCCCTTCAGAAAGGTACGGGGGTGTTTCTTCCCAGATTTACTACTGGATGGAAATTAAACTTTTCACTTCTTCCTTTTATTTTCATTTCCAGTGTTTTTAAATGTCCTCTCCTTCTATTTCTTTTCTTTAAAGTCATAAGACTTTGATAATTACTTTTTTGTCTTGATAGTATGTAAGACTATATCTTCGTATGAGGAGAATAATTGCGAATCTAATGGTTGAAAGAAAAAGGTTTTAACCCATCAGAAAATACATAAATATTACTCCCTTGGTTGCGTATATAATATGCAGAAGGCTGTGCAAACCTTGTAAAGTTAACCTCAAACATTTCAACATTTTCATCCTCCTTTTTCCTTAGACTCGAAAATTGCCTTTCCATATCCGCTCGATGGTCACGAAGAATCAATTTTTATAAGAAAAAAATATTAAATATCCACCATTTAATATTTGAAACATATTCATATTCCTTTGTGTTTTTAATTAATGAAAACCACTGATCGGAATCTCTCATGAGGTGATAAACTATAATGACAACTTTTTCACTTTCACAACTCCCAAATCCTGAAATATATTTTCTATGGAACTTATCCATCGCCTAGCTACAAGTGAACTTGTAGTCCGTTTAAATTTTGGTGGTTGTTCCGTCATGGATCATTATAACATTTATCCACCACATTGTGGATTAGGGTACTCTATATGGTTAAAGTTATTATTCATAACCTGAGTGAGTTGTCCCAGTATAGTGATAAGCTAATAAGCACCAGTTGCATCACCATCTCCACTATAATTATCTTACATTGTGGGGAAATCAATACATGAATTGCGTACCTTGATAAGGTTTCAATTACATAAACTAGGAGCAATTTTTTAGCAATGGAATACTATAGATTTGTTTATGAATTGCAATACATAATTCCAAACAAGTAAAAAACCTAACATAAATTGAACAGATTATGGATAAAATCCATAATCCAAAAAATGTTTTTATTGAAAAAGTATTTACTCGTAAATACTTATTTTGGTTTGAATATAAAATTTAAATTATCCTAAGCATATCCTTTGAGAGAATCATAAGAAACAGTACAACATGGCCATTTATTGTGTACCATGATACCCCAAGTCAGGCCTGAAACTCCTTGTTGAATTTTTAACTCCTAGGTACATCTGTGCCAGAGAAACCTCTACCTGGATATATCCAGATAGATATGTATTGATTTAAAAATTCACAAAATAATTACATGATGATAATTCTATAATGTTATTCTATACTAATCCTCAAATTGTATCATAGGGTATCATTCTGTAATTTGAGTTTTTCTAAATCTTTCTTCCAAGGATTTTACCAAAATTCTTCTGATACCAGCTTCAACACCCTAACCCTAGTTACCGAGAGTCAGTGAATTATTTCATAACATTGGCATGATATATGGAATCATGACCTGAAAGACATATCATTTTAGTAGCTTTGGAAGCACTAGATACATACATATGTTTTATATTACATCACAAAATAATAAAAACCGGAATTTTTTCCCCTTTGACTACACTCATATCCTTGGCCTATCCATACAGGTTCAACATAAAATACTTATTCACTTACTCGGAAAAAGAAAACATATGAAATGTGTGTGATATGATGCTCAGTAAGGATAACAATATAGCAGAAACTAAAACAAATAAGTGTAAACAATTAAGACAAAGTATAAGACTTAAACAGAAGCCTTTTAAACATAAACATCCACATAATATTGATAATATAAATCAAATAATTCCATTTAATTATTCGCATGTATATTCTACTAGTTAAGTATTCACATGTAATAAAAATAGCCAATTTCATAATGATAGAATGCATAATGTCGGACATCATAACCACATAGTCAAGGCCTCATGCTAAGAAAACATATAAGATTTTCTCAAGGCCTTGTTCCAAGAAACTAGTTAGTCTCACGAGACCTATAGATGCATCATGGAGCTATAATGGTCTTCACCTATCTCTTACTATGTCCAATGCATTCCATATAATAAATGGTTGAAACATAACATAAACATTCGTATTAAAAATAGCTTAAAAATTGTTAATACTTTTACAATAAATCATTAATTATATAAAAATAACACATTCATAGTCAAACATATCACAAAACCTAAATAAAATATGGAATATTGTAACATTTTAAATCAACATCAAATAAGTGTAAAATCCATCAAAGGATTTTTATGTAGATGAAATCAAAACTATTTGAGAGAAATATATCTTTCTCTTTTGAAATCATTTCAATTTCACGTTATTACAAAAGAAAATATTTATTTTGAAAATATTCTTATAAGATTTTAAGGGATGATTCAAAAGTTTTATTATTTCAAAAAATTGTCCAACCCGCCCTATTAGTTAAAAAAACATTCTTACCTTAATTTGTCAAAAAGTTCATAAAGTAACTTGTTTGGAAAATGAAGAAAATATTACATTCAATTTTTTAATAAAAATTATAACAAGGGTATAAATTACTTAAACCCATATTATTGGATATAGTTAAAAGGTTTCAAAATAAAATATTATAAAATGTGGATGAGGATGACAAAGAGGTCCAAGAAGATACTCACATATAAACAACATCAGATAATGAAGAGATTGTAGAATTAACCCATAGATTTTACTTTTCCATTGTCAAGGGTACAATAACATAATGTATAATTGTAAAATAATTATTATTGAATTATACAAGAACCACATACATAAATATTATATCATATATTATATTTTAATATTTCTTTGTTAACAATATTTCAGCAGTATCAGTGTTTTGGGAGTTAACTGATTAGTTTTCTTTATATGATTTATTATTTAAGTCATGTTTTTATGGATAGGATGTACTTGATTAATATCCAGAATGATATTTTGTTTCTAAACATTATATTTAATCACAAAAGGGAAATTATTCTTCAATGATTATGATTTGAAAATGAATCTTATTTAATTCATGGAGATGGTAATATGAACATACGCACGAGGGAAAATATCAATTTTTATGGTAAAATCATTTGTAATTGGATTGTATATCATATATATAGAATCATTGACAAGTTATATTTATTATTAACATAAATTATATTCATTTTAATACCCATCCAAATAATGATGTGTTTAATAACAAAATACACCACGACGTGGAGACTATAAGCAGCATGTACGCAAGTTTGTGACTTTTTCGTTTGTAGGATAGATAGAATAATGAATATTGTTGTGACATATTTATAATAACAACACAGCATGTATAAGGTACTGGTGTTATTATTTTGGTATTGTAACAACAATAAAAGAGAATGTGGAAGATGAAAAGAACTTTGAAAGAGGTTATGAAATTCTTTCCTTTTCGTTTGGTGCTCCCATTTGATTTGATAAAAAGCGCTCATTAGGATGACTTTGTGATCATGGTAAGGCCTCTAGGTTCAATTGAGGGATGTTGGGAGGATATTTTTATTTGGGTATATTAACCTTATATTTTAAATTTAACTCTTAGTTAAATAGTTCAACTTTTACCATTTATTCTTTTTTTTAAAATAAATGGTAAATAAACAAACTATATAAAGAAAAGAAAACCCCAAGGGGTTCTTTATTAACATATCTTACTTCAATGAAATTATGGTGTATATATATGTTCATGTCGTATGGGGAAAAAATATTCCATTCATATCTTAAAAATTTAATAAATTTATTATTTTGGGGATTCATTCTTCATATGGAAGTCATTATTCCATTTGAATAGGTAGAAAAAGAGACAATTGTAGCTATGATGATCAATAGAGCAAGCCCAGAATAGATCATCCTATGATGTGATGTGAATCAACAAGGGTCTAGAATCAAGAAAACCCACCCTTAATATATCATATAAATCCCATGACCTAGTTGTTAACTTATGAAATTAATCCACTAATGGACGAAACTTCATGAACCAAGTAATCAATTATATATTTAGAAGGCCTCAAGAGTTTTTGAACTCTGAGGTTGAAATAAAAATATTTGAAAGCCCATTAAAGATATCTGAGACATTAAGGCTATGAGTAATCAGAGGGAATGAGGGAATAATGGTGTGGTTGGAGAATGGGGATATTTTTTGCAATTTCTCTCCCATAAAGGACATCAGAGGTCCCTCCCTCATTGGTGGATGGGGTAAATTCTTGATAGCCACATCCATCATTGAAGGGGAGAAAACATCCCAGAAACCCACCTCTAGGAAAACCCTATAGATATATCACAATATTTTTAAAAAATAAATAAAACTCTTTAGAGGATAGTGATACCCTATATCTATTTTATTCATTATTTCTCCCTATAAAAGTGGGATGTTATTACCATTTTAAATCATGTTTTGGATATGGATTCAGTGATTTTAGACAATCTTGTATTAATATTTTCTTCAATAGACACTGATAATTGACTCAATTAGAGAGTATATGGACATGTATAATGGTAACATATTCATTAAGTACTATTCATCTTAGTTAATAAATCTATAAAGCTTTATATAAACTAATTCTAGGTAGAATTGGGGACAATGACACTTTTTTCAGGATGATAACATATACACCATCTAATCCAAGTTAAATGTCTTATGATTGACATCCATTTCAATGATAGTAATCCCAGTCATCATCACCTAGTGGAACATGAGGGATTCTAGCAGCATAGTCCTTGGAGGTTCGTAATCGTGACTGAGAGGCGGCTCATCTAGTGGAAGAAAATGACACCTTTAGACTTTAGGGGGTAGAAATAGGCAATAACACCCTCAATTAGTTATTTGGTTTCACACTAGTGTTTAAAGATAGGGAATAACAATCCGCAATGTCTTAGAGACCCTTTAATGTTCTAAGGATATAGAATTTTGGGATATCCTTATGGGTTTTCAAGACCTTCACATATATTCCTAATGTGTGAGGATTGAAATTATAACCCCCTTAAAAATGTGTATCGGTAAAACCTCGACAAGATTATAGCAATAGTAATATAGAAAATTTAGGTATATGATGAGGTCATGGTGGAAGTATCCCAGATTCTAATTCTCAATTTCAGTTAGGTGAAAGTTATTAGGGGATCTAGGTGTATCTTAGTGTCTAATAACATTCCATATCTATGTAGTGAATCATTTAATAGATGATAAGAGCATGGGGACATCAATAGTTTTTAGTAGTATCATACTTGTCTCTACATTAGTTTTGAATTATTTGAAAATGGTTTTTTAATTTCATTCTAATAATTGGGTATTTTGGACCATTTTTGGCAAAAAAAAAATTAATTGGGATAATTTTGTTCATAAATAATAATTCATATTTATTTAATATTTTAATAAATTCTATCTACGACCACCCCTAATCTTATAATGGGGAACATATTAACCTATTTCTTTCACACATCCAAAGAATTTTCATGAAAATAATTCCAACCATATCGCATTTTATACACACCTCACCAAAGAATTTTTTTCATTTTTAGGTTTTATACATTCATCATAAGTATTATGGTGTTAGGGAAAGGATATATCTGAATAAAGAGGTATAGTTTTTGACAACATGTTTTTGTTTTATTTATTCATAAAACTCTATTAAATATTCATAAACCATGATTATATAATTATATTAGTACATAAAAAATAATTATATGTTATTATGATAATTAAATCACATATATAGATCTCAAAACTCCAATAATTAGTTAGTTAATCCATCATTAATGTTTATAAGGGATTTTTGTCACACTATCTAATGTAATTTGTTTTCCATCAAACCCTTTAATAGAATGTTATAATGATGGAATGATATTTTATATTTGATATTAAATTAAAATAATTACTTTTTGGAATAAAATATATCATCTAATTTATTGAAATTACATTAACTAAAAAATGATATTTTCTTTCATGCATATATTTGGACTACTACCGGCAAGAAGCAATGTGATACATTTTTTTTCAGCACAACACATGGATGATAAATATAATTATATTTAAAAAATAATCTATCATTTTTTATATAAATTTCAGGTTTGAAAATATAAAGTTATACTTACCTGTAACACCCCAAGGTTTCACGGTATGCTTATCTTTGAATAATACAATAGCGTGTGTTTTACGCAACATCGAGTTTTAACACACCACAACAAATCATACATGCCGTTATGAATAACAATACCCACTTTCTGAAATTTTATACATTTTATATTTCAAAATGAACTTCATTTTTGGATTCAGAATATCAAAATTAGCATATGGTGAAATTTGGGTACTTTTCGGATAAATTTCATATTTTGATGAATAGTGAAAATTACTAAATTTTAATTAAAAACAACATTAATTAATCAAAACAAAAAATAGTGATAAATTATGAATTTGAGTTGTTTTAATGTATATTTATAATATATTTTTACCATTGAGCACAATGTTGGTCATTGGACTTAATTTCACATTTAAACTGGGCATAAGTAAGTGTCAATCTTTTGATAGTTATTATTTCTTAAAAACACTCTATTTATTTTGACAACGGAAAATAATATAAATTAATTAATTCAACTTATATTTTTTGAATTTGGTAAAATAGACATCATTTTTTAATTCATAATATCAAATATAGCTTATGTAGAATTTTTTTTATTTTTCTGAGAAACATCAATTTTTGATAAATAGTGAAAAACACAGAGTTATTGGTTAAAACAATTTTTTTATTTAAATAATTATTTATTTGATATAAATTAATTTCTGTAAAAATAGATAAATAATACTTATATAATATCATTGTAATTCATTGGAGTCAGTTTATAATAATTTTAGATATATAAAAATGTTATTGAACTTTTCACCATCTTTTACCCACCTCTTAAGAGAATTTGAAAATTCTCGTAAAACATAATTTTACCAATTTTGTGTGTTGAATTTCAAAAATCTGAGAGACAAGGATAATATAAGGAGTAATTTTTTTTTCAACGAGATGAAAATAATTTTGGGTGAATAGTAACTTTTTTACTTTTATTTACCACGGCTAAAAGTAAATAGGGTAATTAAGGGTAAAATGACATTAATATTACCCTCACACATGTCCTAATTCTATTGGAAAATTTTAGCTCGACCAAAAACAACCTTAGGAAAAAAATATTATAATTTATTTCCACTTGGATTAGGTTAGGAATTTTATTATTATTTAATTCAAATAAGAGTTAAAAGAGTTAAAAACAATGTTTAATAAATAAATCATTTTTAATATGAGGTTTTACATGAGATAAATTAGTTGAAAAATATTAATTAGAAAGATAAAAATATTTACTACATCATGGTAATTTATTTATATTTTTTGGACATTAAATAAATAAATTTATTTATGACACAATGATGATGAAGTTATTTCCTTATTCGTGAAACAATCAAATAAATGGTATTATAAATATTAAAATAAATATAATTTCAATGTTTTTATGACATCCACAAATTTTATAGGTGAATATGACATGTTAGTATTAATTAAATGTATTTTTTTGAAGTAATCATGTTTTTATTATTTTAACAAAAAAAATACCAAATACTGTCAAAATTGACATAAAATAGTTTTTAAACTAATATTATATTATTAATTGATATAATGATCGTAAAAATCTGAGGTTCGACCAAAAGACTTATATAATTATATATATGACATTAATGACCCAATTGGAGTTCTATTAATAGTATATTGTAAGTTTATTAACCATATAATGTAAGAATACAAGAATACATGAAAAAAGTTAAATTATTTATATTAGAGTTAAATCTAAATGATAAGGTTAAAATGGTAACCTAAACTTGTCTAAAAATTATTGGTTGAGTTTTTTTCGACCTATCCCGACCTTAGACTATAAATAATCAACCCAGGAGCCATTAGAAACTGAATATTAATTTCTTATAAAATAATATTTTATGTTTTTCCTAAGGTGCCCCTCACCCCTCTTATAAAAGGGCACTCCCCCTTCTCTCTAATTCACACCTTCTAAGCTATTTGGCTCGGCCAACCCCTGCCCCAATACACTGTCAAATATCCTACCTTAATCCTAGTGGCCCATGATTGATCATAAAGCCATCCTATGGAGCCCTTTTGATCAAATCAAAAGGAATAACCCGAATAAGAGGAGGCTAAACGTACCCTCGACAAAAGGAAAGGGCAAGGTAAAGGGTTTTCATCTCACTCCTTATTCCCGTGAGATTCATGCCATATTTCCAATATTACCTTTTTGTGGGGTATGTACTTCCCATAATTGTATTCTTTATGTAATACACCTTAATTTATGTGTATTTACATATTCATTGTATGATATCTCTTTCATTGGGTGTATGTTTCATAAGTAACCAAATTGGTAAGGCTTAATTTCACAATATCTTTATTATACGAGGTTGTTTTTATGTAAGTATCTACTAAGAAATATTTATTATCCATGTCCATGTTTTATGAATGAATTTTCAAAGGGTTTCTTTTAAGATACTTTTTACTAAAACATCATTTCTATTGTTTTAAATATTTATTATTATAAATATTTCTCATTAATGTCCATTTCTTAAAAATGGGTATTAATGATTTATTTATATGGACATGAATGTTTTTAAAATGTTAATTCCTTTAAAAAGATTCACAGTGGTATGGGACACATTGATTCAAAAATGTATTTAAATGACTTCTTTTCTAAATTCTGTGACTTTTAAATGTTTTCATGAAAAAGGTGTATTTCTCTCAAAGAGATTTACAAATCATTTTCATCAACTTCAAAATCCCTTAATGGATTTTAACTTGTTTTGAAGTTGGTTTATCATGATAAAAATCATCCATATTGTGTTGATGGTTTTGTGATATGTTTGACTGTGGATGTGTTATTTTTATACCATTCATGGTTTATGGGTAAAGTATTGACATTTCGTATGATAGTTTTAATAATAATGTTTATGTTATATTTCATCCTTTTCTTAAGAGGAATGTGTTAGACTAGTATATTCCAGGTTGGGGTCCGCTTACAGCGGTTATTAGAGGCACTCCGGGTTGGTCTCTGGTTATTAGTGGCACTCTGGGTTGGAGTCCGGTTACAGAGGCTCTCCGGGTTGAGTTCCGGTTACAGTTATCACTTAGGTCTTGGCATGAGGCCTTGACATAGAAATTAATGTTTGAAATTATGCATTCCATCATTATGAAAGTGGCTAGTGATATTTCATGTGATTATTAGACTAGTAGAATATCCATGTGAATATGTAAATGGAATTACTTCATTTTATTTTGGCCATATTATGCTGATGTTCAAATTTAAAACTCTTTTGTTTTAGTTATACATTGCCTTAAAATTTTAAGCTTATTTATGAAATTTTACACTGTATTGTTATCCTTACTGAGCATCTGAGCTCACCCCTCTCTATGTTTTATTTTTCCCAGGATTCTAAGAAGTGTATTGTGATTGATATGCAGGGTTAGTCCACTGGAATAATGGCATTTGTGAAGGATTATTTATGTTGTTTTGTATATTATGAAGTGTGATATAACATTCATGTATGTAATATATTTTCCAAGACTGCTAAACTGATCGGTCCTTCAGGACTTGATTCTTTGTAATCATGACAATGTATTAAAATAACGCACTGACTCTGTGTAACTGGGGGCAGGGCGTTACAGTTGGTATCAGTGGAAGTTTAACAATAACCTTGGAAACTAGATTCAGATAAACTCCTATTAAAGCACCTTAGCCTAAGATAAACCTTGAGTATTAGTATAGAAGAACATCCTAGAATTTTGGAAATGTATAGATTTTGTGAGTTTCCAGGAAAATTCATCCCTGTCCGGATACGAGAAGGCAGAGGCTGCTCTGGCCCAAATGTACCTAGGGGTAAAACACGAAAACACTGCTTTGAGCTAGACTCGAACGGGAACTGGTGCACAACAATGGGCCTTGCTGCACTCTTGGTGACGACACTCCAGAGGGATATTCTTAGGATAATAATCGTTTTCATTAAAAAAATATGAAGGGTTTATGAGTATATATCTCCTAAAAAAACAATTTTTATTATGGATTATATATATAAACTGTTAAATTTACTTTAGGTATTTTTCACGTTTGGAATTATGAATTGTCATTCATAAACTGACCTAGTGTATGTCATTGTTTAAAAATGGTGCCCAATAGAAGGAATGATAACTCCAGCAAAACGTATGATCCAAAGAGTAAGAACGATCATATCTTTCACTGTATTAAGCCTACATTAAAAGGTAAATAGTCTCTCATGTTTTCTCGACATAGGAAGAAATAATATCATGTCTTAGTAAGATATGTAAATAATTCTCTGTGACCTATGGCTGTGATGGGAAGCAAGAGAAGAAAAGGATGGAAGAGAGAAAGATGGATAAAGGGAAGATGAAAACGAATAATTTTTCCATATGTGATAACTGTGGGAAGAAACAGCCTGGAAAATGCCTGAAGGGAATGAGAGTTTGTTATAAGTGTGGAGAAAAGGTACAACATGTACCTGACTTCAAGGGTAAGAAAAAGGTTTCAAATGTTCAATGCTTCATCTGTAAGAAGTTGGGACACAACGCAAACCAGTGTTCAAATCATCTAGGTCTTCCCCAAATGATTCTATTGGATAATAATAAATTAATGATACTACCACAGAAGAAGAGGAATGACTAGTGATTTTATGTTTTTATTTTGGAAATATTTCATTGAAGTGTTGTGCCAAGGATGTACTAGAAATAAATAAGGATTGTACTGCAGTACTATTTCATTGAGGATTTGGGATTTTATAGTACTAAGAAAAGGGAATCTTCAGTGAGTTATCTTTTTGGAAATTACATGGTTGAAGGAAAGATAAACCTTAATATGGTCCTAATATTGAGTTACTGATTTTGGAATAAGATAAGGTTGATTTGGGTAAATTATATTGGATATTCTTTAATTCCTTGAAACTGATTAATGAATTGTATATTTAATCATTGTTGGAGTTTACAACATTTTTGGATGGATGAAGTATATCCAGTATTCTATAAGGAATAAGGGTGCATGAATGTAATCAATAAGGTTTTTTTGGTAATTCAGGATGTTTAGTGTTTTAATAGAATAAATGATGAAGGTATTCACATACTATTACAGGGTAAAAGGATCTGCATCATGTTTACCTTTAATATAAATTTTGGACTGAGAGTTTACAGATGTATTTTGGATAAGTCTAGAGGTTGTAATGTATTATGTTTGAAAGTTTAATTTTAGATTTTTATAAAAGGACAACACGCAGACCGTGTGACGACCCATCGCGTCGGACAAAGCTGTGGGAATTGAACCCACAACCATTGTGCGATTGGGATTTATCACCTACCACTGGACTACATGAAGTCCCTGGATTGTATAATGTAGTTTCTTTTTTAGAGGGTTTGATATTTGAATTATAAATTCATTATATTTGGGACCCTATACAATTAGGATAAATATAGTATTTTTGAGTTGTATCATGTTTTGGGGTGAAAGATGAGTTTGTGGTACAAATTTATCAATGGATAAAACTCTAACTATAAAGTAATTATATCTCCTTATGATCATATCCAATATCAAAAATAAATTCCTCAACATCAAAAAAACTAACTTAGAACAAAAATGTTGTCTTAGATGGTACCTTAGATCATCAAAAATTTATAGCTTTGGGATTGTTGGCCTTTTAATAGCCATGTAATCTACCACTCTCCCTCAGATATTGATGGTTAGATTTCTCTTCCATATCCATATTTTCCTACATGGAACCCTTGTATGTGTTATTTTCAGTAACCTTCACACTTACCCCTCTTTATTTTAAATAGAGGCCTCATTAATCCATTTTTCGATGAGGGATTTCAACTATGATATTTTCAAATCTCAACCCCAAGTTTCCAATACCGATCATAAATTGAGAGGATGCAATTTATTGAAGTAGGGGAGAATGTGACACCCCAAGCATTCATGGTACACTTCTCTTTGAATAATACAATAGCGTGTGTTATACGCCACATCGAGTTCTAACAAACCATAACCAATCATACTAGCCATTAAGAATAGTAACACCCGATTTTTGAAATTTTATACAATTTATCTTTCAAAATGAACTTCATTTTTGGATTCGTAATATCGCGATTAGCTTAGGGTGAAATTTTGGTACTTTTCGGATAACTTTCATATTTTGATGAATAGTGAAAATTAGTAAATTTTAATTAAAAAAACTTTTTAAATTGAAATAATTAATAGCGATAAATTATGAATTTGAGTTGATTTAAAATAAATTTAGAATCTATATATACCATTTAACACAATGTTGGTAATTGGACATAATTTCACATTTAAACGGGACATAAGTTATTGTCCATCTTTTGATACTTATTATTTCTTAAAAACACGCTATTTATTTTGACAACGGAAAATAATTTAAATTAATTAATTAAATTTATATATTTTGAATATGGTAAAATATGCATCATTTTTTAATTCATAATATCAAATATAGCTTAGGGTGAATTTTTGTCATTTTTCTGAGAAACATCAATTTTTTTATGAATAGTGAAAAACACTGAGTTATTGGTTAAAACAAAATTTTTTATTTAAATAATTTTTTATTTTATATAAATTTATTTATGTAAAAATAGATACATAATACTTATATAAGATCATTTTAATTTATTGAAGTCAGTTTATAATAATATTAGATATATAAAATTTTTATTGAACTTTTCACCGTCTTTTACCCACATCTTAAGAGAATTTGAAAATTCTCGTAAAACATAATTTTACCGATTCTCTATGTTGAATTTCGAAAATATGAGAGACACAGTTAATATCAATGAGTAAAATTTGGCTCAATGAGATGAAAATAATTTTTGGTGAATAGTAACTTTTTACTTTTATTTACCACGGTTAAAGGTAAATAGGGTAATTAAGGGTAAAAATGATATTAATATTATCTTCACACATGTCGTAATTCTATTGGAAAAGTTTAGCTCGACCAAAAACAACCATAGGAATAAAATATTATTATTTAGGTCCAAATGGATTAGATGAGAACATTTATTATTATTTAATTCAAACAAGTGTAAAAACAGTTAAAATTAATGTTTAATAACTAAAACATTTGTAATATGGGGTTTTACATGGGATAAATTCGATTATAAATATTCCTTAGAAACCTGAATTGATTTCATACATCATGGTAATTTATTTATAATTTTTATAAATTAAATAAATAAATTTATTTATGAAACAATGATGATACCATAATTACATTAATCATGAAAGAATAAAATAAATGGTATTCTAAATATTAAAATAAATATAATTTCAAAGTTTTTATGACATACACGAATTTTATAGGTGAATATGACACGTTATGATTGAATCAATGTATTATTTTGGAAGTAATCATGTTTTTATTATTTTAACAAAAAAAACAAATACCAAATAGTGTCAAAATTGACATAAAATAGTTTTTAAAACAAAAATTATATTATTAATTGATATAATGGTCCTAAAAATCTATGGTTCGGCCAAAAGACTTATATAATGATATATATGACATTAATGAACCAATTGGGGATCTATTGGTAGTATATAGTAAGTTTATTAACCATATAATGTAAGAATACAAGAAGACACAGTAAAAGTTAAATTATTTAACTTAGAGTTAAATCTAAATGATAAGGTTAAAATGTTAACCTAAACATGCCTAAAATCTATTGGTTGAGTTTTTTTCGACATATCCCCACCTTAGACTTTAAATAATCTACTTTTGAGCCATTAGAAACCGAATATTAATTTATTATAAAATAATACTTTATGTTTTTTCTAAGGTGACCCTCACCCCTCTTATAAAAGGGAACTCCCCCTTCTCTCTAATTCACACCTTATAAGCCATTTGTCTGAGCCAACCCCTTCCCAATACACTCTCAAATATCCTCCCTTTATCCTAGAGGCCATAGTTTCCTCATAATTCCATCCTACGGAGCGCTTTCGATCAAATCAAAAGGAAGAACCCGAAGAAGAGGTGGCTAAACATACCCTCGACTAAAGGAAAGTGCAAGGTAAGAGGTTTTCATCTCACTCCTTATTCCCGTGATATTCATGCCATATTTCCACTATAACCTTTTTTGTGGTGTATGTACTTCCCATAATTGAATCCTTTATGTAATACACTTTAATTTATGTGTATTTACATATTCATTGTATGATATCTCTTTCATGGGGTGTATGTTTCGTAAGATACCAAATTGGTAAGGGTTAATTTTACAATCTCATTATTATCTGAGTTTGTTTTTACGTAAGTATCTACTGAGACATATTTATTATCCATGTCCATGTTTTATAAACGAATTTTTAAATGGATTATTTTAAGGGACTTTTTACTATAACATCATTTTAAATGTTTTAAATTTTTATTCTTATAAAACTTCTCATTAATGTCCATGTCTTCAAAATGGGTTTTAAGGATTTATATATATGGACATGAATGTTTTTAAAATGTTGATTACTTTCAAAAGTTTTGAAGTGGTATGGGACACTTTGATTCAAAAACGTCTTTAAATTACTTCTTTTCCAAATTGTGTGACTTTTAAATGTTTTCAGGAAAAGGGGTATTTCTCTCAAAGATTTTTTCAAATCATTTTAATCAATGTCAAAATACATTAATGGATTTTAACTTGTTTGGAAGTTTATTTACCATGATAAAAGTCTTCCGTATTGTGTTGAATCTTTTGTGATATGTTTGACTGTGGATGTGTTATTTTAATAACATTCATGGTTTATGGGTAAAGTATTGACATTTCGTATGCTATTTTTAATATAAATGTTTATGTTATATTTTATCCTCTTCTTAAGAAGAAAGTGTTGGACTAGTATGTTCCGGGCTAGGGACCGGTTATAGCAGACCCTCCGGGTTGGTGTTCGGTTATTAGAGGCACTCCGGGTTGGTTTCCAGTTATTAGAGGCACTCTGGGTTGGAGTTCAGTTACAGAGGCTCTCCAGGTAGGGTTCCGGTTACAGTTATCCCTTAGGTCTTGGCACGATGCATTGGCACAGAAATTAATGTTTGGAATTATGCATTCTGTCATTATGAATGTGGATAGTGATATTGCATGTGATTATTCGACTAGTATAATATCCTTGTGAATTAGTAAATGTTATTAAGTCATTTTATTTTTTCCATATTATGCTGAAGTTCATGTTTAAAAGGGATTTGTTTTAGTTATACATTGCCATAAATGTTTATGCTTATTTATGAATGTTTCCGTTGTATTGTTATCCTTACTGAACATCTGAGCTCACCACTTTCTATGTTTTATTTTTCCCAGGATTTCAATTAGTGTATTGTGATTGATATGCAGGGTTAAGCCAAGGGAATAATGGAGTTTGTGAAGGATTATTTATGCTGTTTTATATGTTATAAAGTGTAATGTAAGATTCATGTATGTAATCTATTTTCCACGACTGCTAAACCGATTGGTCCATTAGGACTTGATTCCTTGTAATCATGCCAATGTACTAAAATAATGCACCAACTCTAGATAACTGGGGACAGGGTGTTATATTATCTCATTTCTATAGTGATTGTTGAAAAATTTAAACAACAGTCATGCATACGTACGACTTACCATCTCCATAACTGTAACATAGTTAAATTTTCATAACTATCATTAATATATGTTTCTAAACTAAGATATATTTATAAATATAACAAATATATTCTGATAATTATTCTATAGAAGGATTAGTAATGACCACTTTGACCAAAGTTAATTAACTGAAGTCATAAAAAATATATGATCCATCTATCGTCAGAACATATGAGGTAAACCTAAATGATTATGTAATTATATTGAACATGTATTAAAAAAGGAATAAATAATTGGATAAATGTTCTAAATATTGTAAATAATAATTATATTTTCTATAAATTAATATAATGAACAAATGTTACTACTCAGAATCAAATTAAGAGACATATTTTTAAAAAATAATCTTTTAATGATTCCATAAAATGATTTTTTATAAATTTACATGATCTAAAAATTAATGTATGAATTTATTGTTATTGTAGATATAGAATTAAAATATATTTTATATCACGTTTTTCATTAATAAATTATTTTTTTCAACAATAATGATTTAATGCATTTTTTGACATTCTATAAAAAAGAGACAAAATGGAATGAAATATTTTAATGTATATTATGAGAAGAAACATTCCAGCCACTGTAACTATATAAATCATTAATTTTAAAATAATAATAATTTTTCATGTTAGTGAGACACAATAAAAATCTTATAAAACAAATGATGTATAGTTCATTAAATATAATCTCTTCTCTAGAATAGAGAACACAAAGTCATAAGTCTATTTGAACATTAATTCAATATTTAGTAATGACCATGTTGTTACATTTCAAGTTACAAACTATAGTAAAAAGAATTATTAACATTATAATGTTTTAAAAATGATAAAAACTCATTGATTGACTATTTATTATAAAAAATATAATAATACTTCTAAAATGGTAAATATTTTGAAGAATGTATTTTTATAAAATACTATTTATTCACACATTTCACCCATAATTTAAATATAATTTTTACAAATCATAGAGAATTTATTTTTACAATTTATTTTTTATTTTTATCTATATTTAAATACATTTATTGGGTGAATTTTTGGAATTTCTTATAATGTTTTAATTTTTTGATAAATATTTATTTTTTTTAATTTTAATTGAAATTTGATGTTTTTTAATTGCGATATAAATATAAATTATTTTTTTTAATCATTTATAATATAAAATTACTGTAATTATATATATATATATATATTTAAATTTAATTTATGTTTTTGGAATTATTTTATAATGAATTTTAATATAAAAAAACAGGATTTTTTTTAGCATTTTCTCTTCAAAACCAAGTTTCCGCATCACGTTATAAGGAATAATATTCAATTAAAATATTTAATATCTATGAATTTAATTTGGGGAAATTTCATCTATATTTTGAAGAATAATAATTTATTTTTTATTATCATTCTATGCTAAAATTGTCAACAAAATAAATATTGGAATCATTGAAATTAATTTCATTGGTTAAAGTAAAAATGTGTCTACAAATTGTTAAACTAAAATAACATGGGTTAAAAATGACCTAATACTTTTAAAAATATTTTTTTGAGGAGATATTTTAACATTATCAGTCCAAATTATTAATATGTGTCATTTTTAATATTTTATGACATGAATTAATTAATTATTTTGTATCATTTTGAAAAATTTTCATTTATTTTCTAAAATGATACATTACCCAACTTAAAAAACAAAACAACATACCCTAAAATTTTCACATATTCTAATTACCATATAATTAACTAACCCTTCAAATTTACATCCCAAAAATCATTATTCTAATTATAGATATTTTGCTCCCCCCAAAAATACATCAAATGGGTCCTTAATAGGAAATCCTAGGGAGGATTCTCTAAGAGTATGTAGGTTTCATAAACATGATCTTTAGTTTTTTTCATTATTTATCAAAAAATAATTAAATCATAAAACTACCAAAATGATAGACAATTTTCCCCACATATAATGAGATGTTATTATTTTTATGAAATAATATTTGTGCATTTCCACTTCATTTAACATTGATATGAAATCATCGATCCTGGGTATGATCACTATATCCTTATTAGTCAATGTAGTTTTTTCTAATCACTACATTATAGGGGTGTATATAATTATATATTTATCATAGGAACATATTAAATTTCATTTTATTATAATTTATTTTAATCTTGTATATACCTTTTCAACATTCCAATCTATTTATAAATTTTATATCATCACTTGTGTGTATAGAGGAATAATACCTCATAATGTTTTGTGATTCATTTTTCACATAAAAATTAAAGAGAATATAACAAGGATAGAATGAATGAATTTATTATATATATATATATATATATTTATATGAGGATTTTAATTCTGAAAAATTAATATATCACCAAATTCCTTACACATTTACTTGTAAAAGGAATGATATCCTCACTAATGCACACATAAAACATAACAAATCTCGGAAGATATGCGAATCATTTTCCATTCCTGGAATTTATGAATGATAATAATAAATTATATATATAGTAAATTTGATTTTAATAAAAAATTTACCCTAATGATATGATTTATTTATATCCTATGTATATGAACAAGAACATTCAATACAAAACATGCCTGATAAAACAAAACAATGAACACCCTAACAAGGAAATTATTGAAATATTATTAACTAACATGTGATAAAATGTTTTAGGAAGATTGTATATGATGTATTAAATATTTTTATAGTTCTATAATATATAAATATTACTTTAAACCCATTATACATGCTGTTGGAGAAAATTAAAACATATATGATTGTGTGGTAAGGGAATTTGTTTAAATTTTCTGTCAATGAGGCATATTATAATGTTATACACAGACATTTATTATATGTCTTATAAAAGATAACTTTTAAATTAAAAATAAATAATCCATAATAATTCATGTTATATTAATTTTAATCCTGAAATTTTGAATTCAAATGTGTTTTGTAATTATTGATTCTGATAGATAATTAATATAATAACTCAATTTCATTTCATTGGGTAATATTAATTTCACCTAGACTATGTACTCTAAGATTTTGCGTGTAAATAAATTTAAATAACATGTGTAGTATCAAAACTTGGATTATTAAGATTTATATTTGATAATCATAATTTATTCATTTATTATTCCTCTCTTCAATATTGAGGTAATTGTAGTGGTTGTTTCAGAATATCATTTAAATCAGGATTGATTATACATGATGTATCAATAATGGATATTTTTTTATAATTGTGTATCATACACATTGAATTTTCACCTAATTTTTATACTAAATATATTTTCATGTAATATTAAAAATTTTACACTTTTTTTATAAAATATAATTTGAGAAAAGTTTTTTGAATCTCATTTCATTTATCCATTTGAACGAAAATCTATTTTAATAAAAAATATGGTCTTTTAAAAAATAATCTATATAATTTATATAACATTATAAACATCTTTTATTAAATATACTTTCCAAATTTTTAAATTTTATGTTCATAAAAATATATTCATCCAAAACCATTTGGTCTGAATAATCTATTCAAAAATTATTTTATCCTTAATAATGATCTATTAAATTGATTTTTACCCATTATTGAATTTAAAAAAATGTTTACAATGGATTTTTTGTGTCAATTTGGAAGCAGTGCATGTTTTTATTTTATAAAAAATGTGAAAGGAATATTTGATTTGATGTTTACAAAATAATTTTTTTTAATGACCATGACCCCTCAAATGTTTTAATTATAATATTATGTTTAAAAAAAATTAAATTAATGTATATAAAAAAATTTGATGAACTTTTTGTTTTAATAAATGAATCATAAAATGGAAATGATATTTTATTAAATATGTTTTTAATGATTTTTTATAGTGCTTCTATCCATCAATATATATGATGATATATTCTTTCATCAATGGGTATATACTGGATAAATACCATCCTTATTCCTTCAAATGATTTTTATGATAATTTTTCATGCGATTTATTAACATTCACATACCTAAATATTTTTTTTAGTAATTACATTCCCATTAAAATATTCACATACATACTATCCTTGAAAATTAAATATCTCAAAAATATTAATAGTATTTTTAATGATATGATTATTTAATAAACCATATATAACTTCTAAAAGTATTGTTATACATTTAATTTCATCTATTTTCTTGGTAAAATATTGATAAATATTCAATAATTACTCATTATAGATATTTGATAATATGTGACATTTTATATAATTAAAAAATATTATTTTAAATATAAATATCTCTTTGGATATGATGAAATGGGTTGGGTATAGAAATATATGTCCTATCAATGGATCGACTAGTATAATGAAATAAATAAATAGGCCAAACTAAATGTGTTTGTACATGTAGTTTTGAAATATCATGTGGAAATATCTTCACAGAGGTGGTATAATGATTCCATATATCAAGATATCCTATATATAATCCATTACATTGTTACGAATTCATTTATTATTATTATCCATGATTTTTTCTCTATGATAATATATCAGGAAGCATTTCATTATTTGAAATTGATTTTATGGATTTTGTTTTACTGATATGCCTTACCATCTTGATTATGAGATATCTTTTAATCATATTATTGTTATTTTAATGTTATGTTTGTCCAGTTATTTAAATTTCTAGGTTGATTATGGTTATTGAATCCCGATAGTATCCATTTTTTTTAACCCTTACTAAGGATTTGAGATCACCGATATTTTTTCCTATGAATCCATGAAGTATTCTATTATTGATATGAAAAGATACTCTATTGATAATAATGATATTCTAAAAAACATGTTTTAAATTCTCTTCTCAAATGTAACATGGGAATCATCGTGGAATCTTTTTTTACCATACTATTAAACCATTCCGTACTTCGATATGTGAATCCTTTAATCGTAAGACAATGTAATAATGTAAGACCCAACTCTGGGTTACTGATATCAGGGTAATTATAGTTGGTGTAAGAGAATGTTTGGTATAAAACATAGGAATTAAATTTAGGAAAACATTGATTAAGTTACAGGAACTAATGGAATAATTTTATGATATTTATAAACAAGAATCCTAATTTTTTATAGGTAATTATTATTTGGTTTTTAATATTAATATATCTATGTCTCGATAGTAAATGTTTATTTTTGATTTGGAATAAAATTAATTTGGGGTAATATCTCTAAAAAGAGGAAATTTTGAATTACCAAATTTCCAACCGGTACATGAATTAACGAGGCTAAAAATATGTTGTTTTAGAATAAAAATAAATTGTTTGAAATGAACATTAAAATGTTTTATGTTTGGAAAATATGGACATGATGGAAAGATCTTTTTTATAGAAATGAATAGTTGGATGGATGAAATAAATTTCATTATTGGGGTCCATTTATATTTCATTGTCATAAATGCTAAGAACTTGGGCATTATCCAAGTCAATTTTCTATACTAATGGATAACCCCTTGTCCTTGAAAGAAACTATAAGGAAATAAAATTGATGAACAATTTGGGTATTGGGATTCATGAATTAAATTTTATAATATTTTTTACAAATGGTTTTTTTTGTTATAAGAATCACAAAACCTCTATATTTTTTTTAATATTTTAGAAACATAGATGTCTTCGTTAACATAATATTTATATATACCATCAAGAGACTATGAGATTAAGGTTGATCATACGATAAAATTATTTATAAAACATTTTAAAAATTGTGGTGGTAGGAAATTCACATGATTTATGGTATTTTTGGAAAATATTTTTTGAATACATGATATTGGTTTAGTATATGAAATATTTATTTGAGGAATAATTTTGTAATAATGTATTGGATGAAAAATATAATGATATTAGTAACCATTATGGTTTCTATAATGTTTTCTTTTTTATTATTTATGGGGAAACACATTTATTGAGTGTTAATGGAATTATATTATTATAGAATAATAAAAGATGACATATATGTTTGGTTAGAATCCATCATGTCCGGAAAGGCCTTGGGAAAATAACCCACATCCCGGGGAAGATGATAGTATATCACCTAACACCAGACAACGATATGTCTTGTTTATTATTTCATTATTTATATTTAATATATTTGAGTAATATGTATTAATGATGTACCAATGGTGTTACAATTGTGTTTTAGATATTGTTTTAATATATTATAAAACATGTTCTAACTGTATTAGTTTTAAAAATAGTTAAGGGAAGATTGAAATAATTTCCACACCTTTATAGATCATCTTATATGTTAATATTGAATTATTGTAATTTGAGGACAAAAAATTAAATTTTTGATGTATATTTATTGGTGGAAGGGAGTAATTGTGAATTTATAAAATCACAAAATATGGATTGAATTTAATTTATAAAATAGAAACATTTCATATAGGAATATTAAATATATTTTAAGTCATTAAAATAATTACAAAACATTAAGATAAGATTTTAAAACAAAATTTTAATCATATTACTATCAGTTCATATTAATCAAATGGTCTTACAAGTGATCATAGTTTTATGGTATTTTGGTTCTTAAAAATACATTGATCACTCTCTTTCATTTGATCAATGAAACTTATCAATCACTATAATTATTAATTATTCTCTAACATGTTCCTATATTCAGTTCCCACCAATGTACTCCTACATAGAAACATATTTATGTGTTATTCCTAATGAAATTAATTTTTCTATTTATATCATATTAATGTATCTACGATTACATCTTCTCATGATGTGGGTTTATTATTATTTTTTTATTTCTAAATATTGACTAATGGGATCAAGTATGAAATTAGAGGGAATTTTTTATTTATTTTAGGGAGAATATGACAACATACGTTTTTAAATATATAAAATTATTCTTTATATATTATTTTCAAATTAAACACCATTATTAACAAAAACTATGAAATAAATTCCATTAAATTTAATCACCTCAATAGCATAATGAATATGTAACCATGGGTCTAAATGAACCATTATATAGTATATCATTATGTCATATCTATTAAATTGGATGTTAAGAGTTATACTACATAAATAAATATTTATTTTAAAATAAGTAAAAAAAGAATTTGTTTTCTACTGAATAAACTTATAATAAAATTAGTTTATGTTAAAAATTAATAATTTTTGAAAAAGATATTTTTATGAAATTAAATTTATATTTTCTTTTGATTTAGTATTTAATGTTAATATTTATCAATTTTAGAGAAAATATTTCAAAATATCAACATAATTTTTTATATCAGCATAAAAGAATCATATTATTTTTAATTATGTGGAGTTTCCTGAAGTGTTTAATTTTTCGATTAATAGTAAAAAGTTTATTTTTAATAGAATAAATAATTTTCATTTAAATTAATATTGACTTTAAATTATAATTTTAGTTTGTATTAAAGATTCATTAGTTAATATATATATATATATATAATTTATGTCCCTTGAATTATTTTTATATTGAAGAACGAAATAAATACATATTATCAATTGGCCATATTTATAATTTACAATTTCCAAATTATAACATTGGTTATGTTTAATTATTTTTGATGGTTAATGACATTGTTATTGTGGATATTTTCTTCAAATATCTATGTTATTTCTAAGGAGGTCACCATTCCCCATGTATAATAAAGAAATCCCTACCCTAACCTATTCACACCGAAAAATATATTTGGCTCCAAAAAACCATGAAATAGTATCTCTAAAACATCTTTTACACATTATAGAACTTTTGGTACTCCTAAAAGACTATTCCTAAGGTTCTTAAAATAATCTCCAAATCTGATTACTCTTAGATAATATAATTAAATATAAAATTATAATTCATATTCACTATTATTTTTCTACAATCAATTATCTCTTAAAAATTAAAATTTAATAACAATTTTATATTCCATGTAATTAGATAAAATTAACTTGATTTAATAATATTTTCCCATTTCCACTTCCAAAAATTGGGGAATGGAATCGTCAATCGTGTGTAAACATATTTCTTCCTTGTGAAATGATGTATTTGTTTTCCATCACAACATATCATTGATGGATATAATGATCGGTTTAAAAAAATTATATTATAATTATGAAATTACTATAATTATTTAATTTTAATATCACATAATCATTTTTCACGTTCCATTAGGTTTTAAATATGATATCTTCATTCATCTTCCCAGTGAATTATCGCCTTACAAAGTGATGTGATTTATTTCTCACATATGATTTACATTGAATTTTTAAGGATAAAAGTAATGCCTATATGTGATAAAAATGATAAGAGATTAATTATTTAATTTTTTTATCACCCTATTCCTTTAATTTTCACTCATTAAGGGGATGATTACATTTCATGGGTGTACATATGATCTACCATCTCCAAGAAGCTATAACACTCATTTTCCATCCTAAATTATTTTTATAAATTCAAATAATATATATATCGAGAAATTATGATATTTATAACAATATATAAATTTTTCAGACGATTTAATTATATATTATCAATATTAAATGGAATATTAAATATAGAACATTCTAGAGAAAATTACAAAATTCACATGGGAAACAATGAAAATAATGAAATCTTACTACCAAATGGGTAAAATTTTTTTATAAGAGTGGAATATTTTCAATACCCATCCCCAAGGTCCCATGCCTTGACTACCCCAAGCCCGCCTTCCATAGTCCAGGGGTTGTAAACTTGCACTAAAAGGAAAATCCCTAAATAATTGGAAGGCATTTCCTATAATCCTACAGACACATAGTACAAGAACACAACAAGAAGAAACAAGAAGGATATTATTGTACTAAAATGTGAACTGAATGTAAAGGGGATGCAATACAAGACCAACTGGAAAGTACCAGTACAACTGAAAAAAGAAAACAACTCCTAGATCATCCACCGAGGATTGTACCAAAAAGGTAGGTACATATCATCTCTTCAACCCTCCAAATCAGCCCGTATCCATCGTTTACCTCCTATTCCTAGCACCCACAAGCCTCAACCCATCTGCTCTTCATCTGTAGAAGACACAACAATGTGCAAGACAATCATGTGTAGGGGTGAGTATAACAATACATAGTAGGCACCCTGAGACCCCCAAAGGTCTCATGGAATTCAATAAAGGAAAACCAAAAAATATGATCACAATAACAAAGAACCACGTAATTGACACATCTCAAACTAGGTATAACTATTGCACAAATGTATTGATGATTAGTCGAGATGGTAGATCATCTTATTCTGTCGAGAGGCACTACTTCTAACAATACAAAGTCTAACCCACACAGGATATAATCTGGCTAGGACTTATAGGTACTATCACATGCAAGACTCACATAGAATCTGACCCACACATGATTGGTATGTCGTTGAACCCCAATGGCCCCCTTAAAGGATGGTCCTCATTGGTTCATGAATGATTGATCCCCACAGGGTCAGCAGAATGTTAATCCACATAGGTTTTCTAGAATTATAATGCACACATGGTCGCTACAATGCTGATCCACACATGGTCATTAGGAGTTGATCCACATATGATCACTTAGTGATGATCCACACCTAATTTATAGGTGTTGATCCAAATAGGATCGCTCAGTACTAACATCAGTATGATATGTCTCCAACGTCCCCCCCACTGCAGACCAATGGATTCCCGCATATAGCATGCTTGATTCTAGGAGAACTGCAACTCAATTGATCGGTTGTATTTCAAACATCAAGAAGTTTCATCACGAACTAACATCATGATATGTCACATCATAAGGGTCCAAAATAAAAATATGGCACATCAACCGGACGCCCGATCTTTGAGTTTTTGGCATTTTTGAGTCGAGGGCCTTATTGGATTTGGATTCCATCCAACCCTTCCTTACTACAACATTCTCCAAAACTGTCGTGGAGTATTTACAAAGGAAAAACTTGTTACTAGGGTCCTTATTCCACATATAGAGCTTCACCCAGTCATTTAGTTACATCCCTTTCTGTGAAACAGTTGGTGGGGGTTATCGCACCTCGGCCTGGTCAGCCTCAGTCGGGCCTGTCAAAATTTTCCAAAGGTTATGCTTCCCGAAAGTGATCCCAACAACCCTAAGGACATGTCAAATGAACATCTGGTTTATATTTTATGAGCATTTATTTATTTGGGGACTGGTTTGGTCTGGGCCTGATCTGACTCAGTCAGACTGACTACAAACAACGGGTCCTTGGGTCTATCAAACCCTACCTGGGTCTGGGCTGATTCACATGTTCTGGCCCATCGGTGTAAGATCATACTGGTTTGTGGACCGTATCCATGGTTGGCCCAGCCCCGTTGGTAGTGCTCGGACCACCCGCACTGCCCCGTCGGGCCAGGGGTCCAGCCCATATGGTTGGCCTACGACGTCTCCATCCACCCTATGGTGGACCGTTGCATCCTTCTGGCCCCATGCATGCGGGGCCGTTCGCCAACTAATGGGGCACTGCCCCACTGCATTAAATGGTCAGCTGTTTGGTCGACCTGGTTCCACCAAACATGGTTCAGTGTGGGCCATGTTGCACCCTCTTGTTTTGGCCTGCTATCCACAAAATCTTCTGTAGGTGGCGCCTATGGGTGCGTCACATGTCCCACATAGCCAGATCAGGCCATCCTACCTTGACCGCTAAGGCGCGCCATCGCACACCACCTTCCTCTGCCCATGGTCAGTTAACACAGGTTTCCTCCGGCCAATGACAGCCTCCACCGACATTGCGCATGATGCTTTCTTCCATGTGTCACCAGACTTTCTCCGGTATCCATTCATGGTGTTGTCAGTGGAAACTAGTCTCCCAAGTTTCCGTGATCATAGCGTGTCCTACTATTTCATGTAGCCATCAATATGGGGAAACCGTCGCTGATGAATGGAGAATGAGTGAAACCACGAAGGTTCGGGGCCTTGTTCGTTTAGACCGCACCCACCATGTTAAGATGATAACAAGAAATAGATGATTTAATTCATCAATGAAAAAATAAACATAAAACCCCTTCCGAGAAGAGACGTTCGATGACAATGATCAACAGACCCCCCTTTGTCATTGTAGATGCTTCATGATTCGGTGGCACCGATCACCGCTCGCCGAAACCAGTATCATTCTCCAGGTGGTGGGCATAGTGGTTCTTTTACAGGGATTTTTCATTTGGTGATGTCATTCCCACACCCCTCCCTGAGCTCCATGTAAATAGGAGATGAGATGGATGAGTAATGTGAATGGAATTAATGAGGTTCATTTAATTAAGGATCCATCATAATTCCAATACTGGAGTTACAAAAAAAAAGGGGAGTCACACCATTTAATGGCATGATGAGTTGTTGGTCCCACCACCATTGCTCGTCCATTAGAGGAATGTAAAAATGAAAAATAAAATAACCTTTTTATTTTATTATTCTCTCAAATTTCCAAAAAACAACCTTTTATCTCTCGATATTCTACGGTTTTAGTGAAGCCTCGCATAAGAGAATCATGACGCTGCTGATTCAACAGTTCCCTCTGATTATTAATACGAGTACTGGTTCAAAGGATAGAAAATTCTGCCCATTCGTTTACTGAACATACAATAAAAAAGTTCATAAATTCATTTTGAGCACACCAGGGCATGGAATCACAAGCCGTTAACTTCCACAAAAATGTAATAATTCCATAAAATATAAAAAAAATATAGGGAATATCGGCGTATTTACATTCTCCCCACCTTTATGATTTATGTCCCCAAAATACCCAACATAGAGTAAGGAATAAAATGGAGGTACTAAGAATGAATCTAAACATCCTACCCTGGTGTCCTCTCCAAGAGGTCCCCGTGCTACCAGAAAATGTGCACTAGAGGTATCGATCATCCACGAAGGACCTGCTCTTGTCGAACCTCGATTTCCACTGGAACCTCTGTGAAAATTTCCCCATCATCAATGTCCAACTCACCCCAATCAATAACATGCGATGGATCATGATCATACTAAAAAATGATGAGACACATGGAATAAATCATGCAATTGATTCATCTGTGGTTGAATTGATAAGAAATACACCATCTCGCCAAATCTGCTGATAACCTAAAAGGGTCTGATGAACCCCATAGATAGTTTTCTGCTGCAACCAAATATCTTCACCCCTCATCGAGGTGAGACTCATAGGAACATCTGGTCTCCCTCATTGAACTCCAATTGTCATCATCTCCAATCAACATAAGACATCTGTTTTCTCTGTGCACTATTCATCATCTCTTGGAAGATCTGCACCTTTTAAGTGGTAGCCCGTACCAGCACATGACCCATAAGTGCTGACTCCCCTAGGTCAATCCAGTATAGAGGTGATCTACATGGTCGACCGTACATTTCCTCAAATGGTGCCATAATAATGGTGGAGTGATATTTTTTGTTGTATGAATACTCCACCAAGGGAAGTGATCCTCCCATCTATGACCAAAATCTAGGGTGCAAGCAAGAATAATGTCATCTAGTTTCTGAATAGTCATCTCTATCTGACCATCCATCTGTGGAGGAAAGGCCGTGCTCAAATGTATCTTAGTCATGAATGCCTTTTTCAATCCCTTCCACAACCTAGATGTAAGATGAGCTTTATGTTCAGAGATGATCATCGATGGAACCCTATGGCGTCGTACAATTTACTCTACATAAGGGTGTCATAGGCCCACTACTGATCCCTTATCTTTGATGGATAGGAAGTGGGCTAACATGGTGAGTTGGTCAATGGTTACCTCGATAGAATCATGTCCTTTTGACGTCTGTGGTATCCTCGTCATGAAGTCCATGGATATACCATCCCACTTCAACTATGGTACCTTATGTGGTTGCGCTGAGCCTGCAGAAACCTGGTGATCGGCCTTCACTTTTTAACAAGTGAGGCATCATGAGACAAACTTTTCCAATGATTTCTTCATTTCTGGAACCAAAACATACGATAGAGATGCTGCTATATCTTCACCACACCATGATGTACAACTAAAGGGGATGTATATAACTCCCTCATTACCTCCTCCTGTAGCGCCACTGGAACCATGGTTCATCCTCTGAAGAGGATGACATGCTCTCCACCGTTATGAAATCAATCAAGTGACATCCATGATGATATCTCAGGACGTCAAGGCTCATTGTTAATGTCCCCAACCTATGCCTCCCGAACTTTTTGAAGAAGTGCGGGAGTAACAGTCATAGAATTTAGGTAAGGTGCTCTATCTCTATACAAAAAGGGTTTCTATATGGCGACTAGATGATCTATATCCTCACTCAGTTGTTGTAGACCATAACTCCTACAGAGTGCATCTTCCACTACATTTTCCATCACAATAGTATAGACTATCTCAATATATTACTGTTAGAGGAACTCTATCCATCACCATTGTCTCTGGATCAGGTCCTTATGTGAGGAGATATACATGAGACTCATGTGATCAGAGTAAACAATAAACCATTCCCCATCAAGTAGTGTTGATACATCATCAAGGTGCAGACCGCTTCTAAAAACTCTATTTCATGGGTAGCGTAGATTTTCTCATGCTTTATTATATGTCATGTACTATAAGTGATCTCTTCCAATGCCTGCATCAAGAAACATCCATGTCTGGTCCTTAATGTGTCACAAAATACAACATACCCCATGCCCTCTTCTGGTAGTCTCAACAAGGGGGGGGGGGGGGTGAACTCATATGTTTCTAACTCCACTCTTGGAAACATATATGGAATCTCTCCATCCATACAAAGGGATGTCCCTTATTAATGAATATTGAAAAGGGTGTCGCAACTATAGAAAAGTTTGGTATCAATCTCCAGTAGTACCCTGCCAACTATAGGAAACTCCGCTCATCAGTCACACTCATAGGTGGCTCCAAATAAAACATGTCTTCTATCTTGACCGGATCCACTATAACTCTAGATTCCAAGATAACGTGTCCTAGAAAGTGGACCTCCCAAATCTAAAACTATCACTTTTAGAGCATAGCATAATGATGGTGCTCTAGAAGTGTATCCAGTACTATCTACAGATGATAGGCATGCTCCTCCTCTGATGCCGAGTATACCATGATGTCGTCGATTAAGACCACCCCTAGGAGATCATGGTATGACTGGAAGATTATGTTCATGAGTCCCATGAACACATCCGGGGCATTGGTCACACTGAATGGTATATCCAAAGAACTCATAGTTTCCATATTGACATCTGATGGTCGTCATCTACGCATCATCATTTCATACCTTGAGATGATGATAGCCTGATCTGATGTATATCTTTGAAAACAAATGAGATCCCTCTATGTGATTGAAGAGACCATCAATCCTCAAAATTGGATACTTGTTCTTCATGGTCACCTAATTCAGGCACTGATAATCCACACATAACCTCAAACTCCCATATTTTTTCTTGGAATACAAAATCGAGGATGCCTATGCCGAAACACCAGGCCATATAAACCCCTTCCTCTACCTGTCCTCTAGATATACCCGTAACTCACGAAGCTCCATGAGAACCATCCGATATGATAGGGGTAGATATCACTATCTTCCCTAGGTATAGGTTGATGTAGAATTCTACCTCTCTACGAGGAGGTATTCCCAGAACATAATCCGCGAAGACATCGACATACTGTTCCACCACTATAGAATAACTCGAATTCACAAAATCAAAATCTATGAGGTATAGGCTAGCCATATGATGTGTGATCAGCTAAAACCATCTTCAAGTAGGCCCATCCTATGATGTAAAGGTTCCCTTCTCATTGTTTAAGGAAAACCTGGTCCCATCCGCATGGACACACAACACATTGGCCTAATACAGACAATCTAAGCATAGATAGTGGATAAATAGTCCATACTCAAGATGATGTCTTAAGGACTTGATACCGCTACTAGAATACCCCAGTCAATGATGTGGAATCTTATATTATGCTGACACTTTTGGAACTAGTGTGTAATAATCGAATCATCTCATCTCCTGTAGGAGACTCTATTTGCATGGATCGAGCCAACAACTCCACCAGAATCATTGAAATCCAAATGAGATCCATGGAAATGAAAGAGTGACTGGAACCCAAGTATATAAGTACTGAAGCTAAGGTGGAGTATTCATAGATCCTACCTCTAATAATCTATGGAGTTCGGCTTTCATAGGCCTCATCTGCATGGAGTTGATCATGTCTATATCCACCTTCTCCCTGTGGTCGGGGTAGACCACCAAGAGGTGGTGGCGGTAGAACCTAGAATTTTCTTCCTCCAATAAATGCACAACCTTATCCTTTACCATGTCCACAGCCCTATTTACCACCTTGCTCAAATCTCTTCCTCTACCTCAGTAGCCCCTCGACCGTATTCTGGTCGTCAGTGTGGCTAGTCAGGCAGTCACAAGCCATGTGACCCTATCTGCTGCATGTGAATCACAATCCACCTCCCAACTTTCCTCCTCTATCAAACGAGCTCTGCACATTTGTCCTTGCATACAGTGTTCATCCAACAGTGGGTCTACTCCGCTTTGACCTCTTCTAATCTACCTACTACAAGCCGCATATGACTCTTCTATGTGCCACTTGGTGGAGGGTCTCCCCATCAGTGTTTACTCAAAAAGGAATCTCTCCAAAAAAGTGCTCTCTCAAGCACTACAGCCTACATCGCGATGATAAAAGATACCATATATGCTCTGATCTTTAGTAGGGGTCCCTGATCAAAGGTTCGGGCCCTGAAAAAAGGGTCATGCACCATGTCGATAGAGTAGGGTGAGAGGTCGGTGAATCTCACTGATTACTAAGCCACTAATAAGATGCCCTGCTCTATGTTAAGCAACCCCTAGATACGCACATAGCATAGAGTCACTAGAAAAAACTCTGCCTTAAGAGGACCGAGAAATCTTCCAATGTGAGGGTCAACTAGTTTTATTTCTACAAAATTTGGCTCCACCTTCTCTGTCTTGAACCATGGAATATACTAGAATATAGGATTAAAATATGGTCAGCTGGTGTCCAAACTAGTCGAAAAACACTTGCCACAGCCTCCATCCAGTCCTCATCCACCTGCGGATCTGTCTTTCCTTGGAACCTTAGAGGACTTTGTCCCTGGAAGTCATGCAGCGTTCCCAGATAGCATGAAACGTTCGTTGGTGGGGTTGGTGGTAGCGGCTTCCCAAAAGGGTAGTGGTGATACTAGTACACCTTCCGATTGTAATATCTCTATAGGAGGGCCATGTACCAAAGCCTCATCACTCGTAGGTCCGTCATCATGTACTCTTTTAGGAATCCTGTCTGGTTGTCCTCATACGCAATCCGTTTTTTCGTGCACTGAGTCAGAAATCAGAATTCGGGGTCCTGGTGTATGGATATGTCGGACACCACAGAAAAATGGGACTCCCCAAACTGAAAACCACACACAAAACACAAAACACTATTTCTCTATTAAAATATCCGAGTCCTTGTTATTCGGTAGAACCGAATCATATGATACAAATTTGTCATGACCCATCCCCAGGGGCCCACGTTGTGACTACCCCAAGCCTGCCTTCCATAGGCCTGGGGTTGGAGACTAGAACTGGAAGGTGTATCCTTGAAAAACGTGAAGGCATTGCCTTTAAACTAGTAAACAAATAGACCAATAATACAACAAGAAGTAACCACGATGTAAACTACTATACTAAAAAGTTTATTGACAGTAAAAAGGATATAATAAAAGCCCAACTGAAATGTACTAGTACATATAAATAGAGAAAACATCTCATAGATCATACATCAAGGATCCTACCTGCAGGGTTGGTATAGATAGTCTCCACAGAACTCCACTTCATCCCGTCTCCTCCGCATACTACATGTTCCTAGTGCCCTCAGGCCTTAAACCAGCTGCTCATTGTCTGCACAAGACACAAAAATTTATGGGAAAATCCCGTGAAGGGGTCAGTATAACAATACTTAGTAGAGACCCTAAGACCTCCAAAGGTCTCACAGAATTCCACAAAGGCAAACTACAAATAATGATTCCAATCACAAAGCATAAAGAAATATACACAGCTAAAACCAGGTAGTAGTAAATCATAGAATTAATGATTATTATTCAAGAATCTATATCATGTTATTTTGTTGAGTGGCACTGCTACTAACCATACAGAGTTTCACGGACAAAAGATCAATAGGTAATTACTCCTACTGTCCCAAAAATGATCTGATCTGCCAGATATTGATAGGTACAAACCCAAGCAAGACCTACATAAGTTCTAACACACATAGGATTGGTATGTCTCTGATCCAATATGGGATGCTCTGAGGATGGTCCTCATTGGGTCACACAAATCTAATCCACACAAGGTTGTTAGAACGGTGATCCACACAGGGTCATTAGAATGCTAATCCACATAGGGTCTCTAGAATTCATATCCACATAGTGTCTCTAGGTGCTGATCCACATATGATCACTCAGTTCTTACCCACATATTTTTTCAAGGTGCTGATCCAAACTAGATTGTTGGATACTAACCTCCAGATGATCTCTCTCCAACCACCGCCTCACTGCCAGCCACTGGATTCCCGCTTATAGAACACATTATTCTGGAAGAACCGATACTCAATCCGTCTTTCGTATTTCCACTAAAATGAAGTCCCAAGATGAAGTAACCCAATGATATGTCACGTTATAAGGGTTGCAATGCAAATGACATCGTGTCAACTGGACGCCCTATCTATATGTTATTTACATTTTAGTGCTACAGGACCAGATGTATTTGGAGTCGATCCAACCTAGATGTACTCAAACTTTCTCCAAAACTCTCATGGAGTATATCAAAAGGAACACCTTGTCACTAGGGTCCTTATTCTAAAGAAAGTGTGTCAATAATATACCCGGTATGTTAGTTATACCTTTTTTCTGTAAGGGGGGGGGGATCACATCTCGGTCTGGAATAACTTGGTTGGGCCAGCTGGAATATTCCAAAGGGTATGATTCTATAAAGGGATCCCAAAACCACTGAAGACATGTCTAATATACACCTAGTTTCTCAGTTATGGGCATTTATTAATTCGGGGACCAGTTGGTTCTGGGCCGGGTCCGAATCTGTCAGAAAGGCCCGATGAAACGGGTCCATGGTTCTATCTAACCCCGCCCGGGTCTAGACCATTAAGGATCATCCAATTACAATGGGTCTGGTCCTTCGGGGTCGGCTCTCTTAAGCTGGAAGGCCCAGGACTTGGTTTTATCAGCCCGTGCTAGCTCAGTCCGCTTTCAGGAAGACCATTTCATCTGGATGGCCCCGTTCTTGTGGGTCCGTTCTCCAGCCGGTGGGGCGCTGCCTCACCGCATTAAACGGTTAGTATTTTGGCCGACCAGGTTTATCCAACGAGGGGAAACATGGGTTGCGCTAGTCCATCTTACTCTGGTTTACTAGCCATGAATGCTTCCACTTAAGGCGCCTATGGGTGATTCCCTTGTCTCACAAGGCCATCTTGGGCTAGCCTCCCTTTGCCTCCATGGTACTCCGTAGTGCGCTATCTTCCACCGCCAACAGTTGGATGTCGTGAGTCTCCTCTGGCTTCCACTAACATGGTGCGTTGGCGGTTTCTTCAATGTTTCCCTCAATCTGAGTAAACTTCCCCGAAGGACATAGTGTGAGTGAAGCAGCACAGAGTATGGGAGTTGATCGTTTGGCACATGACCTCTGCCTTAAGGTGATAACAATCAATAGAGGATTTAAGAAATTATATACATCTTCAAAATAAACCCCCTACCTAGAAGAGACTTTCACTGATGACGATAGATGGTACCCCCTTTTTCTTTGTCATCAGTTTGTGATTCGGTGGCGCCCATCACCACTCACTGAAACCAGTCTCGTCCACCAAGTGGTTGGCAGCATGGTACCTTTTTAGAGAATATTCTTTTTCTAAATTCATGCCAACACCTCTCCCTTATCTCAATATAAATAGAAGAAGAGAATGGTGAGTTATAAACATGGACTTAATGAGGTTCTTTTTATTAAGGAACCATCCTAATTCCAATGGTGAGGTTAGAAGAATAAAGGGGAGTCATGCCATTTAATTGAATGACCTGTCATTGGTCCTGCCACCGCTGCTCGTCCGTTGAAGGAAAGTAAAAAAGAAATATAAGATAACTTTTTTATTTTATTATTCTCTTAAATGTCCCAAAACTATTTTTTTCAACCTTCTGTGGTCAATGTGATGCCTCCCTTAAGTGAATGTCAACACTACATATTCAATAGTGCCCTCAGATACATAATATGAGCACCGGTTTAAATGATAGAAAATTCCTCCCATGCATTTAATGAATATACATTAAAATAGTTTAGAAATTCTTTTTGGGAACACCGAGCCTCAGAATCTCGTGCCATCAATTTTCACAGTCATGAAATAATTCCCAATAATTAAAAATAATTCATGGAAAATCCGAGTCATTACAGATATATAATATTTTAAATATTATCCTGGTAATTTAATAAATAAATTTAATCTGAATACAATTATAGGTGAGTTTATTTCATGTTTAGAAAATTTAAATCATTAGGTAACTGACTTCATAACAATTTACATTCGTGAAGACATATTGTAATGTTATACACATAATTTTTATTACTTGGTATATATAAATTAAAAATGAGATGTTATATAATGATTACATAATAGTTATTTTATTATAATTTTTTAAGTTTTGTTAATTTAACAAAATGGAATGTGACTTAAAATATAACAATACGTAAACAATTTCAGAACAGAATTTCATTTCATTTGGTTAATCTACATCTCTATTTTCAATAACATTATATTGTTATGTTTTAAAATACTTTTGAATATATATTTTGATTTATTTCCACTTGTTTGATTTTTATTTCCATTTGATTAACATAATAAATTTATCGATTAATCTTCAATTTAAATTTATGATCTTTCTAAGGGTTTATTTCACTATCTCATTTAAATCGGTTTTAATTATACATGAATTTAAATTGAATGAGGTTATTTGATAAAAATCTAAAAAAAAATTTTATTTTATCATCCTCTTGTTAACTATGATATTTTAAATTAATATTACCATTTTTCACTCTTTGGCACTTAATATAATTGGGATAACGTTTTATGATAATAAGACATCATTTCTCTCATCATTTATAAATCCATTTTCTTTCAAGAACAGGATTGATAAAAAATATTATAAAATTGTTTTTAACCTCTAAAAATTTATTCAACAAATAAATGTTTACACATTATAACCATAAATTTTTTTATGGAATCATCATGTATATTTTAAAACAAATACCCAATCAGATTTAATCCAAAAAGATAATGAAATAATTTTTTAATTGGTATAACATGAATAAAATTTACAACTATCATTACCAATAAACATTAAATATACTATATTATGATTCTTATATGTTATTTTTTTATTAAATTTATTTGAATTTGTTTTCATTTAAATATAGTTTGAAATATATTATTTTTAAAATATAAATAATTTTTTTCCCAATTAATTTTTTCAAGGATCATTATATGGTATTTATAATCATCAATGAAAACAAAAATTTGTACATAATAACATAGATATATATTGAATTTATACTATATGTACTATTTTTTATGGATGTTTTATGGTCATTTTGATCAAATAATTTATGAAATTCACTATCTTGAATTATTTCACAATTATTATCTAAAATTTTAAATATTAAATTAGATTTGATAACTGGAAATTAAAATTCACCAAAATATCCATATTAGTTCTGAAGGATATTTTTATATTTTAAATTATATTTGTCATCTACATATGGTATTCTAAATTAATCGTTATTTTTTTTATAAGTATATATTTATAAAACCATATTCTTCTCTCATTAAAGATGTTTCCTAAAAATACACATTGTTCAGGAATTAAACTGATTATTTGAATTATGATGAATGCTTTGGGAATGTAGTAACTGGTGGGGAACAAACATAAATATCTATTAGATTCATTAAATAGTTTCAGGAGAGAAATTATTTATCCAAATTAAATGGGCTTCTACCAATAAATAAAATTATATAGAAAAAATAATTTGACTGTAAATGTATCAACATTACTAAAATCATGATATCTAATTATTAGGGACTTACTTTATTTAAGATTCACTTATTTTTATTATCCATGATATTTTCTCTAATATTTTATCACTTGATGAATTTCATTAATTTTTATTTATTAAATGGATTGTTTTTCTCGTTTTAAATTTTTCTATTTTTATTATTCCTTATCTTCTCATGATAGTCAGGTTATTTAAATGGAATTTGTGTTCATATATTTATCAATCCATGTTTTGTATTCTCATTTATAAATGATATATTCCAATATATGTATCCATTACTAAGCGTTTAATCTCACCCCAAATATTTTTCCTTTCCCAAAGAATCCCTCATGTGTACTATGAATGATATATAAGGATAACCTAGAGGGAATAAAGTTATTCTAGAGGTTTTTTTTGTAAATTGCGGTTTCATATTTTATATTGGAATAATGTTCGTAACTAATTAAAAAAAACTAAACTATTAGGTATTTGGGACATGTTTCAATGTATCTTGTTCCACTATAATAATGTAAGACACTATCTCAAGGGTACTATATTCATGGTTGTGACAAAAAATATAATTTTGATGTTTTTCCTCCATTATATGATTTTTTATTTTACTAATGTAAAACAAAAAATTGCATTTTTATGTTGTTTAAATAAAATGGGACATTTTTATCTGAGTAACCAATGTAGGATCATTTAAAAAAATCAACTATTTTACCATAAAAGGTTATATCATTAAATTGTGTATACTTGTATTATACATGATAATAAAAAATGAGAGACAAGATATCCTAATTCATATTGTATGAAGGGTTGGTACCCCTTATGATCATGTTATTTTTGACATGATTTACAAATATGTTTTTATATGGGTCATAAAATGTATTTTATATTCATTCTATGAATTTAAATTTTTTTCTCTGTGAAAAAACATTTTGTTGTTTAATATTGAAATGATTTAGATAATTTATTTCACGAACATAGATATAAAAGAAAACATGTTGTGTTTTTTCATGGATTTAACTACATTAAGATAATTCATCTTTTTATATCACATAATGAGTTTTCCCTATATAAAATTTATAAAATGTTTTTCGGAGAATTTATTGACAGTTTTTGTAAAATAATAATTCAATATGATGGTTTTGATAATTATTCCTAAAATTAATACATTTTTTATTAAAAATATATTATATTATTGGTAAATATATTTTTATTAGACATTTCAGCGTTTTAATATTTGAGATTGTTATGTAATAGTTAATAGATAATATATTATAACTCGAAATAAAAACATATCTTTGGGAATGATAGATAATAAATCATATTCTCATGAAAATAGAATATAAATTTTTTATTTCTTGGTACTCACAAAAATTATGTAATAGAGATCCATTGTTTTCTTTGATTATCATGTTATAACTGATGAATTGTGAAATTTTTTTCATGATATTACATATCACTAAAGATATTAACACCAAAAAGGATAAATAATGTCTAGATGGATTAATGTGATTATATTGTAGAGGAGTTTAAGAATATGTGTATCACTATACCTATATTTAGACTACTCTTTTGTGGAGAAAGGATTGTGATGTATTTCAATATTAAAAGGCATTGTGTATTTCCTAATGGAAAAGTAAAATGTTAAAGTGTATAACACACAATTGATGATGTTCCCAGAAAAAAATTCTGATCCATTTTTTATTGTTGGATATAGTAATATTTGGTATTTTAATTTGGAGGAACAACCTCTATGGTGATATGTGTTATATATATATGAATCACATAATAATAAGATAATATCCAAATATAATGAGAATAACATGAATCAATGAATGTTTTTAGAGGTGATATTGGGCCAGGATTTCTCTATTAATTACCATCATACAGATGAGAATATCATAAATGATTATCTAATATGAAATAAATAAAGTAATCTATCCATGATGTTGATTTAGAAAGGAAATATTTACATGGATGTTGAAAGGACTGATAATTAAATAATAAGATATAGATGAAATCATACCATTACAAAATTATTTCCTAGCTCTCTATCAAAAAGAATATCAATGATGCACAAAGGAATGATTTGGAGCTTCAAATTAGAGGGATAAAAACAAAGGAAGATATATTTCATGACATCATACCAGATAAATATGATTTTTTTTCGAAACCATAATTTTCCTAATATTATCACATGAGATAATGAAAGAGATATTGTATAATGAACATGGATCATATCTCTCTCTCAATCCATGTAGAACCATGACATAATGTGATATCCAAGAGAAGTATTTTGGGGATAGAATGACGGTGACTAATTTTTTGTACATCTTAATGTGATTCATATAACAACATGATAATGATGAATTCTATAATTTAATGTGGATGATTAAATCATTCCCTATAAATACATGGTAATGGGTGAATATCAACATAAAAATTTATACAGGTCACTCAAAGTAATATAATGTAAATATTGTTATATGGGTGGTGGTTGATTCAGTAATAATGAATGAACACATAATTAGTATTCGAGGTTATTTACCTCTTAAAAAATTAACATTGTATAAAAAAATTGGTGGGTTTGTGTTGTGGACAATAATAAAATTTTATTTTTATTTATATGAGGATCTCCACCAAATTCTATAGAAGTATTAAATATTTTATAAATACTACATTGAGCCTCAATACGGAAAATCACCATGAAATTCATCACCAATTTGAAGTTACCATTTCAAAATTAAGGGAATTTAGAGATTATACCCAATGTAACATAACAATTGAATGAATCAACACCTCCCATTGGATATTTCTTCATAGAAAAAAAATTCTACATGACTGTTCAAATGCATCAACATGATGATATATACGAGAATCAATATAAAACAATAATTTAATGGGTAATGTTTCTTGACATATATTCCTTGAACTCTATGTTTTTATGATATTATAGTAATTTTATAATACATAGATCAATGTATAAAATATACCCATAGTTGGTTGAAGTAATTTTCAAAGAATCATCAGTGTGACATTGAGTATGTAGTTGTAAGAATTTTTCTACATACAATAAGACTCTAAATGAGAGTAATATCGTGTGAAAAATAATGGATTGGTAATCAGTTGCTAAATATTACCCTTTTTTATCATTGATGTTATAGAAGAAATGGCATGTTGACATTCACTCCCACTAAAATTGGCTAATGTTCTAGATTTTTTTCATTATCACTCTCGATGAAGTGCATAACTTATCTCTATCATGTAATGAACAGTGGGTTTGTATGGATGAAGAGTGATCTCTTTTATAAAGTGATCCTAATTATGATTATATAACATAAAAAATAATTTATACACAATACCACAACATAATATGTAAATTTTATTTGTCCAAACAACATATAGGAACTGAAAACATGGAACCATAAGATGAAATGTAATAGACATTCCTTCATCTATTCTCAGACAAATAAAACTATTATATATTTATTAAAAAATATTATAAATTAGGGATGAGTGTTACATTCCAAAAATATACATTCCTTTTATATAAATAATTCATTTCATATTAAGGTATATAAGAATTTTTAATTATAATAAAAACAGTCATTATTTCATTAATGGATAACATTCACTTTTCTGAATAAAGACAGATATGGGAAGTGAAAAAATTATGTGGTGTAAATGAAAAATAATATAAATTTATAGGAGTGGGGAAACACGGGTCATCTCGATCACAAAGAACAATTAATGTGTCAGAAAAACTTAAAAAAATAAAGAACATTAATAATATTATCATCATTTAAAAATGGAAAACATTAAACAATGATATAATTAATGTTATGTGATGAATGAAATGATTAAGTGGAATTTATATGATGTGAGATGACTTTTTTTTACATAGTGATAGTTCTAATGGAATAGTGATATCCTTATCGGAATAGTGATATGATCATTAGAATAGTAACATGCCATTATAAATCATAATTTTGTCTTTAGAAATACTAACATTAATTATTTATTAGTAAACCAATCACAAAAAAGTTATATTAAATAGAAATTTTATTTATTATGAGTCATTTATGGAATTATATATACTAAAAATCCATAAAATTAATATCAAAATAAAAAAAGATGAAATCTATAATAAATTTTTTAATTAATATTATTGAAATGTATTTTTAATCAACTCTTATTTACATATTAATAATATAAATTCCATGTTTAAAATTTATTTATGAGAAAATTATTTTCACTTTTATAATTAACATGAAGAAATTTGTTAAGGTTTATTTTTTCTTAAAATCATAAAATTATACCATTTTAAAATGAATAGTAAGAACATAGTTTTTATATAATCATTTTTTTAATTGAATATTTTATTGTGTACTAATGACCTAATAAATCATCTAATTTTGTGATAAAAAAAATAAACATTAATATTTTATATAATTCAGGAAATTCAAATTACAAACATTTTTTTTCTACTTCTAAAATTATAAATTATTTCATTGAAATAAAAAATTATATATTTTGACATTAATTTTTAATAAACTAATAGAATTATTTTCTGAATGCTACAAATCATATAAATTTAAATTATTTTAATAATATGTTAATTACAATGTCAGGAATATGACTAATGAAAACAATACCATGGTAATTATATTGTTTTGAATATTTTAAGTGAATATACATCTCTCGCCACTATAAATACCGAATCCCCTGCTATTTGAACACGATAACTATCTCAAAAAACAAATACTAACCAAAAATCAATTTAACACTTTTATACCTTATTCAATCATTGGGATAAATATAAATTAACTCAACTATATGATTTTAATGTTATCAATTCAATTGAATATATGTAATCTGAGAATAATGAATGGTTTCATTAACATCTTTTATTATTTTCCACATCCCTTTCTTATAATTTATATATTTAATTCAAATAAATGTATATATAATTAATTAGGTATTATTTTACCAATAAATATTATAGGCTAACCCATATTAATGATTATATTTAGGAAATTTTTTATCGCTACTTCTATGCATCATCATTTAACAATATCACATTAATATTATGTTAAATGCCAATGATCGAATTAAAAAATATATCCCCACATTCATTAATGGTTAGTTATAATTAAATATAATTTATATACATTTATATTTACTTATTTAATAAATTTGGATAAAAATTTTCTTAATTTTATGAGAATTTAATAACAAAATAAAATTAAAAAAAGATATAATAATTTAATGAAAAGTTGAAATCAAAACATATCACTTTAAAAAATGGGTATTATAAAATAGATTCCAATAATTATAAGAAATCTATCGTCAAAAAATTTATATTATTTACATTTTGATTAAAATTTTTTCAAACATATGTCTCTATTACATGTGTTTTAAATGAGATGAAACATAATGCTATTTAAGATAAAGGGATACATGAACCTGTCTCATTATTTTTTGGTTGTCTCTTCCATCCCATTATATTTCTATGGGTGTTTCATTATGTTTCCTATAAATTCCTTTCACCATTGATTACCTTTAATTTTTGAGTACATTCATGTTTCATCCATATAAAAATTATTTCTATGAAAATTTAAAGGAATTATTATAAAAGGTATTGTTTTTAATAACATATTTTTGACTCCTATTGAGTTTTTTAATCATCAAAAAAATTTCCCCTCAGTAAAATATAAACTCCCATATATAATTTGGAAGAAAAAATTTTACCCCATAATTTATGATTTATTACAACCTTTCCATTATAATGGGTTATTTCAAGACCACAATTTTTATTTGTATTCATAAACTTTATAATGCATAATTATGTGTATTTTATGCATTTATGGATGGGTATGGGATTATTTATATCTCCAATGAAATGGTAAATGAGAAAAATCACATAATATTTTGTTCTTTATCTATGAACATCATTCTAGTTTTGATCAAAATTATCATAATATGATTTATGCACATATGTTACATGTGAACATTATACTAGATTTGTTCACAACAATCTGTGGTATCTGATTACTATGTTATGATGAATCATTAGAAATAATATATCATAGTAAATTTCTTTTTAAAATTATTCCCTCATTCAAATGATGAATATATGATGATTTTATATGATGGTAATGATTATTCTGGTGCATGTACTGTTGATTATTATCAATTTTTTTTTTCTATGCATTCCCTCATTGTATTTAAAATTTTTCTCATCCCTTTACTGTATCTATATCATTTGGTGATTACTATTATAAAGGGATACATTAGATATTTAGGAGGGATTCAAGTAATTAATTAAATATTTTTGATGTTTTATAATGTTATATTGAGTTATGATCATAATTTTCTCATGAAACTAATTCTTTCAATAGATAAATAATTTTTTATTACGCCATTTATATAGAAATTATTTAATAGTGTTGTATAAATAATATATCTCACTATATATTTTATTTTTCACAAATTCAATATTTTAATTTTGGGAATATTGGCATCAACCTTCCTAGAAAAATTTCATAAGTAAAATTCTGATAAATAGGGATGTATCCACTATGATAATCAACCTAATAATAAGCCTAAAAACCTATCAAATCTACATCATAATTAATCATGATGTTTTTTAAATAATAATGGATAATAAATGAATAATTAATTTTTGTATTACCTAAAATTTAACAACACACCAACACATAACATCATCCATCAAAATCCACTTTTAGGTGATCCATAACATAGCCCCATTTTCAATATCTATTCCATCATGAATTATTGGGATCAGAACAAAAAATGAAATACATGACATACCAAAGTATTTTTTATGTTCGGATGATACACTTTATGGAATATAAAAATGATATATGTTCATAATAACAAAATATATTTCCCTAAACCATTCCGGGTCGAAGGAGCAGTAGGAGGGGGAAGATAAAACAGATGTATAGCCTTCCATATAATCCAATTTCTCAAAACCCCAAAATGAATGGGTTTGAAAATTTATACCATCTCGTAAAAAAATAGAATAAGGAATAATTGTACCTTGAAATACATCCCATCTAGTTAGAGTGAAACACCCAAACACAAGTCCTCATGACTTAACCACATGTACTATGACATCCACTCATGTTCCATGATGAAATTCCAAATCTATAAGTAAATAAAAAAATTAAAAAAATTATTACCGCATTTATATATACCACATAACATAACACCATGTTCATAGGGATTTATAATACATAATGTCCACCATATCCTTGGGGTACATTACAGTTTCACCTTCTCAAAAATATAATAATTCATCCATGTAGGAGTACACTAGAATATAATTATCACCTTCAATAATATGGTTGCATGATTAAATGTTTATCATCTAACACATGATCCATAAATTAGATCATAATACCATGGGCATGGAAGGGAGAACACTATAGTCTAAAAAATTTATTTGTACAAATACCAAATATACATATCAGTTTATCTAGATGTGCTATGGAATTCTTACTATATAGATTCATAAAAATGATTACAACATAAAATTCTAACCCCTTACACTCAAGAAACTTTTCCAGTAACTAAAAAACATATATGTTCATAAGGTTAAGAAATATATTAAAAAATTTCACATATAAACATATTTCAGCTATTAAAAACATCACCCCATAACACATATCATTAGAAGTATGCTTACCCATGGATATCATCTGAATAAAATGATTTCATTTAAATTCGACACTAATTAACATTTATAGTATCTTATAAGTCATAATATATCATTAATCACTTTTCAAAAATTGTAGAAAAATCCAAATACTATCATTTCATCTATGTTAAATCACATTTAACTCTTCAAATATTTTTTCATTATTACTATATACTCTATCATGCTAAAAAACATGATAAATATACAAATAAATTACCTACATATACATTAATCTATAAAATATTTAAATCTCAAGAATCACAATGATATGAAACTCCACCAACACTAGGATGATTCCCAAATCCAATGATGTTTATGAATTATGGGTTCAAAAATATTAAATATCGTCGAATAGAATCATAACTCTATAGAGAATCATATAACTCCTAACTCACCAACAAATATTATCATCATAGTTTTAATTATAACAATATCCTAAAACATATCCTTATTCACTGAAAAATATCATGTAATGTTCAAGAGGAATCATTATTCAAAAAAAATTGGAATTTGTCGATCTGTATCCCAAAATATAAAATTAATCAATTTCCAACAACTGAACTATACCTGATCCACATAAATACACATCACTTTTTATTACCCTAACACTGTAATGACCCGGTCAATTATATCTATGAAATACGATATATTCCTATACCTTTTGATGTTTAGTTATCTAACATTCAACTATCAGTATTTAACATGAATTCTCAAAATGGCCAACATACACTTTGAACAAATAAATGTTTCATTCTACCATTTGAGTTCTCATCTCACCATAAAAAGTATAGAACCACTATTTAATTATCATCAATGAAATAATGACTCTCAACATCCCCATTCCGTATGACCTACTATATCCACCCATTAATCCTGATCAATTCCATGTATTTATATTTTTATCATTATATAATATATCGAAAACTAGTGCTGTTAGGATTGTGGTGCGCACGATGGAGCATAAAGATGATAACATGAGGTGATCACACACTAGTTTTTATTAACATCTAAGGGAATAAATTATATATATTTAAATTATAGTGGTTAAATTCAAAAACACTAGTTTACATCCCACATTAGATTATTAGAATGGAAGGCTCTATATAATAAGTCATTATATGGAAGCATTTCATTGTACATGTAGTGGGATGGAAATAGGATACACATGTTCCATGCCCTCACATTACACATCATATGTTGGAATATCATAAAATGTAATGTGAACATTACATGAAAGAATTCATCCCTTATATCATCAATTCATGGTTTGTTGGCTAGCTGGCTCCCTAGGTGTGGTTAAGGAGACTGCCACATGTGCCCTGGGATGACCTATTCGATTAGATATCCTAGATATAATTTTTTTTCTGTAATGTAATAACGAAAAACAAAGAATAACATTCTATTTAAAAATTAAAAATATATATGACATTATAAGATGAATCCTAATCCATATTTTTTCTATTATACTACCAATGAATCATTTATAAAATATATATCTGTATTTTTCATTGTATTCACATATCAAGAATATTCATGGGGAATATTTTTGGTTCATAGTAATTGGTCCCATCAAAATTCCACATTAGAATTAAATAAAATTTGGTTGAAAATAATTTATATTTGAGGTGAGTGTAGATCACTTTTCCATATATAATAATTTTTTATGGGAATTAGTATTGTTCCCAATGAATGTATTTGGGGAAATACATCCTGAAATGAGAATGTGTATATATTAAAGGATGGAGAAATGATTATTTTTAATGGGAAATGTGGATGGATCCATGATATAATGCATTGATGTTGAAAGACATTGTAAGTGAATAAGAATCAAGCTATATGAATTTCTGAGATCGACTCCTCATAACATTCTTTGGGAACAAAGTTTCATATGTGATGAAATCTATGATGAATTTCAATATGTAGATCTAGGTCGTACATAAGATATCGAATGTAATCACATTGAGATAGAAACATTGTATAAGATCCATGATCCAGTTGACATGTTGCACATATCTATGTATCATGACACATTTTAGGCCATAAATATTACCCCACTCTAAGAAGTTTAATTTCATGTTGGATAGAACATGTCTCATGTATTATAAATTAATTATATGTCATGTTACACTTAGAAGGGTCATAATCAATTGTGATTCGATATGATGTTTTCTATGATTTGCGTACCAAGTGAGTGTAACATGATTTTTGTTGTGTAGAATAAATTTTCCCTACAATATTGGTATCTTTTATTCATCACTACCATTTTCTAAATATTCATATATTGAATTTTTAGTATTTGAGGAATCATATTTATCCTAGGAAAACGTCTTATGGTTTTTTGACCTAACAAATTTTGTAATGTTTCAATATCATATGTGTTCAATATTGCATGGATAACTTAATGTGAATGTTCAAATGGAAGGGAATCAACATTTTTCTTGGGAAAACTTTTTAGAATTTCAACATGGATATCATTTTTTGTCTTTCAATTTTTTGTTTTATGGTCTTTAAATCGTGATTATTTTTATGGTGGATTTTAGTGACATCTACATAGGCGATTTTTTTTTAAATTTAATGGTATTCTAGATCTAACCATATTATTTTACTAAATTAATAAAACATCAAGTAACGTTCAACATAATTTTTAATTTCATACAACGAGGAAACATAACACTATATAGCTAAAAGTGTGGATTCTAGTAAATAGTGTTCAATGTGTTTTAATGTATTACCTCTAGGTCATCATATCATGAGAGATATGTTGATCCTACTATGATATTTCGAATATAGGTCATGTAAATCAATTGAAAAATACATAAAAATAATGAATATAGAAAAGGGAATTCATGTCTGGGATGACACATACCATCCAAAGGGTTTGTGTTCATCGAATGAGTTTTCAAGGATCAATAATATAAAGTGGAAGACAAGGCAGGATTGACCCATAACACCATATGTGACTGAGTTTTACCTAGGATTCATCATGGTACAATAAGAGCAATATTAATACAAAAAATAATGAGATGCCTATAATTTGTATGTAAAAATCTCTTAGTTACTGGACCTTTGGGATTACATTCATATTCAAGTAGTGGTGTACCCACAATTTTCATTGGGACATGAAAAATATATCAACACTCAAAAATTTTTATGATGAGGTGGTGTATGGAGATAAATCTATCCATGGTGCGATTTTTCCCTATAAGAATATTTATTTCTTTATTGGGTGGCTTGATCCAAATTCTATGTGCTGTGGGCTATCAATTGGTTTGAGAATTTAAGTTCATATTCTTTATTTGATATATGGTACAATATATATATTCATAATTAAAAGGTTGTAGAACCAACCTTAATAGTATGATTATAAGGATTATAAATCATGGTATAAGAATATCTAGGTGAATCGGAGGTGTGATATAGTGGGTTCAAGATAACGATTGGTAATGCTAAGATTTTATAATCCACACAGTTTGAGAAACTATTATTGTATTTAATGGAGACATTTCTAGGAACAATATCCCCCTTCAAAAAATATCATTGTAATTATTAAATTGACCAAAAAATATGATGGTGTATTTTATGATTATCTATTACCAATTACCAGTTTATTGTATGTAAGAACCATATTAATGGGATCCCAAGGTCAATTAGGTTATAAGGGAAGGATATCAACTAGAGGTACGAGTTTTTTCAACTAAGTCATTAATGATATAAATGAGGATTATGAAAACAAATTCACACCATGAAGCATTAGAGTACAATATCTATTGTGTGACATCCAAGTGAATACATATTCAAATCAAGGAGATGTGAAAAATCCGTAATCAATAAATTTATTAGATAAGGGGGTCCATAATGCATGAATAAAATTTTACTAGGGACACAATGTTGAACCTATGATCTATATACCTAGTTTATTTATTATATGAATATTTTGGAAAATACAGATATGAGTATTTTAGTTAGTTATGACATGAAATATATATATGCCTCCCGTTAAGGGGTTTCATCCAGACAAATTTTATGCCACATTCACTGTCACATTTAGGGTCTTGTGATTTTGACAAAAAAGGATATAGCTTATGGTCATAATTTTTATAACACAACAAATAAATTTTATGTTTATGATACACATAGAAAAATAATTATGGGGATGTTACGCAACATTATAATTATTATACCTAGCGTCAAGAGCACTAAAAAATCCATTTGAGAGGGAGATTAATTTTTTTCAAATAATTTCATCCGGTTGTTGGGTCATGAGTAATGATATTTGAAAATAATTTGATAGATGACCTAAAACTCCCAAAGGTGATGAGTTATACCACAAAGTTGTTAGTTCAAACAATGAAATAAAATCCCTTCCTTTACAACCAATATTAATTTGTTTGGTTGGCCAATGTTATTAAATATATCCACATCTTTTGTAGTAAAAAAGATACTGATTTTCTAAATTATAGGGTTCATGATAATATCATTACACCTTGAGTATTTTAATAAATGATGTATGATTTTCAGGTTGATGTGCTAAAATGATGAGGGGCGAAACTTGTAGTCTAGGTGACCAGGGTCTATCTGTTGTTGTCCATTGATAAAGAATGAACATGGGTGATGGTCTATACAATTTAATGTTATCTAATAGGGAAAAATCTATCAACCATTTTAGAGTAATCCAAAAAGGATGTCTTCCATGATGTATAATATCAATAGTTATGGAAATAATCACAATATATTAATTTCATGAAGTAAGTATGTGGGTGTGTGATGTATAATTTTGATGAAATCCATGGGGACACATTACACAATTTGGTGGTATTTAGATTCAAGAAGAATCATTTTTCTATATACTGACTTATAGATTGGAAGAAATATACTTGATCCAATCATGCACAAATTTATCTCACAAGAATGAATTATGTATTTAAAAATGATATATTCAATAGAATATTGATATTATATGACACTAACATCATTAAGTATAGTTATATTCATTTAGAATGGTGGATCATCACTAGGCTTCCCTAAAAATATTATAAGGGTAGGGATTATGCCATAATCAACTCTATTATGAAGATCCCTTTATATTGGCCTGAATAGTATATTGGGGATATGATTGGGACAGATGGAAACTAAAGGATGGACTTATTTTTTAGGAACAAGGTTTGACAATGTATCTTGTTACTGAAGGAATTAATGATCCCGTAATTCTTATTTGAATGTTCCTTGAAAAAGTCTGACTAATTTGTTGGGAGGGGGAATTTTTATCTTCCCGTATCACCCTCTATATGATGTCTGGGTGTCACTATATATCCATTGGTAAGATGAATTAATTGACATTTTTTAGTGGGACACTATCCACACAATTCTGACCAAGACATAGAGGGTGGGGGGGTACTTTTCCAATTTATTATTGTCTTAGGAGTTGATATTGGAAATCTAAGTATCATTACCCATCCAATGATGGATTTAATGAAGTCACACATAGTTCTAGAATGGGAATCTCACTCTAAATCTATGAACCAGATGCATAGTCAGTATTTTTTCCATTTTTTGTTACATATTTACACAATATTATAGAAGTGGGTGTCACAATGTAACCTTTGATAAGAAGAATCAATTCAAATGTAGGTCTTTAATAGGTAACTCTCTACATAGGCATTCCCAAGATCTAGATGGTGCATTTTTCTCATTGATTATAGTAATCAAAATTTCGATTTGATAACAAAGTATCACTATTTATCGGATTTTTTAGGAATTAAGATACATGTATTTATTGATTAGGGAATTATCTATAAATTTTTGACCCATACATAGAGTAGGGATTTTCCAATTGATTATATTTTTTGAACACAAGATTAGAGATCAAGGTATCACAATGCATCATTGGATAGAGGGAATCAATAAACCTTCATTTATTGAATGGTAATAACTCCTTGGATTTTTGGGTCATATGTAGATGTGGATATTTTCCCTATTGATTATTAGTATTGGACACAAGATTAGAAATATAGGATTCAACAAGTATCATATGATGATTGGAATTAAAACACAAGAAGATATTGAAAGGGAAACATACCAATCAAGTTTGAACCATACATAGAGGGAGGAATTTTTAAAATTGATAATTTATACTATACAAAAGACTAAAGGACTAAGCGTCAATATATTATGTGCTGATGAATGGAATCAATAAATATATATTTATTTATTGGGAGACTCTCCAAATAATTCTAACCCATATTCATAGGGAGAATTTTTCATTTTTATTATTGTGAGTTGACCAAATAATATAGATTCAGGCATCACTACATTTCCATTGATGGATGGATTCAAGACACAATTAGTTCATAAAATCAGAAACACTAAGTGCAGTTGTTACCCATATGTAAAGGGGAATATTTTTACAATTCAATATTACATTTGGACCAATGATTTGAGATCCATTATTCAATACACATCCATTGATGAATGAAATACAGCCCCACATGGTTCCTGAATAAGAAACTATCCATGTTGGTTTAGACCAAAAAAACAGTTATTCATTTTTTTCATCAATTATAGCACCTAGACCATAGATTAGAGATTTTGGCATCGCTGAATATCTTGTGATGGAAGGAATCATGGTAGACATAGTTTTTCCATGGGAAACACTCCATGGTTGACTAACCCATATACTACTAGGTAATTTTTCCATATTATTATTTTTGATGGAATGAATATTAAATATTTTGGGTAATTACAAACTATGGGTTTGTAATAATAAAAAATATAATGTTCATAAATTAGAATCACTATATAGAGTTCTGACACACACATAGATGGACAATGTTCTCAAATTTATTGATAGGTATTCACCCAATATTGTAAATTCATACATCACTACCTATCATATAATGGAAGGAATGAAGACACACAAAATTATTGAATGGAAAACTCTCCATGATGGTCTAAATGGAATGTAGTTTGGGGAAATTTTCCCATTGTTTACTGTGTCTATAAAAATTATCAGATTTATGTGTGTCACTATTTATCATATGATAGAAGGAATCAATAAACCTAAAGAGACCGAATGGGAAACATTACATACAGTTAGGACCCCTTAAAAATGGGGGAAATCATTCCCAGTGATTATTGTGGCTTGACCCAAGATTATAGATCTTTGTGTCAATCCTTATCCTATGATGTATAGAATAAATCCACATATTTTTCTTGAAATATAAATTCTCTATATAGGTTTGAACCATAAATAAAGGTGAATTTTTTCCCATTAATTATTTAATCTAGTCCTAGGTTTAGATATCCAAGAATCATTACATATATTTCAATGACATGAATAAATATAAATGTAGTTCTGGAATACGGATGTGGTGGAACACCAATAATAATTATATTTATCCTCTCTAGGTAAGGGATAACAATGAAATGTGTTATTTTATTCAAGATACTAGGAGATCAATAGAAGCAATAAATCCCCCTAAACAATGTCCATGATTTCAATAAAACATGTTACTAGTAGAATCCAATGTTAGTATCCAGAGGCATCATAAGATGGTTTCCCATTGCATTATATTCTTTGTAAATATGTTATGACATCCTTATAATATATTTTCCAAAATTATTTTTTATAAAATAGAATGTCCTATTACTAGGAATATATAGGATGTCCCTTTAGCTTAATCTAAAAATTACTTTTCCATTCAGGTTAATATATTGTGGTATGGAATAATTTCATGTAGTTTAGCATAATTATGTATGGAAGAATACTCTCACATATTTATAGGTTATATGAAAAGTACCTGGATGATTTATAGTTTTAATTACTTCTTTTATGGATTCATCTATGAAGTTAAATTTAATGTTTTAAGGATTTAATACCTTATACAATTTAGAGTATTGATAATAATTCATAGTATAATGATGAGATTCATTTACATCAATTCCTACTAGAATCCTCAATGGTCATTTGGAGGCCTATGTGATGTGTGGTCAATTTGCATTTGAGCTAGGATATTTCTATATAATTATAACAGAACACATATAGATCCAGATTTAGAAATGAAATATAAACCTCTTACTGCTCGTGAATCATAGAGGCATTAATAATTGTTAGATACTGGTGTTCATATTTTCCCAAATTCCCCTACATAATCCCATATATGGTTGTGATGATTCATTCCTCTATTTTGGGAGGGGTTTCCTACTGTATTCATCATATTCATCAATATATGAGTCCATGGAAGAATTTTTTGGAATGGTGGGTAATCTAGGATAATTATGGTCACGATCGGGGTAATAGAGTCTATGGGAAGAGTCATTGGCATCCTGTATTATCTATGTCATCAAAGTGAGATTTGAGGGATAATACGTTGATTCTTTGCTATGACTAAGAATATATGGAGCATGGACATCTAGTATTATGTCTAATTCAACATTAAAGTTTATGGGATTCACATAATCACTGTCGATCAACATATAAATATTATGTATGGAGGTCCCCTAATAGAGATATCACCCATTGTTTCATTCCCTGTATAATTTTTGTTTTGTGAATTGATACCAGCATCAATTGAAGGAATGAGTAGAAGAAAAAAATTCTTATTAATGCCTCATTAAATATGATCAAACAATTTCTCCTATATTATTATTTTTCATAATTACATATATGTGAGGGTTTTCTACCATGGTCATAGTGTAATGCATAATGCCCCATACTGTCCACATTCCCAAATAAAATCGAATGACAAATTTTTTTCAAATAGTATAAGGGTTGAAATTATGGGGAGACAATAACATCTTAGGTTTTAATTATTCCCTTTTTATTTGAGTTCTTATGCCATAATGGATACAACCATGTTCTACTAAATATGGAGTGAAGTTTTCATTGTCAGCGACCCTCGTAATATTGATAAGAGATATTTATATCCTTAAATATATGATAATTATTCTATGTAATTTAATGAATTTTTATCATGAACTCACCATCCAACCCATCTAAGATATCATAATAGGATGTAGATATAGTCCTAATGATGTTTCAAATTTTTTTCTAGATAACCCACTCTATATGTCATCATAGTTCTCTTCATAATCTAGTTTTTATGTCTCCACATAGTCAAACTAGGTAGTTGGCCTATACGAGTCACTTTTATTAGACATCATGTTTATAAGGATTTTTCATTGGGAACTATATATGGTTACTGATGGTGTTCAGGGAAGATCTCTATAAGATGAATTTTGGGAAAGGTGATGATTTATTTATTTGTGAAAGATGTCACCATTTTTAGGTTTACCATAGTGGATGTTTGGGTTATAATCTTGGGTGTCCATATCATCACTACCACAATGATGAAAATTTAGGGTGTTGTTTCCATCATGTTTTTTTCATGAGTCTAAAAAAACATAGGTTATTTCAATTATGAGTAGAGTAGTCTAAATGGAACATGAATATAGTAGATCATAGATATGATCCTAATTCTATGTTGTAGATGAAATATACTTAACCACATTTTGTGGTTGATTAGGGAAATAATACTACTATAGGATGACCCCAACAATATGTTTGTTACATTCACATAATATAGAGATATGAGAAAAGGGAAGATATGCTGCTGGAGTATCATCTTGAGAATTTGAATTTCTGGAATTAATATAAGTCTTGTTTGGTGTCTATTTATAAATATTCATGTCTATCCTGGAAGAAGTGTTGATGTGATCGTGGTTCAAAATATTTATTGGACATCTGAATTTTCCAACGGCCCTAAAAAATTGGAGAAGGGATATGCAATACTTCTTGTATGGCCATTGATGTTTCATGTTGTAAACATTCATCAACAGAATTAGTGATATGGTCCTTTCTTACATGATATGTGATAGAGCTAATATTTTCCACAATTTTTTATATTTAAATTGTTTTAATCATTCCAAATAATCAATTCAAGCTTATATGAATCAATTTTGTTTTTATGATATGTTTTGAGAAAAATGGTGAAAAACACATAATTCTGGATTTTAGACAAATTTTTTCATCAATGGTATTTTATACATTTCATGAAAAATATAAATCAAAATTGAGTGAATCTCATTTTATTCTAATCCTTAGTTTATTTCCTCCAATTTTATCTGCTGGACCAGGAGTAGATTTGGACATATAAAGGGCCTAAAAATTCATTGAAGATGGAAAAATTTACGGCCGGAAAACGTGGACCCCGCCACCTTAACAGAACCACAACATGGCCTTTTTTTGATTCATTAAGGATACCCTTTATCCCTTATTTTCACATGTCATAGGTAGAAGTTGGGCAATCTTACTATGTATCAGATGAAAAAATGAGGGTTTGGAAATTATTTTTAGGAGTTCTATAATAATATTATGATGAGAATTCATGTGATTCAACAGATATCATGGTGATATATTCCTAAATGGATTGTTCTCTTATTCAATGGCATATATTGTTTTATAGTTCAATTATAGATATATCATTGGATGGGTGATTTACAACAATAGTATTTTTTGGCTTGACACCTATAGTGAAGATTATCCCATGGTAAAATATTATATTAAATCCCCTAGCCTAATGGACTTCAATTATTCCAGGGATTCAATAGTATCTATGGAAATTTGAGATAAAGTCAGAGGCACCTGGGAAGTTATGATCTATGATTTATTCTTGGCCACGTTCAAGATATAATGGTTAGACATTGAATGATTTGGGGTAAAAGGGATATAATCTGACTATAGATATTCATTATTTAGAAGCCAATGGTGGGATATATTATAGTATTCTCTATTTTTTTCTAATATTGGTTACTAAATCCTCTGTATATGATGTGGAATTATGTTTATATGTTAATTTTAATGATCATAATAGATGGTGTTCTCCCTTGGATGCTTCTGAGTGTTTTACTTGACTTATTGATTTTACATATCCTCATCCCTTAGGGAGGGAAGTTATTTGACTCTATGTAATAGAGATAATATCAAAATTAGTTTTTATGTGGAAATAAGGGTTTCATCACCTTCCACATCCTGACATGGGAATAATGGATAGTGAATATTCATCCTAGGAAGGATATTGTAAGATGACTGAAAATTCATGACATATCCATTGATGTTATGATTCAAGACAAAGATTTTAAAAAACTAGCACTAGATGTTATCTGTTAGTGAAAATGTGCATTAGGGACTCATGTAGAAAACATACATGGTGGATGATGCACATGACCAGTATGTTGGCTGATTGTTCATAAAAAATATGTTGATATAAAAATGTTACCGACCGATCAAGGGGCATTTGAATGAATTAGAAAACATGTTGTTTTTTTTGAGTATATGAAATATGAGAAGTCTTGGAGATGATAAAAGAAACCTTATTAGTTCCACATATTATATAAGTCTACATGGTTGATCAAATCAATTCACATTTAAATGATGAAGAGGGGATCCCTTCTTTTATTTATGTATTAATAATGTTAAAAAATTTATTGGGTCTGGAATTTTTTCAACAAATGAAGAATAATATGGGATAAAGGGAACTTTGAAGTACACAATTTTTAAACTAAAAAAAGGATAACCTATTTAAATAATATCACATTGGGTTCACCATTTTTTTCTAAAACATTAGAGATAGTTTCACATGATGCTCATTTATTAAGGACTAATTTTGGTTCCATAATCATTAGCATTGAGTTTACCAAATTTTTATGTAATGGAATCAATCAATGATTCCCACATCGCTAAAGCTGATCAAAACTTATTTCCAATAGAAGGAGGACAATTTAGTTTTCATGCCCAATAAGTCAAAGGATCTCACATTGGTCAAAGGGTTCTTTGGATCGTCTCATCACAACCTTTTCAGAGAAAAAATTAAATATTCTAGGAAACGAGTGTATATATTGGAAATTAAAGTTAAATCTATACCATGTCTCAATATTATAATAGTTACCCCTATGTGAATTACATTATTATAAAAATATGTTGACCAGGGAAAATGTGTGTTTCACAATTTCTCCATCACTCAGATGTTCATTTGTGGTTTTTATTTAATTTCCATGTTCGGGATCTCTTGAGTTTATTTCCAAAAATGGAGGTGGTTGTTGTCTTTGATATGGGATTAAACCTCTATGATCCATCCTACATATACTGTGATGATAGTTATCAATACTGACATTTCTAGTGTCTATTCCAAAGTGAGTCATGCTCTTTGTGAGAAACAATATGGTGTGAACAATTGGAAAATCACATGAGAGTGTATCTTTATCGGAATTACACAATATAGATTCCATCATATATATATGATTACTAGTATCAGAGAAAATGTGTTGAAGATCATATTCAATAATAAAGAATCCTCTGTATCCTATTTATAAAACTAATTTGTGTAATCATTGTTTTATCGGTCCCAAAAGCACTGATGGGATCAAGGTAATTTATGGAATTCACGAGGGTTACTCAAAATGGCATGAACAGGTCAAAAACCACTTATCATCTGCTATTGGAAAAGTAAGGATGATATACATAGGGGATAATCCAGTCATATGAGTTGAGTGAAATAAAGATATAGAGGGACTTCCACTGAGGAGGATGACCACTGGATCTTGTTCATTATAAATCCTTCTAACATATCCTTTTTAGATAGGAATTAGAGTCATTTTAGTTTTTACCCCCTAAGAAGATGATGTGTCATAAAGGGTGATTACTCTCAGAGAAATTGTTGTTATCACACATGGTTTGTAAATATAGGGGATTATACATTTATGGATGACATTAGTTCATATTCATTATTCATCATATGTTGGATATCGTGATATGATTACCACATATGGTCTATTGGATATACTATTTGTGAAACCATGGGTATGTCTCATATCACAACACAGATAGGGTTACAAAAGTGAATAAACGTAACCCATTAATGACACTCTCCTTATAAATGTGGTATTTGGATGAATATTTTGGGTAGGGTTCATAGGGTGTATGTATTAGTGTGTCTAGATGATGAGTTTGAAACATGAAAGGGTGTTTTCCTCACATGTCTTGGGTGTCTACCCAACATGTTATGATTTTCTTCCAGACATGTCTTGAATGTATTCCTAACATGTCTTGATATTCGGCATGATATGTCTTTATTGTATTCCCAACATGTTCAGTGCGTTGGTATATCATGGAAGTTAGATCCAATTATTTCTACCTAACATGTCCCAGATTCATCACCTAATTGAAGATGACATATACAAGGCCTTTCAAATGGTCAACATACATGTTCATAATGTGTTCCCCTGATCCCATGATTTGTTATGGACATGATCACATGATCCAAGGGACATATCAAGGATGTAATTTCAAGGTTAATATGTACATGTCCATGGACATTCTCATCATCAAATGAGTTGTTCGAGATGTCTTTTCATAATCCATTAGACTTGTAGGAGACGTCTTTACATGAGAATGATTGAATTTACATGTATTCTCTCAGGACAATGAAGACATATCAATGGAAGATTCCATGAAAAATGATATCAAGTATAGGGATACATTAGAAAATATTTATACCATTTCAATAAGTGACATCACGATCTTAATAGAGTCACAATGTGGGGACGGTGTGTTCGGTGCTATTCTAATATCACCCTCATTTCAAAATATTGATGTTTTGTGTACAAAAGGATCATTACTCGACCACATGGGATGAATATATTAAGAGAAGTAGATAATGGTTGAGGGATTATACCATGATTACACATCATAGGGTTTTTTGTTATAGGTGGTCATTTCATGGATTCACATGCAGTCTAGATCCACATAAATGTCAAGGGATTCCCACATAGTGTCTTCGCATGATGAAAAATTGTTCATGTGATTAATGTGACCTAAAGTGGTCACTCAAGGGTTTATTTGAATGTGTGTTGTATATACATATATTATAACATAATTAATGGATGAAGATTCATGTACTATAAGTTTCATGATAGGGGTCATATATCATTATCATGCACAATACAGTTTTCATGGATGAAGGTTAATCTCTGTAAGTGTTCTCATCACATGGAGAGTAATCATGTCAAAAAATATTTCAAGAGAAGGGTGTATGAATCTGGAAAACACCATGTGTTTATCTTATTAATGAGAGATTAGAATCATTTTTAGATCATTGGAATTGAGAGAATAAAGGTGAATCATATTAATTATGTATAAGAAATAGGTGCACTTATGATCCTCATCCCTATATTACATGATCATTATTAGATTGCATAATTTATAAGAATTCATGTGAGTGAATCTGTGAGCATGTTTAGGGGAAACACATTTGATTATTATGAGTGGTGAAAGGTTATCGTAGAAGATTTTTAGGTTTACATGTTATCCTTAATTGTAAAACAACATGTATTAAAGATTTTTTCACGTTATAGGGATATATGTTTTTGGATATTTATTTCCAAATGGAGGCATTGTTTTATAGAGAATTAATGTACTTGTATATTTTTCATGTCAGCATGTGGTTTTATGGTGATATAGTGGTAGATTATTGTGATGGAATCACATGGTGGGTCCTCATGATGGGAGTATTGTAGGGGACAAGGGGTACTCTCTGAGTGCAGTAGCCGGCTCCTGAAATATTTTTTCTTCATTTATCCCACCACGTAATATCATTCCTCTCCCTCTATCATAGGTGTATATTTTATTGGTAGGAAGTATTTATATAGGTGCGGCTCATATGAGATTTTGTAACCTTTTCACATGGAAGGCCCTACATACTCCGAATTAATGATGTGGACGGGTTCACATGATCCACATCATGATATTGTAAGAGTTATGATTCACCATATGATGGCCTACCATTATCACATGAGAATTTTCATGTGTTAGATATTTGTCAAAAACATTATTCATGTGAGGAATGCATGTATCTAACATACCTATCCTTTATGCAATGAGTTATAGTAAAACCATAGACAGATTCATGAAATTTTCATATATTCTCCATTCGATGATTCAGTATATCCTTGGATGACTGATTTATGTATTCGCAAAAGGAAATATTGAATAAAAATGTTGATTATGTAAGCCTATATTGATGTCATGTTATGTTCATTTGTATGAAGCACCAATCATGTCAGAATGGATTTGTATGGGAACCATCTATTGATTTCATGATCGTTTATATTACTTGTGATTTCATCAAGAAGCTCACATTACTGTTTCCAGGTGACAATTTCTATACTTCCATGAAATAAGGCATGGATAAGGAATAATGATTCATGCATGGATTCTTGTTATTGTCTGTGTCTCATATTTATTAGATTTATCATAAATGTATTTCATCAAAAAGGACATCAAGTGCTGGGTTGACATTGGGTGTCCCAGACTCAAACCATCAGCATCAATGATATAATAGATGAACGGGAGTTTGAAGACAATCATGTGAGATGATCAGATGGTGAGTATTAATCATATCAAATGTCATATGATATATAAGTATGTTTTAATGATGTTGAATAATGTAGTTCAAGTTCCCATACCACAATGATTTCTCGGATAGGATATTCATTCTTACTAAGTGACTCCAAGATAGAATTCCATTTCGTAGTCAATAGTGTTAGTACTCACAACACATGCATCACGCCCTCACCAACCGCACCCAACCATTATTCAGCCCTCATAAAAAAATTGCACATTCCCTATGTGGTCAACATATGGTCTCCCCATACCCACATCCTTATCGCCTAGTTGGATATCAGGAAGTCTCCCACAACATGGTTGAAGTGACTCACACATCTTCCCTTGTTTGATATTGCCTATTTGTATGCACTATTTTCCAATTGTTTTGGCGATGATAATACTCAAATATTCAAATTATTTAGCTAATTTAAATTAGTAAAATATATTCCCTTTTATGATAAATCTCATGATTTCACACTTCAAAGAAACTACCTCTAATTTCTCTAAAGAAAATATATCAATAATATTTCTAATTCACCATAGCTCTCAATTATTTCATGGAAATGAGTATGGTGAACAATTAAGGGTGCACAAAATATTAAATAGACATTATATCATGTTTATTTATCATTTAAGACTATAAATAATATTCATATTCTTATATAATTTGAAAAAATTATAAATATGAAAACCAATTTATAAAATAAAAAACCAATATTTTAGGAAAATCAATTTTGACCTAACTTCATAGAACTCACAAAACATCGGTTTTCCAATTATAGTTGTAAAAATGTATTTTAATATTGAATGATAATATAATTATTATAGAAGGACTATTTTTCTATGAATAAATAATTGTTGATATTATTGAACATATACTAATCAATTTATAATGTATTGGATTTTTATATATTTTAAATAATAAAATATTATATTATTAACTATAAATTTATATAATATCAGTTTTTCCACTATATATTTAATTAAAATTTACAAAAAATCATGAAATGTCTGGAATTAGACTATATTATTTCCAAACATTTAAATCATGTTATGATTATTTAAACAATTCATAAGATATAATAATTCATGAAATTTATATTACACTTAACATTTTTAGTATCATTTATTTTATATTCCTGTTATTTATATAATAATTTCATTATTGTTTTTTATTATTAAGATTACTTATATAATTTAAAAAAATAAAAAAACCCTCATGAATTAATTTCACTATATTCCAAATTACAACCAATATTTATTCACATAATCATTTCCCCTATGTGAAAATATAATTATAAGTTTAATTCAATTATATGAAATTATGTATTTTTCATTACATAAACTATTAATTGGGAAAGAATCTAGGAATGTGTCCAAAATGAACCAAAAAAACAATAATAATGTTATATGGGTATAAATAATACAAATATTTATGATTTTGAAAACATTTTAGCTCTTTTTTACAATAGTACTTTTAGTTTAACCCTTAAAAAATCCATTTTTTACATTAATTGTGTTAATTAATTTATAATGATATCACAATTTATTTTTGAGAACTGAATTATTTTGAAAATATTATATAATTTATATTATGGTTATTAAAAAAATTGAATCCATTTCTTCATATTCCATTCACATAGGTGAAAAAAGATAAATGTAATCTATACACAAAGATATGATGAAAAAAATTAATTTTCAAAAAGAAATGTTTCATAAATGTAGAATAATTGAATACCAATTAAATTTATAAAATTTAATAAAAATATATAAATTTATTTAATAATTATAATTTTGAAATTATATTAACTCCAAAAAGACACTTAATTTAATAGATATTTTCTTAAATTCTTTATAAAAATATTTTTCCAGCTGGAAATCAGAATTGTTACAATTCATTGAAAAAAACTACTTTTCATAAAATTATTAATATTTAAAGATATTCTATTTTTTATTTTATTATTGGAAAAATAAAATTAATTTTATCATATAAATTATCAAAAAGTTCTAAATTTATTTATCATTTTTTCTCATTGAAAAAAAAAATCAGTTTTGAATAAATCATATTTTTAAGGAATAAAATGACATTACTAGAAATTGAGTTATTATTTTCTATTAATTTTTTGAATATATTTATATTGATTATGAAATATATATATATATATATCTCAAAAAAAATTTAATCATATATATACCAAATATCATAACAATTAGGATATAACAGTCATATATTTGATGTTTTATTTAAGCTCTGTTTTGTGTATCGAAAAAACTATCAAACACAATGTTCTAAATATAAAATATCACTATGAAAAATTCTTCCACCTTTAATAAAATTTAACCTCACAATTACAGAACAATATCAAAAGTCAAGTGATTTAAATTTTTCAAATACTTTATTTCATATAAGTGACTAAAAAATATTCACTTAATATTTAGAAAATATTTTACACAAAAGTCATATCTAATAAAGTAAGTATGGATCCATATAAATACAACATTTTTGGAAGCGAAAAAAATTCATTTTTAAGAATGATCCATTTTGTTGGAAAGGTTATATTATTTTAAAAGAGAATCTACATTAAAATTAATGAATACTTTTTTATTTCATGACCGTTTTCAGAGTGTTATGAAACTCTTTTTCCAACGTGAATATAAAAATAAGAAAATATAATTTTTTGAAAACTCCAATATTATCCTTCAAAAATATCAAGAAATGTTGAAGCTTTTTATTTAAAATATGAGTATAATAGTTGTGTTTTTTATTCATATTACTCTAAAATAAGAATATAATGTATAATATAACAATTAATGGGTGAAATGATTTTCCATATACGGTTACACATTATCCTAATTTTTTTAATAATAACGTAATATATTTTCAAAAAATAATAAACCATCTTTTATGAAATATTAAATTAATAATATAAATTATATATTAACATTTAATGTCTCTGACAAATAATTCCACAAATAAATGACTATAAATCTCAAAGAAACTGATTATTAAATAATGTTCTATCTTCAAATTTTATCTGATAAATTTCATCTTACAACATTAAAATAATAATGATTGTATTTTTAAATTATTTGTTTAACCAAATCACAAATTAATTTTCAATCGCATAGATATCTATACAATAAAACACACATTCACGAAAATAAATTATTTTCTTTCTATCTACATAGTATATAAAAAACTATTTCCCAATTACATTATCACCACATAAGTCAGCATTAGGCGTTTCAACCATATTCCCTTGGGTAGATACTTTGATCACCATAACCTTTCCTTATGTTATGGGTTTTACCCTAGAAATTAGGTTTTGATTTTTTAAAAAATATATATCCTTATGATTTTCCATGAAATATGAGGATAATTCCTAAAAATAATATTAATCATCATTAAAAATGTAAACCCTAAATTTTCCCAATAAATTTTATATTATGATAAAACATTTTCTCATATTTATTTGATAATACCCATAACAAAATATATAATCTCAAATGAAAACATCCTAATATATAAATTTATCTAAACCCAAATCAGATACCGAATATTAGATATGTGATCCTTCACTCCCATAGCTTCTGCTAAAAAAATAATCATTAAAGTTTTTCAATATATATATAAATATAAACAAATTTTCACTATCCAAAATGTAAAATAAAAAAAAGAAAATATTGGATCCATAATATAACCATGTAACATTTATGATTAGAGTTTTATAGAATTATAAAAAACACTTATATAAAAAATTCCTATGATTTCAATAGTGCACTTTTCCTACTATAACTATCATTTCAAATTCCATATTAAGGACTCGATATATCCTCCAAAAATAATAATATTAGATTCCTTTTTGAAAAAATCATTGAATAATCATACTTCCTAAACTATGTCATAAAAATCATAAGAATGGTCTTATAACATTCTCTGCAAGTTTAGAAATATTAATTAAAAAATTAATTCCCTAATTGAATATAATAAAATAATAAGGATATGATCAAGAAATCAATGTGAACAAGAATAACATAAGAATATTCCTACCCATCATTACATGGATCGACAATATTGAAACATGGAGTAATTTGTTTTGAATCCAAGATTCATAAGACTAAATATTCATGATCCATGTTATATAAATATTGATCAATGGAATCATTAAAAACCCATATATTTCATAATGAATTTTTTTATCATCAAACATTATATTAAAATCAAGTTTTGATATTATGTTATAAATAATTGTATCATAGTAAAATCCATTTGAGAAACCCTTTGGTAACATTGCTTTTATGAATCTAAAAACAAAAAATAACACTGAATGAGTTGAATTTCTATATTAGTTAACCCATGATATAATATATATATCATGATCATTTACCACAATCAAGTAGCACCCCTTATATTATATATATCATGATTATCCATTAAAAATAAGAGAGATTAAGTACTTATATAATCTATTACAGGATCATCCATTAATAATAAAGAATGTCAAATTTTATTACATGGAAAAATATTCTAGAGTCATTAACTTTTAAATCATATCAATAATGAATGGTTATTCAAATATCGATTAACCCACAGAAGACAGACATGATCCTTGAAAATTTCACAATTCATCCAAATAAAGAATAACGATTGTTTTAACACTACATATACCAAGAGTAGTGTAATTAACATAATTTATTTTTCATATTGATGAATGGAAATACAATTAAAGTCAAATTAAAAACAATCTTAATGGATATAACCATTTCATTTTTAGTAACATCAATAGACATAAATTATGATGGAAATTGATATTGAAATACCACTCGAAACATTTATTAAATAATAATTACATTAAATTTTGAATAAATATATATAAAGTTTAAATATATCATTAAAAATTAATGAATTAAATATCTATTAAAATAAAATTTGAATAAATTTGGAATTATTAAAACTTTAAATGGTCATAAAAAAATTCCATTTATGTTGATTATGTTAAGTAAAATATTACTCTAACATTTCATATAAAACACCTGAAGTTGAATTTTCAGATAATGATAGTGATATTAATTTTAAAAAATATAGTAAATATAAAATTTATCATAAAATATTCCTAAAAAATAAGAGTAAATATTTTATGAATATTTATTTTTGAAAACATGTATTTTCAATAAAAACTAAATTTTTACTAAAGGAATATATGATATCATACATTCATAAAAACATGTCCTCAGATATTTTTAGTACCAATTAGATGAAAATAGAAATATTACATATAAATTTGAAGAATAAATATAGGAGAATAAAAGTGATTTTGTTCATAAAAATGATGTCATTTTATTTCCTCCAAATAACATTCAACATAATCAATCCCTAAAATAAATGATATTGTATCACAAAGCCATTTCCACATTGTTAACTCCTCAATCAGAATCCTCATAAGATAATAATATCATACGAATATTAAAGATCATGAAAATTATGATATGTAAAATATAACATATCAATCTAGTAGTAGATACTCTTTATAATGGAATATATTTTAAAAATAAAACATATGTTCTAAATAAGTGAATTGGAGATGAGAAACTCTTATAAGAATCATTATTTTGAAGTGAAAATTTAAAAATGAATTGATTAAGTGTAAAAATTAAAAATAATAAGAAAATTTCATAAATAAATTATAATATAATCACGATTTATTAAAAATATAATATTATAATATCAAAAATGATAACAAGTAATATTTCTTTATAAAAAGATGTTGTTTAATGAAATTTTTTACAACATGGAAACAATCATGTCCAATAAATTTGGTTGAAATATTTCAAAGAAAAAATAGAATTCCATGATATGTATATTATTAACTATGTTACATATAAAGGTTCATTAATATACAATATAATATTTTAATTTTGTCTATAAAATTAAAATATGCCTAAAAAATTGATAATTTAGACGATGCATCCTAAAAATTGTCTATAAAATCCCATTTTTGGAATTTAACTCTAGTATTATAAACTTGTATTGTTTATTATATTGAAAAATAAAATTTTTTAGGTTCATAACCTAATAATTAATAATATTATTTTATTTATTATAATATCATGTATAAATATTTAACCAGTTAAGTCCACATCATGTGTTTTGAGGACATTTATTTTACACATTCAAAACATATTTTTGTTTTGGATGTGGTAGGAGTTTTCATTTTTCAATCATATTTAAATTAATAATAATGAAATATGTTTTAATTTCTTTATATATATTCAATTTTAATCCCAATCTTGATTTGTGGTTAGGATAAATGAACCATGCTTCAAATCATAGAGATGATATGTCATATAAACACATTATGAAGTGTATCTAGTTTTTAAGGATAAATTTAGGAATAAGGTATATATTATTTTACCATTATAAAATGTTAATAATATCTTTAATACCATATTATTTCTATATATATATATATTATCCATATGATGTGGAAATTAAAAACAAATCACATTTCATTGTAGAGGTTGTAGTCCCCACATATGCACAATAGACATTACCATTTTTATGTGAATAAAAAGGTGAGAAGTAAATTGATATGTTAACCTTAAATAATGAAAAATATTCAATTAATTTAGTATTTATTCCATATAATTCATATATATTCATTGAAATTATAAATTTTAAAATCCATTAAGTGGGTTTGTGAAAAATGAATCCAATTACTTTGTGATGCTGTATTATGAAGTACAGATGAGAAATATTATGAATACCCTGTGAAATTGAACTTAATAAGGTATATGTGATATAATAATTCCATAGGTATAATTATGTTACCAATTCATATATATACATTATATTAATATTTATTGAAATATGTTAGAGGAGATGATGGAAATCAAATTACATCAAACTGTGATGTAGTAGTCTTCCACACATAGGAACATGGGTTCAATTTCCTATTTCATGGGATATGATGGGGATTTTAGTTTTTCAATTATCATAACAAAATTTCATAATATTCAAGAAAATGGTTTTTTATATTGTAATTATTAATACATGAATGAGGTTAATAATAAACTTTTATAAAATAAAGTGTTTTGTGTATCAAATTACTTACATTAGAAAAAATCACTTTGTATCCCTTATGAAGGACCTTAGGGTTGTTATAGTAGGATTTAATAAACCTCTAGAACATTCCAAAGGATTTTGTTCATGTATTTGTATTCTTTCCTATCATGACACCTTTTTAATGAAGTGAGAATAAGATATGGGATTTGTTTCCTTTTATAATATAGGATGAGTTTTATTTTTCATAGCACCCATGAAATTATTGGGATATTCATCTCAATACATGTGACTATTATATTTTTAATTAAGGTAGTGGAGCAATTATATGGTTTATCCATGCCTCCGCTATAAATTCATTTTTAAACATGTGTCTCTCTATCTTTTAATATTCATTATTAGTACTTTTTTAGTTTTTACTAGTGTAACTAAGCCATTATGTAGGTATTTTTTTTATTTATTAATATAAATAAATATAGACGAGTTAGATACTGTGTAAAAACTATTTATAAATATAAAATCTAATTTTAATAACAAAAATAATATTTTTTAGAAAATTACTTTTTATATAAGAATATGAGACATGGAAGACATCATTTTACACTTCACCATCATGAAAAATATTTATACTACATATGGGTCAATATAATTATTATAAAAGAAACATTAATACGTTAAATGAACATTTTAACATTAATAACCATATAACATTTAATTTTTATTGGTTATGGTTTTTTGAAATTTTAAATCATTAAATAAATTATTATTTATTAAGAAATAATAGAAATGTCAATTTTGACACATTTAACTTAATTTTACCTTATAAACATCAATAAAAATGTTGGATTGGATTATAATATATTTGAAAAGTTAAACTATTTATTTTCATCCATAATATTAAATAAATGTAATATCCTAATAAATTTTTATACAATAAATGTTTGTAGTTTTATTAGTTTCTTTTCCTATTATTTAAATTATTACTTCCATTTAATTTCTTATGTATTAGATATAATTATTTAATTACTAAAAAATAAAAAATTACCATAATGAAATAAATTACATTTCTGTAAAAAACCAGAAATATTCATTATTATATATTTTTCATACAATGTGAATGAATATTAGAAATTTAAAAGTAAGAGGGTGACAATTTCAGTTTTTATTAACATACATTATTACAATTATTAAATTCATGGAAATAAATACTAGAAGAAAAAATTTTATTCCATCAAAATAAGGATCATAATGTTGGAATCCTATAGTAATTTGTGTTTCTTTTATGTTGTTTTGACCATTTTTTTTATCAACTAGACAACTAGTTTTAACCATAAATATGGAAATTAATTTATATAATATTATTTATTCATTTTGAAAATATTAAATTGAAATTTTTAAATAATATTACTTATACTTCATAAAAATATTGAATCCATTTTTATAAATTCATTTAACAAAAGTGGAAGATTATACATTAATATTGAATGAAAGTAAATATCAAATTGAATGTAAATTTGAATAATAAATATTTAAATGACTCTAAATTTTATTTTATATCTTTATGAAAAAATATTTAACTTTAGAAAAATATTTAAACGAAAATGATTTTTGTAATAAAATTTTTTATTATTAACTATTGAATGGAATAATAATATTTCCTATAAATCTTAAAAAATTAAACCTTAGATTATTATTATATTCATCTTTTAAAAATTCATTACCATTTTTTCAAATATATTGTCCTATTTTTAAAAAAAAACTAATTCTATTTTTTTTTAAAAACCAGAAAAATCATTTCAAATGAAAACAAGTTATTTGCAAAAAAAACAATATTATTGTAAATTATATAATTTTTTAGAGACTAATCATGAATGAATTATAATAATAAGAAACATTTATATATTTTATAAAGTATTTATTTGTATTCATCCAAAAATATTAAAGTCTAGTTTATAATAGTAATATAATTCACAGGTCATTTAAGATCAATATTTGCAGTCAAAAACACTATCGAAGATAATATTTTTTTATTAACATTTGAAAATTTTACAAATTTTTTATTATATATCATTCATCAATTTTATACTATTTTATCTCTTCTAAAACTCGGTTTTATTCATTGAAATACTCCAAGCATTTGTTTCATGTTGATTGTGTTCCTAAGGGTAGTAGAATATCTCCATCATATCAAGAAGGTAAATAATTTCTATATTTGTAATTACTGTTTTAAAAAAGTTATATGTCTCAATTGGTTGAATTTTTTTAATTATATAACAGTCACAATATGATGTTTTTGGAGGAAACATCTATAATAAATCATTATTAATGATATTTTTAAAATAATATCCAATTTTTTTTTCTAAAATTGAAAAAATATAAAAAACCATTTTGTTATAACATTTATTTTTATGATTTGTGAGGGATAATGAAATCCATTGTTTCATTAAGGTGGTAGTACCAATGTAAAAAATGTGACTTTTTCAATTTTTATTGAATATTAAGAAATAAGATAATTATTATTACATTAATATAATAACATTACAATATATTAGTGATATTGACTGTATATATTATTATGTTTATAGATGATTTTGGGGAGGTGTAAAAATTTATAATTTTGAAATATATGTGTAAAAATAATTACATCTTCTGTTGATATACTACTATATTCCTCTATTTAAACAATATTTGGAGTGTATAATGATGATAATATAGCCTATGAGATATGGGGAGGTGGGTTTAGGAGTCCTTTTGAGATATTTAGTTCAATAAATAAGTTTTTTTCTATGAGGAGAAATTAGATATTGGAGATGTCCTTTTATAAATGAGTTGGAATGACATCTAGAAATACTTAATTACTGAAATTCAATAATGGTCACACTTAATTCATGTTTCTACAAATTTATAAAATTTTAAATATATATTAATGGAGGTTTAGAAAAAAATCATCCAATTAGTTCGAGACATGGTTGTTAGATAAATGTGGATTTATCGTTTAATTTAACCAGTAGTTAACTATATAAAACCTTATCGAGGTAGATAAATTTTCCTACGATTATGTATTTCTTATGGATAAAAATATAATAGATCATATTCAATAATTTTAAATTTATGATTCATATTTTTAATTATTTTAACCAATTTTAATATCTACAGGGTCAAAATAATAATTTTAATAAAATTACAATTCATGAAATAAAAATATTTTCTTAGAAAAATTTATATTTAAGAATGAAAAATAATTTAAATAAAATCTAATCTATGTTTCGATTCCCATGATTTCTATAGGTTTATAAATAATTAAAAATGTGTTTTTTAAATTATAATAAATGCTAAACGAAATCAACTATCTTGAATACTTAATTTTTGGAAAAGGAAGAAAATCCTTTTTTATTATAATATAATATAACATTTTTCCAAAAATCAAGTATTTATTTATTTATCAAGTATATTGATTTTATAGTAACTATTTTTTTACAAGTGATTAATTTTTTGTTAAATCATTTTAATATTTTTATGTAATGATTATTTCCAAATGATTCTAGAAAATTTATAGTTTTTCAAAAAACATTAATTTCAATATTAACATAAAAAAAATTTAATCAACGAAAATTCACCAAATGATAATTTTAAAAACCGAAATACAAGAATGAAATTCACCTAATAATTTTAATATTCTAAAGATGATAAATATTCAATTTAATATATTAAAACCTTAATTATAAAACCTTTTTATGAAAAATAATAAGAAATAATGAATAAAAATTAATAATAATTAAAATTATAATACATAAATATTTTATACATTGTATAAAAAAAACCTCTATGTAAAAAAGACTCAATACCGTCAAAATAATATGCAATTGTATGATCATAAATGGATGAAGTCATCCATGTTTATTTAACTTGAATGGTTCACATACTAATTTCTATGAGTGTGAATTTCCCAAACATAAAATTTCAATAAATCTTTTACATGGATAATTTCATTTTGGTATTTTTATGCGGAAAACCATAGGAATAGTACAAATTTTAAATCATTGAGTGATGCTCCAAATAATAAACACTCATACTACTTGATTTTATTTATTCTCTATTGAAATATTATTTTATAATAACATCCCATATATTTATACCCATATAATAAAAATATATTTTATAATAGTCACATTTAATAATTTTACCTTATTAATATATTTTTGTTGATTTTAGATCAATGTTGAGTGTGAAAACATCACTTCAGAAATATTTATTTAAGAAAAAAATTATTTCAATATCATAATGTTTTACATGGTACACCCTAAAAAATTAAATTTTTCCACAAATATAAGTTACATATAATAAAAAAAGACGTGATTTATTTTATCTAATTAGAACCTATGGTTTTATGTACCTTCATTGTACATACGATACAACTAAAAATAGTTTACCATTTGGGTGGAATAATTTTATAACACATTACATTATTAACATTGGATCTCCATTGGTTTGACTAAATTATGGTGATCATCTTCCAAATACCAAACTTTAGAGTTAAATATATTTGAATGACCTATAATGTACATCCTCAAAAGTGGTACATGGAACACATCATAGAATTTTAATATATTTTTATAGATTCCTATCTGGTATTTTATAACACCAACATGTTCAATAATATAAAAGGGAATAATTTACATGTTTTTTTAATATCATATTTCAAAAAATATCATAAAACTCATATAAAGAGATATCTATAGGAATAACTAACCACCATCTTCAAAATCCAAATCAAAGCTATGATCATTAGGATTGTAATTATATGTACTATATGGTACTCTCATTAATTACTATATAGTATGAAATTCATGATCATTTATTGTACAACATCAGTTATAAAATTTATCCATTCCACAACATCATCCCAACATGTTAGTGTCCTGAATCTCTTTTAATATAGTTCATAATTTGATTCCCTTTAAAATATGAGTATAAACTATTTTTCATTAGATATAGGCCAAAAAAATAATTTGATCCCAAATTCCATTAAATTATCATGAGAAGGGTCAAGTCATATTTTCCAATTATTGAATGGTCGTTTAAATTTGTCCATCATATTGATCATGAATGGTTATATTGATGTTTAAATAAATATCCAGCTATAAAAATAAAAAGACACTACATAGATATGTTATACATGGATGAAGATTGTATACAATAGATAATTTTACTCTAAGAATATTTACCGTTAGATTTATATACAATATTGAATGTTTTTCGATTAAAAACTACTCATGTATAAAAATGATGTGTGTCAATACTATGAGTCGATCCATGATGACCCAGATGGAATTTTTCCATTTAAGATTCTTTTTGAGTCTAGTGAAATAACCCATGGCGACGTTCCGCATCTTCAATATAGTTATAAGGTATAGTTTCATCATCCCATATTATTTATATTATTTAAAATATATTTGTTGGGATACATGAAATCAAGATAATTACACATTAATCATCCAATTCTATATTTCTTATAATAATTTTTTTTCTGTAGATAAGCAAACATATTTTCTCTACCTGGACTATTAAAGTAGGAATTATTATATTAATCATCCAAAGAAATTATAAAAAATATTAATTATGGGCGTATATCAGAATTCATAATTTTATAATTTCACTATTAGCAAGGCTAAAATTCCAAATGATTCCTACAATCATTTATAGAATCATATATTCTTTACGAGAATCTTTGATCATCACATTGATGAATGATTGAGTAATAAATTGAGAATATTTTTATTTCATTTTATCTTATAGGATTTATATATTCTTACAATAAATATAAAGTATTATTGGGTCTATTTAAATCCTATTAAATGATTCATTAGTAATATCCTTTCATCATAATGAATATTATGCCTTCATTTTCCTTCTTAAAATAAAAATGTTTTGGGAAATAATAATCCATGATAAATTTAAATTATATCATTTGGTGGTTGGTCATCTCCTTATATGTGAATAAATACATAAATACAAATTTATAAGTATATATATAACACATTTCTACAGGGAAATAACAATTCCAAATATTTAATAGATTTTAGCTACTGCTAACTAGAGGACATTTGTAAGTTATCATTTCAAAGGGTAATTTAAATTAATTATTGTATAAGGTAATATGTTATCTTTATTGATACATATTCGTTTAAACCCATAATTAATCTACCACAATGGAATATAACCCTCCAACCTATTTTTTATTGTATAAACATCTATGGTTAACAACTCTTTTTTTTGGTGGATCTTCATCCACCTTACATTATCTAGTGGGATTTGATTTTCATCCATCTTCACGCATTAGCGGATTAGATAGTTCTGAAAAACATACCACAAGGAGACAATTGTATCCATCAAAACCCTGAAATCTATTGATCATGGTTATATTGTTAGGTCAATGTATTTTTTTAATAACATATATCATTGAATGATCTATAGATATATCATTACATGTGATTACATGTCCCATGAATTATTCATTACATAACCCAAATTAGTATTTTTTTATCTTTAATATCAGATAATTATTCATAATGTCTTTACAAAAATTCTAAAATAAACTAATGTCACACGCATTCAATTATATTATATGACAAATTTATCTATATATTCTACCATAAAATGTAAAAGGAATTTATTAGAGACATTATTCATTAGATCGTTGAATATATTAAGTAACTTTTTGATTTTAATAGATTCCATATGAAATAATAGTGTCCATAAATAAAATTCAATGATGGTTTTGTTATATCTATCATTTTGAAGAATAAATAAATATGTCCATATTGAAATTCAATATTCGAGATGTGAGAATCTAATATGAGATGACAAAACATTGTAGCATTACTTCCTTTTTAGGATTTATCGCAGGATCAAATTGATGTTCTTATCATTAATATTTAAGTGCATTTTATTAGACTTGTGGCATGGGGTGTGTTTGGGTGATATTTTAACGAGAATTTGAGAAAATGGTTCAGTACAAGTTTGGTGCATGGCTTTGGTAAATCATGCTCCAAAACCAATTAACCATGTGAACCCAGGAAGAGAGGTTTTCACAGTTACAATAGTATTTGAAAAATTAGGTTCACAAACATAGGAAAGCATGCCACCCTGGATAGTGAGTTCTGCACGGTTGGAACATAGTTTTCCTATTCATGCTCTCCTAACCCAGAAACAGTACACACAATTTCTATTCAACAGAATATTATTTTTAAAATATCTGAAACCCTCTGAAAACCCTATTATTAGAACTTGGCTCATAAATTGATGATATTGGGTTGTCCGAGAGATTTCTAGATGGGTTACAAGGTTTTCTAGACTCCATTTATCAAGATCTAAATCCCAAATGGATGATCCTCTCTTCTCTTGATATGTGGATCTCATCCCAATGCATATCCTCACTGATTCCTCGACCTTTTTGAGGTATTTAGACCTATTTATTTGGACCTATACCTAATAAATAAGATATAGATATAGGATTGTATAATTATACTAAGATTGATATGATATGGATATAATTGATCTTGATTTGTGGTTTTAAATCCGAATCATAGATCTACACCGTTGTACTGTTCATATTTTGTGGATTTTTACTAAGCAAGAAACTATCAACAAATTGAGGTAGGTGGTCAAAATCCTACTTCCCATAGTCTTGGTTTTGATACATATATGAAAAATTATATAATTTCTAGAATCTTTTAGTAGTTTAATTTTGTAAATTTAGTTAATAAGGTTGACCAATTCATTTATCGAAGCATTTTTTTTGGAAAATGATTGGTTAAGGAATTATTCATGACGCAAAGGGGATGTCCTATTAGATAATTATGTAGGGAAATTGATTATTAGATTTAGGGATTTCAATCTATATAATTATTCAACGGATTAATTATGATATATCGAATATGTTATGTTGAGATAATTAATTTTGAATTAATTATATTCTTTGTTATTATGATTAGATAATTAATTACGATATTAATTATGAGAAGGTAAGATTTATAATTGGATAATTAATTCTAGAAAAATTAATTGTTGGGATATGAATTGTGACATTGATTAATTGACTTATTTAATTAAATAATAATGATTTAAATGATTAGTTAATTATTGAGTTGACTAATTGATTTGTTTTATGAAACTAATTGTTGAATTAGTAGTGGGATTAATATAGAAAATTAATTATGAATTAATTATTTTGGATGGAATGGTAACATGGTCATTCATAATTGATATGTACAACTGGTTACACGGACATCATATATATGAGTATGAGAATTGGAACATGGTCATTCTAATGATTAGAATATATGGTAACATGGTCATTATACACCTGAGTAAAAGAATGGGAACATGTTCATTGTATTGAGGAGTAAGTACGGTAAAATGGTCCTACTACATATGTTTTTGATATTGGTAATGTGTGACATGGGGTTTATAAATGTTAAATTAAAGAATGGAAGTAATTGAACTACGTGTTATGGCCTTAAAAGATAGTATTCTAACTGTAAGATGAGTCAAATCTGATACTGATATAACATAGCACATTTGAATACTTCATTCATTATATAGAAGAAGGTATTATGATATTGTATTACATATGGAACACTTAATTCTTCAACATGAGACTACTCTAGTATTGGGGATGGATCATGGATGAGGGGGAAAGACTAGGTTCAGAACTGGCATAGGGAGTCGTAGTGTCTTTATTTTTGGATTCATGATTGACACTTGACACATATATTGGAATATAATGGTTTGACTTTTCTTCGATTATTGTATTTCCTATTATGTTATCCAATGAAATGGGAATTTTTCTAGTTATATATGATTCTATGATTGTTTATTTATTTACAATGGGTCATTACTCTGATTAATGAGGGTATAGTATACCCATTACTAACATACCAGACCCAACCTACTAGTTAAAAGACTCAAGAATATAAGGAGGTGTGCTTTAGGTCACGTGGCTAACCGGCTCGAGCCACAATCACATGACACCTAGGATGGGACATTAGAATGCGGTATCAGAGGACCAGTTTTTCATTCTTCTCCTTTTATCATTCAATGTTTGTCATGGTAGAAAGGAGATGAAGAAGATTTTCTGCTAAAAAAGGGACATTATATTTGATTTTCAATCCCATGTACTGGGGAAAATCCATGTACTTAGGGTGGGATATTTGTTATTGATGATTGATATTATAGTTGAATATGATTTATCCTTGGGTAATGCTCATGTGGTGTGATGTTAATATTGTTTCTAATAATTTTTTACTATTGATTCATGGCCCAGAATGGACCGAGATTTGATTCTGAATGCATCATTCTAGTCTCTCTAGGATATAGTGACGTCCATCGTTTGAGGAATTCATGAGAAAATGCATTATTAGTATGTTGTTAATCAATAAATATTTTCCCTATTTTACTGATTAGAATGAAAAATAGTTTCTTTCTTGAATCGAAAATTTTTGTAACAAATGATGCAAAATGAGTGTAATTGGGTGTCTAAATTAAAAAATTGATTGTGAAAGTGTGTTTAACCATGTTAACTAAAACCTATGAGTAAGATTGTTAAGGAAATGAAAGTGACTAGTTTTTTAATGTGTGATGAGGTGGGTGAATTTGTTTTTCTAATGATTCCTATTAATTTAATGTTATAAGGTTGTGATATGAGATCTAATACATGTGTTTGTCATTGTAGAGAGTCTTCCTCCATGATTCTTATTGTATGGATGATTGAGGGGTGTTCCTATGAATTTTTTCCCCATGTAGTAAACTCGAGTAACCTATCATGCCAGCTGAGGATGAAGGGTATATGTTTTGATGGAACCTCACATACACCATTCTATTCCTAGAAAGGTACCCAAGGAGAGTTTTCAGAAGTATTTCTGAGTTGACAAGGGAGTATCTATTTAAAAACCCTGTTATATTTGATAAAAAGGGTGTCCATGAGGGAGATAAATTATGGGTTGTGTACATAGATACAATAAATGACCATTTGGATTCTTCGACTGATAGGAGGGTCACTTTGGCTACTTATATTCTATACAAATCAGCAAAGCGTTTGGGGCATATTCTTGAACAAACATGTTAGAGTGATGGTATTTTATTGAAGGTTTTCATGGAGAGGATTTGAAAACATTTTTCTCCAGACACGCTATGATAGGAGAAAGATGATGCATTCATGAATTTGAAATAGGGGATAATATCAGTGATAGACTGTGTTGGATTATACATAATCATCAACACTTTTCTACAACATTAAAAGGTGATGAGGGAGCTACAACGAAATCATTTCAGGATGGTCTTAAGTGGGAGATTATTTCCTACTTGAATATCTTATGGATAATGTAGTTAACAGAAGTGGTTGATCAGGCCTTAATAGTTGAAGGGAAACTGAGGGAGTATTGTAATGATGGATATGTAGTTGATACTTGAAAGGAAGATTGTGTGACCTCTGAGAGTAGGATTTTTCATTATGAAAAATTTATTCTGGGTAATGGGATGTGGAATACAAAAAGTAGTGGGTTTGGTGGACATGTCCTTACTAGGTTGACCTATCTTTATTTTGGTAGCCCAAGACATAGTTTTTGACCATTTCCTGACTACATGCAGTGTACTAATATTATGGGAATATGGTAAATCAATATTATTTCTGAACATTTTAGCGATAAAATGGTACTGAATGTCTATATGGGAAGATTTAAGGTATGGTAAGAGGATCATCAACCCCAAATCGGGTTGTCATTTTTAGTTCTATTAGCCGAGGAACTAGTGGTAGTGGGTGTGGTGATTATGGAGAGGATTGTCTGTATCAGTATAATAGTGCTATATAGGGGAGTCAGAAAAAATCACAAGAAAGGGGGGTATCATAGTAACATGTAGTACAACTTAAACATGTGTATGGTGAGGCTGGAACATCGACATTTTTAGGTACTATTCTAGTATATTATAATTTATCTTGTTCCATGTTTGATAGTAGTGCCTCTATTTCCATTATATATATAAATGTTTTTGAGGGTTTGAGCCTCAATGTGGTGTGTGTGAGTGGTGTAATGACTACAGATACAAAGTTGGGATTGCAGTATAGATATATCTACATATGTTTGGGATGTTCACAAGAGATCAGGGAATATTACTTCATATGATATCTCTATGTTTTAGATATGACGATCTTAGACCAGATTATAGGGACGTTCTTTCTAGTCTCCTACCAAACCCACAATGATTTTTACCAAAATTGAGTGAAATTTGTGTCTCCAAATGTTTACCAGTATTTTCATCGTGGAGAGTGGGATATCTGTGAAGGTCGAGTAGTGCCAATTACATTGCAATTTGGAAAGCTCATATCCCCTCACTCTAGTATAATGTTGGATTAAGGCGGTGTTATGAAAGATTCCCTTTTACGAGTAGGTGAACTATTTTAGGTTTTATTACTTGAAGATTTATCCAGTCTACCACATGAAAGACATGTAGAATTCACATTTCTGCTCATGTCAAGGGCTGAGCTAGTATATATTCGACCCTAAATAATGGAAGAAATGAGCATAAAGTGATTAATACTTTGTTGGAGGAGTTACAAGATAAAGGAATTATATGTCCATGTACAATTCCTAGGTTATCAACTATTTTTTTGAAAGATGGATGATGGGAGTTTATGAATGTTTTTTGATTACCAGAAGTTGAACAAAATGTTTGTGATGAACCAATATCCCCATCCTCATATCGATGATCTATTTGAACAGTTAATGGGATCTTGTGTGTTCAAAAAAATCAATATGAGATTAGGTTATCATTAGTTGATATTGTTGACTTTTGATATATTGTGGACTAATTTTAGAAACATGTATGTATATTAGGTGTTTTCTGTAAGGATTCTTAGGAGAGGCAATATACCAATAGTATTTAGAGTTTTGATTAAAATTATCTTTCATCTATATATAGATTATTTTTTGGCGTTGATTATGGTTAAAATATGGTGTACTCCAAGAATCATGAAGACTATGACCAACATCATTAAATTTTCTTGGGTACATTGAGAAATCAATGGTTATACATCAAGCTATCTATGTGTCGGATTTTTTGAATAGGTACACTTCTTAGGGTACATATTGTCAGATGAAGATATGTGAATGGACCTTTTGAAGGATCATGAACATGTTTACCTAGAGTACCCCATAATAATTTTACTGATATCCAATGCTTTCTAGGATTTGATAGATATTACATGAGATTTATCCAAGACATTTCCCATTTGGCTACATCTCTTTCATGATGGACCAAAAAGAGAGTAAGGTTGGAATGGTCAAAGGATTCTGAAATAGCTTTTAAGGGTTTGAATAAGTTCTTAACATCTGCACCAATTTTGATCTGACTTGAGTCTGATGACGATTATATGGTTTATAGTGATGCTTTTAGGATCAGACATGGAGCTATGTTGATGCATGGAGAACGAGGTGTGGAATATTAGTCTCGACAGAAGATTCCTCATGAACATAATTACCATACACATAGACTCAAGTTGGCAGTAGTGGTTATTGATCTTAATTACTGGAGACACATTATTTTGGGAGAAAATAAAACATTTTATACAGCTCATAATAGCTTGATGTATATATTTTTACAGTGTGATTTGAATATTCGACAGTGGAAATGGAATGATTTTATCTTGTCATTCGATTTTGAAATGGAATATATGCCTGGGATGTGAAATAATGTTGAAGATGCCCTAAGTAGGAAAAATAAGACTCAGAAGCTATAAGAGATGAGTTAAAAGTGGAAGATGATTAACATACGTGATGAAATGCATGCAGTGGTTCAAGGGATTCCATAGTAGAAAAATAATATTTGAGATGAAATGGTGTATACATGTTTGAGAAGGATCCGGGAATGATATTATGAGGATCCAGAGTGCATAGCCTTGAGGGAAAACATTTAAGGTGGGGATACATCTTCACACTTTTTGATAGTTGTGGACAAGACCATCTATGTGAAAAATAGACTTGTGGTATCTAGGTGTATATGAGAGGATATCATACAAGAATTTCATGAATCAAAATTGGAAGTGCATCCAGGTGTGACAAAAATGTATAATGATCTATTATGATGGTTTTGGTGTCCATGAATTAAAATCGGCATATTAGGGTTTGTGAAAATATGCTTAACCTCTCAGTAGGTGATGGTAGAGTATCAAAAACCTAGGGGTTTGAAAGAGTCAATTCCCATCCTGGAATGTATATGGGATGGTGTGACCCTAGATTTTGTGGTGGTTATCCCAGTGATTCTTATGAAGAATGAAATTATTCGCATCATTTTGGATAGACAGACAAGGGTAGTGCATTTCTTTCGTATAAGAGAATCCTTTATATTAGAATAGTTGTGAGAACTGTACTTTCAAGAGATAATCAATCTTCATGGTGTTCTATGGACTATAGTTTCAAATCGTAATTCATGTTTTACATCATTATTATTATAGTGCATATAGAAAGTTGTTGGACCACATGTATAATTGATTGTGGATTTCCACCCATAGAGATTTAGGCAATCCGAATGTACTATATAGGTGCTTGACGATATGATACGGTCATATGTTCTTAACTTTAGTGGGCCCTAGGAAATGAACTTTGATTTTTTAGATTTCCCCTATATCAACATTTATTAGGAAAAATAATTATGTAAGCATAATCAGATCATTATGGTTTGACATGTAGATCACTTCTTTGATGGATGGAGGCTGGTGAGTCATATTGTTTGGGATTGAGTCTCATACAGGAGGTATTGGAGAAGGTATACTTGATTAGGAAACATGTGGTAGGATATTTAGATCAATTATTAAATTAATATTATTGAAATTTATTTCTAATAAACCATTATTTACATATTATAAAAAAAAATTCCATGTTTAAAATTTATTGTTAAGAATTTTTTTTTAATTTTATAATAAGCTTGTAGAGACTTGTAAAGGTTAATTTTTTCTTAATATCATGAAATTATTAAATTTTAAAATGAATAGTAACAATATAGTTTTTATAGAATCATTTTTGTTTTAATTGAATCTTTTATTGTGTACTAATGACATAATAAATCAGCTAATTTTGTGATAAACAAAAATAAAGATTAATATTTTATATTATTCATGAAATTCAAATTACTAATATTTTTTTCTATTTCAAAAATTATAATTTATTCCATTGAAATAAAAAAATATATTTTTTGACAGTACTTTTTAATAAACTAATGGAATTAATTTGTGAATGCTACAAATCATATAAAATTTATATTATTTTAATAATATATAAATTAAAATGTCATGAATATGACTAATAAAAACAATACCTTGGTAATTATATTGTTTTGAATATTTTATGTGAAATACCCCTCTCGCCACTATAAAGACCACACCCCAAAATATTTGAACACGACATCTATCCCAAAAAGAAAGTACAATCCTATAATCAATTTACCTCTCATAGGTCAAATTGAATCCTTGGGATAAATATAAATTAACTCAACTAAACGATTTTAATGTTATCAATTCAATTGAATATATGTACTCTGATAATAATGAATTGCTTCATTAACATCTTCTATTATTTTCTATTTCCCATTCTTATTATATTTATATTTAATTAAAATAAATGTACATATAATCAATTCGGTATTATTTTAACAATAAATATCAGATGTTAACCAATATTAATGATTATATTTATAAATTTTTTATCACTACTTATATGCATCATCATGGAACAATATATCATTAATGTTATGTTAAATTCCAATGATCGAATTAAAAAAAATTTTCTATCACCACATTCATTAATGGTTAGTAATAATTATATATAATTTATAAAAATTTATGTTTATTTAATTAATAATTTTAGGAATAATGTTTTTTAAATATTTTAGATTTTAATAACAAAATGAAATTAACACAATATATGACAATTTAATGAAATCATTAAATCAAAACATATCACTTCTTATAATAGATATTATAAAATAGAGTCCAATAATTATAAAAAATCAATAGTCAACCCAAATTATGTTATTTACTTTTGGATTCCATTTTTTACAAACATACATCTCTATTGCATGCATTTTAAATGAGACGAAACATAATGCGATTTAAGATAAATGGATTCTTGAAACTATTTTTTAATTTTTTGGTTTTCTCCTCCTTCCCATTATTTTTATATGGGTGTTTCATTATGTTTATTATAATTTCCTTTCACGATTCATTACCTTTAATTTTCTAGGACCTTCATGATTCATCCATGTAAAAATTATTTCTATGAAAATTTAAATGAATTTTTATAAGAGGTATTGTTTTAAATAACATATTTTTTACTCCTCTTGAGTTTTTTCATCATCAATAAAAAATTTTCCCCTCTGTAAAATATAAACTCTAATATACAATTTTGATGCCAAACATTTACCCCTTAATGCATGATTTATTTCACCCTTATCAAATCCATTCCATTCAAATGTGTTATTTTAAGACCGCAATTTTAATTCGTATTCAGTCACTTTTGAATTAATAATTTATGAGCATTTTAAGAATTTATGGGTGGGTCTGGGAATATGTTTATCTTCAATTCCAAGGTAAATGAAAAAACTCACATTATATTTGGTGCATTATCTATGATTATGATGAATGTTTTGATCACAATTATCATGATATTATTTATGAACATATGTTACGTGTGAATATTATACTAGATATGTTCACAACAATGTGTGGTATCTGATTACTATGTTATGATGCATCATTAGTATGAATATTTCATAGTACAATACTTTTTAAAATTATTCCCGCATTCAAATGATGAATATCTCCAGATTTTTATATGAGGGTAACAATTATTCTGTAGCATATACTATTTATTATTGTCAATTTTTTCCTTCTATACATTCCCTCTCTATATTTAAATTTTTTATCATCCCATTAATTAAGTATATCTTATGATGATTACTATTACAAAGGGATATATGAGATCTTTAGGAGGGATGAAAGTAGGTAATTAAATAAATTTTATGTTTTATAATTTTCTATTGAGGTATGATTTAAATTTTCACATGAAACTAATTCTTTCAATAGATATATAAATTAATATTATGTCATTTATATAAAAATTATTTAATAGTGTTGTAAAAAATATTTTGGCTCACTATATAATTATTTTTTCACAAATTCAATATTTCAATTTTGGGAATATTGGAATAAACTAACCTAGAAACATTTGATAAGCTAAATTTTGATAAGTTGGGATGTATCCACTATGATAATTATCCTGATCATAAGCCAAAAAAAATCATCCAATGTACATCATAATTAATCATGATGTTTTATAAATAATAACAAATGAGCAAGGAATAATGAAGTAGTGTATTACCTAAAATTAAACAATTCACCAACACATAACATCATCCATCAAAATCCTCCTTTAGCTGAGCCATAACATAGACCCATTGTTAAATATATATTCCATGATGATAAATTGGAATCTGAAAAAAATGAAATACAGGATGTATCAAAGTATTGATTATGTTTGGATGATACACATTATATAATATAAAAATGATAAATAGCCATCATAACAAAATATATTCCTCGATACCATTCCGGGTTTGAAGGAGAAGTATGAGGGGGAAAAACAAGATGTATAGCCTTCCATACAATCCAATTTTTCCAAACCTCAAAACTAATGGGGTTGAAAATTTATACCATATCTTAAAAATATAGAATGATGACTAATTTTCTCTTGATATCTACCCCATCTAGTCATAGTGAAACACCCCAACCTAAGTAACTATGGCATAAGCACATGGACTATGACACCAACTCTTGTTTCATGATGAAATTACAAATAACTAAGTAATTCACAAAAAAATAATAAAAAATTACTGCATTTATATATACCACATAACAGAACTCCATGTTTATAATGAATTATAATAAACAATTTCCACCATATCCTTGGGGGATATTACATTTTCACCTTCTCAAATACATAATAATTCTTCCATGTAGGAGTACACTAGAAAATCATGATCACATTCAACAATACGGTTGCACGATTCATTGTTTATCATTAAACACATGAGCTAGACATTAGATCAAAATAACATGGGCGTGGAAGGGTGAACACCGTAGTCTTAAAAATTATTTCTACAATCACCAAATACATAACACTATTTCTATAGTTGTGGTATGAAATTTTAACTATATAGATTCATAAGAAATTATAAATACATAAAATTCTAACCCCTCTAACTTTATAAACTCTTCTAGTGACACAAAAACCTATAAATTAATAAGGGGGAAAAATATATTAAAACATTTCACTCCTTAACATATTTCAGGTTTTGAAAACATCACCCCATAACACATATCATCACAAGTATGTCTTCCCATGGATATTTTCTAAGGAAAACGATTTCATTTAAATTTGATACTTATTCAAATTTATAGTATCGTACAAGTTATAATATATCATTAAGCTCATGCAAAAAATTGTAAAAAAAATCCATTTCGTGTTATTTCATCTATGTTTAAAAACATTTAATCCTTAAAATAATTTTTCATGAATACTATATACAAAATAATACATAAAAACATGATAAATGTACCAATAAATATCCTACATATACATTAATCTGTATAGTTATTAAATATCAATAATCATAGTGATAAGAAACTCCAACAAAACTAGGATGATTCCCCTAAAAAATGATGTTCATGAATTTTGGGTTGAAAAATATTAAATACCAATGAATGGAATGACTACTTTATATAGAACCATAAAACTCCTAACTAACGAAAAAAATTGTCATCATATTTTTTATTATAACAGTATCCTAACATGTATTCTTATTTTATCAAAAATTCATTAAATGTTGAAGAGGCATTATTATTAATTTTTTTTAATATATTGGTATGTATCCCAAAATATAAAATTAATCAATTTCTAATACCCTTACAATACCTGATCTCCATAAATAAACATCTATTTTTATTACTCAAACATTATAATGACCCTATAAATTAAATCCATGAAATAATATATATTCATAACCCTTTCGATGTTTGGTTATCTAACATTCTACAATCAGTATTTAACAAAAATTCTCAAAATGGCCAACATACACTTTGAATATCTAAAGGTTTTAATCTATCATTTGATTTCTCATATCACCAAAAAAATGTATCGAACCAATCATTAATCATCATCAATGAAATAATGACTCTCAACATCCCCACTTGTTATAACCTAATATATCCACCCAAGAATCCAGATCAATGTCAAGTATTTACATTCTTATCATTTAAGAATATATCCAATTACATTGTTAATATATCTTCACAAACTTTCCTCTAAGGTTATTTAAAAATATATGTGACTAATCATGTTATCATATGAATTCCATTTTATTATTTTCTATAGACTCTAATCACCCCATTAATTACTACAATATTATACTACTATCCCACCCCCACCATTTCATACATAGTTATTGTCATAGAAGAAAATAAAATTCCTATATAACATGTTGATTTATAAATTTTATTGGTCATAAATCCCTTATCCCAAGTATCCATAAGTATATGTCATACACAATTCTTGTCACATGTGTGATTAACGTCATGTCAGGTCTTTTTTATTTATTAACAGAAGGCATGGATATGAAATGATGTTTCAAAAATTGGGTTTTCATATTAGTAACATCACGTTATTTTGAGTTTTATATTTTGAGAGGGTTGAAAAAAGGGCAATGATGCATAGGGCCATCATCAGGAGTCATGGTCTCAAACTAGTGGTGTTAGGATTGCGGTGGGCATTATAGCTGATAAAGATGATAACATGAGGTGTTCGTACATTATTTTTTAATAACATCGAATGGAAAAAAGTATATATATTTAAATTATAGTGGTTAAATTTCAATAAACTACTTTAAATACCACATTGAATTACTAGAAAGGAAGGATCTATATAATAAATCAATATATGGAAGCATTTCATCGTATATGTAGTGGGTTGGAAACAGGAAACACATGTTCCATGCCCTATCATTTTACAACCTTCATAGGAACATCATCAAATGTATTGTGAACATTAAATGAACGAATTAATCGCTTATATCATAAATTCATTGTTGGTTGGTTAGATGGCTCCCATGGTATGGTAAAGGAGACTGCCATATGTGCCCTGGGATGACTTTACTAATTAGTTATCCTAGATATAAATTTTTTTGTCTAATGTAAGAACAAAATACAATGAATTTATTTCTATTTAAAAATGATTAAAATATATGTCATTATAAGATGAATCCCAATATATATTTCTTCATGTATTGCTACCCATAAGTCATTTATGAAACATTTATCAGTTTTTTTTCATAGTTTTCACACTTCTGGAATATTCTAGGGGAATATTTTTGGTTCACAGTAATTGGCCCCATAAATATTGTAAAGACCTATAAAATTCAAGGAAAATTTTTTCTTAATTTTTCTATGGAATTTTACAAGAACGCAATTTCTAATGGCACCTAATTCTGAGGCCCGGTGTGCCCGGAATCATTTTCCGAAGTTTAGCTCAGGTAAGTTCAGTGAACGAACAAGCGGGTTTTTCTAACTTTTGAACCGGTGCTAGGAATCGAAATACGAGGACACCGATGGAATCACAGCGCTGGTAATTGCTTAGAAACACCTTTTCTGGAGTTGCGTTTTCTCGGGTGTGATTTTTAATTTTTTGGGGTTAAGTAAAGAAATAAAATAAAACGGGTGCAACCAATTTATTTTATTTTAAGCTGTTTAACCTATGTTAAGAGGTTAACGGGGGAACCACTATATCCTACACCAATAGGTTGGATATTTGTAAGTTGGGGCCCACACGAGCCCCACAATTTCTTTTCTTCCTAAACCCCCTCCTTTAATAAGGTAACGGACACGCACCCCTTTTGAATGAAGTCAACCCTTGAATTTAATCTGGTAAATAAACGCCTCATTAATTGGGCGGTTTAAACTCCTCAATTAATTCAATTAATTGATTATTTCTTTTTGAAATTGAAACTTTGGCTTTTGTTAATAGAATAAGATAATTATTATTTTATTAGAGGTTGGTTGTGTGAGAGGAATTGGGAGAAATCACTCAAGCCATGAAGTACTCCTTCCTCGACGAAGAATGCGAAGAATGAGAAGAACGCGAAGAATGCTGACCTCCGATGAAGGTGGAAAAGAACACCAGATCCTCGGAGATCGACGACGTGACGCCGACGAATCCTTTCTCTGCGTCACGATGATCCTCCATCCGCGACGCTTCTTCCGCGATGCTTCTTCAGTGATGTTCGTTCTCCCACGACAATCTTCGAATCATCAACCTCTTGAGGTAGGGGATTCGGTTCATTTAAATCTATGTGGTTTATATCCTCGGCATGTGTTTAAAATTTTCTGGAAGCCTTTTTAAACCGCTAACGCGGTGGGTGCGGACCAATGAACAAGTCCGAACCCACCGTTTCATCGTTCTTGGTGTGCGGATCGGCAGGCGACAATGAAGCAGTCCGCACTGGAATTTTGAGGTCTTCGCAGTGAAGAGCCGATCTCGGGAGGACCGCTAGCGAAGATAGCAGGCTAAACGGACCACCAGAGCGCGTCCGGTGCGCCGCAGGGGAGGGTCGTCGCGTCTAAAGCCGCGGTGGAAGGCCACTGGTCCCGTGACCGCACGAGACCGAGGGAGGTGGGACGCGGCGCTCGGCCGCATCCGTTGGAAAGAGGTGGCCCCCACGCGAGGTCGTGTTTCATTCATGGGGGCAGCGCCCCCTTTGCGCATCCACTCGGCCGAAACGGCCGAGAAACCTGGCCACCGGGCCGCGCCCAAGCGGGCCGGACGAAGACCCGGGTCGGGTCGCCCGGTAAGGGCCGACCCGGGGGGGGGGGGGGGGTGGGCCTGGTCGGACCGGGCCCCGACCCCCCATTTTCAGACTGTTTCGGTATGTTTCCCATAACATGGGCTACAGACCTATGATCGATGCACCGTCAGTTGCATAGGGATACTTGGATAGAGACGGTCGTTTCAGTATATTACACTCAAGGTTTCAGAGTACTTTCGGTTTTGCCGGGTTCGTTCGTATATGAAACCAATTGGGACCTCGGAGCAGAAATGCTTATAACTTGAGCTCCAGACGTCCCATTGACGTGCCGTCGAATTTTGTTGGAATCCTCTTAGGGAGATGGACCTTTTGGCTTACTTGGCTCGAGGGTTAGATGCAGTTGGAGTACGGTCGGGTTGGTTTTGACTTAAAAACCAACCGGGACCCTGGGATGAAGAAGCCAATAACTCTTAGACTGGGTGTCCGATTGACATGCCATCTGTGACGTTGAGTTCCTGTTGACGATACGGACCTTTTGGATACATCAACTCTGGACTTCGTGTCAGTTGATGTATCATCCCCTCGGCTCGTGGAGAGGACCCTCCTAAACGAGCTTGTTGTGTGCGGGAACCCTAGAGCTAGCTGCGACTGCGACGACGATGATGACTGTGCATAAATCCTACGTGGATTCGACGACAATGAATACAGAACTCAGCGATCCTACATGGATCAGTGCTACCGATCTTGTGTGGGTAAGATCCTATCTGGGTCAGTGCTCAGCGGTCCTATGTGGGCCAGCGCCTACAGATCCTGTTTGGGTCCGATCCTGTGTGGGTCATTGCGGGGGTTAGATACCTATTGATCCTTTGTTGGTCATTGCGGGGGTTTATTACCTATCGATCCTTTGTGGGTCATTGCGGGGGTTAGTATCTGTCGATCCTGTGTGGGTCCGATGGCTTAGATGAATCAGTGGATACATCTGATCATCTCTATCATCATACGAAGAAGTATACCTGTGTGAGATGAATCTTGATTTTCGTTTCTATGTGGATTGTGCTGTGCTATCCTGTGTGGACGTGATCAAACTTGGGCTCGGATGTTGGAGCTGAACGAGAATTGATGACTTAGGTATATATGTATGGGCATATACCTAAGTGGTGTCAGATATTACTTCGTGATTGTGTCTTCCTTTGTGGATTATCTTTTGTGGATTCTGGGAGAACTTCAGGGGTCTCGGGTTCCCTACTAAGTAGCTTATACTCACCCCTTCACGGGCTATGCATGTACTATGTTGTGTTGGTTGCAGACGACGGACAACACTGATCGTGGTTGAGGCTTGCGGAGCAGGTCGGTACTTGGAGGTGGACCACTGGGCGGGACGTACTCGGAGTGGACGGCTGGACCCGAGGAGCTGTGGAGGCTATATGTACCCACCCTTCAGGTGGGACATCCAGTGGATGGCTCGAGGATGCGGATTTACTTTTCAGTTGCTGTACTCCCTTTTTCAGTTGTACTTTACTTTCCTTTTGGGATTGTATTCTGGACCACTTACTTTTCTGCACTTACTATTGTACCCAGTTTCTACTTAGTTTTTACTTCTTCTTTCTTGCTCTGTGGTGTTAGTTTACATTACAAAGGCAATTCATTCCCTTTTTACCGGGAATTTCGCCTTGGTGCTAGTCGCCAGCCACTGGCCTTTGGAAGGTGGTCTTAGGGTAGTCACGGCACGGGCCCTGAGGACGGGTCATGACAAATTGGTATCAGAGGAGTTTGGTTCTACCGTAGAACTCAGGACTCTGATCTTTTTCTATGTGAAGAAATAGTGTTAAGATTATTGGGTTTGGTTATCAGTCCAGGGAGTCCAGTGTTGGTGCGGCGACCGACGTATCCGTACACTAGGACCCTGACTTCTGATTTTTGACTTAATGCATGGAAACATTGATTGCATGTGTGTTTCAAGTTTTCTTTGTGATTACTTTGTGTCACCTCACCTGGTATACTGTTCTGACCTTGGAACACCTGTTTCTTTTCAGGATGTCCCCACAATGGCAGCCAGCTTGGGTTCTGAGCGTTGTGCGTGACGACAGCCGACCGAGTGACGAGGCCTCGGTACAGGGCCCTTTGATAGCAGATACACCGGCGGTACCTCAACCTATCGATCCACCGATGCTACCAGCCCCAGCCGCTGATGATGCACGTGACCTTAGTGCACTACACGAGCTTCAGCGCTAGTGACCGGCAAGGTTATGGGGGTGACGGACCCTCAGGGAGCCGAGGATTGGCTGGAGGAAGTTGTACGAGTTTTCATGTTAGTGAGGACACCAGCAGACCTCATGGTGATCCTCGCGGCGAGCCTCCTGCATGCGGTAGCAGGAAGATGGTGGAGCTTAATGCTCCAGGTGCACAATGAGATATATCTTCTATGGATGGACATTGAGAGCCTCTTCTACTCGGAGTTCGTTCTAGCCACCCTCTGTGCGGTGCGCATCCAGGAGCTTCTACAACTGTGACAGGGCAGCTTGATGGTCGCCCAGTACTCGGCAGGATTTACAGATCTCTCGCGCTATTCGACGGACATGGTACAAGACCCATTCTTTTGGGCCCATACCTTTGGTCAGGAATTGAGGCATGAGATCAGGGAATCACTGATCTCCCTCATCATTCTGACACAGGCAGGGGTACTGGAGTGAGCCCTTCTGATCGAGAGCTTGCCTGCTGAGCCTCATCAGCAGCGAGACCTACCACAGGGCGGCACGTAGCAGAGTCTTCTGCAGCAGGCATTCGACGGATGACTCATGGGTCCAGGTAGACCAGACCCTCTGGTAGAAAACCTTAGGACACTGGCTTAGTGCTGCGGGGCACACAGCATGGAGCCAGTCTTTCGAGAGGCTGACAGTGCTACGCATGCGGCGGGCAGGGCCACATGGCTCATGACTGCTCGACCCGCCGTACCGAGGAGCAGTAGACGGTTGAGGGACCACCCAGGTAGAGGAAGAGGGTCGACTGTGGTGGTTCGAAGGGAGCATGCAGATGAGGTGGAGGAGCTGTCCAAGTAGTAGGTGGTGGGCGACGCTTTGAGGCTCTACCACCACCACCCCCAGGAGGTCCACCCCGACCATAGGGAGTTGGCGGGCAGAGACAGGCACAGCTTCAGGCAGCGGAGGCCTATGACCACGGCATGCCCAAGATGATTCGAGGTACTATATATGTCTATTCCACCCTTGTGGAAGTTCTTATAGACACAGGAGCGAGTCATTCTTTCATAGCTGCTGCCCTTGTTCGGAGCTCGGAGATTCCGATCGAGCCGTTGGCTTGATCCATTCAGCTAGAGACTCCTATGGGAGAGACTCGACGATTATGCACTGGTGCCGTCAGTGTGAGCATACTCTAGGAATCAAAAGCTTCGGCTAGGATCTTCTTTTAGCGGTGTCGAGGCCTTACGCCGTCATCCTGAGCATGGATTGGTTATCTACAGTCCATGCTTAGATTGACTATATTAGGCGCAAGGTGCGGTGTGTACACACCGACGGGAGCAGTTTCACCTTCACCGGTGAGAATGGAGCCTTCGAAGAAAAGGATGGACTCTCGTAGAGGAGAGGACATCCCATCACTCATCAGTTGGCTAGCCTCATCATAGGAGAAGCTGACGTGCAGAGTCCTAGTTTTCCAGCAGTGGTGGATCTGTATGCGGACGTTTTCCCCAACTATGTTCCTGGAATACCTACTCATAGAGAGGTATACTTTTATATTGACATGTACCATGGGACAAAACTGATATCCACTCCAGAAAATTGGATGGCCCTCGCGGAGTTTCGAGAGCTACGGGTACAGTTGTAGGACTTGCAGGGCAAGGGATTCATCCGACCCAGTGTTTCAACCTGGGATTTCCCGATATTGTTCGCCAAGAAGGCGGACGAGAGCTTGCGACTTTGTGTCGATTATTGTCACCTGAACCAGGTGACCGTGAGGAACAAGTATCTAATACCGAGGATTTATGATCTATTCGATCGGATCAAGGGATTTCGGTGGTTCTCGAAGATAGACCTCAGGTCAGGCCATCATCAGCTCAGGGTTCAAGATGAGGACGTGCAGAAGACGACCTTCAGATGTTGGTATGGACACTATGTGTTCTTGGTTATGCCATTCAATGTAACCAATGCTCCATCAGTGTTCATGAACCCCATGAAAAGGATATTTCAGCCAGACCATGATCGATTTGTCGTGGTCTTCATCAACGATATTTTGATTTTCTCGGCCACTGAGGAGGAGCACGCCTACCACTTACGGGTTATACTAGACACACTCCGAGAGCACCAGCTTTATGGAAATCTCTCAAAGTGTCAGTTCTGGTTATGTGCGGTCCTCTTCTTGGGACATGTCATCTCTGAGGCAGGAGTTTCAGTGGATCCTACGAAGATCGAGGCAGTGCTAGCTTGGGAGCCACCCAAGAGCGTGATAGAGGTACGGAGTTTCTTGGGACTAGCTGGATAATATCGGAGATTTGTGCCAGACTTCTCCAGAGGTTCTGCACCACTATCAGCTTTGAAGAAGAAGGGGAAACCCTTCGTGTGGTCAGACAGATGTCAACAGAGCTTCCAGGAGCTAAGACATAGGTTTACCAGCACACCTATCTTGAGGTTTCCGGAGGAGGGAGTAGGGTACGTAGTCTACTGTGATTCAACAAGGACCGGACTCGGATGTGTTATGATGTAGAAGAGGGTAGTCATCGCCTACGGATCACGTCAGTTGAGGCAGCATGAGAAGAACTATGCCACCCTTTACCTGGAGTTAGCAGCAGTGGTCTTCGCTATGAAGATGTGGAGACACTATCTGATGGGTGAGGACTTTACAGTCTATTCTTACAACCAGAGTCTCAGGTACATCTTATCGCAGAATGACCTGAACTTGAGACAGTGGTGATGGCTCGAGTTCCTCCGGGACTATGACATTGAGATAGTCTATACTCCTGGAAAGGGGAACGTAGTAGCCGATTCACTCACCAGAAGGACGGGCATTCAGCTACTTGGGGAGGTGACAGAGCAGCTAGCCGCTTTGCAGAAATCTTTCATGCATAGAGATGGAGCAGCCTACCTTCAGTCACTCTTCCACTACTACAGCAGGTCAGAGAGGCACAAAGTGGGGACGCCGACTGTGAGACGCGGCGTGTGCAGATATCCTCAGGACAGGAACCTAATGGTTTCTCTTTAGGAGGAGAGCAGGAAGTCCTTTTCAGAGTACACACCTTGGTACCAATTTCTTTACGGGAGGAGGTGCAGAGAGAGTTTCCCACTTCCCCTTTGGCGGTACATCCTAAAGTGGCGAAGATGTACCAGGATCTCAAACGACAGCACTGGTGGCCAGGCATGAAGAAGGCTGTGGCTGAGTTCGTTTCTCGAGGCCTCACCAGCCAGCAGGTGAAGGTAGAGCACCAGGTACCAGCAGGCTTGGTACAGCCGTTGGAGGTCCCGGAGTGGAAGTGGGATGGGATATCTATGGAATTCGTGACTGGACTTCCACTCACTTCCTGAGGTCACAACTCCATTTGGGTGATTGTCGACCGACTCACCAAGTCGGCTCACTTCATACCCATCAGAGAGAAGGGCTCAGTAGAGAGATTGGGATGTCTCTACGTTCCGGAGATTTTACAGCTTCATGGTGTGCCATCATCTATCGTCTCTGATAGAGATCCTCTCTTTACTTCCCGTCTTTGGAAGGGGTTGGAGGAGGCGTTCGTAACGCAGCTACATTTGAGCACCACCTTTCACCCCTAGACAGATGGTCAGATGGAGAGGACCATTTAGACTCTCGAGGACATGCTCCGCGCATGTTTCCTTGACATTGGTCACAGCTAGGAGGACCACCTACCCTTAGGGGAGTTCGCGTACAACAACAGCTACCACTCTACCATCCGGATGAAACCATACGAGGCGTTGTACGGGCGTCCTTGTAGATCACCCCTGTGCTGGACAGACCCTGGGGAGTAAGCACTTGTGGGACCAGAGATGGTCTAGGCCATGACAGAGAAGGTCCAGGTCATCCAGGAGCAGATGAAGATAGCTCAGAGCTGACATGAGTCTTATGCTGACAGGAGGTGGAGTCCACTAGAGTTCGAGGATGGCGACCACGTCTTCTTGTGGGTCTCACCTCGACGTGGATTATAGAGATTTGGCCGAGGCGGCAAGTTGTCTCCACACTTCATCGGACCAATCCAAGTCCTCAACTTGATTGGCGAGGTGGCTTATCGCCTGGCTCTACCACCTCAGTTGCACCGGGTGCACGACGTCTTCCATGTATCTCCTTTGAGGAGATAGGTGCATGACCCGACACATATCATTGACCATGGGGAGCTGGACATTGATGATGGGGCGACTTTTGCAGTGGTCCCGGTGGAGATTGAGGATCGACAAGAGTGGGTCCTACATGGATGGTCGATTCCTCTAGTGCGCGTCAGATGGCAGCACGAGAACCTCCAGGAGAGCACTTGGAAGCGGGAGGCTCAGATGCGTGCTCAGTAGCCACATTTGTTTCCCTAGCTTATGATGTATCTTTACGGGGACGTCAAGGCCTGAGGTGGGAGCGATGAAAAGACCAGTAAAATTCAAGGAAATTTTTTTCTTAATTTTCTTGGGAATTTTACAAGAACACATTTTCTGAAGGCACCTGATTCCGAGGCCCGGTGTGCCCGGAATCACTTTCAAAAGTTTAGCTTGGGTACGTTCAGGGAACGAACGAGCGGGTTTTTCAAACTTTTGAACTGGTGCTTGGAATCGAAATCTGAGGACATCGATGGAATCACATCGCCGGTAATTGCTTAAAAACACCTTTTCCGGAGTTACATTTTCTCAGGTGTGGTTTTTACATTTTTGGTGTTAAGTTAAGAAATAAAATAAAAGTGGTGCAACCAATTTATTTTATTTTAAGTTGCTTAACCTATGTTAAGAGGTTAAAGTGGGACCCACCATATCCTACACTACTAGGTAGGATTTTTGTGTGGTGGGGCCCACACGATCCCCACCGTTTCTTTTCTTCCTAAACCTCCTCCTTTAATAAGGTAACACACCCGTGCCCATATTTAATGAATTCAACCCTTGGGTTTAATCTGGTTAATAAACTCCTCATTAATTGGGCGGTTTGAACTCCTCAATTAATTCAATTAATTTATTGTTTCTTTTTGAAATTCAAACGTTGGATTGTGTTAATAAAATAAGACAATTCTTATTTTATTAGAGGTGGGTTGTGCGAGAGGAATTGGGAGAAATCAATCCAACCATGAAGCACTCCTTCCTCGACGAAGAATGCGAAGAATGGGAAGAACGCGAAGAATGCCAACCTATGATTAAGGTCGACAAGAATGTTGGATCCTGGGAGATCGACGACGAGACGCTGATGAATCCTTTCTCCGTGACACGACAATCCTCCTTTCGCGACGCTTCTTCCGCGAAGCTTCTTCCTTGACGTTCCTTCTCCCGCGCCAGTCTTCAAATCACCAACCACTTGAGGTAGGGGTTTCGGTTCAATTAAATCTATGTGGTTTATATCCTCGACATGTGTTTAAAATTTTTCGGAAGCCTTTTTAAACCGCTAATGCGGTGGGTGCAGACCAATGAACTTGTCTGAACCCACCGTTTCTTCGTTCTTGGTGTGCGGATCGGCGGGCGATGATGAAATAGGCCACAAGGGCATTTTGAGGTCTTTTCAGTGGAGAGACGATCCTGGGAGGACCGCTGGCGAAGACGACATGCTAAATGGACCACCGGAGTGCGTTCAGTGGTCTGTAGAAAACACCGTCGGCGGCCGGAGGCGGCGACGCCCGATGCGCCACCGAGGAGGGCCGCTGGTCCCGCAACCACGCAGGACCGAGGGAGACGGGATGCGGCGCTCGGCCACGTCCGCTGGCAAGGGACGGCCCCCACGCGAGGCTGTGGTTAATTCAAGGGGGCGGCTCCCCCCTTTGCGCATCCGCTCGGCCGAAACGGACGAGCAACCTGGCCATCGGGCCGCGCCAGCGAGCCGAGCCGGGCCGCGCCCAGGCCGGGACGGGCCGCGCCAGCCGAGCTAGGCCGCACCATCCAGTCCGGGCCGCACCCAAGCAGGCTGGACCTAGTCCCGGGTCGGGTCGACCCGGTTCGGGCCGACCCAGGGGGGGTTGGTCCGGGTCGGACCGGGCCCAGACCCCCCATTTTCGGACTGTCTCGGTCTGTTGCCCATAACATGGGCTACGGACCTCTGATCGATGCACCATTAGTTGCGTAGCGATCCTTGGATCAAGACAGTCATTTCGGTATATTACACTCAAGGTTTTAGAGTACTTTTGGTTCGGCCTGGTTGGTTCGTACACGAAACCAACCGAGCCCTCCGAACGGAAACGCTTATAACTTGAGCTCTAGACGTCCAATTGATGTGCCATCGACTTTGTTGGAATCCTCTTAGGGAGACGGACCTTTTGGATTACTCCTCTCAAGGTTTTGACGTAGTTGGAGTATGGTCGGGTTGGTTTTGACTTAAAAACCTACCGGGCCTCTGGGACGAAAAAGCCAGTAACTCTCAGACCGGGTGTCCGATTGATGTGTCGTCTGTGACGTTGAGTTTCTGTTGACGATACTAAACTATTGGATACATAAAATCCAGACTTCGTGTCAGTTGATGTATCAGCCCCTCGGCTCGTGGAGAAGACCCTCCCGAACGAGCTTGCTGTGTGCGGGAACCCTAGAGCTGGCTGCGACTGCGACGACGATGACGACTGTACAGAAATCCTCCATGGATTCGACGGTGACAACTACAACACTCAACGATCCTACGTGGATCAGTGCTACCGATCCTGTGTGGGTCAGCGCACAATGGTCCTGTGTGGGCCAGCGCCTACAGATCCTGTGTGGGTCCAATCCTGTGTGGATCATTGCGGGGGTTAGTTACCTATCGATCCTTTGTGGGTCATTGCAGTGGTTAGTTACCTATCGATCCTTTGTGGGTCATTGTGGGGGTTAGTACCTATCGATCCTGTGTGGGTACGACTGCTTAGATGAATCTGTGGCTACATCTGATTATCTCTATCGCCATACAAAGAACTATACCTATGTCAGTTGAATGTTGATTTGCTTTCCTATGTGGATTGTGTTGTGCTATCCTGTGTGGATGTGATTGAACATGGCCTTGGATGTTGGAGCCGAATGAGAATTGATGACTTAGGTGTATGTATGGGCATATACCTAAGTGGTGTCAGATGTTACTTCGTGATTGTATCTTCCTTTATGGATTATCCTTTTTGGATTCTAGGAGACATTCGGGGGTCTCGGGGTACCTACTGAATAGCTTATACTCACCCCTGCACAGGTTATGCCCACAGTACGTTGTGTTGGTTGCAGACGACGGACATCGCTGATCGTGGTTGAGGCATGCAGAGCAAGTTGATACTTGGAGGTGGACCACTGGGTGGGACGTACTTGGAGCGGACAGCTGGACCCAAGGAGCTGTGGAGGCTCTCTGTACCCACCCTTCAGGTGGGACTTCCAGTGGACGGCTCGAGGCTGCTGCTTTACTTTTCAGTTGTTGTACTCCATTTTTTAGTTGTACTTTACTTTCAGTTTGGGTTTTTGTTCTGGCCCACTTACTTTTCCGCACTTACTATTGTACATAGTTTTTATATAGTGTTTAATTCTGCTTGCCTATTCTGTGGTGTTTGTTTACTTTACAAATGCAATGCCTTGCCTTTTTACCGGGAATTTCGCCTTGGTGCTAGTCGCCAGCCCCTAGCCTTTGGAAGGAGGACGTGGGGGTAGTCACGGCACGAGCCCCGAGGACGGGTCATGACAAGTATTCTCCATTAGAATTAAATTCATTTTGGATGAAAATAATATTCATTTTAGGTGACCATAGATCTATTTTCCATATATAAGATCATTTTATGGGAATTAGTATGGGTCCAAATGAGAGGATTTGAGGAAAATAAATCCTGAAATGATAATGGGTATAAATTATATGATGGATAAATTTTTATTTTTAATTGGAAATGTGGATGGATCCATGATATGAGGCATGTATGTTTCTATACATCGTAAGTGAATAAGAATCATGTGGTATGAATTTCTGAGATCAACTCCTCATATCATTATTTGGGAACAAAGTCTCACATGTGATGAAATCTATGATGAATTTTGATATATAGATCTATGTCATACATACGATATCGAATGTAATAACATTTTGATGGAATCAACTTATAATAACCATGATATAATTGAAATTTTGCCCATATTTCTGTATCATGACACATTTTAGGCCATAAAAATTATCCCACTCTACAATGAATAATTTCATGTTGGATAGAACATGTATCATGTATTATAAATTTATTATATATAATGTTATACATAGAAGGGTCCCAATCAATTGAGATTCATTATGATTTTTTCTCAGATTAGTGGACCAAGTAAGTATAACATGTTTTTTGTTATGTAAAAATAATTTTCCCAACAATATCTGTAACTTTTATTCATCACTACCATTTTCCATATATTAATATATTGAATTTTTAGTATGTGAAGAATCATATTTTTCATGGGAAAACATCTTATGGGTTTTCTATCTAATGTTTTTTGTCATGTTTCAATTTCATAAGCATTCAATATTGCTTGGATTACACCATACACATGTTCAAATGGAAGGGAATCGATATTTTCAAAGGATAAAATCTTTAGAATATCAACATGGATATCATTTTTTGTCATTAAATTTTTTTTATGGTCGTTAAATCATGATAATTTTTATGCTGGATTTTAGGAACTTCTACATAGATGATTTTATGTTATAGATTATGGTATTCTGGATCTGACCATATTATCATACATAATTAATAATACATCATGTAACGTTCTCTATAATTTTTAATTTCACACAAGGAGGAAACATAATACTATATAGCTAAAAGCATTGATTCAAGTAAATACTTTTTAATGCATTTTAAAGTATTACCTCTTGTTCATCCTAGCATGAGAGATATATTGATCCTACTATGATATTTTGAATACAGGTCATATAAATCTATTGAACAATGCATAAAATGAACAAATATAGAAAATGGAAGACATGTCTGGGATGACCCAAACCATCCAAAGGGTTTGTGTTCATCCATGAGGTTTTCAAGGGTCAATAATGTAATGGGAATGAAAAAGTATGATTGACCCATAAAATGCTATATAACTATGTTTTACCAAGGAATCATCATGGTAAATAGGATCAATGTTAAAAAAAATGAGTTGCCTCTGGTTTGTAGGTAAAAATATATTATTTATTGGACCATAGGGATTACATTCATATTCAAATAGTGGTTTCCCCACAATTTTTCTATGGACATGAAAAATATATCAAAACTCAAACATTTTTATGATGAGGTAGAGTTTGTAGTTAAATCTATACATGGTGGGATTTTTCCCTCTAAGAATATTTATTTCTTGATTGGGAATCTTGATCCAAATTCTATTTGTTGTGGGCCACCAAAAAGTTTGAGATTGGAATATCATTTTATTTATTTGATATAGGGTTCAATATATAGATTCATAATGAAATTTTTGTAGAACCAACATGAATATTATTATTATAGCAATTATAAATCGTGGTACAAGAATATATGGGTGAATTTGAAGTGGGATGATGTGGGTATAGGATAACCACTAGTAATGGTAGGATTCTATAATCTACACAATAAGAGAAATTACTCTTGTATTTAATGGATGCATTTCTAGGAACAATAACACCCTAGAAAAATATCATTGTAAGTATTCAATTGACCAAAAAAATACAAGGGTGCCTTTTAGGATTATCTATTACCAATTACCATTCTACTATAAGGATGAACCATATTAATGGGATCCCATGTTCAATGGGGATATAAGGGAAGGATTTCAAAATGAGGTACTAGTTTTTCAGCTAATAATTCAATGTTATAATTGAGGATAATGAAAAAAAATTAAACCATGAAGCATTATAGTACCATACATGTTCTGTGACTGCCTATTGAATACATTTTCAAATCGTGTAGATGTGAAAAATTATTAATCTGTAAATATCCATGATAAGGGAGTCCATAATTTATGGATAAAATTTTATTAGGGCCACAATGTTGGAGCTATGATATTTATACCTATTTTGTTTATTCAATGTCTATTTGGTGAAATAATGATAAGAATATTTTAGTGAGTTATGACTTGAAATATTTTTAGGCCTCTGATTATGGGGTTTCATCCCGAGAAATTTTATGTGTCATTCACTGTCACTTTTTGGGTCTTGTGATTTTGATGAAAAAAAGATATATCATAAGGACATAATTTTTAGAACACAGTATATACATTTTATGGTTATGATACTTATAGAACATTTATTATGGGGATGTTACACAACATCATAATTATGATACCTAGGGTCAAGATCACTACAAACCCTTTTTATATTGAGATTAAATTGTTTCAAATCGTGGCTTGAGGTTGTTGGGTCATGAGTAATGATATTTGAAAATAATTTTATGGATGACCCAAAACTCCCAAATTTGATGATTTATACCACAATGTTGTTAGGTTAAACATTGAAATAAAATCCCTTCCTTTATAGGGAATATTTATTTGGTTGGTATGCCAATGTTCTTAAATATATTCTCATCTTTTTTAGTAAAAGGGATATATATTTTATAAATTATAGGGGTCATGATAATATCATGAAACCCTGAGTATCTTAATAAATGATGTATGATATTTGGGTTGAGGTGCTTAAATGATGATGGGAAAACATGTAGTCTAGCTGACTAGGGTATGGCTATTGTGTCCCTTTGATAATGAATGAACATGGGTGATGGTATGCACAATTTAATGTCATTTAATGGGGACATATCTATCAATAAGATTATATTAATCCCAAAAAGATGTCTTCCATGATGTATAATATAAATAGTGTTTTTTAATTATCACTATATATTAATTTCATGAAGTAAGGATGTGGGAAGTGATGTATAATTTTGATGAAATCCTTGGGTACAGATTACACAAGTTGGTGTAATTTAGATTCATGATGCATCTATTTTTCTATATACCGGATTATTGATTTATAGAAATATACATGATCAAATCATTAACAAATTTATCTCACATGAATGAATGATGGTTGTAGATATGAAAAATTCAATGGATTATTGAAATTTTATGACACTACCATTGTTAAATATAGTTATAGTCATTTATAATGGATTTTCATCACTAGTATTCCATATCAATATTATATGGGATGGGATTAGGAAAAAATCAACTCCTTTTTGATGATACCTTTATATAGACTTGAATTGTATGTTTGGGATATGATTGTGACAGATGGAAACTAATGGTTGAACCTATTTTGGAGGAACAATTTTTGACTATGTATCCTATTATTGCAGGAAATAAGGATCCCATAATTCTTATATGAAAATTCCTTATATAATTTTGATTAATGTGTTAGTAGGGGTACATTTTTTGCTTCCCGTATCACCCAATATATGATGCCTGGGTGTCACTATATATCTGTTGTTAAGAGGAATCAATCCAAATTTCTTATTGAGTGGGACAATATCCACACAATTCAGACCAAGACATATAGGGGGGGTTCTTTTCCCAATGATTATTATCTTATGAGTTGATATTAGATATATGAACATCACTACATATCCTATGATGGCATGAATGAAGTCACACATATTTCAAGAATGGGAATATCACCATGAATCAATGAACCTAATGAATAGGGGGAATTTTTTTACCATGTTTTATAACATATGTACCCAAGAATATAGAAATGGATGTCACAATGTAACCTTTGATATGAGGAATAATTTTTTTTTCTTGAATAGGTATCTCTCTAGAAAGGCTTTCTGAATATGCAGATGGTGAATCTTTATCATTGATTATTATAAAAGAATGTTGGATTTGATATCCATGTATCACTACATATCCAAATTTTTTAGGAATTAATATACATGTACTTGTTGATTGGACAATTATCTATAATGGTTTGACCTAGACATAATGTTTGGATTTTCAAATTGATTATTGTTGTTGAACATGTGATTAGAGATCTAGGTATCACTATGTATCCTTTGATAGAGGGAATCAATCAACATTTTTTATTAAAAGTTAATCAATCCATGGATGTTTGGCTCATATATAGATGTGGATATTTTTGATATTGATTAGTAGGATTGGACACAGGATTAGAGATCTAGGATCACCATGTATCATATGATAATTGGAATCGAGGAACATGTAGATATTTAAAGGGAAAATCATCAAATATGTATGAACCATACAAAGAGAGAGGAATTTTTTCCATTGATTATTTATACTATACAAAGGATTAAAGTTATAAGCCTCACTACATTATGTTCCGATGGAAGGAATCAATAAAAACATATTTATTGAATTTGAAACTCTCCATATAGATCTTACTCATATGCATAGGGGAGAATATTTCCTTTTTATTATTGTGAGTAGACTATAAAATATTGATCTAGGCATCACTACATTTCTAGTGATGGATGGATTCAAGACACAATTAGTTCATAAAATCGGAAACACTAAGTGCAGTTGTGACCCATTTGTAGATGGGCATATTTTTACCCTTAAATGTTATATTTGGACAAATGATTTGAGATCTAACATTCTATTCACATCCTATGACGGAATAAAACATTCCACACATGTTTCCTAAATAGAAAACTATCCATATAGGTCTAAATCATAAAAAGTGTTTTCCATTTTTTCCATCAATTATAGCACATGAACCATAGATTAGATATTTTGACATCGCTAAATATCTTTTGATGGAAGGAATCATGGTAGACATAGTTTTTATTGGAAACCTATCCATGGTTGTCTAATCCATATACTGCAAGGTATTTTTTCAAAATTATTATTGTTGATGGAATTAATAATATATATTCAGGGGTAATTACATACAATGGGATAGTAATAATAAAAAAAATTGTTCATGAATTAGAATCATTATATAGAGGTCTAAAACATACATAGATGGAAAATGTTGTCAAATTGATTTATAGGTATCCACCAAATATTTTAAATTCAGATATCACTACCTATCATATAATGGAAGGAATGAAGACACACATTATTATTGAATGGGAAAATCTACATGATGGTCTAAATGGATTGTAGATTGGGGAAATTTTACCCTTGTTTACTGTGTCTAGACCCATTATTAGATATATGTTTGTCACTATTTATCCTATTATATCATGAATCAATATGCATAAAGATACTGAATGGGAAAAATACCATACAGTTATGACACATTCAAAATGATGGAAATCAATCCCTGTGATTATTTTTGCTTGACTGAAGATTTTAGTTATTGGTGTCACACCATATCCTACGATGTATGTAATAAATCCACATAATTTTCTTGAATTGTAAATTCACTATGCATGTTTGAACCATATAAAGAAGTGGATATTTTTTAAATTAATTATATCATCTAGACATAGGTTTGTATATCCTAGAATCCTTACATATATATCAATGACATGAATCAATATACACGTAGTTCTTGAATAGGGACTCGGTGGAACACAAATAAGAAATATATTTATCTATTCTAGGTAGGGAGACAACAATGAATTGTGTTATTTCATGCAAGAGACTAGGAGATCCATAAATGGCATGAAGCCCCATAAACACTGTCCTAGATTTCAATAAAACATCTTATTATAGGCATCCAATGTTTGTTACCATAGGTTTCATAAGATGGATTCCCATGGAATTATATTATTGGTAAATATGTCATCACTACCTTATAATATATTTTCTTAAATTATTTTTAAGAAAATATAATGTTCTGGTACGTGGAAAATACAGGATATTCCTTTTGGTTCATGTGATAAGGACATCACCATTCATGTTATCATCTTTTTTATGGAATAATTCCATGTAGTTTAGAATCATGTGGTATGGAAGAATACTTTCATATATTTAAATGTTATTAGAAAAGGACATGGATGATTTATTTTTTAAATTGCTTCTTTTAGTGATTCATCGATGATGGTGAATTTCATGTTTTATGGTTTTAAAAACATATACAATTTAGAGTATTGCTTCTAAGACACAGTAGCAAGATATGATTCATTATCTTTAATTCCTACTTGAATCCTCAATCTTCATTGGGAGGCCTATGTGATTTGTAGTCACTGTATGGTTGAGATAGTATATTTATATATAATTACAATAGAACACATATAGATCCTGATTTAGAAATGAAATATAAACCTCCTACACCTCGAGAATCATAGAGGCACTAAATATTTTTGGATACTGGTCTTCATCTCTTTCCCAAATTCACCTACGTAATCCCATATATGGTTGTGATGTCTCGTTACTCTATTGTGGGAGGTTTTTTCTTACTGTAATCATCCTCTTTATCAATATATGTGTCTATAGAAGAATTTTTTGGAATAGTGTGTAATCTAGGGGAATCTTGGTCACTATCGAGGTAATAGAGTCCATGGGAAGATTCATTGGCATCCAAAATTATCTATGTCATCAAAGAGTGATTCGATATCTAATCATTTAATTTTTTTTCAATAATTGGTAATAGAGGCAGCATGGACATCAGGTATTATGTCTACTTCCTCATTCATGTTTATGGGTTTCACATAATCAATATCAGTCATAGTATAAATATTATCTGTGGAGATCCCATGATGGAGATATCACCCATTGTTTCATTCCCAGTATAATTTTGGTTCTGTGAATCTATACCAGTTTATAAGGAAAGAATGAGTAGATAAATTTTATTTTCCTTATTAATTCTTAATTATGTATGATAAAACTATGTATCCTATATTATGAAATTTCATGATTACATATTTGTGACGGTTTTCTACCATTGTCATAGGGTAATTTATAATGACCCATACAATCAACATTCAAAAATAAAATCGGATGATAGAAATTTTCCAAATAGATTGAGGGTTGAAATGCTGGAGAGACAATCATGTCATAGGTGTTCATTTTCCCCATTTGATTTATGTTCTTGGGACATAATGGTTGCGACCATGTTCAGCTAATATGAGAGAATTTTTTATTGTTTGCAACCCTCGTAACCTTGATAAGGTATATTTATATCCTTAAATATATGATAATTCTTATACGTAATTGAAATAATTTTTATCATGCACTCACCCTTCAACCCATCTATGATCTCTTAATTGGATGTAGATATAGTCATATTCATGTTTTAGATATTATTTCTATCTTACTCACTCTATCTGTCCTCATAGTTCTCTACATAATCTGGTTATTATGTCTCCACATATTCAATCCTCGTAGGTGGCCTCTATGGTTAACTTGTATTCCCCATAATGTTTTTATGGTTGGTTCATGGGGAACTATATATGGTAACTGATGATGTTTAGGGAAGCTCTCCATAATAATCATTTGGGGAAAGGTGATGATTTATTTATTTTTTAATGATATCACCATCGTGAGGTTTACCACAGAGGATTTTAGGGGAATAATCCTGGGTTTCCATATCATCACTACCTCAAGGATGCAAATTAAGGGGGGTGTTGCCTTTTGGTTTTGTTCATGAGTCTATAAACACTTAGTTTATTGCAATTATGTGTAGAATAGAATAAATGGGACATGAATATAGTATATCATAGATATGATCCAAATTCTCTATTGTCGATGAAATATACTGAACTACATTTTGAGGTTGATTAGGGATATAATCCTACTGTAGGACGACTACACCAATATGTTGATTACTATCACATGGGTTAAGGATAAGACCAAAGGGAAGATAAGATACTAGAGTATTATCATGAGATTTTTAATTTTTGGAAATAATATGAATGTTCTTTGGTGTCTATTCGTAAATATTATTTTCTATCCTTTATAAAGTGGTGATGTTATCCTAGTTCAAAATATTTATTCCATATTTTAATTTTTCATCGGCCCTATAAGATTGGAGAAGGGATATGAGCTACTTCTTGTAAGGCCTATGATGTTTTCTGTTGTATAAATTCATCAACGGAAGTAGTGGTATGATCCCTTATTACATGATATGTTTAAATATTTTATATATCATCGTTATAAAGGATATTATCTTTCTTTAAAGAAATTAGAATATCTTCCTAATAGACCTCAGATGGAACATTGACATGACCCAAATCCTATTCATTTGGAATATTCCATTGGAATTTTTCTATTTTAATATGTCCCCATACCAATTCATGATACATAACTGTTAGATGAACCCCTATAAAAATGATTACATGATATTGTCCACATTCTGTTAGAGAATCCACTAATCTTTTTGGATAAGAATGTGTGCCTATCCCAAACCATGTTCCAAACATACAACGTGATCCCCAATTGGAACATAGATATGAACCTTCTCTTATTCCCCTTCAATTAATATATTATGATGATAATACTTGTAGATTGGAGAGTGTGTTTTCACATTATTAATGACATTCACCTCTTTATACTGATCAAGGTGATGTGATTCTCTACCTATTAGGACATAAATGTGTTTTTGAAAATACATCGTAATTATAATAAAAAGGAAGAGATACTCTATCATTTTCACAATGAACTAGATCCTCATCTGTGAATTTCCAAGAATGTTTATTTTTATGTTCTCAACTTCTTGGATATGCTCATTGATTTATTTTATTTTTATGGGGGAGAATCCAAACTCCAATCCTCCTCATTCCATAAATAATGTGATGATGGGATAGAATCTAGTGGGTGTGGATCTGATATTTCCACATTCATGCATACTAGATATGATAGATAATTTTGATAAAAAAAGAAGGGATATGATCATTCTTTTTCTTATCGACATAATCCTTTATTTGAGAATATGTCATTGATCCACAAGTTAGAGTGTCTAAGTTGTTGACCTTTCTAATTATTCTCTTAGTAGGTGTATGAGGGTTATTAAATGTTTTATGATATCTTAATTACGAAAATATGTTTTGTATCATGTGGTATATCTAGTAATGATAAATTATAGCTTATTCAAACATTTTCTCAAAGGGATTGATATTTTGAATAGTTTATCATCCCATCACCCAGACGTGATTTCTGAAGTTTCACATCATGGTGTTAGAATTTATTGAACAAGATTATCATTGTGTAACAAATATATTTTCCAACAATTAAACATTATCAAAACAAGAAATATACATGAGTTTAATTTCATGTGTCTGGGATGTATCATTAGTTTAGCATCATGAATATTGGAAGCATATTAATGTAACTGTTTAGGAGGGTGACATTTTTTTGCAATAATGATTATTATTCATTATTTGTAATCTGTTTTGGGATTTACTGACACTATTATGCTTTTATATCAATCTTCTCTAATGAATAAAAAATTAAAAATAAAATATATATTTTCGTCACTTGACATTGATTGCAGGGGATGTGATTGTCATGAACTATAAACACTTCATTACTATGATTACTCATCATTACTTTATCTTTGAAACCATTCTCCATCCAATTGTAAATCAACATGGGGTAATGTTTCTTTTGAAAATAATATTATATGTTATGTTTCATGTGGAATGATATTCATCTATAACTAAGATCTATGTGTCCCATTATATACTACTCAACTTCTGTGTTTTATTTTTCGTTCATTGATTTTGGGACTGGTTATTTTTGTGTTGGTGGTTCTATATCCCCATATCTATCTATATATGATGATTTTCTAGAAATATTAATTAACTCAATATTATATGCAAACGATTCTAATGGTATGGGAAGTGATTTTCATAACTGATCATCCACACATCACCCTACATCCACTTTCTTGGTAGTTCTATCAATCCATTCCCTATGTAATAGAAAATTTACCTATGTATATGTTTTGTTTGGAAGCAATATACATTGGCCCACCTTTCATAATGATATGGGTGACCCCCCAACTTATATATATTTCTAAATATACCTCTATTTGAATGGGAAAATGGCTGGTTCTGATGAAATGTATGTTCATCCCCATTCCTTATTGGTTTTTGTGTAGGTGTTGATGTATTGGGGGCCTTGGATGATGTCTATACATCCAACTAACTAATAGAACCAAATTCAACCAGAGGATTTATTACAACTATTCATGAGGGTTGGTTTCTAGAGAACCCCTATTAAAGGGTTGTAAAATATTAAAACTCCACCAGTCCTATTGGATGGGGGTTAATGAAATGATTGGAATTCCCCCAACACATTGTATTGGTTTTAGCTGATATAGTCTTTTGATTTTACCAGGTTATGGAATGAAAATTAGGAAAATTAACAGAGCTTGGGTGATTGGGAAGATACATGAAGGGAAGTATTTCATATAATGAATTTGTTATGTCATTATAGGGAATAAATCTATATATTACTCCAACAATAATTTCCCAAATACCACTGTTTATCAAATTTTATTTGAGTGATTTGGTCTTCCTCGGAATAATATTTTTCAAACATAAGGTGTTATTTATTTTGATCTAAGAAAACCAGCTTCATTTTTTAATGATTGGGTTATTGGATGATGAAGTTATTCTCAATGATGAACCTGGTAACTAAAATTTTTATTTTCTACTAGACAAGTCAATAATCTACATTTCATTATAAAAACCCTTCATGGTCAATAATACCTTTTGTGGATTCATTAAGGATACCCCTTATCCCTTCTTTTCACATGTTAGATATAGAAGTTGGGCCATCTTACTATGAATCAGATGAAAAAATGAGGGTGTAAAAATTATTTATAGGAGTTCTGTCTTAATATTACGATGAGAATTAATGTGATTTAGTTGATATCACGTTGATAGATTTATAAATGGATAGTTATAATATTCAATGGCATATATCGTTTGACAGGTTGATGATAGATATATCGTTTTATGGGAGATTTACATTTGTAGTATTTTGTCTCTTGACACCTCTATTAAATATTATCCCATGGTAAAATTTTATATTAAATCCCCTAGCCTAATGGTCTAGTGTTATTCCAGTGATTCAATAGTATCTATGGAAATATGAGATGAAGTCAGATATACCTAGGTAGTGATGATCTATGATTGATTCATGGCCACGTTCGAGATATAACAGTTAGACATTGGATGATTTGGGGTAAAAGGGATATAATCCTACTATGGATATTCCTTATTTGGAAGAATATGGGTGGCTATCTTATAGGATTCCTTAATTTTTTTGTTATGGTGGTTACTACTTTCTCTGCATATTATTGTGGAATTATGATCATATGTCAATTTTAATAACTAGAATAGATGGTATTCCCCTTAGGATGCTCCTCATTGTTTTACATGAAATGTGGATTTTCCTCATCCATCTCACATAGGTAGGGAAGATATTTGTATCTAAGCACTAGGGATAAAATCAAAATGAGGTTGAATGTGGCAATAAGGGTCGCATCAACTTCCACTGCATGACATGGGAATAAAGGACTGTGTAGATTCATCATATGAAAGATATTATAGGATGATTGAAAATTTATGACGTATCCATTGATGTTGTGCTTCCAGAAAAAGATTACAAAAAACTAGCACTTGATATGTTCTTTTGGTGAAAATTCGCATTAGGGCCTCATGGAGAAATCATACAAGGTGGATGATGTACATGATCAGTGTGTCATGTGATTGTTCATAAAAGAATAAGGTGATATACAGTTGTTACCAGCCTATCATGGGGTATTTAAATGAATAATAAAATTCTATGTTTATACCTAGAGTATATGAAATATGAGAAGTCCTAGATATGTTAAATGAAACCTTATTAGTTTCACATCATATATATGATGACATGGTCGATCAAATGATTTCACATTTAATAGTTGAAGAGGTGCACCCATCATTTATTTATGGATAAACACAGTTAAAAAAATAATTGGGTTCAACATTTTCTCAAAAAATAAAGAATATTATTGGATAAATGGAACTAGGAATTATACAATTTTTAACCAACAAAAGGGAGGAAAAAGTTAATGAATATCACATCAGGTTCACCATTTTTTTCAAAAACATTGGAGATAGTTTCACATGTAGCTCACTTGTTAGGTACTGAGTTTGTTTGCATAATCATTAGAATTTTTTTACCATATTTTTCTCTAATGGAAACAATCAATGATTCCCAACTCGCTAACAGGGATAAAAACTTTTTTTTAAAGGATAGAGGTCAATTTTGTTTTCAAGACCAATAATGCTTAGGATCTCATATTGGTCATAGGGATATCAGGATCGACTGATCATAACCTTTTTAGGGGAAAATAGAATATCCTAGGATATGAGTATATAATTTGGTTTTTGATGTTAAATCCTTTTCAAGTCTAAATATTAGACTGTTTACTCCTATGTTAATTACATGATTATAAAAATTTGTTTACTAGGAAAAATGAGTATTTCACAATTTCTTCATCAATCACTTTTTCATTTGTTGTTTGTTATTTAATTTCCATGTTCCTGATCTCTAGAATTTATTTCCATCTAAGGAGGTGGTTGTTGTCTGTGAGATGGGATTGAACCTCTATGAAGCATCCAATATATACTATAACGATAGTTATCAAGACTAACATTTTATATTTTGACTTAGTTTGAGTTCGTCTTATATATTGTTCCCTTAATTTTATCTTGAGATGATATTGATGTTGATATATGACTCATTCATCAAATTTGAATCATATTTATTTAATGAAGATAGGAATATGAGTCCATATAGTTAATGTTACCAAAATCATCTTAATAGGAGTTGTGAAAACATAGTACAGTAGTGGGACATATTCTTTTAAGGCTATTTAGAATTTCCTCATCTTGAGTATGATACTTTGATTGAAGAATATATGTAACTGGACTTTGATACCATTAAAGGTACTGCATTTGGATAATCTAATTATTCTATTTGTAGAATCATTTCTAGTATCAATGCTAGAGTGACTCATACTCTTTGTGAGAAAAAAAGGGTGTGAACAATTGGAAAATCATATGAGAGTTTATCTTTATGTGAATTAAACATTATAGATTCCATCATATATATATATGATTAATTGTATCAGGGAAAATATGTAGTACATCATATTCCATAATAAAGAATCATATGTATCCTATTTATAAAAGGAAATGCTGTATTCATAGTTTGATTTGTCCCAATAGAACTAATGGGATCAAGGTAATTGATGGAATTCTCAAGGGTTACACAAAATTTCATGCACGTTTGAAATACCACTTATCATGTTTTATTGGACAAGGAATGATGTTATACATATGAGTGAATTTAGTCCTATGAGTTGAGAAAATTAGGGATATTGAGGTATGTTCATTGAGGAGGATGACCATTGGATCTTGTTCATTAGAAATTCCTCTAACATATACTTTTGAGATAATAATTAGAGTCCTTATTGTTTTTTAACCCTTAAAAGGATGATGTGTTATGAAGGGTGATTACACTCAGAGAAATTATTTTTATCCCCCATAGTATGGAAATATTGGGGATTATACCATGAGGGATAACATTAACTCATATTCATTGTTCAACATGTGTTGGATATCATGAGATGAATACCACAAAATGTCTCTTAGATATTAGTTTTAGGAAACAATGGGTATTTCTGATATCACACCATAGATAGGGTCACACAAGTGAATAAACATAACCCATTAATGACATTGTCCTTATAAATGTGGTATTTGGATGAATTGTTTTGGTAGGGGTTCATGGGGTGAATGTATAAGTGTGTCTATAAGATGATTTTGAAACATCGAAGGGGGTTTTCCTCACATGTCTTGGGTGTCTGCATAACAAGTCTTTGTTTTCTTCCAGACATGTCTTAAATGTATTCCTAACATGTCTTGATATTCTGCATGATATGTCTTTATTGTATTCCCAACATGTCTAGTGTGTCACTCTATGATGGATGTCAGATCCAATTATATCTCCATTACATGTCCTGGATTCATCACATAATTGAATATGACGTGTAAAAGGCCATTCCAATGGTCAACATACATGTTCATAATGTGTTCCCCTGATCACATAATTTATTATGGACTTGTTCGCATGATCCAAGGGACATGTCAAGGAAGTAATTTTATGGTTAATATGGACATGTCCAAATATGTTCTCATTATCAAATAAGTTATTTGATATGTCTTTTCATTATCCATTATACATTTTAGAGATATATTTACATGAGAATGATTGAATTTACATGGGTTCTCTCATGACAATGAAGACCTGTCAATGGAATATTCCATGAAAAATGATATCAAGTATTGGGATACATTAGGGAATAATGATACCATTTAAACAAGTGATATCTTGATCTTAATACTGTCACGATGTGGGGTTGGAGTGGGGGGTTCTATCCACAACATTCCTAGTATCACTTACATTTCAAAATTTTGATGTTTCCTGTACAAAGCGATCATTACTCGACCACATGGGATGAATTTTACTAGGAGGAGTAAAGAATGGTTCATATATTATTCCATGATTACACATCATAGGTTTTTTTGTTAGATGAGGCCATGTCATGGGTTCACATGAATTCTAGAGACCCATAAATATCAAGGGGTTCTAACACAGTGTCGTCGCATGATGCTCAATTGATCATTTGATTAATGTGGCCCCAAGGGGTTATTGAAGGGTTTATTTTAATCCATCTTGTATATATATTTATATATTAGAACTGAATTCATGGATGATGCTACATGTACTATAGTGTTCATGACTGGGGTTATATATCATTATCATGAACTATATGGTTTTCATGGATGAAGGTGAATATCCCCTGGTGTTCTCATTGCATGGAGAGTAATCATGTTAAAAAATATTTCAAGAGAAAGGTGTTTGTATATGGAAAACATCATGGGTTTCTCTCATGAATGATGGATTACACTAATTTTTAGATCCTTCGAATTTCTGGACGGATGGGGACTCATATTAATTATGTATGAAAAATATGTTCCCTTATGATCCTCTACCCTACATCACATGATGATAATTACATTGCATAATTTACAATGATTCATGTGAGTGAATATATGAGCATGTTTTGGGAAACACATTTGAGTATTATGTGTGTATAAGGGTTTCCCTAGAAGAATTTTAGGTTTATAGGTTTTAATGCATTTTAAAACAACTTGTATTGACGTTTTTTTGACGTTATAGGGACATATGTTTTTGGATATTTATTTACAAATAGAGGCATTGTTTTATAGAGAATAAAATAATTTAATTTTTTCGTGGCAGCATGTGATCTTATGATGATATATCGGTAGATTATTGCGATCGAATCACATGGTGGGTCCTCCTGATGGGAGTCTTGTATGGGAAAAGGGGTACTCTTTGAGTGTAGTAGCCAGCTCCTAAACTATTTTTTCGTCATTTCTCCCACCACGTAATATCATTCCTCTCCCTCTATCATAGGTGTATATTTTATTTTAGGATGTGTTTATATAGGTGTGGTTTGTATGAGATTATGTCCCCTTTTTACTAGAAGGCACTACTTGAACTGAATTAATGAAGTGGATGGCCTCACATGATCCACATCATGAGATCTCAAGAATTATGATTCACCTTATGATGGCCTGACATGATCAAATGAGTTTTTTCTTGTCATAGATATGTTTTCAAAAACATTATGAAAGCATGGAATGAATAGATCTAACTTACCAATCCTTTATGCGATGAGTTATAGTAAAACCTTTGATTGATTCATGTAATTGGAATATATGATTTTTTTGATGATTCAATAAAACTATGGATGAGTGATTTATGTATTCACAATAGGAAATATTGAATTAAAATGGTCATTATGTATGCCTATATTGATGGTAAGTTATGTTCCTTTGTATGAAGCACCAATAATGTTAGAATGTATTTTTATGAGAATCATCTATTGATTTCATGATCCTTTATATGACTAGTGATTTCATTAAGAAGCTTACAATATTGTTTCCAGGTGACAAATTCTATATTTCCATTAATGAAGGCATAGATAAGGAATAGTGGTTCATGCATAGATTATTGATATTGACTATGTCTCCTATTATTTATTTTTATCATAAATGAATTTCATCACAAAGGACATCAAGTGATGGGTTGGAATTGGGTGTCCCAGACTCAATCCATTATCATAAATGGAATAATAGATTATCGGGAGGTTAAAGAATATAATGTGGGGTGATTAGATGGTGAGGATTAATCATGTCAAATGACATATGATATATAGGTATGTTTAAATGATGTTGAATACTGTAGTTAAAATTCCCATCCCACAATGATTTCATAGATAGGATTCCCATTCTTACTAAGTGACTCCATGATAGAATTCAATTTCATTGTCAGTGAGTCTGTACTCAGATCACATGCAGCACACCCTCAGCTACCGCACCCAACCATTCTTCAGCCCTCATAAGAAAACATGCAAATTCTGTATGTGGTAAACATATGTTCTCCCCATAGACACAACCTCAATGCCTATATGGATATAAATATGTATCCCACAACATGGTTGATGTGACTCACACATCTTCCTAGGTATGAGTTGGTTGGATTGTTCGTACTATTTTCCAATTGTTTTGGATATACTCAAATAACTAAAATAATTAGCTAATTCAAATTAGTAAAATAAATTCCCTTACAAGATAAATCCTAATATTTTATTCTTCCCAAAATCTATCTCTTATTTCCCTTTAAATAATACATCAACAATTTTTCTAAATCATCATAGTTCTCAAATATTTCATGGAAAAGAGTATGGTACAAAATTGATGGTGCCCAAAATGGTAAGTAGACTTATTATCATGTTTATATATAATTTAAGACTATAAATGATATTCATCTTCTAATATAATGTGAAAACAATCTAAATATAAAAACTGATTTATAAAATAAAAACCCTATATGTTAGGAAAATCAATAATGACCTATGTTCATATAACTCACAAAACCTTGATTGTACCATTCCAATGGCAAAAATGTATTTTAATATTGAAAGATAATATAATTATTATAGAAGGAACATTGTTCTTTGAATAAATAATTATTTATATTATTGAACATATACTATAGAATTAAAAAATTATAGGAATTTTGGATTTTTAAATAATATAATATAATATTATTAACTATAAAATTACATATTGTTAGTCTTTCCACTATAAATTTAATTTGACCTCACAAAACATCATGAAAAAGTTGAAATTAGAATATATTATTTCCTCACCTTTAAATCATGTTATGACTATTAAGAAAATTCATAAAATATAACAATTTATGAAATTTATATTACATTTAACATTCTTAGTATCATTTATTTTATTTTCTAGTTAATTATATAATTAATTCATTATTGTTTATTGTTATTATGATTACTTATATAATTTAAAAAAAATATACCATCATGAATTTAATTTCAATATATTACACAGTACAAGAAATATTTATTCACATATTATTTTTTCCCTATGTGAACACATAATTATAATTTCAATGCAAGAGGTTGAAATTATTTATTTTTCATTACATAAACTATTAATTGGATCACATTCTAGGAAAGTGTCCTAAATGATCCAAACACCCAAGAATAATGTTATATTGGAATAAATAGTACAAAAAATTATGATTTTTACTACTTTTCAACTCATTTTGACCCTAATATTTTACGTTTAACACCAGAAAAAGCAGTTTTTACTTTTACTCTGTTAATTAATTTATAATGTTATTACAATTTATTGTTTAGAAATAAATTATTTTCAAAATATTATATAATATAAATTATGGTTATTAAAAACATGGAATCCAATTCATCATATTCCATTCACATAAGTGGAAAAGTTAACTGTAATTTATACAAATAGATGTGATGAAAAAAATTAATTTTCAAAGAGAAATGTTTCATAAATGTAAAAATATTGAATACCAAAATTTATTATAAAATTTAATAAAAATATTTAAATTGGCTTAATAATTATAATTTTTAAATTATATTAACTCCAGAAAACATTTATTTTTTAGTTGATTTTTTAAATTTCATTAATAAAAAATGTTTTTCTCACTGAAAATCAGTATTTTTACTATTCATTGAAAGGAATTAATATTCAGAAAATTATTAAAATTTAAAGATATGTTATTTTTTATATTATGATTTGAAAAATATATTGAATTTAATCATATAAATTATAAAAAATTTCTAAATTAATTTAACATATTTTCTCATTGAAAAAAAATCAGTTTTGAATAAATCATATTTTTAAGGAATAAAATGACATTACTAGAAATTGGGTGATTGTTTTGTATTAATGTTTTTAGTATATTTATATTGAGAAGAATATATATATATCTATATATATATAATTCTCAAAAATTATTTAATCTTATTTAAACCAACTAGCTTAACAACTAGTTAATAGTGGTTATATATTTCATGTTCAATTTAAACTCAGTTTTGTGTATCGAAAAAACTATCAAAAATAATGTTCATAAATATAAAATATAATTATAAAAAACTCACCCACCTTTAATAAAATTTACCCTCCCAATTAGAACACTATATCAAAAGTCGAATGAATTAAATTTTACAAATATTTTATTTCATAAAAGCGATTAACAAAATATTCACTTAATATTAAGAAAATAATCTGAACAAAGGTCATATGAAATAATATAAGTATATATCCACATTAAAACATCATTTTTGTGATTTTAAAAAATTAATTTTGAATATTGAACCTTTCAGTTGGAAAAGTTATTTTATTATAATAGATATACAATTAAATTAATTAATATATTTTTTTTCTCAAGAATACTTTCATTCTGTTATGAAACACATTCCCCATCATGAAAATAAAAATAAGAAAATATAATTTTTTAGAACACTAATATTATCCTTCAATAAATTTCAGAAATATTGAAGCTTTTTATATAGAAGATGATTATAACAGATGTGTTTTTATGCCTATTTCCCTAAAATCAACATATAATGTATAATATAACCATTAATAGATAAAATTATTTTCCATATTTGGTTACATTAAATTCTAAATTTGTTTTAAAATAATGTAATATATTTCCAAAATTAAATAAAAAATCATTTTATGAAAAAATACATTAATAAAAAATTATATATTAACATTTAATTTTTCATGATATATAATTCGACAAATAAATGACCATATATCTCGATGAAACATATTTTTAAATAGTGTACTAACTTTATATTTTATCTGATACATTTCATCTTACAATAGGAAAATAAAAATGATCATATTTTTAAATGAAATATTTGACTAAATCACAAATTAATTTTCAATCCCATATATATCTATATGATAACACACACATTCAAAAAAAATCATTTCCATTCTATCTACTTAAGTAATGAGAAACATATTCTTCAATTACATTATCACCACATTGGTCAGCATTAAGTAATTCACCATTATTCCCTTGGGTAGCTTCATTGGTCACTATAACCATTCCTAATTCGACGATTTGTCCCCTGGACATCGGGTTTTACTTTTTTCAAAATTTTATATCCTTATAGTTTTCCAAGAAATATGATGATAATTCTTAAAAATAATTTTAATCATCATTAAAAATGTAAACCCTAAATCATCCCAATAAATTTCATATTAAGATCACATAATTTTTTTATAATAATATGAAAGTATCCATAACAAAATTTATAATCTAAAATAAAATCATCATAATATAAAAATTTATCTAAAACTTAATCAGATACCTAAAATTAAATTTGTGAAACTTCACTCCCATATCTAGTGCTAAAACAATAACCACTACATTTTTTATATAGATAAATATGAACCAATTTTCACCATCTAAAATGTACAACATAAAAAGTAAATATTGGATCCCTAATATAACCATGTAAAATTTAGGATTAGTGTTTTAGATAATTATAAAAAACTCTTACAAAAAAAATACTCATGATTTCAATAGTGTAATTTTCCCACTATAAATACAATTTTATCTTCAATATTAAGAACTCAATATATCATCCAAAAATAATAATATTAAAAGTATTTTTGAAAAAATCATTGAATAATAATTCTTCATAAACTAGGTCATAATAAACTCATGAAATGTCATATAACATTCTCTGCATGGTTAGAAATATGAGTTAAAAAATTAATTCCATAAATGAATAAAATAAAATAATAAGTATATGATCATAAAATCAATGTGAACAAGAATAACACAGTAATATTCCAACCCATCATTACATGGATCAACAATATTGAAACATGGAGTAATTTATTTGAATCAAAGATTCATAAGACTAAATATTAATGATCCAGGTTATATAAATCTTGATCAAAGTAATCATTAAAAACCCAAATATTTCATAATTAAAATTTATTATTATCATAAAACATTATCTTCAAAACATGTTTTTAGATTATTTTATAAATAATTGTAGCATAGCTAAATCCATTTGACAAAAACTTCGGTAACTCCCCCTTAATGAATCTAAAAACAATATATAATATCGAATGAGTTGAATTTCTATCTTGGTGGACACATTATATAATATATATCAAGATCATTCAGCAGTATCTAGGAGCACCCCTTATATTATCTATATCGTGACTATCCATTAACAATAATGTGGATTAAACATTCATATAATATATATTAGGATCATCCATTAATCTTAAATAATTTCCAGTATTATTACCTGAAAAAATATTTTCGAGTCATTATCTTTTAAATCATATCAATTATTAATTATCTTTCTTAGATCGATTAAGTCTTATAAGAGATATGTGGTCCATAAAAATTTCACAATTCATCCAAATAAAGAATAACTATTTTTTTAGTACTACATGTATCTATAGTATGGTAATTAACTTAATGTATTTTTCATTTATATTAATGGAAATACCATTAAATTAATATTAAAAACAATCTTGATGAATATAACCAATTCATTTTTAGTAAAATCAATGGATATCATCTATGATGGAAATAGATATTGAAATACCACATGAAACAATTATTGATGAAAAATTACATTACATTTTTAAGAAACATATATAAATTTTAAATATATCCTGAAACGTTAATGAAATAAATGTCTATTAAAATAAAATTTAAATAAAATAATAATTATTAAATCATTAACTTTTTATAATAAATAAAATTCATTTATATTGATTATGTTAAATAAAATATTATTGAAATAATATATATAAAACTCCTGGAATTACATATTTAGAAAATGATAGTGACAATCCGTTTAAAAAATATTGTAAATATAAAATAAATGATAAAATATTCCATCAAAATAATAGAAAATCTTTTCTGAATAATTATTTTTGAAGACATGGATTTTGAATAAAAAATCAATTTTGAGAAAAATAATATATGATATAATATTATCATAAAAACATGTCCTTAGATATTTTAACTAGAAATTAAAAGAAAATAGAATTATTTTATATATATTTGATGAATAAATATTGGATAATAAACGTGATATTATTAATAAAAATGATGTCATTTTATTTCCTCCAAATAAAATTCAACATAATAAATCCTTAAAATAAATGATATTGCATCAAAAATCCATTTCCACATTATTAAGTCCTCAATAATTATCCTCATGAGAGAATAATATCATATTAATGTCAAATATCATGAAAACTAATAGATTTAAGATATAACATATCAATGTTGTAGTTTATACACCTTATAATCGAATATATTTTCAAAACATTACATATGTCCTAAATAAGAGAATTTTAGATGAGAAACTATTATTATAATATTAATTTTAATGAAAAAATTTAAAACTAAATTGATTATTTGTGAAAATGAAAATAATAAGAACAAATTCATAAATAAAGAATTATATAATCATTTTTTATTAAAAATAATATATTATTATATCAAAAAACAAAACAAGTAATATTTCCTAATAAGAAGATGTTGTTCAATGAAATTTTTTACAACTTGGTAACTATTAAGTCGAATAAATTTGGATTAAATAGTTAAAATGAAAATTATAAGACAATGATATGTAAATAATTAACTATATTACATATAAAGGTAGATTAATATACAACATAATAATTTAATTTGGTATATAAAATTCATATATGCCTCAAAAATTGATAATTTAGAGGATATATCTAAAAAATTGTCTATAAATTCCATGTTTGGAATTTATCTCTAGTATTATAAACTTGTATAATTTATTTTGTCTGTAAATAAAATTTTATATTTTAATAACATTATAATTACTAAAATTATTTTATTAATTATAATATCATGTTGAAATATTTAATCGGTTAAGTCCAGATCGTGTGTTTTGAGGACGTTTATTTTACACTTTCAAAACATCTTTATGTGTTGGATGTGGTATAAGTTTACATTTTTCAATCATATCAAAATTCAAAATAATAAAATATGATAAAATTTCTTTCTATATGTTCAATATTAATCCTAATAATGATATATGGTTATGAATAATGAATGATGCTCCAAATCATAGAGATGATATGTCATATATACACATGATTAATGATTCAATTTTTTGACGATCATTTTGGAATAAAGGTATGTATTATTTTTCCATTATAAAATTTTAATAATATAATCAATACAATATTATATCTATAATTATTTTTATATATATTGTCCATATGATTTGGAGATTAAAAAATCACATTAAGTTGTGAAGGTTGTAGTCCCCACTTATGCACAAATGACATTACCATTTTTATGTGAATGAAAATGTGAGAAATAAATTGATATATTAAAATTAATTAATGAAAAATATTTCTTTTATATAATAACAATTTAATATAAGTCATATATGTTCATTGATATTATAAATTTTAAAATCCATGAAATGGGTTTGTGAAAAATGAATCCAACTACTTTTTGATGTCATAGTATGTTGTATAGACGAGCAATATTATGAACACCATTTGAAATTGAAATTAATAAGGTATATGTGATATAATAATTCCATAGGTGTAATTATGTTACTAATTCATATATATAAATTATATTAATAATTATTAAAAGTTGTGAGAGGAGATGATGGAAATCAAATTACATCGAACTGTGATGTGGATGTTTTCCACATATTGGAACAATGGTTAAATTTCCAATTTGATGAGTGATGATGGGGAATTTAGTTTTTCAATTATCATAACAAAATTTCATAATATTCATGATAATGGGTTTGCATTTTGAATTTGTTAAGACATGAATGAGGTTAATAAGAATCTTGTAAAAAAGAATGAGTTTTGTTGATCCAGTTACATACCTTAGAAAAAATCCCATTGGATCCCTTATAAAGGACCTTAGGGTGGGTATTGTAGGATTTACAAAACCTCTAGAACATTCCGAAGGATTTTTTTCATGGATTTTTATTCTTTCATATCATGACTCTTTTCTAATGAAGTGATAATATGTGATTTGATGGGTTTCCTTTTATAATATAGGACAAGTTTTATTTGTCTTAGCACCCAATATTTTTTTGGGATATTAATCTCAACACATGTGACTATTATATTTTTAATTAAGGTAGTGCTGAAATTATATGATTTATCCACAAAGCTGCTATATATACATTTTTTAAACATCTGTCTCTTTAATAATAAATTGGCATTACTAGTACTATTTTTGTTTTCACTAGTATAACAAAGACTTTATCTAGGTATGTAATTATTTATTTATATTAATAAAGTTAGAAATGTTAGATAATGTGTAATAAATATTTAAAAATGTAAAATATAATTTTAATAACAATAATCATATGTTTTGGAAAATTATTTTTTACATAAGTGAATGAAACATGAAAAACATAATTTTACTCGTCACCATTATGAAAAATATTTATACTACATATGGGTAAATATAATTATTATAGAATAAATATTAATCAATTAAATTAAAATTATTGAAATTAATAAACATATACCATTTATTTTTTATAGGATATGGTATTTAGGAATTGTAAATCATTAAATAAGTAATTATTTTTTAGAAAATAAAAGTAATGTCAATTATGACACATTTATTTTAATTTTACTTTATAAACATAAATGAAAATGTTTTATTAGATTATATTACATTAGAAACGTTAAACTATGTATTTTTATCCATAACATTAATGATATATAATAACCTAATAAATTTTTAATGCATTAAATTTTTTAAGCTTTATTAGTGTTTTTCTTGTTATTTAAATTATTACCTCCATGACAATTCTCATTTATTTTATATAATAATGTAATTAAAAAAAATAATATATTGAAATAAATTTCATTTCTATAAAAATAATCAAAAATATTCATTATTATATTGATTTATTACATTTTGAAATAATATTTGAAATTTTAGAGTAAGATGTCGATATTTTTTGTTTTATTTACATACATTATTAGAATTTTTAAATTCATTGAAATGAACACTACAAGAAAAAAATTTATACCAACAAATTAAGGATTATAATATGAGAATCCTATAATAATTGGTATATCTTTTATGTTGTTTTCACCCTTTCTATTTTTTTAACAACTAGTAAACTGGTTTTAACCATAACTATTGTAATTAATTTTTTTAATCTTATTTATTCATTTTGAAAACATTAAGTTGAAATTATTAATAATAATAGTTATACTTCATAAAAATATTGAACCCAATTTTATAAAGTCATTTAACAGAAATGAAAAATTATAATTAAAAATTAAATGTAAATAAATAATAAATTTAAAGTAAATTTGAATAATAAATATCTAAATAAATGTCATATTTATTTTATATCTCTATGAAAATATAATTAACATTATTAAAATCATTAATCAAAATTGATATTTTTAGTAAAAGTTTTTATTATTAACAATTCAATGGAAAAATAATCTTTCCTAAAATATTTACAAAATTCATCCATAGTTTATTATTATATTATAATTTTTAAAATTCATATCATATTATCAAACACAATTTCCATTTTTTAAAGAAAACTAAATCTATCTTTTGTAAAAGAACAAAAAAATAATTTCAAATGAGAACAAGTTTTTTTCTTAATGAAATGAGATTATTAAAAATTACATAATTTTTTAGTGAGTATTCATGAAGGAATGATATTATGTATGAAATATTTATATATTTAATAAAGTATTTATTCGTATTCATCACAAAAAAAATTAATTACTAGTTTATAATAGTAATATATTTCACTGGTCATTTAAGATCAATGTTGGGTGTTGAAAACACTTTCAAACATAATGTTTTTCGAATTAAAATTTGATAGTTTTACATATTTTTTAACATATATCATTAATCAATTTTATCCTTTTTTATCTCCTCTAACACATTAATTTATTCATTTAAATACACCAAGCATTTTTTACATGTTGATTGTGGTCTTAGTGGTAGTGGAATTTCACCATCATATCAAGAAGGTAAATAATTTCTATATTTCTAATTTGAGATTATAAAATATAAATGGCTCATTAGGTTCAAAAATGTTTTCCAATTAAATAATGGTGATAGTATAATGTTTTTGGAGGATACATCTAAAAATAACCATTATTAATGATATTTTTAATATAATTTCAAATTTATATTTCTAGAATTCAAATTTTTTTTTGTTACATTAATTTTTATGATTTGGTGTTGGATAATGAGATCAATTATTTCATTAATGTGGTAGTACCAATCTAAAAAGGTGACTTTTTCAATTTTTTTGGAATATGAAGAAAGTGGATAATTATTATTCCATACATATGATAACATTATAGTATATTAGTGAAATTGACTATACATATTATTATTTTTATAGATGATTTGGGGGAGGTGTAAAAAGATATAATTTTAAAATATCTGTGTAAAAGTAGTTATATATTCTGTTGATATACTACCATATCCCTCTCATTAATCAAGATTGGGCATTTATAATTATCATAATATGGCCTATGAGATATAGAAAAGTGGGTTTGGGAGTCATTTTTAGATATTTAGTTCAATAAATATTTTTTTCTCTGAGGATAAATTAGATGCTGAAGGGGTCCTTTTATAAATGAGATGCAGTGACATCTGAAATTACATAATTACTGAAACTGAAATATGGTCAAACTTAATTCATGTTTCTACAAATTTACAAAATATTAAATATAGATTAATGGAGGATGATAAAACACTCATCCAATTAGTTTGAGACATGTTTGTTAGATAGATGTGGATTTAACATTTTATTTAACCCATAGTTAACCATATAAAACCTTATTGAGGTGGATAAATTTTCCTACAATTATGTATTTTTTATATTAAAAAATATAATAGATAATATTCAATAAATTTAAATTTATGATTCATATTTTGAAATATTTTTACCAATTTCAATTTCAATAGTTTCAAAAAAACAATTTTAATGAAATTAAAATTCTTAAAATACCATCAAAATAATATCCAATTGTAATATCATAAATGGATTAAGTCATACCTAGTGATTCAACATGAATGAATCTCATACCGATTCCAATTCATGTGACTTTCCCAAACATAAAATTTCAATTAGTGTCATACATGTATAATTTCATGTTGGTACTTCTCTAGGGAAAACCATAGGAACATTACCACTTTTAAAATCATTGAGTGATGTTCTAGATAATGAATACTAATACTACTTGATTTTATTTTATCTTCTTTGTAACCTTATTTTATTGTAACATCACATATATTTACACCAATAACATAAAAATCTATTTTATAATAGTCACATTTAAAAATATTAGCCAATTAATATATTTTTGTTTATTGTAGAACAATGTTGATTGGGAAAACATCTGTCAAAAAATATTAATTTAAGAAAACAAATATTTAAATATCCTAATTTTTTACATTATACACCCTCAAGAATTAAATTATTCCACAAATATAAGTTACCTAAAAGAAAAAAAGATATGTTTTCTTTTATCTAATTAGAAACTATTGTTTTATGTACCTTCCCCATGAATAAGATACCACTAAAAAACATTTACCAATTGGGTGGTATAATTTTAGAACATTTTACATTTTTAACATTGGATATCCATTGGTTTTTCTAATTTAAGGTGACCAGGTTCCAAATACCCAAAATCAGAGTTTAATATATTTGAATGATCTATAATGTACATCCTCAAAATTGTTGCATATAACACATCATAGAATTTTGATATATTTTTATGGAGTCATATCTGGTATTTTATAAAAGCAACATGTTCAATAATGTAAAAGGGGACAATTTAGTTGTTGTTTAATATCATATTTTAACAAATATCATAAAAATATTATAATGAGGTATCTATATGAACAACTTTCCACCATCCTCAAAATCCCGATCACATCTATGATCATTATGACATTAATTATAAGGACAATTTAGTACTCTCATTTATTACTATATGGTATGAAATTCATTATAATTTATTGTACAATATCATTTATATAATTTTTCCTTTCCACAACATCATCCCAACATGTCAATGTCCTGATTCACTTTTAACATATATCATCATTTGGTTCCACTAAAAATATTGGTATTAACTATTTATTCATTAGATATAGTCCAAAGAATAGTTTATTCCCAAATTCCATTAAATTATCATGAGAAGGGTCATATCATATAATCCAATTATTGAATGGTCCTTTCAATTATTTCATCATATTGATCGTGAATGGTTATATTAGTGTTTAAATCAATATATAGTTATAAAAATAAAATCCTATTTAATTTTTATGTTAAAAATCGTTTAATATTGTATGCAATTTATAGTTTTACTCTATGAAAATTTATAGTTAGATTTATATACAACACAGAATTTTGATTTATTGAAAAATAATCATGTATAAAAATGATATGTGTCAATACTACAAGTCGATCCTTGATGAAATAAATGGAACTGTTCCATTTAGAATGATTTTTGAGTTTTGTTAAAAAAACCCATGGCGATGTTACACATTTTTAATATAGTTAGAGGATATAGTTTCATCATCCCATGTTATTTATATTTTTAAATAATTCTATGTTGAGATACAAAAAATCAAGATAATTACTCTTAAATCACCCAAATCTATATTTCCAATAATAATTTTTTTCTTTTGATAAGCATACTTATTTTCTCTACCTGAACTATTATAGAAGGAATTATTATTTTAATCATCCAAAAAACTCTAAATAGTATTTATTATGGACGTATATCAGAAGTCCTAAATTTTTAATTTGATTATTAACATGGTTAAAATTCAAAATGTTTCCTATAATCATTTATATAATCCTATACTTTTTACAAGCATCTTTGATCATCATATCGATGGATGGTTGAATAATAAATTTAGAATAATTTTATTTCATCTCATCCTATAATATTTATATATCATTCCACTATATATAAAGTATTATAGGGTCTATTTAAATCATAATAAATTATTTATTAGCAATATCTATTATTCATAGTGAGAATTCCCCCTTCATTTTCCTTCTTGAAATGGAAATGTATTTTGAAATCATTATCCTTGATAAATTTATATTATTCCATTTGGTGAATGGTCATATCATTATATGTGAATAAATACATAAGTATAAAATTATAAGTATATATATCACCCATTTCAACATGGAAAAAATAATTCAAATATTTATTAAATTTTAACTACTGTCAACTAGTGGACATTTGGAAGGTAGCATTTTGAAAGGGAATTTATATAAATTATAGAATAAGGTAATATGTTATATTTTTTGATATATAATCCTATAAAACCCATCATTAATTTATCAAAATGGAATATTAAACCTCCCAACTATTTTTTATTGTATAAACATCTATGGTTAACAGCCCATTCTTCTGGTTGGTGGATCTTTATCCCCCTTACATTATCTAGTGGTATTTGTTTTATATCCATTTTCACAGCATTATTGGATTTTATAGTCATAAAAATAATACCATGGGGATCCCATAGTATCCAACAAAACAATGAAATCTATCGATCATAGTTATAGTGTTCAGTCGATTGATGTTTTTTAATAACCTCCATTATTGATGGATCTATAGATATACCATCACATGTGATTACATGTACCAAGAATTATTCATTACATAACCGAAAAAAATATTTTTTTATTCTTAATATCAAAAAAATATTCATAATGTCTTTAAAAAATCCTCAAATAAACTTATGTCACATCCATTCCATTAGATTATATGACAATTTCATCTATAAATTCAACCATAAAATGTTAAAGGAAATCAGTAGTTACATTATTCATTAGATCGTTGAATATATCAAGGAAATTTTTTATTTTAGTAGTTTCTAAATGATATAATAGAGTCCATTAATAATATCCAATGATGTTTTTTGTATATCTATACTTTTCAATAAAAACTAAAGATATCGAAATTGACATTTTAATTTCGAGAAGTGAGAATGTTATATGAGATGACATAACATAATAACATTACTACAATTATAGGGTCTATCTCATGAATAATTTCACGTTATTATAATTGTTATTTAGGTACCTTTTATTAGACTTATGGAATGGGGTGTCTTTGGGTAATTTTTTTACGATAATTTTAGAAAATATTTTAGTACACGTTTGGTGGATGGCTTTGATAAATTGTGCACTAAACCCAGTTAACATTGTGAACCTTGGAAGAGAGGTTTCCACAATTGGCAGAGTATTTGAAAAATTGTGTTCCCAAACACAAAAAATCATGAAACTGAGGACTGTGAGGACTATACAGTTGGCGCACAATTTTCTTAATCGGGATCGCCTACACCAGAAACTGTGCACAGAGTTTCAATTCAACCGAATATTATATATAAAATACCCCAAACCCTATAAACCCCTATTATTCGACCCTGGATCAGGAATTGATGCTTTTTGTGTTATTCTAGAGCTTTTTGGAGGGTATACAAGGTTGTTCAGACTCCATTGTTCAATATCTAAACCCCAAATTGATTGTACTATATTCTGTTGATATGTGAAACTTATCCCAATGCATATCCTCACCCATTCATTGACCTTTTGGAGGTGTTTAGCCCTGTTTCATTTAACCTATAACTAATCTTTATGATCTAGATCTATGATTCTATATTTATAATGATATTGATATGTTATGGATATAATTGATCTTGGTTTAAGTTTTTAAATCTGTTACATAGATCTGCATCATTGTACTGCTCATGTTTTGGGGATTTTTATTAAGCGATCGACTATCCACGAATTGAGGTAGGTGGATTAAAATCGACTTCACATAGTCTTTTTTTGATACATATAGTAAATATTATATAATTTCTAGAATCTTCTAGTAGAATTTTGTAAATTGAGTTAATTATGTTGACCAACTTTTTTAATAGAGCATTATTTTAGAAAATGATTTGTTGATGAATTATTCATGAGGCGAAGGAGATTTCATATTAGATAATTATATAGGGAATGTGATTATTATAATTAGGGAATGAAATCTAGATAATTAATCAGCAGATTAATTATGATATATAGAATATCTTATGTTGAGATAATTAATTTTAAATTAATTATGTGATTTGATATTCTGATAAAATAATTAATTACGATATTAATTGAGATAAGATGAGATTTATAATGGGATTATTAATTATTGAAAAATTATTTATTGGGATATGAATTGTGACATTGATTAATTAATGGATTGAATTAATTAATGATGATTGAAATGGTTAGTTAATTATTGAGTTGACTAATGGATTTGTTGTATCTAATTAATTGTTGAATTTGTTGTGGGATTAATGTGGCCAACAAATTATGATTTAATTATTTATCACTGAAAGGTAACATGTTCATTTGAAATTGATATATACAAATGGCTACACAGACATCATACTTATGATTATGAGAATTGGAACACGACCATTTTACTGATTAGTATATATGGTAACATGGTCATTATACTCCTGAGTATAATAATAAGAACATAATCATTGTATTGAGGAGTAAGTATGGTAACATTGTAATACTACTTATGTTTGAGATATTGTAAATGTTGGAAATGTGTATTATAATTGTTAAATTAAAGAATGGAAATAATGTAACTACGAGTTGTGGCCTTACATGAGAATATTCTAACTCTAACATGAGTCAAATCAGATATTGATATATCATAGAACATTTGAATACATCATTCATTATAAAGAATAATGTATTAAGATATTCTATTACCTATGGAACACTAAAATCTTCAACATGAGACTAATCTAGTGTTGGGGTACGCATCGCCTTGGGAAAGATGGAGGTAATGTTGTTAGGAAGAATAAATGTTAATGTAATTACTTATTATTTATGAATTTTAATTTTTTTTATAGAATTACATATTATATATTTTTACTGGAATTTATTTACACACTGCTACTAGTGTCATACTAATTTGTACTCACACCCTACTCTGAATACCTAATCGGTACCCAAATAGATTATATTGTTGCAGTACACGATACAGTAAAAGGCCCTAGGATGGATAGTTGAATTTGGAACTATCATGGACGAGGGGGCCAAACTAGGTTCTGGACATGCATGGGGAGTCATAGTGTCTTTATTTTCAATTTCATTTATGACATTTGGCACTTATATTGGCATATAATATTTTCCATTTCCATTGAGTATTGTATTTCATATTATATTATCTTTTTTCATGAGTATTGATTTAGGGATATATTCTTCTATGATTGTTTATTTATTTACAATGGTGTTTTAATCTGATTAATGAGGGTATTGTATCCCCATTACTAACATACCAGACCCAACCTACTAGTTCAAAGACAATAGCATATTAGGAGGTGTGCTTTTGGTCATGTGGCTAACCAGCTCGAGGCACCATCACATGACACCAAGGATGGGAAATTAGATTGTGGTATTAGAGGACTTGTTTTTCTTTCTCCTCCTTTTATCATACTACTTTGGGAATGGTAGAAAATAGGCTAGGTATATTTGATTATTATTAAAGATCCTCTAGATTGGAGTTTCAATCCCATGTGCTAGGAAAAATCCATGTAAATAGGGTGGGATATTTGTTATTGATGTTTTCTATTTCAGTTGAATATGATTTAACCTTGGGTGATGCTCATGTAGTGTGGTGTTTATATTGTTTCTATTAATTTTTGACTATTGATTCATCACCAAAAACGGAACAAGAGTTGTGTCCACATGCATCATTCTAGTCTCTCAGGGTTATGAAAACATCCATCATTTTAGGCATGCATGTGAAAACAGGTTAATGGTATGTTGATAAGCATTAAATATTTTTTCAATTTATGAGATTAAAATAAAAATTTGTTTCTAACAAGAATCATATTTTTTTGAAAAAAATAATGTAAAATCAGAGTAATTGGGCTTCTAAATGAAAAAATTGATTGTGATAGTGTGACTACCGATGTTATCTAAATCATATGAGTTGGATGGTTATGGTAATGAAGGTTCCTAGTTTTTAACGTGTTTTTAGGTGGGGGAATATTTTTTTTGTGATTATTCCCCTTACGTTAAGGTTATAAGGTTGTTATATGAGATTTAATACATGTGTTTGACATTGTAAAGATTATTCCTCCATGATTCTTGTTATAGGGATGACTGAGGGGTGTGCCTAGGAATTTTTTTCCATTTAGTGAAAATGAAGAATCTATCTTGCCTGTTGAGGACCAAAGGGTGATGTTTTGAGTGAACCTCACATACATGATGTTATTCCTATAAAGGGACCCGGGGAGTGTTGTAAGACACATGTCTTACCTTACGAGGGAGTTTCAGTTGAAACACCATCTTATATTTGATAAAAAGGGTCTATCTGATGGAGATGAATTGTGGGTTGAGTACATAGATACAGTACATGACCATTTATATTCTTCGACTGATAGGAGGGTCACGTTGGCTGTTTATATTATATAGGGATTATCAAAGTGTTAGTGGCATAATATTTCGCAAACTGAATAGAGTGATGGTATTTTATGGAAGGTTTACATGGAGAGGTTATACAAACACTATTACTTAGAGACACTATGATAGGAGAATGATGATGAGTTATTGAATAAGAAATATAGGAGATTATCAATGATAGACTATGTTGGATGCAACATAGATCTGTAACTCTTTTCTCCAACATTATCATGTGATAAGGTAGCTACAACGAAATGTTTTTAGTATGGTTTTAAGTGAGAGATTATTTCCTATGTGAATATCTTCAAGATAATATAGTTAAGAAAAGTGGTTGATCAGGCTCTCATTATTGAAGGGAAATTGAGGGAGTATTTTAATGATGGATAGGTAGCGGTTACTAGAATGTTATATTGTGTGACCTTTGAGAGTAGGAGGTGTCATTAGGACAACTTTATTCAAGGAAGTGGGAAGTGGATTATGCAAACAAGAGGGTTGGTTGGACATGTTCATACTAGGTTGATCTATCCTTATTTTAGTTGCCCAAGAAACTATTTTCGACCATTTCCTAACTACATGTTGTGTACAATTATTATGGTTAGATGTGAAATCCATAGAATTTCTAAAGGTTGCAGTGATAGAATGGTACTGAATGACAATCTAGGAAGAGTTAAAGAAATGGAAGAGGATCATCAACACCATATTAGTTTGGAAGTTATAGTTCAAGTAGCCAAGTCACTACTAGTAGTGAGTGTGGTTCTTATGGATAGGACCGTCTGCATCATTAGAATGATGCTAGAAAGGGGAGTCACACAACGTCACATCCAAGAGGGGTAGCATAGTAACATGTAGTACATCATAAAAATGTGGATAGTGATGCTAGACCATCGTCATTTCGAGGTACTATTCTAGAACTTATAATTTATTTAGTTCCTTGTTTGATAGTATTGCCTCTATTTATATTATATCTATAAATTTTTTTGATGGTTTGTTCCTCAACGTGGTGTGTGTGAGTGGGGTAATGACTACGAATACATAGTTGGGAGTGAAGTCTAGGGATATTTTTATATGTGAAGGATGTTCACTAGAGATCGGGGAATATTATTTCATATGATATCTCTATGTTCTAGATATGACGGTCCTCGTCCTTATTATAGGGATGCTCTATCTAGTCGCCTACCAATCCCAGAATGATTGTTACCATAATTGAGGGAACTGTGTTTTTCATAAGGGTGACCAGTATTTTTATCATGGAGAGTGGGATATCTGTGATGGTCGAGTATGGCCAATTATATAGAAATTTGGAGAGCTCAAATCCTAGAATTCTAGTATATTGTTGGATTAAGTGGGTGTAGGAAGGATTCCTTTCTATGAGTAGTGTAAATATTTCAGGATGTTTTACCTGAAGACTTATTAGGTCTAACACATGAGAGACATGTAGAATTAACATTTGAGCTCATGTGTGGAGCTGATCTAGTATATATTCCACCCTAAATAATGGAATCAAGTGAGAGTAAAGTTATTAATACACAGTTGGAGGAGATATAGGATAAGGGATTTATCAATCCAAGTATAAGGCCTAGGTAATCACATATTTTTTTTTTCAAAGATGGATTATGGGAGTTTATGTTAGTGTGTTGATTAATGGAAGTTAAACAAAATGTTTGTGATGAACCGATATCCTCATCCTCATATCAATGAACTTTTTCAACAATTAATGTGATCTTGTGAGTTTTCAAAAAACTATATGAGATTAGGTTGCCATTAGTTGAGATTGTGGAATTTTGATATATCATGGACTACTTTTAGAAACATGTATGTACATTATGTGTTTTTTTAATGATGTTTGGGAGAGAAAATACACCAATAGTATTTATATTTTTGATTAAAAATTCTTTCATCCATATATAGATCAATTTTTGATGATGATTATGGTTAAAATATGTTTTACTCCAAGACACATGAAGACTATTCCAAACATCATGAAATTATCTTGGGTACACTGTGAAATCATTGTTTATACACCAAGATATCTATTTTACACCTTTTATGATAAGGTACACTTCTTAGGGAACAACTTCTCAGATGAAGGTGTGTGAATGGATCTTGAGATGGTTCAAGAACTTGATTACCTAGAGTACCCCATAAAAATTTTATTGATATCCGATGCATTCTATGATTTGATAGATAGTACCAGAGATTTATCCAAGAAATTTCTGATTTGGCTATGCCACATTCGGGATCGAAAATAAATATAGTAAGGTTTGAATGGTCAGAAGCTTGTGAAATAGTATTTTAGGGTTTCATAAAGTGCATAACATCTGCACCAATTTTTATCTGATGTTCGTCAGATGATGATTATATTGTTTATTATGATTCTTCTTGGATCAGACATGGAGTAGTGTTGATGCAGGCTGACCAGGTTGTGGAATATAGGTCTCGACAAAATATGTCTCATGAATAGAATTACCCTACACACAACCTCATGTTGGAATAAGTGGGTTTTGATCTTATCTATTGGAGGTACATTATTTGGGGAGAAAAAAAATACATTTTATAAAGCTCATAATACCTTGATGTATATATTTTTATGGCATGATTTTTTATATTAGATATTAGAGATGTATTTATTTTGTCTAGTCAATAGATATTGAAATGGATTATAAGTTCAAGATGGGAAATAATGTTGAGGATGACCTATGTATGAAAAATAAGACTCATATGCTATAGTAGTTGAGTTAAAAGTGGTGGATGATGAACATGTGAGATGAAATGCATGCAGTGGTTCAAGGGATTCAATAGAAGATGACTCTTGTTTGAGATGAAATGACGTCTACACTTTTGAGAAGGATCCGGGAATGACTATATGGGGATCTATAATGCATATCCTTGAGGGGAAACATTTAAGGTGGAGAGACATCATCACACTTGTTGATTGTTGTGGACAAGATCATCTATGTGAAGAATAGGCTTGCGGTACCTAGCTGTGTTTGATAGGATATCATATGGGAATTTCATGCATCAAAATTGGAATTACATCTAAGTGTGACAAAAACATACCATGAACTATGATGATGGTTTTGGTGGTCAAGAATGAAAATGGGCATAATAGGGTTTGTGATGAGATGCTTCACCTCTCAGCAGTTGATGTCGGAGTATCAAAATCCTAGGGGTTTGAAACAGTCATTTTCCATCCCAGAATGTATGTGGGATTGTGTGACCCAAGATATTGTTGTGGTTATCCAGATTATTCTTTGGAAGAATGAATCTACTTATATCATTTTGGATCGACTAAGAAGGGTAGTTCATTTTTATAATATATGAGAATACTTTTTAGTAGAAGAGTTGAGAGAATTGTACTTTCAATAGAGAGTCCATCAGAATTGAGTTTTATGAACTATAGTTTCACAATTTTTATTCAGGTTATACTTCATTATTCTGATAGTTCTTATAGAAGGTTATTGGACCACATATGTAATTGAGTGTTTATTTCCACCCATAGTGATTTAATCAATCAAAATATACTATATATGTGATTGAGGATATGATACAGTCATGTGTTCCTAACTTCAGTGGGTCCTGGGAAAAGCATGTGGATTTAGTATAGTTTACCTATATCAACATTTATCTGAAAAAAAAAACTATGTAATAATAATCAGATCATTATTATAGGCCATGTAGATCACTTATTTGATGGATGGAGGCTGGTGAGTCATATTGTTTGGGATTGAGTCTCATGCGTGAGGCATTGGAGAAGGAAAAGTTTATTAGGAAACATATGGGCATGTATAAGAGTATCCAAAAGTCATATGATGATAGATAGAGATGAACCCTAAAGTTTATAGAGGTTTATTGGATATTCCAATTGATGACTCCTATGTTGGTTCATAATAGTATATAGAGGAAGGGGATGATATCACACAAGTTTGCTGGACCATTTCATATAGTTGAGTGAATCGGGCTAGTGGTGTTAGGTTAGATTTTCCCTATAGATAAATCTATATTCATGATGTTTTCCATGAATCAAAACATAAGTAGTATCACCCCCCATACTCATGAGGTCGATGAGGAAGAGGTTGTCTTTGAGGTAGATGCATTAATTTAGGAGAATACAATTCATGTGTTGGATTACATTGAGAAAATTTTGTGGGGAAAGGTTGTGCTGATAGTTCATGATTTATAGCAACATTGAATTGGAGAAGTGGAATCATGGGAATGAGAGGAAGATATGAGGCCTCAATGGCATTCTTGTTTTGGATGGGGAATATATAACGGTTTGGGAGTGCTGCTCAAGGATGAGGTTTTATATGGTCGGAGATTATAAAATCCCAAATTTTTCTGGACTTATCACAGGCTTTAATTGAGGTACTTGTCATTCTAATTTAGGTACCTTATATTCGAGTTATGACATGGGGTGTTTTTGGGTGATGGGTTTACAGGAATATATGAAAATGGATCTTTCCATGTTTGGGACACAAATATGGAAAAATATGGCCCAACCTAGCTAACTATGTGAACCCAAGATGAAAGGTTCACACAGTTGGTGTGTAGTTTGATTATTCATGTGCCCATTCCCCTGAATGTCTATAAACTCAGACATTGAGGTCAAAATGGTTTGTTCACAAATTTTCATACCATTATCCCTTTCCTATGACATTTTGTGCACGATTTCATTTTTACTCAAAAATTAGTTTTAAAATCTCTGATACCCCAACACACTTCATATTCGACCTTGTCTTTGGATTTGAGGATTTTGGGTGATCCAAGATCATTATGGAGGTGTTTATGGTCATAAAAACCATTTTTTTCATGATCTAAAGACAAAATAAAATATCCTCTCTTCTCCTAGTTAGAGGATCTCATCCCAATGCATATCTTCTCCCATTCCATGATGATTTGGAGGAGTTTATTCTCTAATTATTTAGATCCAAATCCAATCATTGAGATATAGAGCCATGATTGTAGATCAAGATCTATATTGATATGTTCTTTATATCATTTATATTTATTTATGGATTTAGATCCATAACTCAGATCTATGTCATTGTGTAGCTGGGATTTTGGGCATTTTTATTGAGCGGACATCTATCAATGAAATTAGGTATGTGGTCAAATTTTTTTTCCTTATAGTAGTATTTGATACATATATGAAGAATTTTATTTTCATTATCATCCATTAGAATGTTATTTTTTAAAATTGGGTTATATAGGATGATTAATTAATTTATCAAAGAATCATTGAATTAAATAATTAGTTGGGGAATTAATCACGATGATAAGGGGATTACCTATTAGATAATTAATTTGGGGAATTGATTCCAAGATTTTGGGATTGGTATCCAGATAATTAATTAGCGGAATAATTATGAGATATCCAATTATTTATGTTGAGATAATTAATTGTGAATTAATTATTTGATTTTATATTATGATTATGATAATTTATTGAGAAATTAAGTATGTTAAGTAGAAATTTTTAACAGTATAATTAGTTAGCGATAAATTGGTTATTGGGAGATAAATTGTGACATTAATTAATTAATTAATTAAAATAATTAATTATGATTTAAATTTTTACTTAGTTGTTGAGTTAACAAATGGATATTTTATCTATCGAATTTTTTAATTTGTAATGAGTATTATGTGGATAATTAATAATGAATTAATTATGTTTTAATGAATGGGAACATGGTTATCCAAAATCAAGAGGTTCAAATGGTAACATGGTCATCATACTTATGATTAAGAGAAATAGAACATGGTATTTCTAATGAGAAGTGTACATGGTAATGAAGTCATCATCCTAATGTGTAAGAGAATGGGAAAATGGTCATTATGTTTAGCAGAATGTACGGTAACATTTTCATCATACTTACATTTAAAATACTTGTTACTTTAGAGATGTGTATTATAAATGAGATATTAATTAATTGAATTAATGTTACTCCATGTTATGGCCTCACATGAGAATATTCAAATTCGAACATTAGTGGAATCAGTTAACAAGATATCATATCACCTTTTAATACATAATGATTTGGATAAAATTACGTATTATATATGGTATTACCTAGGCAACACTTTAGGATTAGGGACAAGACAAAAATTGTATTGGGGTATGAGTCTCCTTTGGGAAACATGTAGTTAATGTATTTAGAAAAGAATAAATGATAATATAATATGTCATTATATATACATTTTAATTATTTCAAATATAACTCAATACAATATCATTTAACTGAATTAAATTTAGACACCATTGTTGTTGGCCTTCATGGTTGTACTGACTCCATACATGGCTACTTGATTAGTACCTGAATATATTATATTGTTATAAGACAAGATGAGGGAAAATTCGTAAGAATAGATTACTGATTTTAGATAAATCATGGATTAACAGACTAGAGATGGTTACGATCCCACATGGGCAGTTGTATTATCTTTATTTTCAGTTTCATTATAGAAACATGAAACTTATATTTATATATCCTGTTTTACCTTTTAGTGGAGTATTTTATTTACTATTTGGCTATCTTAGGACAAGAGAATTGTTCAGGTTATATATTCTCCCATGTTTTTTTATTTATTTCCAATGGGGTTTTACTCTAATGAACGAGGGTATAGTTTCCCAATGACTTACTTACTTGACCCTAAATGTTAGTTGAAATCCTCAAGCATATATTGGGGCATGCATAAGGTCATTTGGTGAATTGGAACGGGGCACCATCGCATAATACCCATGTTGGGACATTACAAACATGTATTCAATACGAGGTATATGGTTTATGCCCATAATCATTATTTTTTTAAGTGACAAATAATAATTCAATAGATATATTTATCCAAATTTCTCCATGGTAATTATTACTAGTGAAACTCAGAGTGATGAAATTCAGAATATTAACCCCTTACCAAAATTATCGATATTCTTATTGTTATATTTTTCAATATATATTAGAGTAATTTGGTAAATACCCTTTGATATTTTTTTAAAACCACATATGAGTTCAATAAAATACCTATACTCACAATATTGGGGTAGATATTGTAGTCCATTGATGAATACAACACTAAACTCACATATAATAATCACACTATAGTTGTTGAGTTTGTTCATTTCCATTTGATCTAAGAATCCATCATTATTTAGTAAAATGAAACATTATTTAGAATTAAATTTTAGAGAAATTTTATAATATTCTATTAATTTCTATTTTACAATATAATTATTCTAAAAAAATTTGTTATTCCTAGTCCTAATAATTTATATGATATTTACTCGAGGATGGATAATCTCTTAGAAATATCACATAAAATTCCATTAATTATTGATGAAAAATTTCACAAAGATGTAAATTATCTTGAACCGAAATTAGAATTTTATTTGTACTTTGGTTTTAGTAAATAAACAACTATTTGATTTCAGTGATAATTAACCATCCACTATTTTTCATGATAATTAAATATTCTTATCATTCATGATTGATATATTAGACTTAGTCTATATAGAATAAAATAAGTCATTCATTGGTTTGGAGTGGGATGTATATATATCTTTTACCACATAATTATTATATTCCAATATTTTTGTTATTTAACATAATTTTCCTTGATCACTTTGTTTTATATGTTTCTTACACTTATCATCTCCATTAAAACATGATGTGGGGAATTGAATTTAATATATCCAAAACATTTTGAATTTTAATCATTATGGTTTGGAAGGATAATTAGTTATTATAATCTTCTACTTAATTTTAATAAACCTCAATTCTTAATTTATTCAGTTATTATATTTTAGGTGGCATGCTATACCACCTATATAATATCATGTATACCTTATGAGGAAATTTCAATGTTTACTTCACCCAAATTGTCGACTTGTATGTGGTTAATGTTTTATCCCTCAATGTTATTTTTACTTCATATTTCCATGGAACTAAATTTTTATATACTACTCCATAAAATCACTATAAATATGAGAATATACAATTTATATTTCAACAGCAATTACATATCAAAAAATTTCTTCATAACAACTAAAATCACTTAAAACACTAACCTTTATAAGACTTTGTTTAGGCCACAAATGAGTTGATTTACATTATTTATATATATGTAATAAATACATAGGTCTAACTTATATGTCTAGTGTTGTAAGACACATGAAATTAAATTTTTTCATCATAATTTGGTTTTCATATTAGATATTTTCTTTAATTTTGTGGGTATATTAAGAAAAAAATTTATGTAGTTAATTTTTTTCTTGAACTCCCCCATTGTATAGGGTTACCATATTTACTTTTTCATTGAAATTTTTTAGAAGGTCCACCATTATAATCATTACATTTAAGAGAATTAAATCCTGAAAAACATAATATATTTTCCATCACAAGATAATTGAATATAGTTTCTTTATTACATTAATGAATAACATCAAAATTATAGGGATTAAAGGACTTTTTATATAAAGTGGTCATTTCCAAAAATGACTTAATAGAGATATTATTTATTTTCCTTATTGTATTATGTATCTCATCATTTTTAATTATATTATTCATTCCTTAAGACTAAATTTTGATAATTTCCTTGATTTTTTACCCTAGATCCTATCCAATTTGGTAGCTTGATTGGGAAATCACCACATAGTCCATCATAATAATTACTATCATTGTTTCTCATAAATCAATACCTTTACTGAAATTGAAAAATGATAACATAAAAAATAAACATTAATACAATATGATAATAAATTTGAACAACTATATATATTTTAACAGTCGAGATTATAAATTATTTACTCTTAAACACCATACTCATATATTAAAATACAATCAGTTCATTTATCCAATAGACTTATATAACATTTCTATTATTATATGTTGATTTCATCTGGGAACTATTATACATCATAATAAAAAGTTAAAAGGTAAGAAAACTCCACTCTGATACCTACTTATACGACCAAATATAAATATAGTCATATTTTTCCTCATTTAGATAATTTCTAAAATATCTCACACACAGAACATCAAAATCCCAACACAGAAATGGTTAGAGTCTTTGATAATTTGTTGTATAACAAAAATTTATCCATTAAATTCATAATTATGGATTTAATTCTATATATAATATTTTATATGATTACATTAGAATGTGGAAAAAATAGAGCGAGAAAAAGCACTCTATAAGGAAATACATATAAATGGGTCATAAATGTATAATTCTTAATCATGTGAGGGGATGTGAATCAAGGTAAACATATATGATAACAAATCTACAGAAAAATAAGGGGTAATCATAAGGAAATAAATAACATCATATACCATGGAATGAGATAATTAAATTTAAAAAGGACTATAATATATATATATATATATATATAATTTCATAGATACACATAAGAATAATCATAATACATTGAAGAAAATCATGTAATATGTTTAAAAATTAATTTTTCATTAATGTACTACACAAATTTGTGTATAACAAGACATAATATAATGGGGCATCAATCACTACACTCTTCCAATAATAGAGTAAGGTATACATCACTACTTGATTCAGAGATTCGATTGAGCACCAATATTCATTTTCTATAATTATCTCATGAGATATAAAACATTAACTTATAAAATGGAGGGATATATATCCACGCACCCACAAAAAACCATACATATAATTTTATATGAAACGATGAATATATCACATCATAAAATGACAATTAATTATTAATAAACTTCTTATCAGTTCTAACTGTTAATGTACATTATGAAATCAGTATTAGACACTTCGATAGAAAATTTGAATCTACTAAAAAAAGTACATAATTAAATTAAAGAGGGGATTATCATGAACATTAAAGTAACTGAGATAATGTTTTTTTGATATAAATGATATTCGAAGAAAAATTATATACATATATATTTATTGAAACATCTTTTATAACATTATTATATTAAATAATAAATAATCTCCTAGAATAATCAATATCAGATAGTTTAATAGTTGGTGTTGAAAATATTAATATAATAAAATTTAAAAAAATATAATCTTATAATGAAAAATAAATTTATTTTATGAAATTTGTGGTTGGGGATAAAAATATGTAAAAACAGAATAAAAAATCATTATTTAGTCATTAACAATTTTGACCAATATATAATAAAATAAAATTAAAAACAATGAGAACATAATTATCATTGAAATGTAATGGGTACTATGTAAGGAAGATTCATAATGAATAATACTCATAATATATGTATAATATCACATTGTGGTAAACCATAAAAACATTGTTTTCAGTCCTTTATTAAAAAATTAAAAAATGGCACGTATGGGAAATTATAATGTGAATAATTTTTAAAACATAATAAAAAAGTCAGTGATAGTTGCAAATAAAATTAAAAATAAATTATTTATATAATGTATAAATTCATAGAAATATAAATAACATCGGTTTGGTGGTAAATAATTTTATTAAAATACCTTAAAACCATTAATTCAATAATTTGATATAACACATGTTCTGATATTAAAATCCAAGAAATCCCCATAAATGAAATAATTTTATCCAAAACCTAAAATATTATGATCATAAATATAATCATGATATAATATTTAAATTATGTAATATGTAAACTATATAAATAATAATATAATATATAATAACATAAGTTTTTATGTAATGAATATGAGATGAAAAAATTCCATAATTTCCCAATACGCTACGTATTTCCAAAAAGAAATTAAAATAAAAAAAATAGTATTTCATAATTTTTATATTTAAAAAAATTTTGGTATATTTTTATTTCATTGGTTCTATTTAATATCATTTTTCCATCATATATGTTATATTTTTTTCTCTCTTCATTCACATCAGTTTATTATTTCAATTTCTCTAAAACTCATTCAGTATTTGGACATGGTCATTGGTGTTGTTTAATAATTCAATAATATATATAATTATGAGAATTTATTTCTTTATCAACATAAAAATAAAACATTTATAAAACTCAATATTATGTTAAAATTAGATCTAAATTATGAAAACACTATTAATATGCTCATTGTTTATCGATATAATTTTAATAAAATGATATTTTAAATATAATAAATGGAATTAAAAATTAATCATTAAAAGTACAATCATGTGATAAATATATTTTTAGTGTATTAAATTTATTTTTAAACTGATCCATCTATGTATGTGATGATAATTTATTTACACTATTTCATGGCGGTGGTAATCCACAAGTAACAAAAGTGTGGTTTTCATTTTCTATGCAATGTGAGGAAGGTGAATAATTATAATTACATCAATATAATTTAAATAATTATAAAAAAATCATTATATTATTATTTTTTATTCGTTTTTTGGTGTTTAATTTAAAAACATCAATGGAAATGGTAAAAATAACTATCTCTTCCATGGATATCCTCATTTGGGCCTCTTCTTAAGCATTTATAATTTTTTATTTATCATATGACATAACCTTAGGTATGAAATAATATTTATAAGTGTTTTTTCATGATTTTGATTCATATAGTATGTTTTTATTGTTAATATTTATGGTGTGGTGAAGTGGTCATTCTGTAGATGAGTGGAGTGCCACTTTTGTAAATAAAAGTTGATGAAATTAAAATTAAGGTCACATTTATTTATTGTTTACCCAAAATATAAAAATATAACATATAATATTAAAAATTAATTAATATAATCATATAATTCTTTCCATGTATGATTTTATTTATATTAATATCCTTATCTACTAATTTAACCATTTGGTAAGCATTTATTCTTTTACAATGGTTACTAATTTTTACTAGAAAATTTTATTATTGATGAATTGAAGAGAAATTGACCTTTCTTCTAAATATGAATGTGACTATTAAAAATTTTCAGAAACATTTATATTAATTAATTTATATAGGAGATAAATATTTGTTATAATAAATATGTTCTTAACAGAATTATAATATACTGTTTTGAAAATAATATTTTTATGTTAAAAAATTAATTATAAAAAATTATTGTATGATATTGATTACCATGATATTATTTATTTAATAATTAATAAATAATAATATATATGATTTTAAAAGATACTTAAAAAATACTGATCATAAATAATAATTAATTTATTTAAAAGGATCCAAGTTGTTATTATTAGTATAATATATAACTTTGTGTCTTATAAATGAAATATAAATTACAATTTTGAACATCAATTTTATATCCATTATATTTATAAAAAAATTCAAGGAAAGTGTTTCATTTATATTAATGAAATTATAAATTCATAAATATATTATATATACTAAATTATATATCAAATCAATTAATTTAATCAAAAAAATCAAGAAATTATCAAATGAGAAATATTATTACATGATGAATCCAAAAATCAAGGAGGGTTTTATCGTCTAAAATTTTAAAATTTTTAAAAATTAATTTTTTATATGAACACATTTTTTAAAAATACAATGATGAGTAAAAATTATTTTTACGCATAAAAAGAGTGAAAATACATAAGAATGAATAAAAAATTTCTTTAATTAATATTTATATTTCTATATCACCTTATGTTTTAATTATAAAAACCATTATGACTGTACCATATGATGTAATGGTATGATTTGGTATAGTGGAAATTGATTGAAGGTATTTTGGAAGTATTGATCACATAGTGATTTCCACTTGGATGAATTCATAAAACATGATATTTCACTCCAGACATACATCTTCAAGTCTATAAAGGCTGTTTTTGGTGATATCCTAGGGATTTCTAGGATCATAAAAAACATTATTGGGAAAAATGATATTTTATTAAATCATGACATATCATTTATATATATATTTTCATAATATTACATTATCTCTATTAAAAAATTTAAACAGTTGTGTTAAAACAAGAACATCTAATAATTTTATTTTATTAAAATATTATAATCATTTTATTCTCATATTTCGTGAGATATAAGATATTATGTAATATGTATTCCAGGATAAATAAATTATAAAATTTAGTGTTTCATCATTTTTAGTCTTTACATGGTTCTCTTAATACTCTTTTTACTATTATTAATACAATATATGACCTAAATAAATATCTAAATAAAAAGTTTATATATAAATAATGAAAATGAAAAAATTGATTATAAAATATTAAATATGTTTCTAGATGATTTAAAAGATATTCTAAAATAGGATTATCACATATAATCATGTAACATTGATATTGATATCACATGATAATTAAATAATAAGAATATTCAAACAACATAACACATGAAAACATATGAATTAGTCATGGATTACTACCATGACCATATAACATTGTCTGTTAGGATTATTCTTCTAGATTTATACATGATATCTGTTGAGATCAAAATATTAATAATTTCATTATTATGATATAAAGTAATATTCCCACACATTCTATCATAATCTATATAATTGTGTTCCACATAATGAATTGATATAGAAAGCAATAGAATATGAAAAATTGCATGAGAAAGAATGATTTTTCCAAATATTAACAAATGATATAACCAACAATTATTTCATTATAATCACCAAGAAAATAATTTACAAAATCTACATGAATATTTATATTTGGGTAATGTTTATATGGTTATTTATATTAATTTATAAATAATTAAAATCCTAACACCGAATGGATACATTGGAATATTAATGAACATCTTAAGTGTTCTTTTCTGGGATATGTAATGAATATCTGGTTATTTTGAGAACATTGTTTCTTACATATATATAATAATAATAATAAAAGTCCTATAAAATTATTATTATTATTATTAGAAGAAGAAATCATGGTTCATAACAAGCATTACCATATAGATATGTAAAAACTAATTTTATATTATAAATTTTCCTTTAAAATTTTTATTTAAGGAATGATTTATAAGGGAACATGAAAAGACATGATCACTTTTATAATATTAATATAAAATCCACATAATTAAATGACATAAATCTGTTGTTATTTTTTCTAAAATTGATATATCATTATGGTTTTAATTTTCTGAGATGTGAATCCTTTTATAATAAAAATATATCACCTCTATTTCGTGTCCTTTTTATTCATCAAAATTAGTATTTATAAATTATAACCCATGTTTCATTCCAAACATATTATAATAATTTAATAAATTTATCCATAAATTATTTATATTAAATCATTTTTATATTAATCATACATAATCCATTTTAAATGTATTAAAATTATTATATGAGAAAAAAACTTATTAAGCGTTATAATGTGATAGAAACCCATTTAATAAATTTAAATCATATATAACCCTAAAAAGTGTTTTTTTCTCATAATAGTCATTGAGATTAATATAATTACATACATATGGAGGGTATGAGTTTTTTTCCAAAATTTCTTAATTAAAAATATAAATTAATAAATCGAGACTATCACATAATTCATGATGATTTATTGAAACATTGTAGTTCTTTTCCCGGAAAAAAATATTCTTCTCTTGAGAGATGATACGAAATATTTTAAATCAAATTTCATTTTCTTATCATATGAAATCATTCAATTTATATAAAAACTACCAATAATATGGGCACAATATATATCCAAGGAAAAAATTATAAATGGTAACATGTATTAAAATTTATTATATTATACTATTTTAATGCATAATATTTAATATCACAATCATCCCATTAATGCCTTTTCTTGAGAAAGAATAAACATATCAATAATGAATCATAATAAAACATTATGAAAAAATAAAAATTGCCTCAATAAATCATATCTAATTGTGTAAGAATCAAAAAATACATATGTAAATTTTTTCCAGGATACATATAGGTGTAATGAGGGGCTAAAATGGGAAAACCATTAACTTACTCATTCCTACACATTCATCATGTGAATGAAATGGAAGGAAAAATTAAACATATTAGAAATAATATTTTTATAGAGAAACAATCAATGGAAATGTAAATATATTCCCATGATAATAAATAGAAAATCATGATTATAAATATTTAATAGAAATAAATTTGATTGTGCTGTTATATTATTTTCCCGGAAATGGATATGAATTTTCAAAGGATTCTCACATAGATAAAAATATCACTAAAATAAAATGGAGCAATTTTTTTAATCATGTGAAACATATTATATATTTATAGATAAAATTTTTAATTAAAAATTCATGAATTTGGTTGAAATTAATTTCTATGAAAAGATAAATGTATACATTGATGTAAATATTCAAATAATATAAATATTTTGATGGAGAGAAAATATGATCATTTTAGAATCATTGAAAGAAGGCTTTATTTGACCCGTTTTGTAAAATAAAAAAAGTTCCTTCTAGAAAAATGTAAATATATTTTCATTTAATACATTATGAATATTGATAAATATGTTTTAAATTAAACCATTATAGTTATTGTAGATTAACAAAATAATTCATCAAAAAATTATAGATACCATCGATATAGTGAAGAAATATTTTTTATGTTAATCAGTAAAAATGGGTTCTAAAGGATAATCACTTACTGCATTTCCAAAGAAATTTTATATGTTTTCTATAACTATATTATAAAAATAATATATTTTTTAATAATTAATAATAATTATTCATGTCTATTATATTATTAATTTCTATTTAGTTCCATTTGTTAACATGAATTGGTTAGTTATATGTTCAGTTATGTTTTTCAAGACATTCTTATGTTATTTGATTCACTAAATAAAAACATATTTTTATTGAATGACCATAGATTTAGGGTATTTGTTTCAATATGATATAAAATGTTAATCGTGAAATAATTATCATTTTAAATCATTATATTCCCATTTATAATCTTCCAAAATATGATTAAATGAAAAAAAACACTTTTCATCATGGAGGTGGTAGTCCATATGTATACACAAGAAACATTATAATTTTAAGGGATTAAGGGTATGATTGTAAGTAATTTCTTTATTATTTAATCATAATTATTTTATCAATATTCTATATATTAATTCAATAAATTGTAATAACCATCATTGTGTTGAGGTGATAAAAATTAAATAGATCATTTTGTGGTGTCTGCATAGCACATGTACGGACAAGCGATGTATTCTGATCACATTGGAAGGAAAGGTTTTTGATAAGTGTTTTTTTAAAAATATTATAGAATTTAATTATATAGATCGTAATGATATTTTTATTACATTATGATTATGATAGATTTCATGGATGTAGAAGATGAAACAAAATGAATGAACTATATTAAGAGTTATACCTCTTCTTTTAAAATCCTACAACATCATAAAACATAAAAATTCGTATGATGGTCTTAGGGGATGGGAAGAATATGTATAAATTATAAAATAAAAATTAAAAGTTAATCTATTATATCATTTTTTAAATAATGGATCATTATGTATGAGTATGAGAGTATAGGTGATCCCATTTATATATGATGTGGGTGGGAATATTTTAAATATATAAATATTAATATATAACATCTATCAATCACATATAAAATGAAGCAAATGTCCCACATATTCGAATGATAAGATAATAATGATCAAATATATTTTTTATTTTAAATTTATAAATTTAATATTTTCATTTTATGATTTATCTAATAATTTAAATACATAGTTAACTGATTTAAAACTTACCCATTGTTACACTTTTTTCAAAATTACTTGTCATAAATTAAATTTCAAAAATTTATAGTTGAGCATATATGAATCAATAATTTTTTAAAATTTTAAAATTATTTGACCAATGATATGATTTTAAACATTTCCATATAATTTAAACATTAATTTAAAACATTAAATAAAATATAAGTTAATTATACGAAAAATTCACAAAAATTGAAATTAAATAAATAATGATAAAAATAAAACTATAATATAATATTTTTCAACATCAAATATATATTATTTTTATCTATGATATACCAAAATTATTATAATTCAAATAAAATATATTACAATTTATGTTTTCATAACATTTTATTTTATTTTTCTATTTACTGCACAACTTCTTCATTGGAAATAAGTTTTAAATAAAAAAAATATAATATATTTCATAAAACAATTAATTTTCTATGAATAATTTATTATGTTTAAAAATAAAAAATTCTAATCATTAATAATATATTATTATATATATTATAACATAATATTGATTTTTATTGAGAAATAGTGACATATTTAAATTTTTATTAACCTCAAACAATATAAAGAACATAATTGATGTATTTTGAAAAAAGTGTAATATATTTTAGAATTTATTATTTTCATGGTTGATATACAACATCACAATAAAATATTTTTATATTTTAGGTTGATATTGTGACTATATTCTATAATTTAATATTTAATATACCCCTTTTAACAAGTACTATGATGCTAAATTTTATGGTGGTTAATATTTATTATTGATAAACATAAAAAAGAAATAATTATCTAATTTCAACCATATAATTTAAAGTATCAAATTTATTTTTCAATTTTAAATTTATATGATTGGTGGACAAAAATATTAATATAAGATGATGAGATGGAAAAGAACCTATTTTCACGAATAATATTTCATTTTTCCTTATATGATATTGTATTAATTTACAAGAAAATGTTATAAATATGTTATTTATTATTAAGTTTATTAATTAATGATTCTGGAATTTTTTTATAACACATTCATTCATATTCATAAATTTTAAATTAATGACTTTTTCCTATTGGACATATTTATATAATATTCTATTGTTGCCTTTTTGACCTTCGTGTTATTTATAAAAAAATATTCCAATATATTGGATGAATAAAATTAATTAATGAATATTTACATTAAACATGCCACCCTAAATTTAAATATAGGATCATCATAATAATTCTCAATAATAATAAAAATTGATGATTTTTTAATCCATTATATGCAGTGGAAGATTAAACATATAATCTTGAATGTGAAAACTGAAAATAATTTATATAGATAATATTTTTATTTAACATATCCTAAACATGGGAAATAAACATAATTTATAAAATAAGAAAAGGGAAATATGAATTTATACTAGAATAACACATGTCTTTGTTCCAAATTATTGAGATGATTTTTGGATAGTTAAAATATGTATATAGAGGAGAAAAATAACATCCATCGGATTATAGAGAGTGATGGAGAAAATCAATGGATAGTGTTAGTGACCAAAAACCATATATAATTAATTTATTTTTAATAACATCAATTCATATGAAATTAATATAAATGATTTTATTGTGATCATTTTCACTGAGATGAGGTCATTTTTTATAATCAAGATATAGAACACAAGAATGGATATATTCCAGATTAATTTTAATTTCATAATAACAATTTCATCTACAGGTTCATCATATTTAAATTTCAAAATTGAGATCATATTTTAATCTACAAAATAAACAATAAAAATTAATTTATCATTCTATAAACATTAAAATATAATATTTACAGATCATAATATCAAATAAATATTGAATTTTATTCTCATGTTGCCATATATTATCCAAAATGTAAAATATTAGAACAATATGAGACAATATCTATCAAGAAAAAAGAAATAATATGGATATATAAATAATTAATATCAAATTCATCAGCACCGACACCCATCATTCAACATAAATCAATCCATAAATAATTAATCTAATTTCACTAGAAAATAGGAAAAATAAAAATGAATGCTAAAGAATATACTGATTTAATAAAATATTATTCGAATATCAGATTATTTTTTTATACAAGAAAAATTAATAAAATATAATGTGACATTCTGAAATTTATATGAAAAATCTTATATTATCTATAATATATTATCCATTTTTTTGGAATAAAATGAATGACCAAAAAATCGCTTTGAAAATATATAAAATTCATCAGGTGAAACAAATTATTTTTACCTCAACTGAAATTCTATCTTAGAAAATAATATTTTTTCCACTAAAATATAATTTTTAATATATTTTAGTGATTACATTCCACAATTATAGTTAATAAAATTAATAACAAAATCAACAAATCATTTTTCAGTCTAATTACTATCTGTAAAATAAAAATTTATTCCCCTGTTTCAAAAACCAAAAATTACCACCACGTAAAATATAATATTAAACCTATATGGTTTTAAAACCATTAAACATAATTCCATAAAATATAATATCATTATTCCACAAATAAACATTACAAATAAAATATACATAACTCAATGGTTGTATTCCAAAAAAATTAACTAATTTTTTTTAATAATTATAATATCCAATCACACTAAACCTCAAGGGGAGTATTTATAGTGACCTTACCCCCAGGAGCCCTGAGCCAGTGTCTCTCACATTTAAATTGGAATGATTATAAGGGATGAGCCCGTGATAGACCTAAGTGTTTATTAGTCTTGTAAAACAAGATTTATACGTCATAATTTTATGGCAAATGAATAAACTTATTACAATATAATTTTTTCAAACTAAATACATATATAAATTTGAGGATATGTCTAATCCATATAGAATATCCTTAAAAATATTTTATAGTACTATTATTGGATTCTGGGGGATTGAAACATAATAAGGGTGATCTCAAATTCTTAATAAGGAAAAAATACATTTGTAGTAATAATGAATCAATCAGAATAGTAAATGTGGAAAGGTAAACAACTGAACACACATTCCACTAAAATATCAAGATATGGAAAAAAATATGAAATGTAATAAACTGATAAACACGGAATCTAACAAATAAACGAAAAATAAAATGTATCTATTGATATGTCGACAAAAAATTTCATGGATGTATATTAACTGAATCTAAAATGAAATAATGCATAATTATATGATGTTATGTTTCATAGCTATATTGAACCATTACCGTTAAGACCTTCCATAAGACAGTATAATATATCAGGTAGAAATCCATCCAATTTTTGAAACTACACCATCTCATGAGACTACTAATTCTTTGAGGGGCTTTCGTTAAACTATATCCAACCAATAAGGCATACTTTAAATGGTCCCCAACCCATGCATTACATGTCTAATGAAGTCCACATATTGAATAAACAATATTCCTTTTCAAATATCTGCAACCAGTAAAGTAAATTTATTTTTAAATTTCATCAGGAATAATCAAATATCAAACAAGGTAAATGAAATATAATAAATGGTAAATTATTTATGAAATGAACATATCCCTGATATATGATATAGATAATTAGTTGAAATTTGATGTTCAATAAAAAAGAAATTTAATATTTTATGGGGAAAAAGGTATCAATGAAGTAAATGGTAATACTATATTAATCCAAATCAATTATAAACTATCAAGAATAATATTTTGGGTGGGATTAATACAACATATCCCAAGTTGAGTAAAAATAATGGGGGTTTTTTATCATTAAACTACTATAAAAAGATCATTTAAATATTTTCTTCTAGAAAATAGTATTTATCAGGATAAAAAATTTTAAATACCTATTTACTTGAAAAGTCAATTTGAAAACATTTCATTTAAAAATTATACTTCTAAGAAGGAATTTTAATCTACAACTAAATAATAGTGGAAAGAAGTATATAATCCATACAATGTAAAAAACCTTCCTTTTGCATAGTTATTAATTAAAAAAATCATTGTTTATAAAGAGAGAATAATATTCTTTTGAAAACTTTGGAAAAAGGAAAAATAGAAAATATGCCCTTATCATTTAATTTTTATAGTCATTGTGAAAACATTTTAATAAAACAGTATTTTTAGAAGAAAAAATGTTCCCTGAATAAAGGTAGAAATAAATATGGGTTTTCATAAAAACATGTTCTAAAAGTTATTAAGTACCAAATAGTAAAATAATTATACTAATACATGAAAATAGACATGAATTACAAGAGAAGTGAAAATTAATTTTTTATTGGATAATTTTCATACAATTTCCTATAATTGAAATAAAATTGAAATAAAATTAAGGTTATTGCTGTTATATATAATCTTGGAACATTTCGAAGTGTCCTATACAATATTAAAACATTTGAAATCATAATCCTAATGATGGAATTCCATTAAATTAATTTTTATAAAACCATTAATATAAATGGAATTATTAAATTATATAAAAAATGGGTATTAGATACAGTACATAAAAAATTTAGGTGTTGAACATGACATTTATCTAACAGATGTAAAAAAGGTGAGATGATAATCCTAAACATTGAATTTCATTAGAAATGATCATCCATTAACATACATTTTGAAAAATATATTTTAATTATATACATTCATTAGAACCTTTTTCTAGTTTATAATTACTTGTATTTAACATATTATTATGATAAATAAAACTACATAATCAATAATTTTTACATTAGGTGTTTTGAAAAAATAATTTTTACTTTTCAAAAAAAACATTCATAGCTTAAATATGTTGAAAGGGTTCATTATATAACATCTCCAGAATATTGAAAATTTAATATTTATCTTATTTATAAAAAAATAATTCTGTTAAAACCAATAATTAAATTGGGTTTTGAAAAAATGAATCCACATTACAATCATGGAGACTGTTAGCCAAATGTACACATGAGTGACATTCTCATTATTAAATAATAATAACTGAACGAATTAATGTAAAAACATATCATTACATATTGATCATTATATTATAAATTCTATATTATATAATAAATAATTATTATATATATAATTAATTTTAGATAAAAGGAATAAAATCCTGTTGGGGAGGTGATAGTATACCATCCACAAAACAACATTGTCATTTTTTAAAATGCATGAATGGTTAATAAAGGGAATGATATATAAATATATAAATATGTATTCCTAGAAGTTAAATTATATCATTAATATCATATATTTTTTTAATTTCATAATATTAATTATAATCATAATTTATACATTATATCTATCATGTGAATGAATGACATCTCTTTGAGGGGGAGGTATCCCACACTTCCTCAGAAAATGTTATCATATTAATATAGAATAAAAAATATAAAATAATGTGTAATGAAAAATCTTAAATAAATGTAATGAAATAATTAATATCACATATATCGTATATAAATATATTATCCATCATAATTTCCATCACGAGTGCTCGTAAAGGAAAAATAAACAATCATCATTTTATGAGGCAGTAGTTCATCGTATATAGAAATATTATGTTATTTAACCATTAAAATGAGGTGTTTGTAAGTGTAGGAATAAATATGTAAATAAAATAACACTAGTATATGTAGGATAATTGCTGTATATATACATTTAATATAGATATTTTAGGGGATGATGATTTGAAATGAAATAATGGTGAGTGAGAGAAGATGTTACCTCGTTATCGTATAACTTATTCTTGACTGTTCTAAAAGGCTACCAGGGAAGTATTTCTACCCAAATATATGCCTAATAAATTATGGGAGGGATTTTGGGAAGCGATATGGGATGATATATATTGACACTATGAGTTTTTAGTGTTTTTAGAAATGGGGAGAGGTGGTAGCGTTTTATAACAGAGGAAAAAAGAATCACTTTTTCTTTTTGAAAAAATATAGGTGCGCTCATAATTTTAAAAAAATACATAAAACCTAAATAAACTCAATAATTGAAGGTTAATTGAGAATAATGTCTAGGGAGTGTGTTTTAGCCATGTGTTTATGTCATTTGGCCCCCTATCTTATAAGGTTAGTCCATTAGTAAGATTACATTATTCCTTAATAATTGAAATTAATTTTTATTACTTTAACTAATATTTTTTATCATGATAATATTTTCTATTATTATAAATTATAAATTATCCAGGTTGGATGAAAATGATTTTTTTAAAGTAAAAATGACTGATTTTTTTATGATTTTAAAATCCATTTCAAAGTTAAATTAATTCCAATAACATAAATTAAATTAATTTATATAAATATGATATAATTATAATTTAAGACTCATTAAATGTACAATTTTATCTTAAAAATATGTTATCTGAAAATTATTTTTGAACTAAAATACAATATTTTGAACTATTCATTAAGAAATGAGAAGTTTATGAAAAATATCCGAAAAATAACAGTAGACTAATTTGATGGATTGTATTTTAAATTTGAAGTTTATTTTGATATATTAAATATAAAAAGTTATGAAAATTGATATTTAAAATGGTTTCTACAATAAAAGGTGGTAAAATTGCCTTCATATAAATATAGGTTTTTATGTGTTAAATATGGTTTGTTCTTATCTAATGCATATCAGATCAAATTGATAAAATTGATAAATATTTTGTTGAATATATAACATATGATTTTTTTAAAATCATTAAAATATTATAATTCACTATGTGTTTTAACCAAAAAGACCATTGAAATCATAATAATAATAATTATTATTTTTATATCAAATGGTTCTTATTTTTATTTCTCATTAATTTGTAAACTATGCATTCATTTTATATATACAAAAACCATAAATTTTATTAAGTAATTAGTAATATCCATTAATTCATACATAACAGATACGGCATATCATATTATAATAAAAAATATTGTTTTAATAATACATTATTATTTGGTTTAACTCAATCTTATGTGTAACACAAGACGTTTAAGAAACTAATTGTTGGGTGTTTTGTATGGAAACATAGTGTTACATGCATTAATAAAAATAAATTATATGAAACTTATTTTTTTTATAAGTAACTGGGATATTGTATTCCATTACGCGCATTGTGTCGTGTGTCATAAAAGCTATGGAATACAAAGTTCCTACTTTATATTTTCATGTTTTTCTATTCTACACATCTTAATTAAATTTGATCGTCACAATTTAAAATCTATAGCGGTATTAAATAGGTTATTATTTCCAATGATGAAATCCTAAATCATGTGAATAGTTTGTAAAATATCAAATAGATACTAGGGAATGAGAAGCTCAAAGGTCACTTGGACTACTATATAACAAGCACTCTATGTAAGAGAAGATTAGTGGAAAGTTGATATACATACTTATATATTAAGATTAAATATTTATAGTTAGTGAATGAGGTCATAAATCAGAAATAAGTGAATTATTAATAAAAATATTGGGGGCACAATTCTATAAATCTATTATAATTCTGATGACCATCAGATAAACAGAAATTAAGGTAATAATAAAAATATTATTTGATAGTAATTTTCATAAGGATAAGTAATTATTTTATCGGATAAAAATATATGGAAAATAACATGCTTGATATATGTATTTTAAAAAAATTCCATTCATTTTTTGATAATGGAATTATTATATATTTTATAAAAAAATTAATTTTAATTTGAAAAGAATTATAATACACTTATAAAGGATCAAAAATCCCATAAATTAGTGAGATGTGTAACTATTTTTCACATACTATTTTACAAAATTGGCATTGTAAATTAATTAATATCTAATCAAAAAATAGATGTCAATAGTTCAAAATTATCGTTTTTTTCTCAATTTTTAAACTAAAAACTATAAAATATTAACATGGAAATTACATAGGTTAGTGGTTCGGGGAAAAACCTTATTTTCCATTGGTCGTGGTTTCATGAACTAGAGCCTTTCCAGAAATGATTGGTAGTCACCCAACATCTAGGTTGACATTTTCTAAAATAACATAAATATAATTTAATAAATAAATCTTATGAGAATCCTCTAAAAATTATTAGACAATAAATATAATTTTAACTATAGATTTAAATACAACCATAATATATAAATAATTCCTCGATTTATATTCAAAAAGGTCCTTCCCTGGTATAGAGATTATCAAAAATATAATATGTAGGATTTATAAATCATGATACCTTATTTTAAATCTAAAACATCTCATATTTATCCTTGGTTTTTATTTTCAATTGTCTATTCCAAACAGTCATAACGATTTTAAAATAAATTGTGAAATAACAAAAGCATATCAACCAGGAATGTCAAACCAGGTGCGTAGTAATTTCGGTTTTCATGTACAATGTCACCCTAATTCATCCTCAAAACACCCTGTCAGAGTTAGAACTCTTATGTACATCTTTTCCAGATCCAAATCCACTATTAGTATCCAGAAAGGGCTACATTACTATGAAGACACATATAAAAAATAGATAACCAATGTTTTATGATGTTCTTCTATAATTATCCACATTTTCTACGTTATGGTTCTTTTCTCTAGCCTATGTTTTCTTAAATCAAGTTCCCAATGTTTCTAATTAATTTAAACTAATACAAACTATAACGACCCAAACCTTGAGCGATGATATTTTGTGTTATAAACTTTTACATTTACATGATTACAAGGGATCAAGCACCAAAGGACAGATGATTTTAGTAGTCTTGGCAATCTAGTTACATACATGATACTTTTTTTTACAATTTTATTCAATAATTATAACATAATTTTTTTTCTAATGAAATAAATATAAAATATCTTAGATTAATCTATTCCATATAGTGTATTTATAAAAATCATTCAGAGTGTGATTCATGGATTCATGGGGAAGAAAACATAATAATTGCATGCTGAAATGATCAATAGTATAAAATTATACAGAATGAAATTATGAAGAAAAGAGAATAGTAAATTTGGAAATGTAAATAACTGAACACACGTTCTATTCAAATAACTAGATATGGGAAATAAATATGGAAATGTAATAAACTGAAACACATTCCATTTAATCGATTAATTAAAAATAAAATGTATGCATATATTAGTCGATAAAAATATCATGGATTAATAAGAACTAAAACTATTATTAATGAAATTTAAAATTATGAGACCCCTTTTTTACTAGGTGTATATGACCATTACATTAAAGGGAATCCAAACGGAATGTTTAATTATTGGGTAGAACCCCATATAATATGTTCAAATACATAATCCCATCAGACTATTGATGCCTCGAGGGGCATTAATTAAAGAGTCTTCAAACCACAAGCCTTACCTAAAATGGTCCCCATCACGTGTCACACATATCTAAAGAATTACTCAAATCAAGAAAACAATATTCCATATCAAATATTGGTATTGAATAATGTATATTTATTTATCAATATTTCCACAAATAATAAAATAACATTAAAAAAACTATAAAAAATTGTATACATTTTATTAAATGAACATATTCGTGATAGCTGATATGGATATTTAGGTAAAATTAAATGTTTAATAATCATAGAAAATTAAAATTTTAAATGGTGATAAAAGGAATCACGGTGGTCAATGTGAATATTACTCATAGTCAATAAAACATAATCCTTTTAGAGGAATATTGAGGATGGTGTCAGTACAACATATCCCAAGGGGATTAAATATATGGGGATTTTGTTGGTGATGAACATAAATACTATAAAAAGGTTTTTAAAAAAATTATTGAGGAATGTATTATTTTTTAATAAAAAACATTTGAATAAATCATTTCATTGAAAATACATTTGGAAAGATATTTCTTTTCAAGGTGACAATTAAAACAAGTAAATGAATATTTAATGAAATGATGGTTGGTAGATCCATCCATGAAGTATTTGGTCTGAAGGACATTCCTTTTTCATGGTTAATGGTATGAAAAATACTTGTTTTCATAAATAGACAAAAATATTCCGTTGAATGACATGGAAATTGAAGAAAAACTTATTTATAAAATAATTTTTAATTATTTTGAGAAATATTATTAATAGATAATCTTTTTTAGGAATAAAGAGATCTCTGAATATAGAGAGGTATGATGTTGGGTAATCTTAAAAACATATTTTAATCAATTATATGTTCCAAAAAGTGAAAAAATAGTACAAATATTTCAAAATGATCATTAATTACCATATAAATTAAAATGAATAGTTTTATTGAAATACTATCATATAATTTCCTCGAATGGAAATACCATTGAATTGTCATTAATGTAATAATTAACCATTACAATGTGTAAAATACCATTTAAAAAAAATTGAAATCATAATACCCATACAAGAATAAAATTATTAGAAAATATAGAATTGAATTAATATAATATTATTAATTATATAATACAAAAAATTCGGATTTATATAAACCACACAAAATATGTGAGTGGTGACCATGAAATTTATAACGTCAATGTAAAAAAGGTGAGGTGAGAATCCTTGACCTTGTGCTTCCATTAGGGTGAACACCCAATAACATCAAGTATATTAAACCTATGTTAATTATATAATTTCATGAGAATTTTTTTTAGGTTTATCATTATCTTTATTTCACTTATATCATTGTGTATACAACTACTTAAAAATTATATTTACATCTGGTGTTTTGAAAAAAATAAATTTATTTGTCAAAAATGTATGTGATATGTAAAATATGGTCAAATAGAACATTTTATGACATCTACATAATAATATTAATGGAATAACTATCACGCTTATAAATGAATTATACATAAAAATTAGTCATAAAATATGTTTTGGAAAATTGAATCAATGTAGCGGTCATGGAGACGGAAGGTCGTACGTACACATTAATGAAATTCTAATTTTTCAATGACTATTATGGAAAGAAGGTATGAAGAAAAATATAAGTCTAGAATGATAATTATATCATAAATATTATATTATTTAATCATATATACATATATACATTTATTATTTTTGGGTTTTAAATGTAAACACATCATGTCGAGGTGGTGGTAGTCAATACAACAACGAATGACGTTGTCAATTTTTTTAGAGTGTGAATGGATAATAAATAAATTGATATATAAAAATATATAAGTAATGTTAATTATTTCATTAAATATAATATTTATATATATATTTTATGTCCCATATTTAAAATTATTATCATATTTTAAACATTAAATGTATCGTATGAACGAATCAGATAATTTTGTGGGAAAATTAGCTAATACATCATCATATAAAGTTACTATATTAATGTAAAATTTAAAGTGATAAAGGTTTGGGTAATAAATTAATTATATAACTATAAAGTAAAAAATATCTTATACATCATATATATATAGATTCTGACATAATTTCCACTATATGATGTTTTATAGAAAAAAATCCATAATCATTATTATGTGAGGAAATAGTTCACTGTACACATAAACGATGTATTTATTGCCCATTAGGTGAAGGTGTTTATAATTTTAAATCGAAACAATTTCCTAAAAAAATTATATTCTATTTTAAATACTAATGTTTTTATGTTATATAACTGTAAATATATTTTAGGAGGTGGAGAATTTTAATCAAATAGAGATCTTGTGAGAAGTCATTGCCTCATAATCTGGTAACTTCATTGGTTTGTAGCAAAAGCCACTATTGTTTGGGTTTTAATCAATTTCATTGTTAAATTGATTAAAATGACCTAAACTGTATTAATGAATAATAAAATGATCTAATTAAAGAAAAAATGATTTAAATGTATAATTAAACATTAAAAATAAATTTGATGAAAAATAAATTTTGAACTAAAATACATTATTCTGAACTATTCATTAAAAATGATATGTTTCCAAGAAAATATCAAAAATTATCCCAAACCTAATTATTGTTTTTATAATTTAAATAATATGTTTATTATAACCTATTAAATCTACAGTAGTATTTACCCTAGAAATCTTGGTCAGAGGAAGAGCCATGTCCATTTATTAGTAAATGGAAAAGATACAGTTTACATAAAGATGAATGAATGCAAACACTTTGCCCATGTCCACCAAGTTCCATCCAAAGGCTGAAAACTACATGTCATAATAATCATACACTTCTCCATACCCAAATATTTTTCTTCTTCTATAGCAGTTGATTCCAACTCTTAGGATGTTTCATGTTGCTTTAATATATTAGAGTTTTTTTTATATGGGTCAACTTCTCCAACAATGGATGATCCGTATATTATTGCATGCTTGACATCAGAATAACCCCTATTACCCTCATAGATGAAGCCCTGGTGTCCACCATATTTGGTAGATGATAGTAGTATTTTGTTGGTATTCTCCTTGGTGGAGCAGTCACAACGCCATCACATGCAGAGACCATTCTTCATCCACTCTGAACAATATCACTGAAAGAAGGGCTGGAAGCACCATTATTTTCATTATCACTGCCAAAAATATCTCCACATTTACCATTGACCTTGACAAAGAAAATATCATTGCATCCATCATCCTTCTACACCAGAACATCATCTAAAATTTCTTATATTACTACTAATATCATCTGATATTACATGTTATGGTCAATTAGGTCAAGATAGAGAGTGTCTGACGTGACGCCATGACCATCACATAATTCCCTCTCAATGGAACTATCGACAACCTCTCCCTGCCTAGAAATTGTCTGAAAATCTTCAACTGAGTGAGATATTTCAACCAAAATGGGTATCTCTTCTACCTCCAATCCATTGAACCGATTGAAAGTCATGAAAACTTGCATTTCCACAACATCACATGTTGTCCATTCAATAGGATTTGTGGAACCATTACCAGTTTAACACAAACCAGTTGTATCCTCCAGCGAGGGATGCTTCCCAAAAACAATGTCCCTACTCAATCTATCAAAAATCATTCTCACAATTGGATTTCAGGACACCAACATATCCTTCATTCTTGAAGAACATACAAGAGATGCTTTAAATTCATCACATTTCACCCCTTCAATTAGAACACGATCCAAATACTCCTCCACCACTATACTTACAGTTGGAGAGACTCCCACCTAGATGTCCTCCTCAAGGGCTTCTCCATGATCGACACACCCAATGTACTCATCAAGGATCACATTGTCCCCAATCTCACCACTTACACTCTCAAATCATCTTTAGTGAGATATGTTATCAAGGCATGATCTAAACCAGTAGCAACACAACCTTCACTGTTCCTAATCTCAACAACTTGTGAAAATCCACCAATGCTCCCACTGCAACCAACAGACACCAGATGAACAAATCTACCACAAGACATGCAATAGTGCCTCCACGACTCAAAAACAACCACCTGTTTTCAACAAATCATGTGTTCATCTATATTCCAAATAAAACTGACCGGTGACCTTGCAATATCGACTTCCACAAAGATTCTTGGAAAAATAAAATGATAGATGACCTCAATATGGAGTTCAATACAGATATACCTCCTCACCTTGTTTCTGATTGAACACAGGATGGAAAGATTTTGAAATGAAGGGGGAAGACCAAGAAGGCTTACCCATGTCACAATCGTTAAAGGGCCAAACTGCATATGAAATTCAAAGCCCTAGAGAAACAGGTAGAATGAAGAATTGTTGCATCTTTGAGGGGCCCTGGACCAGATAGTGATAATGTATTCTTCCAATCCAAATCGAATCATGAAATCCCTCCGGTCAAGCAAACCGATAATATCACACTGTTGTAGCACCTATTAATCTAAGAAAAAATGACCAAAATGCCAACTGAAATCCAAAAGGGATGAAATCGGGCCACCATGGTGAACTTCCAAAGATCAGTGGTGTTGTTTACCTCCGCCGTAAGTAGTGAAGGTTGAGGTGCCTTTTGGAAGATATCTGGGATCTTCGGCCAGATAGAGATCCTCAATAAGGGTAAAAGAAAATCTAGAACTGAGGGGGTCTACTATTCCCATGGGATTCAAAGCATGAGACACCCATTGAGACCGGGAGGGGGAGAAGAATATATTGGCATTAGATCTAGTTCATTGATGGGAAGCCGGAGAGTCTCTCTCTAGCGGCATAACTCTAAATGTGTTATTGGGTAACGAGGTATAAGGGCTGCCTTCCCACCTGCATGTCACACGTCCCCTGCGAACCCATGGTTTCCAACTGGGTAGAGGGATCCTTGTTAGGGTTTCTAGCATGTAGTGCATGTTTCCATGCGAGGACTTGAACCCATAACTTCGGGGTCAGGACGCCACCGCATTTATCCAACTCACCCATGGCCCAGGAGAGTTAATACCTATTGTTCGGTAACAAGTTATTGGGTTTGGCCTCCCCAACTAAAGGCCACACATCCCCCATGAGGCCCAAGGTGGCCAACCCTTAGTCTTTGGAATGTTCCCAATTGGGTAGAGTGGTCCACGAGTGGTTTTCTACCATATTGTACATGTTGTCTTGCGAGGACCTGGACCCTGAACGTTGGGGTCAGGACACAACCACCTTTAAATAACTTCACCCATGCCCTGCGGGGAAAAACAGTTTTTGGGTAATGAGGTATTGGGGAGGCCTCCCCACCTGCGCACTACACGTCCCCAATGAGGCCCAAGGTAGCCAACCATTGGGATTATTCCAGTTTCCCATGGGGTAGAGGTCCCCCTGAGAGGTTTTCTAGCATATAGTGCTCGTTATATGGCAAGGACTCAAACCCAGAACATTGATGTCAGGATGCCACCACCTTTAACCAACTCTCCCATGCCCCACCGACCAATAATAGTGTTAAAATTAGGATTTGATATCTCTTTTTCATTAAATATAAATAAAATTTATTTTATAAAAATATAGTTTTTATTTGTGAAATAGGGTTTGTTTGTATATTATTAATATCAAACCAAATATATAAATATGAAAAATATATGATTCAATATATAATTTATATATTCTATTAAAATAATCATATACATTTAATTATTTATTTCTATTAATATTCACTCCTTTGGAAACACTAAAATAATAATATATCTTTTTATATCCCATTGGTTGTTAATTTTTTATTCTCAATAATTAGTAATCCATCAATTCCTTTTATATTTATATAAACCAAAAATTTACATAATTTAGTTATTAATATTCATAACTTATAACATAAAGAAGAGTTTATGTCATATTATAATAAATAATATCATTCTCATAATAAATTATAATTTGGTTAAACTCTTCCTTGTATACAATGCAAGATATTTATAAAACTTGTTGTTGCATGTTTCACATGCTAAATCAGTATTTAATTCATTTCAAGAAATAAATTATATTGAATTTATATACATTATAAATACTTTGGGTTTTACATTCCCTTACCCACTCTGTATCACTTGTCATACATTCTATCGAATACAAGGTTCCAACTTTATATTTTGGGGCATTATATTATCTAATTGATTAATATGATGATCATCAATAAACAAATTAAAAAAAAAATTTATCAAAAAATCATAAAATATTATCATTGGAATTATACATAAAACTAAGGATATTTCAACCATTATGTCGACATCATCTTTAATGCCTCGTAAACTAAAAAACCCATTATTTCATTATTCATATTATGGGATTAAAAATCATTTATTTTGATATTTCATCATATATGAGTTTTTGATATTATGGAAAAAATAAAAGATAATAATTTGTAAACCATTAATTAATGCCAATTATTTTCAAATAAAATATAATAATAATATTTTATATAATTTTTCCATAAAAGTAGTTCACTTTTTTGATGGATGATACTGATTAAGGAAGGATAGTCCTTACATTTGTTCGTACTCTCTATTAATACATATGATAAAATATTTAAAATTTAAGGTATATAACAATAATTAAAACTATTTAAACCATTTAAAATAATTATAAATCCATAAAAAAACTTATTTATTAAAATAATCACTATTTACTCATGAAATCACCATTTTCAAAAATATATTCATAAAAATGTCATGATATTTTATAAATAAAAATTTATAATTCAAGAGGGTTGCATGAAAAACATGTAATATTTTCCATCAAAAAATCATTTTCCCACTATAATTTATAACAAATAATAAATTCTATGCTCACTCTCATATCACATGAAATAAATGAATTTTATTGAAAACTATAAACAATAATAACATTAAATATATTCGTGTATAAAAATAAAAATAATATCATGTATAATAATAAATGTTGATATTAAGATGATATTCATAATATTAGACATCAAATTCATACAATAATAGGCCTCGTTATATTTATCCTAAACATATGACCATGTAATTACTTCATGACACAATAATAATAATTTCAAGGACCAATGAATGGCCATTATATATAAATTGGATGAAATACACCAAAAACATAGGATAATTTTAAATATTATATGTATCACATTATAAAAGGGTTTTAATGATCTCATCATTTATATTATTTATCCATATTCATTCATTAAATGAATGAAATGAACAATGATATATTATATAATTAACAAAAAACACTCAAATTGGAAAACAATAATAAAAATATGTATAATTTCCCCAATTAAATAAATACGAAAACATTATAATAAACAATCCATAGAAATATGTAGGATAGTTTTGTTGTATTATTTACCTAAAAAAGATATATAATCAACGTAGGATGTTTATATAGTTGAAAATAAAATCAAAATAACATTAGAAATTTTTTTAAAAACATCAGGAGACAATTATTATTTTTTGATAACACTTAAAAATGAGTCTGATAATTTTTATAAATTAGAATTATTTTAAAATTACCGAAGAAACATTTAAATGAATCATCATAAAAAATGGTCACTAAATTTTTAAAATCCATTCATATGATAAATGTTAACATAAATATTCATTTAAGACTGTTATAAAAAAACTCTCAAGAAACTTTCATTAGAAAATAAAAGTATGATTCCCTCTATATCATTTTGTTATATTCAAATATATATATAAATATAAGGTGAAAATAAATTCAATAAATTTAAAATAATTTTTAACATTATAGAAACATTAATATCCTTGAGATTAATTTTGAAATAAAAATTCTAACATAATGTCTTATGGTTAAATATATAACCATTTGTCAGAATCATTATTTAAATTTATTACAAAGGGAAAAAATATATTATTTGTATAGTAAGTGAGTAAAATTATTCATATTTATTATATTTTAATTATTATATTTTTTATTACCATCACTTATTACGTTACAAAACCATTTAATTTTACTTCAGATGTTTTGAGGATGTTTTGACAATAACCCCAACAAACATTGGTAGGTTGACCATTTTCAATGTATTTGTGGGTATATCATCTCAATGTTATTAATCTATAAATAATTATCTTCATTGAACATTAAAATAAATTCTAGGATCATCCATCTATGGTTGAAATAAACAATGAATCAAATTACTTTATTGATGTGGTACTCTTTATATGCACACATGAGGTCAACATTTAATAATTAGTGATAAATATGAATTCATGTAACAAATTGTCTATATAGAATAATAATTATTTCTTAAATAAGAGATATACTCAATAAATCAATCATAATAACTATCCATGTGAGGATTTATTGAGAAACAAGACACATATATTTTTGGAGATTGTAGTCTACATAAATTCATAGTTTATGTTTTCATTTATAATGAAATTGAAAAGAGATGTGTTGGGTTATTGAAATAAAAAATATCTGATTTTGTTATATATAATATATTATTGTTATTATTTATTCATGTATAGGAAAAATTTTATGGTGGTAGAATAAGAAACAAAATTAAATATCTCGGTAAAGATTTTTACATCATCATTGTAAAACCTTCATTATATTACACAATAAAAAATATTAGGATAGCCTTTTTGGATGTATAGAAGATAATGCAACTGTATTATTAATATATGTTTGTATTTCAGTTGATATATTATTAATTAATCACATATAATTTGTGATAATTAGTGGAGTGGTGGTTCCCTTATATAACCATGGATGGTGAAAATACACTAAATATATAAAATATTAATATTTAATATGTTATGACTAATATAAAATGGATTGAAATAGAAAAAACATAGAATATATGGATATTGAGTTGAGTAAAATTTTATTAAAAATAATGGACTTTAATAAGTATCATTTTAAACATTATATTTCTATTGAGTCCCCTTATTATCCATACCAAAACATAAAAATTTTACAAATTTTCAATCATTAATGTCAATGAATATTGTTATGAAAACTCTATGTGTTAAAAATAAAAAAAATCATGAAAATATATTTTATATACCATCAATTTTAATTAATAATCTTTTTTATAATCTCTTAATGATATTGAAATATCATTAAATACAAAATACCATTTTATTTTATTTTTATGACATTTCATATCACACAATATTTAATGAATCTTGATAACAATTAAATTACAATATAATATTTTCTATTTTGAATTATAAAATATAACAAGAAAATATATTTTATGAAAACTATAATTATTAAAATATATATTACATTTAATGAATTATAAATATTTTCTTTTACTTTTCATCCACATGAACAAAAGATTCATCGTTATTTCATAAGTGATCAAGGAATTTATATGATCTATAAAAATTAAATATAAAATACTATTCAAAAATATAATATTCATATTAATAAAAAAATTCTAATCATTCATATATTATTTTTCCCCATGAATTCATAATAAATAAAATAAAACAGAGATGGATATGGTTATATACTCTGGAATTTTATGAATATTAAATATTTTAATGATTAAAATCCACGACTTGTGGAATGAAAAAAAGATATTTTCAAATTTATGATGCTGGTGGGAAAATTATCATAATGAATTAAAATAATGGAATTTTTTGGGTAATTGATTACACCATATTCAATTTTTTTACCATAATTAACATGTTTTATCGATTAATTTACTGAGAAATCTTTACTAGGGTGACTGTACATTTATGGATGAAATATAAAATTGGATTATTAAAAAATTATGAACGTCAGGAGTATAAATATTAAATTAATTTTTTGGATTTAGTTTTTAGAATTTATGAAAATGAATATAAATGTGATTATGGTAAAACAAGTTCGAAAATAGTTTTGTAAAAAATATATATATTACCTTTAAAAGATTTTATAATCATTTCAAAAAGGATAACACTCAATGTATGCATGATTATTAATTTTAATAAGGAACATATATAAAAATATATCATTATATTATTTATTCATATTAAATAATTCCATAACAATGAAAAATTTATAATGGTAATATTAAATTATAATTATATCTACTATCGTTTAAGAACAGTGTTACTTATACCATATGACATCAAAAAAATTCCTATTGAAATTAATTTGAAATTATTTTCTTTTCAACATTTAATCCCAATGAATAATTTGAAAATAAATATGATATACATGTATGATCCGTATATATATAATATATAATCATTTTGGAAATGAATATAGAGAGAAAGTGAGGTAGAGAGTGAGAATACAGAACCTAATGGAATAGATGGTGGTTTATTATTTCCCATTACACATGTTCTAAATCACACTGCATGTGTCTAACATCATGAATAATAAAATTAATATTGTAATAAATTTTATTAATTTTCATTTTTTAACAAAAAATTTATTTATTATTATTCATTTATGATTTTTTATCACATGAAGAATACATTTTTTCTATGTTTATAGTCATGTGGATGTTTGTTTCATAATTCAATTTCAACATATATAACTATATATTAATAGATGTTATATTAGGAATTTATGAGTATTAATATGGAATTTATATCATTATTATATGATAATATTCTATCAATATAAAATAGTTTTAAAATACAGTAATTTTTATATTGTTTGAATGGTATACATTAATGTTTATTTCATTTATGTTGTTTTTATGAACATGGTGAATATAGTTTCAATAATTAAATCAATATTTTTATTTAAACATTCCAAGAAAATGATAAAAAATTAAGTTTAAATTATTCTAAATTTTAATCATATAATTACTATTATATTCATCAATTAATGTGGAAATGGAAAAGGAAATATTTCATCCATATAGTCAATTAACTAACGATAATATGGTTGAGGTTGTCATTATGTAATATATCGTTGGAAGGCGGATAATGGTTATAAAATTAAAAAAATAGAATAATAATGAAAAATATTTCATTATAAAATGAGAGTATTAATATATATAGATCATATAAAAGACTAATATTTAGGTGAAAAAATGAGTTAGAGTGATATAGAGTTCAAACATTACTAATTGGGACCATATACTTGATAATTAGATTGTACCATTAAATGGTGCATTTTTTTACCCTAAAAATATATATGATTTTTTTAATAGTCATAAAGGGGTTTTATACCATAGTTTTATTGATATAATATTACTATGGTGTAGGAATAAGTGATATGGCTATGTGTGGTATTTATAATTCGAGGGTATGTGGTTTTTGGAATTAAATATTAAAATTTCAAAAAAAATGATACAAAAAATAAATCATTTAAAATGTTATACTTTCAATAAATAATAGAATGAGAAAGAATGAAAATATTTATTTATTTCAATATCAAAAAATAATTGTCTAAAAAATATAAAAAGATTATCATAAATTCAACATAATATTTTTAAATGCAATAATAAACTCTCTAAATACACATTCCACCAAGAAAAGGCTGCATAAATTTTTTACTTATATATTATAATTTTATTATTTCATAAAATTTAAGATTTTTTTAAAAACATAATATTACTCTTCACTAAACAAATTTATTTAAAATAAGAAACCCAATATTTCACCTAAATATTACATCATCGTACCAACTTTAAAAAATTCACTCACTCTTTCAAAATAATTTTATAATTATATTTAATATAATTTATAATTAAGAATCCATACTTAATGTAATATAGTAATATTTCTATAAAAATAAATTTTTTATTCCTTATAAATTATACTTATGGATTAAAACATCATGTTATCACTTGTATAAAAATATATAATGTTTTCTCCAATAATGCAATTAATATTTCTTTTATTTAAAATTTTCAAAATTATAATAAATATATATTTCAAAAAATATAAATATTATATTATCTACCAATAAAAAACATATACATTCTATATGTCAAAAAGTCATTTTTTCATTTCAATAATATTATTAATTATATTATTATATAAATTTCATATATTTTTAATTTCATAGGTACCCAATTATTATTATATTATTCGAATTGTCCTGTTACTATTCATGAATTATAGTTTACATTGATAATGATCATATAGGTTCTCTACATTCTATAATGTCATCAAATTTAAATAATTCATCATTAACATTAATTAATATTAATATTATAATCCTTACATCATATATTTTTATTTTTATTTAGTGTTTTTATTTCCATTATAAAAGTTTTTGTGAAATGGTTAACAATTCTAAGAGATAGAAGTGATCAATATTTTATTTCTGATGTTATATTACTTTTATATATTCTAGTATACCACATTCAATAATATTATATATATTATTCATCAAATGTTTTTTTAAATTAATATAATAAATTTTTATCTTACCATATGGTGATTTTGTTTTATAATATACTATTTTAGTAAATATAAAAAAATTAATTAGTAGGAAAGTTATGTTGAAATATGTTTTGGTCATTAAATTCATCCCACTTTATTAATTTCATTTGAATAATTTAACTCTATGTATTAGGTTGATTAAATATAAGGGTACTTAGGTTTCATTTCTTCACCAGGTTCCCAAGTTTCCTCCTCATACATATCGCTTTTCCAATGAACCTTGACAATGTAGTTTCTTATATTGTATTGATAATTTTCTCTATGGTCCACTATCTTCACTTATTTCTCATAGAGATATATATCATTCTTCAATAGTATAATAATTATATTTATTATTTCTAAGAGATATAATATACTCTATTTGAAGAGGGATAAGTGGAATAATTAAATAATTTGAGATGGGTATGGTTAGTTTCACAGGATATGTCATATATATTATGTGATAATGAATCCCAATGAGGCCAATGCATATAGGACAATTATTTCCCTTATTCCCAAACATCGTGACTCTAATATAAGGAGAGATATGATAGAAAACACAATATCAAACATCTTCTAGTAGATCTGATTGAATAATTCCATCCAAGATCTTATGTGGACTATTTTATGTGGAATGATGTATTTGAATGGATCTTTACATAATTTCAATTTGATTTACAAGTTTTGGTACTAATATCTAATATTTTGAAACTATATACACGCCTATTTGATATTTATATTACCTCCATAGATATATTACAAATGGTCTATCTATGTTGTCGAGTGGAAAATATTATTGTATGAGAATCACACTAGAGAGAAATGAAAATCCAATATTACATTTATATCAATTTAATTAAGGCTCAGTAGATACACAAATTTCAAGATAGTCTATAAGAATTATCCATAAATATTGTATTGAATGTACCTATTTAATATCAATGTTTAGTTCAAGGAATGTTATATAAATTTCGACATCATTGAATTAAAACTCGTATATATTTAGAAAAATAATAAATTTGATCATTATATGCCGCAAACATGATGAATGTATTTATAATCATGATATTGGAGTCATAATTTTTTTTGAATAATGGTGAAGAGGTAGTATTTGTATGACCGTCCACTATGAATCATATGAAATTGTTTTATGTTTTCATATTTATAACACCACAAACTGATGAAGGGATAAAATACTATATTATATAACTTATGCCATAAAGGTGCAACTTATTTTTTAAAATGTTACCAGATTAGAACTCCACAATTAAGAATGACTGGTATAGAGTAATGATAAGGATGGGTGATGTTATTGTATATTTCATAGGGTGTGTGCATGTGAGGATGAATTGCACTGGAAAATATATGTGTTGACTATGGGGACAATCATTTGTTTGATGACATGTTCACGAACATCGATGGGACTCTAGGAGGGGACCACATATCTGTAGGGTAATAGGTGGTAACTAACTGGCTCAGTCTTGACATCCATGTATAGGAGGAGTATCTATGCTATCAGTGGGGCCCAATTGTTATATTGATATAAATGGAGGAACCCAACCTTAAGGGTAGTGCACTACCTTGCTTGAGATGTATGGTTCACAATGAGGATTTTTTTAATATGTGGGGGTAAATGTAACACCCCAAAAAATGATAAAGGGTTAAATGAATAAATGATGTGACTCAAGTTGAAGTGGTACATATTTCCTATTGAGAGACTATCTGATTATAACTCTATAGTGAAAATAATTGGCATGGAGTCATGATTATAATGGGTGACCCAATGTGATGTTTCTTTGTGTGTCAGTGAGTGTGTAAAAAGCTCGCTAAAATGATAGTGTTTTGGAATGTGGAATATTAATTTGATATATAACCCATTCAAGAATCTAGTAGGGCCTTAGGGAGGTAACTACTTGTCTCTATGGCATCTAGTGTAACCTGGTACACCAGAAGCAATTGAAAAATTAATGGGGGGTGGGGGTGTTTGCTGTCCATGGGGCATTTATGTCAGATTCCTCAGAAGGCCCAATAAAAAATACATTGATAAGTTATATTATTATTATAGAGGTACGAGTAGTTGAGTGAAACACATTTTTTATACATTGTTGTTGTATTTTTCAAAATAGACAATATAATAATATTTTAATAATGAATTTGAAGGATTAATATCTCGTGGAAATTTTTTTCAGATATCTAGAATAAAAACTAAAACATAAAATTATTTCAAACATTCATAATACTCTTCATAAAATATATCATGTTTTCTATTGTAGATATATTCACCTAAGGATATACATCAAATATAGAGTGAGATAAAGTCCATGTAAGTGTATAAAATATTTGTATTGAATGACAGAAAATATTTAATATTTCATAGATGATAATAATAACAATAATCATATCCTACAAATCGTATCATCATCATAATTATAGTTGAATCGGTTGAGAAAATTATTCAAAGTGTCATAAAAATAAAAATAAAAAAGCATAACACAGTTGAGAAATTACACATATGAATTTTAAACTAATATTACATCATGTTCTCTCATAATATTTCTTCATCAATAATGATATCAAAATGATGAAAATATATAGCATCTTGTTTAATCATTAAACAAATAATTTATTGATATATATTATTTCATATAATTGGTATTAGGGAAATGTCATTCTGGTCCCATAAATCACATCATAAAATTCCCATAATCAAACATGACACAAAATATGGAATCATATGAAAATGAAAAACATTAAATTAACCTGTTGGATGAAATCGTTTTTAAAAAGTGAATATTACAATTACATAAATTGATAGAAATTACATTCCTAAACTAATTATTGAGATCATATTTTAGTATTAGAGATCACATATCATGGGATAATTAAACAAAAGTTTGAAGGAGTTAATGATCTGTTTATTAAAATAACATATATTTGAAAAATCATTGTAGTTAGAACATAATTAATATATAAAAGAAAAAATTTAATATACCAATGGTGGAAAGGGAATTATTATTTAACTTCCATTTTAAAGACAAAAAAATTATGTGAGAAAAAATATAGAAATAAGAGATAAAGGAGAAGAAAAGAGTTTGGTTTGACAATAACCAAACCATAGATCTCAATATATGTCATCATTTTTAGTCCCCATATAATATACAAATTGTTTTAATAAAATGAAAATAAAATTAATTGAGGTTCATTTTTTAACTTTTAATCAATTATAATTATTTGATTTCATTTTTTAATTATCATTTTTAAAAGTGAAATGATTTGATACTATCTTATCTTAAAAATATACCATTTTCATCTATTTGATAATTTTTTTTATATTTAAAAATTAGTAAAAATAAATCTAATTTTTTTGGAATAAATATAATTATAAAAAAATATATTATAAATAATTAATTATTATCATCCATAAAGTTGGTGTCAAATATTGATTCCGCCACATCTATATAGGTTATTACCCAACGGTTAATGCAACATTTCCAAAATATGAGGTGATATAAGTATAACAGACATATACATTGAAAATACATTCATTCTTGTGTGTAAATACCATTAAAATAATTAATGAATTCTATTTAATTGATTTCAAATTATATAATTTTTAAAAGAATAGATTGGTTGAGGAAGATAAGAGGAATTTTTTTTGGAAAATATGGAATAATATTACCTCCTTTGGTTTGTTCCTTTTCCACATCCCTTTAAACATGGAGATATTAGATTACTATTACTATATAACACAATTAAGAATTATAAGGGGATTATGATACAGTATTTGGGTTCTCATTTGGGTTTGATTAGTATAATATAATTGTTTTTCCAATGGAAGGGACCAGGTGTATTTATAGTTGAGGGGAGGGGTATTTTTAGGATACAATATTGAATAAAATATAATTTCAACGGAAAACCAATTTATAGTGATATTTTATACATTATAAATTAAATATTATAATAAATTTTGTCTTTAATGACTTTATAACTGTAAAATATAATATTTAATTAATTTATTAAAATTTTATTTTGAAAAATGGAAAATTCTTTCTAGTGAAATACTTTACATTTGTAGGAATTGGGTAGAAAAATTTAGTGTTGAAATTTGGGTTTCATGAAAATTTTCACTTAGTTATAATTTTTTATGATGTACCTAAATATATTCAATTTGTATGATAATTATTATGAATTATGTGATTCGACATAGACATGATACTTATGTAAAAAAATAATTTTTTATCATATATATATATATAAATTAAATATATTTTTGAAAATTATTAGAGAGTAACCCTTTGAATATTTTAGTGTGTTGATTCTAAAATGAAATTCAAATTATCCAAATAACTTTTTAGAAAAAAAAATTAATTATTAACATAAAAATTATGATCTTATAAGAAACATTTAATGATGGTTTAATAGAAAATATTTAAAAATCACATTTATTATTTATTCATGAAAATTATTTTATGAAATTAAAATGTTAATGATTTCAGAAATAATTCAAGGTAAGTATAACTCATATGAGAATTCATATTTCTTTTGACAAAATTCTGTTCAAATTATCATGTAAGTATTTATAAAACCAGGTTACAATTTTTAACAATCATATAAAAATTAAAAAAATAATATTACTACCTATAAATTCTTCTTAATTCCATTATTTCCCAAAAAAGCTAAATTATTCACAGTAACATATTTTTTTTTGAAATATTACGATTTTAGTAATGATTTGATATCAATGTTATAGTGACTATTGTGAGTTTCATAATTTTAGGAGATAAAAATAATCCCAATATTCTTATTCTCGTAATTTCTTTATTTTCCATTTTAATATTTTCAATACTTTATGATATACTTGTTATGTAAATTTAAAATTCCTAATAAAATAAATTAAATTTTATTGATTTTTTGTGATACAAGTATTCTATACTATAATATATTAATAAATGTTACAAAAATAATTATTTAGAATAAAATATCTATTTAAAAACACTTTTTATTTATAAAAATTAATTATTAGGTAATTTTAACAAAAAATGTAATCACATATCCTCAGATGATAATTTTATAGAAAGTTTTGATTCCCTAAGAATATTCATTCCCAATTTGGTTCTTTATTTTTTTTTTATTTTTCAATGTTTTCTAGGATATTTTTTGTCCTATTATATAATATATTATATTTACCATCTTATATCGTCATATGATTCATCTAAATGAATAAATCATGTTCCATTTATACCATATATAGATTTAGTACACATGGAGGATCATGTGTATACGTGTAAAGGATAGATAAATGGTAAAAATTATGGACATATGACATATCTTGTCAAACTAGAGGCTGAGAGTTCATCAAACCAATGTGATTATGGACCAAAATATTATCATTGTACCTTGGGTGGAGGCTTTCCTTATTTCCAAAACATGTGACACACTAAAAGGTGATATTTGAAGGAAATAATGTCCCCTTATTTCTTAATCCACAACCCTTTTATGGTTGTATACTTTTAACTTGTGTTGAATCTTATTTTTTATTTTTTTTAAAGGTTTGATTATTATTTTCAAAATCATTTAAAAGATAATGTACCTTTAATTCTAATAACAAAAATCATCACAACATAATGGATTTAAACATTTAAGACAATTTATTATTTTATAAGTGACCATTGGAATACTAGAGTGGACATTTTTGTGGGGTGAGATGTCAATGTATGGGAAATATTTACATAATGACTGATGAACTAACCTATAAATACCCCATTTCTGCATGTAATAGGCTATAGGATGGTGACTATCTATGAGAACACATATATGAAATTGGAGGAAATTTCAAAATTAATATTTATTCACAAACCAAACCACCTCCATTTAACAGTGCATGAAAATAATGAAAATGGTTTTAAAATATAGTGGAAAACTATTTAGTAAATAAACTATAATGAATTTAGGTGTGTACACTAGAAAAATACTAATGTGTAATGGGTCAATATACAAAAAAAAATTGAAACCCAAACCTAAAAAAACTAGAATAATGGAAAACTGAGAGATCCCATATCCTGATATCCATGCTCAATTACAGTACACAGACAAGACACCTAGGTATCACTACAACCCACTAATTTATCTATTGAACCTCATATCATATTTATAGGACATAACACATGTGGTAAAATTCTATGATGGATAGATTATATACATACCGAGTATGACACCTCAATAATCATATTGGGAGTAATTTTAATATAATAAAGAATCAGTACCAACCCATATCATGGAAAAAATAAGAACAATGATATATATGATCACAGAGAATCAAATATGGGAGAGAAATGGGATCACCATCCATATAGTCAAACCAAGGATGATGTGCCTTACTATATCTATAAAGGGACATCATTGATACCTAACATCTCATTTAACTATCCTCAATATCCATGTTGATGACCTGTAAATTTCCACTGCTCAAAAGCATGAGGTGGTACAACCTCCGATAGGGGAACCATTCCATAGTGTGATAGGTGGTACTACATAGTTGATATTCAACTCATTCCATGGTATGTTAGATGTGTCCTTAACTGTTTGTAGAGGACATGCACCTTGGATAATTAAGGAGTACAACTAAATTAATGGAGGACTCGTGCCCAAGTGTGTCAGCGGGTACTAATTAATAAATTGAGGAATATAGGGGACCGACTCCATTGTGTGATTGAGGGGATTCCAAAACTGATATCTCTATTGTGATCCATCTGAATAACTATTATAGGTAATGCGTATCCTAAAAAATAATCACACTCCCAACACCTCGTGTCCTATCTCAAAATTCACTAAAATTTCTACTACAAGTTCTCTATGGAAAAATACATAAGATATGATACATGTGGGAAAAACTCCAATGTAGATGATGAATATATAAATTTTTTAAACTCATAACCAATGTACAATATGTTCACCTAGTATCACATTGTTTGTGACCTCACATAATATCATAGTTTCATCATCAAATAAACATAGCTATGATATCCTTGTTGTACTAGATGATGTGTAAAAGTATGAAATTGAACTTATCAACATTTGGAGACCTAGAGATTTTTTCTTAGACGTTCATGTGCACATATTGACATGTGCATGTACATCTAGTCCTGCCCCAGTTCTTCTGGTAGTGCATGTGCACTTTGGTTCATACCTGTGTACATGGAAATTTCAAATTACAAGGATATGCCTATTTAATTAATCATATTAACATGTTCTAGGGGGTACATTGCATTTATGGGTTCAAACATGTTGTGTGATCATTATATTGGCCAAAACCCTTAGCCTCAATATCAGGAGGATCACACGACATGTGATCTTGGAGTAGATGTTGATTTATTTGTTTTATCATCGAATCACAAGAATAGTTCATTTATCTAACCACACATTCAATTCCACTACATAAATCTTGATTCATAGTAGGGGTTGTAGATCTAGGTCGGTTTATTCCCAATCCATCAACATTGGTCTGATTCCAGCAACATAAACCCTTTACAAATACATCTATTGCAACACACCACTATTATCAACACTCCTGATCCCAAATCCTCAAAGTCATAATTTGAAACCCAAAATCCTTCATTATCTATAAAAAAATAACAATCATATATCATTTTTATACAAACTCAATGAAATCAACGGGATCATCCCACATGACCCTATCCCTTCATTGTAAAATCATGACCCCAAGGGGAGAGGATGAATATTGGAAATAAGAATATTAGGGAATTGAAAAGAAACAAGTGATTTAATCATAAAACAATTGATCGCCTCCAATGATCATAAATTAGGATATCCTTGGGAATGGAATATGTATAAAAAATTATATTTCTATCAATAAATTCAAATGTGTGACAAGGATCATGTGAAGATTTTTAGAAACTATAAATCAATGTAGAAAATTTAATCCATGATTTATTAAACAAAAATGATAGAAATATGTCAGGTAACATTCCATGAAAAAATTTTCAGTTAATTATTAATTAAAAAATGATTATCCAGTGATGTATTAAATCTTATAATTTCATTTATTCTCAATCATTCTATAATAGATAAATATTCTTCTTCTGATCTAGATCCACATAGGATAGAAACCCATTTTCACCTCTCAAAAAATTCTAGCGGTATATGTATAACCTTGTAAATTTTTTATTATCAGATATTAGTAGTGGTTAAGATTTAGGTCATTTAATTGAACATAATAAAAATTTATTTATTTTCATAAACACGTAGGAAAACTAACTCCTCCCTTAGAACATCTAATGCCCACAATTCTTAGCTGACTCATAGGGTGAATAACACATAATGCAATCAATAGTGATATTCATATTTTAATCTACCACTCATAGGTTCTCTTTTAAGGACTCCCACACAGCTATAAAGCATGAACCAATAGTATGGTATATTCTCAATAGATCATATCTATTCAATCAGCTATTGACCCTTAGTTCCCCATGATGGTGGAATTTCCTTGACATATTTATCACCCTAGTTAATAACACGTGAAGGGCCATAAAATTATCTCCTCAACCGTGACACATTGCTGACGTCATAGAAGCAATAAAAAATTGGTTTCATTCTTATGTGGTATTTGACATCACCAACATTACATATTACCTATAATGGCTTGATGAAACTATGGGATAAATTTCATAACTAGAAAAACATCAACAATTATTGTCATGGGAAGACATTGAAAATCATAGTTCTCCAAGATTAACTCAATTGGCATATGATGTATATCATTATATGATATTTTTCAACTATGGCTTTAACTCATAAAATTGTGGATCACCTTGACCTTGTATGTCATATCCCATACCATATGTGTCCAAACTTAATGTTCCTTGAAATCTAATTTTCGTTATAAGGGTGAGCTACTGGATCTTATGTATAGGTTTAGAAAAGTTATATTTTTATTATAAAGTGATATTTTTTAAAGAAAACTATAATATTAGGAAGAGATTCTCCACGATCTAGATGAAGATAAATATATATGATGTGAAAAAATCAACCATCACCTATAAATTACGCTTTATCCTCCCATTATTCTTGGTGTCATGTAATGTTCTCATCTTCAAAAATTTCATGAAGGTACCCTGAATTCTTCTCTAAAACTATTTTTTAAAATGAGGATTATAGTAAATTATAATTGTAAGTGTTTCCATAATAACCTAGATTAATTATGACATTTAAAACTCCCTCCCACTCTAAACATGCCACAAATCCCTGATAGAAAGGAAGTGTTCCCACCTAGTGAGTTAGTTTACAACCACCGATAAAGAATTATGGGCTATCAATAATAATGGAAGGGCCTGGGAAAATAAAATTTATAATCCATCCCATTAACACTATATGTTCTCAATAGGATGTTTCAAAACGGCCAGAACCCAGTGCTCATCTATGACCTCTGAACACATGAGACACTAAGAGACGAACTCAAAAATGATTTCCCACATGACAACCAAACCAACATTATTCTGAAATTTAATATACCTAATTTCCAAATGAGTATTCCCAACCAAAATGTATGTTTGAATTTCCATTATCACACAATAATTCAATGAGATTAAGAAACCAATCCATTTAGTGAAAATAATTATTTTCTATACTAATTTATTAAATTCATGTGGTTCAACTCAGACGGATATCTAGTCATGTAAAACCTATCAGATTATGTCTCTCAAAGAGCCCCTCTCACATACAGAATATGTGTTAGAGTCACCACCATCAATATATTAAAAGATACACCCATCATCTCCACTATATTCATATGCGAATAAGTCAACCACTTAGACGCATCCTCCACTATGCATGAACTCTACTTAAAGCTAAGGGAATATTCCACCACATTTCTATTACCAAGAGTAAAAACATAAAAATTGGTAGACTTATAATAACTCAAACCAATGGTTTCTACTAGTATAATTTTTCTTGGAATCATCAGAGGTAATAGTACCTCTAACAATAGAAGGACATGATTCATGTCACATTTCAAATAGGGTAGCAAATTCATCAAACTATATGAAACAATTTGTTTACACTACATCAACTCTCAATAGATTCCATCCCTAGAGTAATTACAACATACTATGTTCTCCACCGATCTTCTGATAGTCTCATCATAGGAAGCCTCATCATTTCAAGGGGTCCCGAACATAGCTCTATCCATTTGAGGGATGACCATTTATACTTCAAGGTTTTCAAAGGGGACATGAAACTTATGAATTCCAACATAACCAACATCTAGTACCCATAAAAGATAAAAAAACTCATATCCATTGTCCTGACCATAGGTGTATCAATAATAAGATGTTTATAAATATTAAATTGGATTATTTTTAAACCATTATTATAATGGAAATTCCCTATAAACTGAACCTCTTTGATTTACTACCAGAACATTGTGATCATACCATAAATATGATTCTCTTGGACTAATTATATAACCATATTATTATTTTATAAATTCTCATCCTCTGATTCGTTCTAAATGACTATTCCATCAATTAAGAAAATCACAGTTCGATCCTTGCATTTATAGATGATCTATTTCATAATTGACATAAATATATCGAGAAAATATTATTTCCTAAAGGAATCACCATGAAATCATTGTGTAGGCAGTGAAATTGGAATTCTATATTCCGAACATCATCCTTGATGACCAAAAACAGGTGGTATCCGAAACTATGGTCAATATTTGAGAAATAAATCACACATCATAACATGTAAATGAGGTATTCAGTACAAAAAATATTACACGTTCTTTATCAGTACATACCATAAGAAATGATAATTATTATATGGAATCAAGGTACCATCTACCATTTTAATGTAAATCAATGGATCTCCCCTATGAGCCACATTAGGTCTGATGTATCACATCCAATGAATGTCATCCAAATGAACACATATAATTTAGAGATTCATTGGGGTAATTTGGTAGGATGAATAAAAAATATGTGTAGTAAAAATGAAAATTTTAATGTAGAAGCCCATCTCATGACATGTTGGTAGTGCCAAAATGTCCTTCGGGAATCATCAAAATAATACTCCACTTCCACTGTAATCCATATGTTTGATGACTCCACTATGCCAGTAGATAAAAACTCTAATTAATTACGGACGTGTCAAAACTACCTACTGGAATGGTAGATGTGCTCATCCATGAGATCTCATACACCTCTAACGGGGAATCACTTCACATCAATCTAAATCAAACCCAAACGGTCAAATATGAAAACAAATCTAATCCATTATAATGAAAATTTACTTCATACCAATGATGAAATCATAAGGGTTGATTTTGATGAAAAAGTGATCACTTGAGAAACACTATCCATCGAGCACCATCAGGAAAAACTATTAGATATATGATATTGTGGAATCTCCCTATACAGGAACCTCTATCCATAGTGATTAGTCTATAGTCTCAATGTTGATATATAGCTATCTCATAATAGAGAACTATATAAATTAATGACTCGAACAAATTTCTATTTTTACTAGGGAATGAGTAGATAATACATTAACTAAACCTTGAATAATATCTTATGTAGCCTCATTATATCCATCCATATCATGGTGTTTCCTATAGGACCAACTGCATTCTAAATAATCTAAGCATGGGGCACCTAATGATGCTGGTTGAAGTATCTTGTAGAATTTCCAACTCTTGAATATTATCAACCTATAGTTATAACTACCCAACTTCCTACAAAACCACCCCGGGGGTAAACCTAGAAATTATTTGTATATCAATGATAATGACACTACCTATACTATGGTAGTCAATTGATAATAAAACTACCCTCCTCATCATGTCGAGTCTAGAAAAAAATATTATATTACCACACATTTCACTAGTAGAGGACAAACACTCTCCATATTTAATGGATCCAATTTTATGGATCTAGCGCAATAGATCCACAATCATGATTCCTTCCATGGATTGTTCTCTTATCCAGATACCTTAATGACCTATTCCATATTGCTGTATTTGATGACTCAAAACAATGATGACTATTACTGGCTCTATTTACACAACATTCCACTCTCTATAATCAATGTGTAATAAGAGCTTTCTCTAGTAATCCAGATAATTTAAAATTCATATGCAGTCTATATCAGTGGAAAAGTATCGGGTAATACCCTAATTTAACTTTTACACATCGAATAAACCATATCACTCCATATCATTGGAGTAATATGGGAGGTCAATTAACCTCCTAGAATACTCAACAACTATCACCACACTATTATTCACTAGTAGAGGATCCCCAATCTTCATGGATCACATTTATGGAGGATGATAAACATCATTAAATAACTTCCACATACTGTAAAACGAGTTAATCCCATTAAAATGTCTTTGTTTCATCAATCTCCACATGTTCTATACTGAAACATGGAAAATATTTGAAACTAGAGAAACCATTTAATTAGTTGGGGTCGTCATATTCTTTAATATGTAGATAAATATCTATATAAAATCATCCACATTATACTGATATTCCTCTTTAGGGAACCTCATCAGTCATTAACACTGGAACATGATGATCACACTATGAAATCACATTTCATTAGCCTAAAATTTGTGAACTAAATGCTTCAATATAAGATGACGCATTTTTTACAACGTACATGGAGGAATCACATCATGATATGGACACATAAATGAGGTCTCTACACTAAATAATTAGTCATCATGATCAAATTACTATAACATGGCATTCTATCTTCACAGATGCATAGTGAAAGTGATCAACTTGTACCAAGGTTATATGGGAGTGTAAATGGGTAGATGAATTAATAATTAATATGTAATTAATCAATACTATATGATGCATGAATCAATGTTATATAAAACAAATCTATTGGTATGAAATTTCAATAACATGTAATCAATGTCCATGTGTATTGATACGCATATAGTTATACCAACAACGGGTTTCATCACCTATATTCCATTATCGAGACACCCTCAATCAATTTCACAATTTATCCAAACAAATTGATAAAATGAAGCAAATAAAAACACTATATACTATAATGGACAATACATATAAACTGATCCTTTGATAACCTCTACAGAATACATTTTAGTATGATATAACAAAAAAATATTGGTGATAAAGTTATACATCCAATAATTATGAATTCCAACAAAAAACAAATATAATTAAATTAAACTAAACGATTCATGTACTTGATCTCTATTTTGGAAAACCATATGTGGCCAATGAACCAAAGTTTCACTAAGCATTACTGATGTCACTTCTAAATATTTTTTCATCTACACAAGACATAAAACATGTTGGAAAAGACCATTCATGGTTGAGTATATACAAAACTATAGGGATTTAACAAAATTGAAATATGAAATAATTGATTGATAATATTTAATTCAGTGGAACCCACAAAAATAGGGAAAATAAAACCAGATATTTATATGGTCATAATGAAACCTAGACAAGAGTGAATGGATATTTTCATCTCGAAATCCCAGTTCTGGAAAATGAGTCTTCTTGTAGCTGTAATGTTCTATGTATGGTTCCTTAAATATCATGTGTGTATCTAACAAAATTATATAGAGGAACATTACCTCACAACTTCTCAATCTTCTAAGGGGGAAAAGATTAAATATCAGTATGATACCATGGTGTGAAATGAGGAAACACTATATTGATTTGGGACATGAACCCTAGTGTGTCAAACTAGATCTCACTAAGAAGACTAAGGATAAGATCACATGGGAATTATAGGGTAACACATTAAATATATTGGACCCTTAAACTAGTTAGAAATATGGTACCACTCAGTATTTGGAGGAATAAAAGAGAATCACACCCTAGTATGACATGGATGTTTGAAACCCCGACATCACTCTAACAATCTTGCTCGATCATCACTATAGGTCAAGCATCACTTGAAGAAGCTGCATGGTCAAAAATCTCAAACCATATCTTCGATGAAAACATGAAGGATACCATAATATTCTATGTGGAAACATTTTTATGAGAGGATACTATCAGGGTAAAACATTAGTCACAAATATGGAATTATGCATAGAGGGAACTCCAAATGAAAATACATAGTATGAACATTGTGTCACATGGCATTTGATATCACCTTCTATCATATCTATGCCTTCGTCCAAATATATCATGGAGAGACATGTAGTACTATATGATATTTATGGTAAAATTAATTTTTATCTTTGTACTCTATTTCCCCTCCATGAACCCCTAGTCAAGCGTTTATACTAATGGAAATGTTTATATAAATCATGGCATTCATGTGTACCTTAGGCAGTGACGTAGTTTTGGTTCATGACCCTGTATCAGGATCTTCCCATTTTCTCAGAGACATGGTCATGTTTCCAATCATTCACATTCCCATGTACCAAAAAAGTACCCACTAGGCCACAAACACAGGTTTACACAATTTTTATGTGTTCATACAAAGTGTGTTGCATTAATCATTACCCGAAACCCTATCCATTATAGGAATAATAATAATTTTTTTCTATTATTAGAAAACATATTTTATAGTTTTATTTCAATTATAATCCCTATAAAATTAAACACATATCACTACAATAATTTCAATACTTCTTTCAGCTTGATTCTCTCCAAGGGTTCTAGATCCAGTAATGTCTATTTCTAATTTGTCATTGATGGCCCTATTTGGCCCACCCATAACCTACGTTGATCCATTATTCACACCATGAAAATAACACAAAATAATTAGTTCCCAAATCTAAAATTTAATAATCCCCATAATGAGATTCATCCTGATCAGATTCAAAATTATCCATCCCATAAATTTTGTGTGCCACCAAAATGAATCCAGGGGTTCAGTCACACTTGATCACTTCCCAGAAATATTGAAAAGTTATCCAAAGGAATAAAGGAAATTAAAATGACGAATAGAGGTGTATTGTGGCTGAAATAACTTGAAAATTTTTAATTCATTCATGGGAATGTAATATTATTGAAAAAAGTATAAAAATCATGGTGTCCAGTTGACTGGAATGTGTAATAGTTAAACGAATTAGGATCAATAAAATCAAAATTGTTACTCAGAACATGCTATGATTGAAAAATTCCAAACATCAAATAATACAATTTAATACATATTATATTAAATAAAAATAGAATATTACAATGAAATTAGATTCCCAACGTCACTTTTTTATTGATTGTTGTTGAATTCTATGTTTTCTAATGATATAAAATATATGATGTGTTTCCAAGATTTCAATTCTCTATGGCCCAATAACCATTCATCATCTGATCCCGATCCACTAAAAAAATTTAAATTTATAAATCAAAATTATCCTAGGATTATACAACATACCGTAGATATTTTTTACAATGGGATATTTATAGAGGTTTATATATTGTTCCTCTAATAAAATTAATAAAATCATTTTATTTGTTTTAATAAATACACCCACCACTGCCACCTCACTCATATCATCTGATGATGACCAATAATTGGTCACACCATGGGAAAACCCAAGATTATGGAAAAATCCATGTTATCATACCTTCCAACTCTAGTCATAAAATATCTTCAAAACATTCTCACCATACTATGTGGTTCCATTAAATACAATATTAAATAAGTGATAGAAATGGATTCAGAAATAATTTTAAGCTATCTTCGAAAACACAACACTATATGTTGGTCCATTTTTATCTTATTTGGAGATGTAGATATTTCAATAATGGTTGTATTGTTGTTAATTAATCATTTAGTTAATGTATCAAGGTGGATTGTTTTCAGTCTTCACGGTACCCTAACATTGATGATATTGTTTCATTTTATAGTGTTGACTCCCATCCCCTTGAGTTTGAAAAAATTGTTATTGGAGACATATTAGAACCCATTACTATATACCCCCATGTCACAAACTATAATGTGGTGTCTCAATTAGATTATATAATGTTTTCTGTTTAAAAATGGTACCAAAAGTTCCTCAAATGATGGGATGCTATATTCAGATTTTACAAAATTCTAGGGGTTATAGGTCATACTAACAATCAACAAAACAATCACTTAAAGATGTATAATTATGTGGAATATTTAGTTAATCCTTTTTTTGTGATATGATATGATCAAAACTTATTACCTTTGGAGAGATGTGATCATTTTTTTATAATATTCTCAAATGGAATTGTTGATATGTGTCATTTTTGAATCATCCCATTGGTGATTTTTCCAAATGATTTGACATAATGACATAACAATATATTTTATGTGTACTCTCTAATATTCATATTCATTTTTTCAAAAGTAAATATTTTTATGTCCACAATAGATCTTGTTACATTCAATAGTAATAGAGAAATATGATCTATATTCATTATCTAATAGCATGTTATATATATTAGGTTATTCTGGAACAAAATTCATAGTTACAAACCCAATCAAACCATACTGATGTTCAATTTATAAATAATTCCATATTATTTTCCCCACTATCTATTCATGCTTTAAATCATTCTTCTCTATATATTTCTTCATCTCTTTTTATGATGGATGTTAAATCAATTGGGAATTATTGGATTTATAAAAAATTATTATTATATGTCTATCTTTCATTGGTATATCTATAATGATTTATTCTTCAAGAATAATCATTATGGATATAATATTAAATTCGTTTCAATTAAGTGTATGAAATAAATTATTCATTATTATATGATTTTAGTGATTTGATTATAATTTTAACACACCCTATTTTTTTAATAACTTGGTTTTGATCTGGTTTTATGAAATTTCAATCCTCTTATTTTGTTATTGGTGAGATTAATGTTTATTTTTTAACTTCCATATATGACTAATAATACTACCATGGGTTCCTCATAGCTTGTTTTTGGGTTTTTGAGAAGTGGAGGTTACTTGAAGATTTTGTCTAATAGTAAGCCAATTTCTAGATTTCAAAAAAAAGATTCTTTTATAACTCTTTATTTTTCAACATATTTTACTCATTACACTTATCAATTGGCCTAAAAAGACCTGATTAAAACACCATATAATTTTGGGCCCCCATATTAATTCATATTCCTGGTGGATTTTTATTTATTTATTCAGGTATTGGACCAGCCAACGAGACCATTCCAAATATTTAAAAAAGAATTTCATTTATTTAAATAATAATAATTGTATAATTTCTTTTAGCTATTACACCTCTCACTAAAGACCAAAAACCATAGGTTCTCCACCAGGCTCCATTTTCCCACATTAGTGTTAATTCTTTACAGATTAGGGCTAAAATACTCATGTCTTTTCAAATCATCCTGATTGGGTAAGGTAATATAGTTCTTACCTGAATCATTCATTTTTTTCTCTTATACCCCTAAATTACTTTCCAAAGTTTACTGTATACATAAAGAGGCTAAACTAGATAATACAATTCATTCCCTTTTCTATATTGGTGTAGATCGAGGTAATAATGAAGAGTTCTCTAGTTTCCAAGGTGGGATTCCTTCACCTTTCTCCTCTGACTTCCTTCTCTATTAACATTATTTCGGATTCCTCTTATCATATGGTCATGAAAAACTAATAATTTTGTCATAAAATGATTTTTATGGGTTTTTTGTTTGTTTAGTTTTGGTCTTCATAAATTTAGACGGTTAGGAACCACGACGGAGACATCAGGTGTGTTTTTTTCCTTTCTACCACAGTTTTGTGGTACAATAACCCTTGAACATTCCATTATTATTTAATTTCCAAAAATTTCTTATTTTTATCTCCTGATTTATAAGTTTATAATTATTTTTCATTCATTGGATAATTTTTGTGGTGTGAAATTTTGTTTTGTTTATGGCTTGTTTTGTGAGAAGTAGTATTGTTTTGTTATAAACAAGTACACCCCTTGATTATATAATTGTTATGTTACTTGAAGCCCATGTTTTATGGTATTTTGAAAATTGATAAATATATTGAATAAATTTATGCATGAAAATGGCATTTTATCACTTTTCAAGTGCTTAAAATAAGTTTTTTGTTAAAAATTTCATGTTATGTGTTCTGTAAATTAATCAGTTGAATTTATTGTGCATATGGTGATTTAACAGGATTTTTGTGGATTTATAAATAAATTGGATGCATGAAAATTGGTATTTTGGGGTCCTATTATATATCTAAAAATTAATTTTTGTTTTATAAACTAATTTTATTTTGGTGGTGAACATGTTGTTTCATGAGGCACTGGAAAATGGAACATTTTTCATCTTTAGAAAAAATTTCATGCTTTGTATTTATAACCTAAATGTTTTCAGGGATTTATAAAAGTGGTTTTCTTCTGTTAATGGTGTGCGTATACTCATCTTTGTAAAGTGTAAAATTTGTACCTTTGTAAAATGTTAGTTTTTGGAAATTCTTAGAGGCTCATTTATCATTTTTATTGAAAAAATGGTTTCAATGTGTATTTCATGTTTTATCATTTGAGGCCATTTTAAGGTCCCAAAATATAATTCATTAAATAGTTTATGAGGATTCAAAATATATTTTTATGTGTTTTTGGTGGATGTTTTCCTTAAAATAAAAATTTTGAATGGATTTTATATACATGGCCTCATTATACTTCTTGAAACTATTTTATGAAAATTTAGGTTGTTCATTGATCTCTGAAAGGAATATGAGTCGTGTGTGTGGTCTGTTTGAGGTTTTTATGATTTTTAAATGGAATATTATTGAGAAAATGGTATTTTATAGATTTGAAATTTTTTTTGAACAAAATGGAAAACCTAGCTATCTAGGTTGGAGGACATGTACTAGTATGCTAGTGATCCAGAGGGATTTTTTTCCCTATTTCATGTAGAAAGTTTGACTATGAAAGAAAATACACTTTGATGAGAATGATGTTATGGAATACTAGGTTATGGATGATTCTACAGATAGTGGATTGTGTTCACATGAACCGATATTTGTTAGGGATACCTTTTAGTGAAAAACGAGGTACCTAAGGCCCACAATTAACTAGTGCATATGGGTGTTCCCATGAAATAAACTCATTGGCTATTGCGTACTCACTATCGTCATATGGGTTGTTTTGATGGTATACATATCATTGTGTGTTTTTTATTTAAATGTGTACATTCTTTAAAGAAGCCCTCTTTAAAACTATTTTCATTTTTATGTTACACCTCTTTGAAAAATTTTTACCAGATTTTATGTTTATAAATCATGCATGTTTTTTTATAGTTATTTTTTTTAGAATTGAACCATCATTGTAAAATATAAGTTTATATATTGTATTTAAAATATGAATTTTTTTCTTTTATTTTAATGTAATTTCATTTGGGAAACATTATTGGGCTTGCCTACTATGTTTTAATACTCATTAAAATAGTTTTATTATATTTTTATCCATTTAAAAGGTTTTAGATTGAGATATATCACCTTGGGTGACATGTGATCGTTGTGTTGGAGAGTGGCCAGCATGGCCACATAGAGTTAGCTAGTTGTAAGGATTAGTCGGTTGAGGTGTTGGTTCAGTTGTATTTTAATTCTCTTGTATAAATCATGTTTAGTTTAATTTTTATATAAATGTATATTGGGTAGACCGTTCGTTCCATTGATTTACTCATTAGATATATATGGAATAATTCATTACATTGTGTACTCTATTGATGTCATTGGTGCTTTTGTCCATCCAGGGGGGATTGGGAATTCCTCTTGGTACTTGTCGTGGTCTGGCTTAAGTGACCGGTTTAGGGTCGACTTGGGGTGGTTCATGACAAAATGATATCAAAGGAAGGTTGGCTCCTAAAAGACCTTTATTTTTATAGAGACTGTTGATATTTGGGGATTTCATTGTATATGGACTAAAATTTTTGAGACAAGGGGGTATGTTTGTGAATAAAATCACAAAATCTTTTTTATTCCAAGCCTTAGGTGTCCATGGGAAATCCATTTTTATTAGTGTATATGGTTCTTATTGATTTTTTGGAGTTGGGATACAATAAGTGGACTGGGGATAATGGTCTATGTGAGATCTCATGGCCTGGAAATCCATATGGAGCCTTGAAATTATCCTATTATGTCTCTCCATGTTTTTGATGTGTTTGAAATATGGCTACTAACTATATGGTCAAGCCACCCATTGACATTAATTCTATTATGCGGGTCTCTTGGTATTTTCTTGAATATGAAAATTTATTTATAATAATTGTGTGAGAAGTATGAAAATATTATCTAAAGTAATGGATTTCTTTTGTAATGTGGAAAATGGGCTATCAAAGTTTAATATGTGAATGGTTCTAGAATGTTGGGTTTTGTGAAACAAATCTTGGGGGTAAAGAAGAAATGATTTAGCATGATTTAATTTTCATTATCTAAACTTATGGTTTCATGAAATTAAATGTATGGAAAGCTTGGATCATTTTAATGTGACTCTGAACATTTTTTCAAATTGGGTGATTTAGGATATTGAAAAGTGTTTCAATCAGATTAATTTTTTTTGGAAACTTGGTACTGAGCGGTTCTTGTTTTTCTAGAATGGGTGTTTGGCCATTGTTGTTGTAGGATTATAAATGGAGACCTTGCAGATTTTTGGAAAATTGTAAAGGGAAATTTGGATGTGGGTGGTTTTTCATGAATGATATATTAAATTAAAAGGACTGTGTTTTTAAATAAATGGTTCTGATGAATTTTGGATTGTTTTGTGAAATTTGAAAATTGTTTTTGATTTGGTGGATAATGTGGCATTGGACAGTACATGATTCTTTTTAGAGTGATGATTTTTTTTATTTTATTCTTTTTTTTCATGGGTGATCACAAGCATGGTTCTAGGGACATATGGATGAATTTAGGGTATGAAATGGTTTTTGGGTGCCTATGGTGGCATGAAAACAATCATATGAGTGAGACATGATGAAACATCATTGGTTAATGAGAAAATCCACCAAGATAGTTTTCTTTTTAAAAGTGTTTTAAGCATAAAAAATGTGATGTATGTTATAAAATGATGGTTCTGTGTGTGGTTTTCAATATATCATATATGTTTTGTTTATTAGTTATGCTTCCTTGGGATATAGAATTCATTCCCTATTTTGTGTCTTGATATGGGATCTTATTGGTGTCTTGGTTTTGGAGAAATGATCAGTGGGATTCTAATGATGTTTTTGATGTTGGGATGTGGTAATCGATAGATCTCTATTGGAAATATATCTATGAGATCATCCTAAGGATTCATCCAAAAAATTAAATACACATCTTAGAATGATGCCTCATCACGTTTTTTTGGAATACCGAGAATTTAAGGTTTGATATAATGTGCCATTAAATTATGGTGTCACTCTTGTTTGGGGTAGTTTCACTCTATGAATTTGGTGTGTTTCTCTGTGTACCATATCCATTATTCTCATCATTCAGAGTGAGAGAAACTAGTGTTGTGTATCTCCATGTTCCTATTTGGTTAAAGGTTTATAGTTTTGGAAAAATAGTTTCATGGTGTGCTTTGATCTGTTGTTTCTGCCACAGAGTGTTATGTGTGACGGTCTGGAACTAAGAGGAAGAGTTCTGGTAATGGAATGTCGAAAACCTAATTCCAATGTAGAATATGCTTCATTTATCAGAGATCTATCTATAGGTCTAGAAGTGAAGATAGTGTGTAGTTAGGAGTCCCCGAAATGTGGTTATTATATATAAGATCATTCATTTACCTTTACAGTGATGTATTTACATTATATCTTTTTTATTTTTAATGGCCGCATGATTGGGTCCCCATCCCTCCCTGGCCCAACTGTTGGGGGTTTTGATCCGTGCAGATAATTTGGGGCCAATTCTTGTCCACTCTATTCAAGAGTGTGGGGGGTAAATGATCATGTTGTGTTCCTCTTAAAATGGGGTTTTATATTGGTGTGGGATAGTTTTTGTTGGATTTTGTGGTAGATACTTGTTCGTAGTTCATGTTGAATTCTTGTTCATTCATTGATCGTTGGTTATTAATTTTGGGGAGAACCACCATAGGATTCATAGAGTTTCCTCTTAGAATTTATTTAGTTATGTTATTTTTTAATAGTGGGGAGCCTATTATGGCCTTCCCTATAAAATTTGGGTTTTTTGAGTGCTCATTGGTTTGGGTGATCTTTAGGCTCATCGGGTGAAGGCCCAACAGTCTAGTTCTTGGTCTGGTTGTGGATTTAGTGACTTGATCTTTCAGTTGATTCCTGGGATGTGGTTTGGATTTGCTGTGTTGGTTTAGGTAAGTGGGTTAAGTTCTATTAATTTGTGGAGGAGGTTTCATTGGAATTAGGGGCAGGACCATATTGATGAAGAATTATTAGGTGTCGATCAATCATATGGAACGTGTTGCGGCTTTTTAGGGAGGAAAGCTTTAATGGAGGGGAGAATTGTCACACCCGGTTTATTATCATGTAATGGTTTTAATTTGGTTAATTGGAATTAATGATACTTTTATTGAGATATGGGTGATACTAAGTTATATTTTTCAACTTTCATCTATATATAATCATCCTACCATGGGTTACCGATAGCTTGTTCAGGAATTTCTTCAGAAATGGGTGGTTACTTCAAGATTTGGGAAAACCATTATCGAATTTCTATATTTAAAAAGAAAATTTGATCATTTTATAACTCTTTTGTTTTTTTTAACATTTTTCACTTATTACGCAACCCACATTTCTTCCACATACCAATTTAATCAACCATATCCTCTTGGACCTCATAGGAAATCATAATATTCGTAGTCTTTGGTTATTTATTCAGGTATTGATCCCGCTTGTGATACCAATTATAGTTTTAAAATAATATGTTCATACTTTTATACCATATTAATTTTTCAATATTTATTGGTAATTCCACCTCTCACTCAATAATAAAAACCCTAGGTGCACCCCTCGTGTTCCATTTTACCTCATTTGATCTCATCGTAGTCATGGATTATGGGTAAATATTTAATTCTTCCCAAATCGTCCATATTTGGTAACATAATACGATTGTTTCATGAATAAATAATTTATCAATATTTTCCGCCCAAAATTTAGTTATCTATTTCTTTCTAATCTACGGATCCTCTCAAATAAGTTCCAATCCATTACTTTTCCTCTAATGGTGTAGATCTAATGGAATATAAAGAGTTCTCTAGTTTCCAATTATAGATTCCTTCTCCTTTCCCCTCCCTATTCTTTATAATTCTGCTTTATTTTGGTTTCATATTATTCCTTATTCCTGAAAGACCTTGTTTTATTTTATACCAGGTTTTTTATTGTTTATTTTTACTTTATGGGTAGTTTTTGTATATCTAGAGTTTTGGGAACTGTGGTGGGTGATGTATTATGTGTGGTTCCTTCTACAATGGTTTTGAGGTAGGATGTCCCTTTACTAAGACATTATAATTTATGTTTCATCATTTTATAGTTATTATAACTTTATATATATGTTTATTATTGTATTTAATCCTGGGGATAACTATCTTTGTGTGAAAAAAATGGTTGTTTAAGCATTGTTTTGTTAAAAGTAGTGTTGCTTGGTAATTAATGTGTCAACCGCTTGAATATAAAAAAGTTTTTTTAGATTATGCACTTATTTTATGGTATTTGAATGATAGTTTAGATAATTTTAAAAAATTATCTCATGAAACTTGTATATTATCTCCTTTCTAGTGATTAAAATATTTTGTTTTCTTAAATGCGGATGCCCCATGTTCAGTAAAGTTTTCAGTTGGGTTTTATGTGCTTAGTGTGATTTAAAATGATATTTTAGAATTTATAAGTAAATTGGAATAATGAAATATAGTATTTTCCATTCCATTAATGGGTTTATAGATTACTTTTGGTTTGATAATCAAATGGTTATTTTGTGGTAAATATGTTTTTGCCTGAGTTGTTGGAAAATGGCATGTTTGGCATAATTATAAAAATGTTCATGTTTTGGATGTGTAAACTAACTGTTTTAAGGAATTTATGATAGATTTTCTCTACAATAAATTGTTTGTATACACCTATTTATTAAATATGAAATTTTTTCCTCTGGAAAATATTATTTTTGAGAAATGCATAAAGGCCTATTGGGTTTTTTTCCTGAAAAAAATGGTTTCCATGTGTATTTCATGTGGTATCATTTGGGGCCTTTTTATGGCCCATGAAATTAGTTTATTAAGTGGGTTTTCAGATTCAATAAATTGTTTGATATGGTATTGTTTGGTGTTTTTCCTTAAAAGATTTTTTTTAATGGATTTTATTTTCAAGTCCCAGTTATACATCTTGAAATTGTTTTATGAAAATTTCCGTGGTTTATTGATCTGTTAATGTACTGTGAAACAATTGTGGGGACGTTTTTATGTTTTTATGATTTTTAAATGGAATATACATGAGAAAATGTTATTTTATAAATTTTTAACTTGTTTGAGAAAAAAAGGGAAAAATAAGGTATCTTGGTGGGCAGACGTGTATTATTATTCTAGTGACCCGAAGGGATTTTTTCCCTGTTTCATCTAGAAATATTTATGATGACAACACTAACTAAACTATGATATTGAAGATGTTGGGGACCATTAGGTTATCGATGATTCTTCTACTATTGGCTCATGTGCATGAGAATATATATTTTTTATGGTTACTTTTCACCGAGATAAGAGGTACCTAGGGCGTACAATGAACTAATTCCTAGGGGAGTTCTTCTAACTTGTGCTCATTGGCTATTGTGTACTCACCATCGACATATGGTATTTTTGGTTGGTATACTCAATTTATTGTGTGTTTTATTTAAAATTGTACATCCTTTAAAGTTGCCCTCTTGTATACAATTTTTATTTTGAAGTTGCACCTATTTGAAAAATTGTTACTATCTTTCTTGTTTATAAAAAATGCAAGTTTTGTTTCTAGTAACTAATATAAAATTGATCCTTGATTGGAAAACATACTTTTATATATTTTATTTCTAAAATTTAATTGATGTTTCTTTTTATTTTAATGGATTTTCATTTGGAATAGATTATCGGGCTACCCTACTGATTATTAATTATCACACCTATATTTTTCTTCTATTTTTAGTCGTTGTGTATGTTTTGGCTTGAGTTCAATCGCATTTGGTGACATTTGATAATTATTTTCGAGAGTAACTAGTGGGGTCACATGGAGTTAGCTATTTGTTAGGTTTTTTCAGTTGAGTTTGTGGTTTAGTTTTATTTTCACTTCCATGTACAAATAAGGCTCAGTTCAATTTTTATAAGAACTTATATCGTGTTTTACATTAAATACTTTTATGTTTTTAATATATTTGGGAGAAATATTTTCCTATTGTACTCTATTGATTCCCTCGGTGCTTTTCACAATGCCTGGAGGATCAGGAATTCTACTAGGGACTTGTCGCGAGTTGTCCTAGGTGACCGGTTCAGGGTCAACTCGTCCTGGAACGTGAAACATTTTCATTAATAAAATGTAACAATTTATATTAGGAAATTTTTAGTTCCCTCTATGGAAATATATAATTTCAGATATTTTTATCTATATATATTCAACACATCCCTCTATAGAGGTCATGTTTATAATTCATTAAAAAATAAAAAAACAACCAACTCCAAATCATGAGTCTAATAGTTCTTCTCTATATCATTAATATTCATGAGGCATGGGATTATAATATGTGATTTTTTATGTGAAAATGTACAAATATTTCTTTAAATATCCACTATATATCATGAACCATTCATCACATGGTAATTATGTGAGTAAAGGAGTATTTATTAAAATAATTTTCAGTTACTTAATACATTCCTCACATTATTATATGTAGACATAATGTAGACCTTAATTTGATAAATTAGTTTTCTAGATAGAAAATCATTAATTTAATCTCAAAAATAATAAAAATTACTAAATAGTTCAATGAAAAAAATATCTATTTGATTTATAATGGTATATCACATCCCTTAATTTCTTTTATATTTATTGGCTCTCAGTAAAGATGAAATGAATTATTAACAAGAAATATTACACATAAAAGTTACCTATAATAAAAATAGAATACAAATTATCCTCTTTAATATTTCTATTTAAATATTTAGTTTTATTTCATGTTCGTCCTTGCACCCAGAGTAGTTGATAATGTCATCAATAAATAATTCAATAAAATTTTTATCGTAGTCTATATAGTCTTTATTGATCATTTTGATAATGATTTTAGGTGCATTAGTGTTTCTGAAGGGAGTCATAATAATGTCATATTGTTCCAATATCATTCAAAATTTATTCATATGACTATGTTCAATCATCAATATTAACGAATTATATCATGAATGATGATATAATTTTTCTAATAACTAATTTCATCAAAGATGATCCAATAAGTAATCAATCCATGATAGGGTATACTATTTTTTGATGATATTTTTTTACTCACTATAATATTTTCAAAATATCATATATCAATCCATATTCTTAACAAACACCAATGGTGATCCCTAGTGTGATACACTATATTGTAATAACCATATGTCCAAATACTCTTACAAAATATTCTTCAAATACTCATGTTTTATCAGGGATGCTGTGTAGGATATTTTGGATATAGGCGTGTCTTTGATTATGAATTATATGGATAAATATCCCTAATTATATAGGGTATTTCCTTGAATATCATTAAAAAATACATCACCATTTTCCCACGCAATTGCAGGTCTTGGAGGATGATTAATTTATTAAAATCAACCATATAAACATGAAATTCAATATGACTATGAATCAACACCCAAACCGTTGAGGGATTTAATATATAGATTCATGATCAACCAAGAAATTCTATAAAAGCATGGTTTGATCTATGATATAGAAAAATATTTCATTTCCTAATAGATGGTGTTTAATATATATATTGATATAATATCATTCCTAATATTTAATCACAATTCACTAAGGTATGTATTAAATTACTTTTTGGAAGAATCATCCCACGTAAATTAACTATAGGTGAGTCCAAAATATGGGTTACATTTAGATTTCAAATATTATTATTTCAAAAATATAACCACCTATAGGTAACCATGGGTGATTATTTCATTTTACAAAACATGTATGGTATAATAGAATTTTCAAAATGAGAGCTAAATTAAAAAACAAATAATCCAAGTCAAATAAAATGTGTACCATATAGGAATTTATTTTCAGGATCCACCTCAGTTGTGGAGATGTTATAATAATTCCCAAATTTTTTTGACAAAAGTGGTATCGTACATTAATTATCCAATATACACCTAGTTTTGTTCAATGTATTTTAAATTTTCATTTTCACATATAGAAGAATAATTTATCCATGGGTAGTTTAATGGGTATTTTATTCACCTACCCATTCACGTTGGTTGGATTCTTAATTTCTCTTTATCATTAATGATCACAATTATCTTCTATACCTTGGTTTTATTTTTTCCTCAGTCTATTGAGTAAATTTCACGATTCTTTATTCAAAATTATTATCATCTGGGTAATTTTATCTTCATTATTCCGTTGTCACATGATGAAATATATTGAAACTCCATTTTTAATGAAATTTCCCATGGTCAATTATCTTAAATAAAAATTTATTTTACTATAACATTGTTATATTTCTTTATTAATCGAAAATTCATAATTAATTAGAGCATTTTATAGATACGGTTTTAACCTCCATGAAATAAACCTATTTTTTAAAATATTTTCAATAACACACCATATGGTGTGCCTTTAAATCCATGTGAGATTCACCATGTAATTTAGGAATGATATACTATCATTTTTCTGAATCTCTTGGAATTATCCATCTTGTTTAGTATTATAGATCAAACGACGTATATATTAATAAATAACAACATAAATATTTCAAACCCATTTTGTTCATTTCATTTTATATATTAATATTCTTAAATAATTACTATAATTGATTGACATCAAAATATAATCAATATAAGATAGTAATAACATTATTATTTTCCTATAAAAAATGAAAAATATCATTTCCATGGTGTTGATCCTGTATTTTGTGATGAGTGAATCAGATGGTCCACTAAATGATGGTGGTTATTCGTGCATGACGGATTGAAAGATAATTTCTCCTTCACTGTTGATATTTAATGTGTAAAAATGATTTTTTTGTAATTAATTACAAATTTTTCCTGAGTAAGTACCAGAATTCGGTTTTTCAATCCACCCACATTACATTGGTACTATATTATTGGAGAATCATTGCAATATCCATCACGTGGTTTAGTTTTCTACTTTATCCCATTACAAAGAACATTTAAAATTAGAAAAGGATTCACCAAAACATATATTAGTAAACAATGAATTAATAAATTTCTCCTAAGAGAAAAGGGATTATAAAATTATCTCATTTTAGGTTTCTACATTTATACTACATCCTAAACCTTTTTTCATGGATCACATTCTATAATATATAATAACATTAAATGAAATTATTTACATAGCATTCATAACTGTTTATATAATGAATTTATTTACAAATAAATATAAACAATGTGTAAGAAACTTGGTGTGAAATTTATCCATCTTATCACGTATTTAATGACGTTAATCAGCATACACAATTATCCTTTTATCGTTATAATCACTAGGTACATCTATTAAAGATAAATCATCACCATTTTCATTCAAAAAAATTATTTAATTTCCATCAAAACGCACACAATACTTTAGGAAAATGTTATATTGATTCACTATATAAAAAAAATCTATAGTTTATTCAGAAATGCATTGTTTTCCTAATTTCTATATTTACTAAACCATTCTATGATAATTAGAATAATGTATGTTTTCTTCGACACAATATTATTTTATATTTATTCAAATTAAAAACCTTATAATATTATATTCTTGGAATAATAGTTTATTATATTTTGAAAATTACGTTTCAACATAATGTTCATATAATAAATTCAAAAAATTATCTAAATATTTATTCATTTTCCACCTAAAATATATATAATTATTTTATGTGAACATATTCAACTGAATCTATACAAAACAAAAGGGCGAGATAAAATCCTTATTGGGGGGATATCATTATTGGAATAAAAAATATTTATCATTTTTACAAGGGTGATACAAATCATTATTATCTTATCATTGGTTTAGGACCTTCCCAATAAACATGATGGAGATTATAAGAAAATGGAATGGTATATCATGTATTAATAATAAAGTAACATCATTACATAATTTCTAAAACCCACAAATATACTTTGAACAATGAAAGCTATATTTTATGGATGAATATGTGATTACATCAGAACTGTAACACCCCTAGATTTTATGAAAAATATTCTTTTAATTTCATTAATGTCTTGTGTTGTATTCTATACCATGATTACCTTGCGCTATACGCAACACCGTCTTGGCTTGCAGTATACGCAACACTATTCTTGGATCGTGTTACACACAATTTTGATAATAGTTATTCTACGAAACATTAAGTATATATATATATATATATTCAATGTATAAATAAAATATGGATGATTCTGTTATACGAAACAACGAAGGATTCTTTCACAACACGCAACCCTGACTTGGCTTGCATTACACGCAATCGCGACCTTCCTCGATAGCGTGTGTTGTACGCAATACCGGGTTTTAATAAACAATGTTATATTATTATAATATTGTCATGAACTAGCCGTTATGAATATTATTAACTAAATTTTAAATTTTATAACATTATTATTCATCTTACACATTTCTAGAACATGGTATAAGAACAAAATAAATTTTTCGGGTAAAATAAGTATTTTTCAAAAAATGCAGTTTTGCCGCCTTTTGATGGCGCACCCACTTTAAATCTAGTTTTTGACATGTTTATAAGTTAAATTTGACAAAATACAATTCTTCTTTGGAATAAAGAAATAAAAATTTACTTTGGATAAATTTTTCATATTATTCTGGTAACTTTCACATTTTAATGAATAGTAAAAACACGCTATATTTTAATTAAAAACAACTTTTTTCATCGTAATATCTTATGTGGTTAAATTATAATATTGAATGGTTTTAAAGTATACATAGAATATATTTTTACCATTTAATTTAATTTATGTCATTATCATTGATTTTACCTTGAATTCGCAGGTTAAATCAATTCAATCTTTTGCAATGTTTTAAACAAAAACCCGTTTTTATTCGACAACAGGATTAATTTTAATTTAATTTATGAAACTTCTGTGTATTGAATTTTAAAAAATGGATTACATATTTGTAATCAGTGGGTCCAAATTATGTTAATAGGATTCTTTTTATTTTTGGGAATTATGAATAGTAACTACGGTAAATTTTATTTACCATAGTTAAAGGTAAATCGGGTAATTAAGGGTAAATATAATATTTTAAAATTACCCTAACAAATGTCAAAATCCTATTGGATGACTAAAAGTCGACCCATATCACCTAAGGGTCGGATTAGAATCATTTAATGGACATTTTTCCATGAAAATAACTTAATTATTATTAAAACCAAAGAAAGTGACAACATGTCACTCTCTTAAATTTTATAAGTATATTAATTTTAATTTAGTGATAAACTTCATGAAACTTCGAAAATGAATAGTATCCAGAAATATAATGAAATTATCTACATCATATAAATTTATTTATAATTTTTAGGGATTAAATAATTATCATTAATTATGACACAATAGTGATGCAGAAATTGTTTATCTAGTGAAAAATCAAGAATATTGTTTTTAGTAAACTAATAGTGACCATACAATGCACAAATACCTAACCAAAACTTATTTTACATGTAAATGTAAACCATAATCATCCAATGGTCGAATATTTGTCCATTTAGAGCCTTATAAAAGCGATTATGACACTTATATTATTTTATTTTAAATGATGCCAAAGTTGTCACCTTCATAATTTAATAAATATAACAATTTAAATATTGTGATTTTAAGATGATAAATTCTAGTAAAAGTATTATTGTGAAATTTAATATATTTATATTCATCATAGGATTTTATTTTAAATTTTTATACAACAAATAAGTATATTAAATAATTATACAAAAATGATGTAGTAATTATTTTATTAAGAGATAAACCAAATAAATGGTTTTAAAAATAATAAAATAAATATTATATGAACTATTTAATGTGATAAACTAATTTTATAGATACATATGACCTTTTATTAATATATTAAAGCTTTTAGTTCGAACATATATTCTGTATATATTTTATTTAAATTCAAATAAATGAATAGTGTCAAAATTGACACTATTGTTATTTTACAAAAATAACATATTATAAAATTGTTTAAAAATCACAAAAATATTTAAAAATTATAAATTTATATTTATATGGTCTATAATGTTATAAAGTAAACAATTATGGAAAATTCACAACAAATAAGTAATTATTTGTTATAATTTAAAATTTAGAATTTTATTACCACAAATAAACTTAAATAGATTAAATAAGGATAAATCAAAATGATAAGGTTTAAAATAAGATCCAAACATGTCTAAATTTGATTGATTGATAAGATTACAACCCTATCTCATATAATCTTAGAATATGAGTCATTTTTGGAGGTTTTTAAGTGGGTTTAGATTTATTATAAATTAATATTTTTAAGAATTCCTAAGGTGCCCCTCTCCTCCCTTATAAAAGGGCACCTCCTCCCCCTCCTCCTCACACAACTTTGAGCCTTCAATCTCGGACAAACCCTGCCAAAATCTCTTCTACACTTCCCTAGTATCATCCTAGAGGTCCTGGTCTTCTTTAAAGACCATCCTTAGTTCTTTAAGTGGAGGTTAAGAAAAGGCGCGTCAAAAAGAGGTAATATCCATTACCGATTTTTTTTAATTTCTTTCTTCTTCAACTTCTTCTTCTTTAGTTGTTTCATGATAAAGTAATAACATCAGTATTTCTTATATACTGATAAGTTATTATAAATATGAAACAACTCTAATTAACCTTCTATCCATCCTACGGAAAAAGGAAATCACCGCGCGTGCGTACGTACGGAATACCGTCTCCACGCCGTGGTGTAATCTATTTTCCGCCACCACCTTAATTGGATGGGTATAATGGTTTAATGAGTAACTATATATGATTATTATAAAGTGATATTGATACTGAAATAGTATACATACACTTCAACACAATTCCATGACCATGAGAACGATATCATCGCTCGTGCGTACGTACGGACTACCGTCTCCACGACGCGATGAGATTCATTCTCCATGTTAACCATTTAAGAATGATTAAAAAGTATATATAAGAAATAATAATGAAATATATGACATTATAAAGCTACTGGATTTATGTATATATGTATATGTATGTCATCTACTTACTTCCATTCAAGACAATAAGGAAAGGAAAACAGCGTTCATGCGTACGTACGGACTACCGTCTCCATGAACGGTGTTTTTCATTTCATTTATCTATATTATATATATATATATATACTGAATATATATGATATATAAATCATATTTTATATTCTGGATGTAAGTAAATCATGATATAAGTAATAATAATGTCAAGAACAACAAGTCAAAACACCTACGATAAATGAAACGATTTTACCCAAAACGCTTCTTTAACATGGAATTTACAAAAGAACGGGTAATATAAAGTCATAAGTGAACCATATATGATATCATAACAATGAATATGATTCTGTAATAAGTCAATTACATTATTTAAATCATTATACAGGAGGTTCAGACACATACGAAGCAAATCGGACCTAAGGTAAGGGAAATATCACAATCTCATTTTTATCCGAGATTGTTTATTCGTAAGTATTTACTGGGGTGTATTTTATCATCCACATCCATGTTTCATCGATATGTAATATTATTTCCATCCACCTACAATTGTTTAAATCCATTTTTACCCTTCGGTGAGTTTTTAGTAATATCTATGAAAGGAATCTTTTGTCGTACGAGGTACTTTTTGACTTTTCCGACAAAAGTACGAAGAATTTTTTTTTATCTTATACGGCATGAATGGATTTTTAAAACATTATTTCCAAGAAACTTCCTTTACAAGTTTTCAAGTTTATTTTTAATCAACTTCTTTTATTTTAAAGTCGTATGACATGTTATGAAAGGAAAAATGTTTTTGAAGTAGAATGGATATTTTCCTCAAGAATGGAGTTCAAGTATTTTATAAAAATTATTTTCCATCTAAGATGATAAAAGGGTTCTGTTTTTATCACTATTATTAAATTGGTTTGATTATGTTGTGATGGAAATATTTTTATGAATTCCTTTATCTTATATAAATTGTTTTATGATGTCATGTTGTTTAAGAATCCCATTTTTATTACATGGGTTACGCTATGATGTATGGTTTATGATTATGTGGCACACATAAGAAAGGATTCATTATAAGATGGGTGGGACCTATATCTCTCTCCAATGCATTGGGTAATGATTTTATATCTCATGAGATAGACATGGCTGGAATGGTAGGTTATACCGGTTCAGTGAAACAGGACTGAAACGGGGGTTACTCGATTCAGAAAGGGACTTTGTCCACTAAGATTGTCTTGGCAATGAGTCTTGACTAACAAGAAATGATTCTCTATGATTATGTGTGAATGCCACAAAGTTTCATGTTTTAAGTTATGATTATTATGATTACATTTCACTACCATGATTTATCCCATGTTATGAAATTATGCTCTCTTTTGCAGGTTAAGATTTCCATAAGTTATGTTCTTATGAATATGATGTGATTGATTTTTCTTTTGTATACCCTTACTGAGCATTTGAGCTCACATTTTTATGATTTCTTTTCCCCAGGATATAAAGAAAGGTTTTAGGTAAAAAAAAGGGAAGATCTTTATGGGAGATATTGAAGATCTTTCGCCACGATTAGAAGATTACGTTCCGAGTTGCCAAAGACACTAAACTATTACGATCCTTGTGTGTGTGTTTTTGTTATGTACTAAGTATTCCGCAAATGTAATGTAATGTCCATGTAAGTCAGGCTTCGGGTCTCTACAGTTGGTATCAGAGGAAAAGTTTAGTCAACCTTTGGAAACTAGGATGCGAGAACTTTAGTGAGATCCCTAGAGATATTTATAAGGTATGTCTAGGGGCGTCCCTAAGGATAATTATACGTATACGATACAGTCCTAGAACAACGGTAACGATCATAGAATTTAACATAAGATGTTAGATATTGAGGGTACTCCCCCTTTATTATGTTGTTTTCCCTAGCATGATTTTTGCCTCTCACACTATTCTTTTTTGGGTTTTAGAAAATGGTTGGAAACAAGATGATTCACGATAATGGAGGATATGATGGACAAGGGAATGATATTCTTCAAAATGAAATGGGATTTTAAAGTCCAAAAATAATTATTATGCCGAATCAACAATCTCATAATATGATCAATAAAGTAAAATTTGGTAAGTTTCCTAACTCGGCTAGTAAGAGAAAGATGGAGTTTCATGATGAGCATAGAGGAAAGAAAGTTCAATTTCCCCTATGTAAATCATGTGGGAAGAGGCATCAAGGAGAATGTTTCAAAGGAACTGGAAGATGCTTTGGGTGTGGAAAAGAAGGACACAAAGCAAGTAAATGCAAAGGAAAAGGTTCAGTTAACAACATGGATGGGGATAATGGTATTGCTACGACATCAACAATGGTTAAATGTTTTAAATGTGGAATGTACGGGCATTATTCAAACCAATGCCCTAAGGGAAAGTCTCATGAAGATAATCAGTATGGTCATATGGGAAGTATTTATGTGGATGATGATGAAGAGACTACAAATGATATGTGAGATGAAAGAATTGTTGAAGCTCGGTCAATGGTTTAAGAATGTAGTGGAATTATTACATGTTTATCAAGTGTAATGTTGTATAAGTAATCACATGGTACTATGGGATAAAAGAGACATCTAAGGATTGTTACATTGTGGTCTTTCCTTATGTTTTGAAAGTATGTGATGAATGGTACCGGTATTTTTGGAAAGTAGATGACATGAGCATAATGAAGGGATAAGACGATAATGAGATGTTTGATTGTATGCATGAGCTCATGATTGATACAAGGACTAAGTGATATCATGGTTTGAGTATATATAATTTTGAGGATTTTAGTATGTGAAAAGTGTTAACTTTTAACTGCATTCAAGTTTTCACTGTGGTTCAATGGGTATTCAATAGAATACATTATTAAGCCCTTTGAATGTTTGGAATGTGACCAACAAAACATATCTTATGATATATGGGGATCGGCGATGGTGTTAAATCTCTGGTAATCGTTTTCACTATGTTAGGAGAGTGGACTGCAGTATTATGGATAAGTCTAAAGATTGGAATGGACATAAGTTAGTATTGTTTTCTCGATATTATTGATGGGATGATATAGTAATATAGTTTTAGAAAAAGGACAACCTGCAGGACGGGTGACAGCCCATCACGTCGGACAAGGATATGGGAATCGAACCCACAACCGAAGTGCGACTGGCCTTTATCGCCTACCACTGGCCTACAGGAAGTCCCTGTTTATTAGAAACTAGTTTTATTATATTAAGCAGTATGATATAAGATGTATAAGTCCATTTTAGGAACCATATATGATTAATCTCACTATAGAATGACTTATGTATATTTAATAACTTTTGCTAACCTTTTGTTTGAGACATATGGAATGACCCGTCATTCTATCACATGATCTGCTAACACTTCACGAATAACAAATTCAACTTCATTTATTTAAGAGATGAAGTAGAAATTGTTCAAGGCACGAACAACAGTGAGATTGCACCAAAATAAAGTAAGTATTTATTATAATTCAAACTCTTCAACTTTAGGGAAATGATCATAAAAACCAAAAATGTTGTCCTAGTGCCCTTCTATCCGATGAATCATATGGTACCCTAGATCGTCACAAATTTATGGATTTGTGATAGCTGGCTTTTCCATAGCCATGTTCTCTACCACTCTCCATCAGAACATGATGGTTAGATTTCTCTCCCATATCCATATTTTTACCTATGTGGAAACCCAGCGATTAGTTTATTTGGGTAACCGTTACGTTTCATACTTTTGTTTTTAAAGATTGGTTTTGGTATTCCTTTTTACGATGTGGGTTTCTATTAAAGAAACTTTCGAATAGTAAACCATTTATAACCCCGACGAATTTCGAGGGCGAAATTCATTTTAAGGGGGGTAGAATGTAACACCCCTAGATTTTATGAAAAATATTCTTTTAATTTCATTAATTTCTTGTGTTGTATTCTATACCAAGATTACCTTGCGCTATACGCAACACCGTCTTAGCTTTCAGTATACGCAACACTATTCTTGGATCGTGTTACACACAATTTTGATAATAGTTATTCTACGCAACATTAAGTATATATATATATATATATATTCAATGTATAAATGAAATATGGTTGATTTTGTTATATGAAACAACGAAGGATTCTTTCACAACACGCAACCCTGACTTGGCTTGCATTACACGCAATCGCGACCTTCCTCGATAGCGTGTGTTGTACGCAATACCGGGTTTTAATAAACAATGTTATATTATTATAATATTGTCATGAACTAGCCGTTATGAATAGTATTAACTAAATTTTAAATTTTATAACATTATTATTCATCTTACACATTTCTAGAACATGGTATAAGAACAAAATAAATTTTTCGGGTAAAATAAGTATTTTTCAAAAAATGCAGTTTTGCCGCCTATTGATGGCGCACCCACTTTAAATCTAGTTTTGACATGTTTATAAGTTAAATTTGAAAAAATACAATTCTTTTTTGGAATCAAGAAATAAAAATTTACTTTGGATAAATTTTTCATATTATTCTGGTAACTTTCACATTTTAATGAATAGTAAAAACACGCTGTATTTTAATTGAAAACAACTTTTTTCATCGTAATATCTTATGTGGTTAAATTATAATATTGAATGGTTTTAAAGTATAAATAGAATATATTTTTACCATTTAATATAATTTATGTCATTATCATTGATTTTACCTTGAATTCGCAGGTTAAATCAATTCAATTTTTTGCAATGTTTTAAACAAAAACCCGTTTTTATTCGACAACGGGATTAATTTTAATTTAATTTCTGCAACTTCTGTGTATTGAATTTTAAAAAATGGATTACATATTTGGAATCAGTGGGTCCAAATTATGTTAATAGGATACTTTTTATTTTTGGGAATTATGAATAGTAACTACGGTAAATTTTATTTACCATAGTTAAAGGTAAATCAGGTAATTAAGGGTAAATATAATATTTTAAAATTACCCTAACAAATGTCAAAATCCTATTGGATGACTAAAAGTCGACCCATATCACCTAAGGGTCGGATTAGAATTATTTATTGGACATTTGTCCATGAAAATAACTTAATTATTATTAAAACCAAAGAAAGTGACAACATGTCACTCTCTTAAATCTTATAAGTATATTAATTTTAATTTAGTGATAAACTTCATGAAACTTCGAACATGAATAGTATACAGAAAGATAATGAAATTATATACATCATATAAATTTATTTTTAATTTTTAGGGATTAAATAATTATCATTAATTATGACACAATAGTGATGCAAAAATTGTTTATCTAGTGAAAAATCAAGAATATAGTTTTTATTAAACAAATAGTGACCATAAAATGCACAAATACATAACCAAAACCTATTTTCCATGTAAATGTAAGCCATAAGCATCCAATTGTCTAATATTTGACCATTTGGAGCCTTATAAAAGCGATTATGACACTTATATTATTTTATTTTAAATGATTCCAAAGTTGTCACCTTCATAATTTAATAAATATAACAATTTAAATATTGTGATTTTAAGATGATAAATTCTAGTAAAAGTATTATTGTGAAAGTTAATATATTTATATTCATCATAGGATTTTATTTTAAATTTTTATACAACAAATAAGTATATTAAATAATTATACAAAAATGATGTAGTAATTATTTTATTAAGAGATAAACCAAATAAATGGTTTTAAAAATAATAAAATAAATATTATATGAACTATTTAATGTGATAAACTAATTTTATAGATACATATGACCTTTTATTAATATATTAAAGCTTTTAGTTCGAACATATATTCTGTATGTATTTTATTTAAATTCAAATAAATGAATAGTGTCAAAATTGACACTATTGTTATTTTACAAAAACAACAAATTATAAATTTTTTTAAAAATCACAAAAATATTTTAAAATTATAAATTTATATTTATATGGTCTATAATGTTATAAAGTAAACAATTATGGAAAATTCACAACAAATAAGTAATTATTTGTTATAATTTAAAATTTAGAATTTTATTACCACAAATAAACTTAAATAGATTAAATAAGGATAAATCAAAATGATAAGGTTTAAAATAAGATCCAAACATGTCTAAATTTGATTGTTTGATGATATTACAACCCTATCTCATCTAATATTCGAATATGAGTCATTTGTGGAGGTTTTTAAGTGGGGTTAGATTTATTATAAATTAATATTTTTAAGAATTCCTAAGGTGCCCCTCTCCTCCCTTATAAAAGGGAACCTCCTCCCCCTCCTCCTCACACAACTTTGAGCCTTCAATCTCGGCCAACCCCTGCCAAAATCTCTTCTCCACTTCGCTAGTATCATCCTAGAGGTCCTTGTCTTCTTTAAAGACCATCCTTAGTTCTTTAAGTGGAGGTTAAGAAAAGGCGCGTCAAAAAGAGGTAATATCCATTACCGATCTTTTTTAATTTGTTTCTTCTTCAACTTCTTCTTCTTTAGTTGATTCATGATAAAGTAATAACATCAGTATTTCTTATATACTGATATGTTATTATAAATATGAAACAACTCTAATTAACCTTCTATCCATCCTACGGAAAAAGGAAATCACCGCGCGTGCGTACGTACGGAATACCGTCTCCACGCCGTGGTGTAATCTATTTTCCGCCCCCACCTTAATTGGATGGGTATAATGGTTTAATGAGTAACTATATATGATTATTATAAAGTGATATTGATACTGAAATAGTATACATACACTTCAACACAATTCCATGACCATGAGAACGATATCATCGCTCGTGCGTACGTACGGACTACCGTCTCCACGACGCGATGAGATTCATTCTCCATGTTAACCATTTAAGAATGATTAAAAAGTATATATAAGAAATAATAATGAAATATATGACATTATAAAGATACTGGATTTATGTATATATGTATATGTATGTCATCTACTTACTTCCATTCAAGACAATAAGGAAAGGAAAACAGCGTTCATGCGTACATACGGACTACCGTCTCCATGAACGGTGTTTTTCATTTCATTTATCTATCTTATATATATATATACTGAATATATATGATATATAAATCATATTTTATATTCTGGATGTAAGTAAATCATGATATAAGTAATAATAATGTCAAGAACAACAAGTCAAAACACCTACGATAAATGAAACGATTTTACCCAAAACGCTTCTTTAACATGGAATTTATAAAAGAACGGGTAATATAAAGTCATAAGTGAACCATATATGATATCATAACAATGAATATGATTCTGTAATAAGTCAATGTCATTATTTAAATCATTATACAGGAGGTTCGGACACATACGAAGCAAATCGGACCTAAGGTAAGGGAAATATCACAATCTCATTTTTATCCGAGATTGTTTATTCGTAAGTATTTACTGGGGTGTATTTTATCATCCAAATCCATGTTTCATCAATATGTAATATTATTTCCATCCACCTACAATTGTTTAAATCCATTTTTACCCTTCGGTGAGTTTTTAGTAATATCTATGAAAGGAATCTTTTGTCGTACGAGGTACTTTTTGACTTTTCCGACAAAAGTACGAAGAATGTTTTTTTAACTTATACGGCATGAATGGATTTTTAAAACATTATTTCCATGAAACTTCCTTTACAAGTTTTCAAGTTTATTTTTAATCAACTTCTTTTATTTTAAAGTTGTATGACATGTTACGAAAGGAAAAATGTTTTTGAAGTAGAATGGATATTTTCCTCAAGAATGGAGTTCAAGTATTTTATCAAAATTATTTTCCATCTAAGATAATAAAAGGGTTCTGTTTTTATCACTATTATTAAATTGGTTTGATTATGTTGTGATGGAAATATTTTTATGAATTCCTTTATCTTATATGAATTGTTTTATGATGTCATGTTGTTTAAGAATCCCATTTTTATTACATGGGTTACGCTATGATGTATGGTTTATGATTATGTGGCACACATAAGAAAGGATTCATTATAAGATGGGTGGGACCTATATCTCCCTCCAATGCATTGGGTAAAGATTTTATATCTCATGAGATAGACATGGCTGGAATGGTAGGTTATACCGGTTCAGTGAAACAGGACTGAAACGAGGGTTACTCGATTCAGAAAGGGACTTTGTCCACTAAGATAGTCTTGGCAATGAGTCTTGACTAATAAGAAATGATTCTCTATGATTATGTGTTAATGCCACAAAGTATCATGTTTTAAGTTATGATTATTGTGATTACATTTCACTACCAAGATTTATCCCATGTTATGAAATTATGCTATCTTTTGCAGGTTAAGATTTCCAAAAGTTATGTTCTTATGAATATGATGTGATTGATTTTTCTTTTGTATACCCTTACTGAGCATTTGAGCTCACCCTTTTATGTTTTCTCTTCCCCAGGATATAACTAAAGGTTTTAGGTAAAAAAAAGGGAAGATCTTTATGGGAGATATTGAAGATCTTTCACCACGATTAGAAGATTACGTTCCGAGTTTCCAAAGACACTAAACTATTACGATCCTTGTGTGTGTGTTTTTGTTATGTAATAAGTATTCCGCAAATGTAATGTAATTTCCATGTAAGTCAGGCTTCGGGTCTCTACAAGAACATCATAATTTTGAACTAAGATAGCATTCATTTTTGTATATAATGTCACGACCCGTCCTCGGGGCTCCTTCCGTGACTACCCCAAGCCCGCCTTCCATAGGCTAGGGGCTGGCGACTAGCACCAAGGCGTAAATCCCGGTAAAAGAGAAGGCATTGCCTTGGTAAAGTAAACAAGCACCTCAGAGTAAGCAAGTGGAAAAAGTAAACACTAAGTAAAAACAGAGTACAACTGCAAGTGCGGAAAGTAGGTGGGCCAGAATACAAACCCAAACTGAAAGTAAAGTACAACTCGAAAGGGAAAACAACAACTGAAAAGTAAAAGCCGCTACGCCGAGCTGTCCACTGGAAATGCCACCTGAAGGGTGGGTACAGATAGCTCCACTGCTTCTCGGGTCCCGCCATCCACTCCGAGTACGTCACGCCCAGTGGTCCTCCTCCAGGTACCGTCCTACTCTGCAAGCCTCAACCACGATCAACGCTGTCCGTCGTCTACAACCAACACAATGTAGTGCGGGCATAGCCCATGCAGGGGTGAGTATAAGCTATTCAGTAGGGACCCCGAGAACCCCGAAGGTCTCCAAAAATTCCACAAAGTATAAACCACAATGGAAAGATACAATCAAGAAGTAACAACTGACACTGCTTAGGTATATGCCCATACATATACCTAAGTCAACAATTCCAAAATGCTCCAACCTCTGAGCCCAAGGACAACTCAGTCCACACAGGAAAGTATACGTATTCCACACAGGAAAGAAAAACGTAATCCACACAGGATAGCATAACACAATCTACATGGGAACGAAAACAGGATTCAACTCACACAGGTATACATCATCGAAAAGGTGAAAGAGATGATCAGACATAGATACTGAATCATCTAAGCTAGGACCCACATAGGATACAAGACCAACACAGCTAGGACCCACATAGGATACAAGACCATCTGTCTTCATTGATTCATCTATACTGGGACCCACATAGGATACAAGACCAGTACTGAATCATCAAAACTGGGACCCACATAGGATACAAGACCAGCTGTCTTCATTGATTCAACTATACTGGGACCCACATAGGATACAAGACCAGTACTGAATCATCAAAGCTGGTACCCACATAGGATACAAGACAAGCACAGCTAGGACCCACATAGAATACAAGACCAGCTGTCTTCATTGATTCATCTATACTGAGACCCACATAGGATTCAAGACCAGTACAGAATCATCAAATCTGGGACCCACATAGGATACAAGACCAGCACAGCTAGGACCCACATATGATACAAGACCTGTACTGAATCACCTAAGCTGCCAGATCCACAATGGATCGATAGGTACTAACCCCCCCACAAAGGCCCACACAGAATCAGACCCACACAAGATCTGTAGCACTGATCCCCGTAGAATCGCAGAGTGATGTAGTCGTCGCCGTCGAATCCACTGAGGATCTCTGCACAGTCATCGTCGAAGTCGGAGTCGCAACCAACACTAGGGTTCCCGCACACAACAAGCTCGTTCGGAAGTATCCGCTCCACGAGCCGAGAGTTTGATACATCAACTGTCACATAGTCCGAAGTTGATGTATCCAAAAGTTCCGTATCGTCAAAAGGTACTCAACGCAACAGATGGCGCGTCAATCGGACGCCCGGTCTGAGAGTTATTGGCTTTTTCTTCCCAGGGGCCCGGTTGATTTTTAAGGCAAAACCAACCTGACCGTACTCCACCTGCATCCAAACCTCGGACGCAGTATGCCAAAAGATCCGTCTCACTAAGAGAAACTCAACCAAGTCGACCACACGTCAATCGGACGTCCGGTGTTCAAGAAATGAGCGTTTCTGCTCCGAGGGCCCGGTTGGTTTCATGTACGAACCAACCCGGACGAACTCAAAGTATTCCAAAACCTTGAGTGCGATATACCAAAACGACTGTGTCGTTTCAAGTATCGCATCGAAATTGACAGTGCATCGATCAGAGGTCCGTAGCCCAAGATATGGGCGTTTGAACCAACTCAGCCCGAAAATAGGGGGTCTGGGCCCGGCCCAGTACCCCCTGGGTCGGCCGAACCGGGTCGACCCGGCCCGAGCAGCGACCTGGCCCAAAGACCCAGCCCGGCCCGGCCGGCGGCGCGGCCTGGGCGCCGCATGTTCGCCGCGTGCGGGGGGGGGGGGGGTGGGAAATTCCCCCCCCCCCTTGGTTTCAAAATGGCGCGGCATTATGCCGCGCCTTGAGGGAAACGACCCCCCACACATGGGGGCCCGCTGCTTGGATGCTTCACGGGGGGAATTCCCCCCCCCTTTTTAATACAACTACGTGCCATGGAAATCAGTGTCGCGCCTTTGAAAAAATAAAAAAATGCCCCCCCCCCCTCGAGGGGGCCCGCCCGAGTCGCACGCCGGGGGTTTCGGCCGCCGATCACCGCATAGCTGCGGCCCAAGGGGACCGCGACTCCTCCTCTCTGCCGCGGCCAATGGTCGTGGCTCTTCACCACTCCGCCGCAGCCGAGGGCCATGGCCTTCGTTTGACTCATCGCCCCTCCACCGTAGGCCGCTTCAATCGCTGTCTCCCACGGGTTTCTCTGGCGCAGCACGATGGTGTCGCACAACAATGCCGCGGCCCGCTCCAGCCGTGGTCCTCATCGTTTCCGCGCAGTACAGCGGCACCGCGCCGCTTTAGCTTTAGTATCATCAGAAATCAATGATAAAGAGGGGTGGAGGATCAGCTATGTTTGTGCGGTCCGACCTCCTCCCATTAAAATATATTAAGCGGCTAAGCAAACGAAAAATGAAACGTCCAACAAGCACAAAATTATAACAAATAAAATGAACTAAACCCCTACCTCGCATTTCGTTATGAGTTGACGAAGTCACAGAAAGGCGGCGTCGATTCGTCGACGTCAGAAAAGAGAAAGCCATTGATGACGTCAGCGTTCTTCATTAATGGAGCTTCCTTCTTTATTCTGGAAGGATTGGGATGGAGGCATCCAAGGAGGAATCGATGTTGGAAACTTCACGTTCTTCTTTGCAAAAGTCATTCCTCGTCGGGAGATTATTTCCATTATCCTTCCAAGACTCCACCACAAGATTCAGCCATCCCCCAAATAATAAAAACACATCTTATTATAGTGTTAGATTATTGAATTCAAAATGATTCAAATTCAATAAGTTACATCCCTTCATTAATGGGTGGAGAGGCTCAAAAATTAACGGAGGAAGGTGGAAGTGAAGGGTTCACCTTTAATTGGGGGTTCAAGATAGTTAAGGAGTTTTAAGGGGGAGTTAAAAGAGAGTTTAAGGGAATGTGATAGGTTAGGGGTTCGTGCGGACCGCACCTCCCTTACACATATCCTCCCATGGGAAGTTGGGTGGGGTATGGGCTCCACCTCAACATCCCTTTGGAGGAATTAACTTCCACTAGAAAGAAAAATAATTGTTATACAATTTTAATTCTTTCTTTTTACCCTTTTCATTTTTTAACAACACCATCTGAGCAACCGCACCTTCAGAAAAGGTGTTTCTAGACAAATACCGGCGTTGCGGTTCCATCGGTTCCATCGGTTCCCTCAGAATTTGATTCCGACCATTAGATCAAAAGTTAGAAATTCCCGCCCGTTCGTTCACTGAACGTAGCCGAGCCAAACTTCGGAAATTGATTCCGGGCACTCCGGGCCTTGGAATCAGGCGCCGTCAGAAACTATGTTCTTGTAAAATTCCAAATAAAATTAAGAAAAAATTTTCCTTGAAATTTCCATGTCTTTACATTACTCCCACCACAGGGCTTTACGTCCCCGTAAAGCTTCAACAGAAACTAGGGATACAAAGGTGGTAGATCTAGGCGGTAAGCCACCTCGCCAGTCCTGCTGAGGACCTGGAAGGGTCCGATGAAGCATGAAGACAACTTGCCACCTTGGCCAAATCTCTGTAATCCACGTCGAGGTGAGACCCGCATGAAGACGTGGTCGCCATCCTCAAACTCTAGTGGTCTCCGCCTCCTGTCAGCGAAAGACTTCTGTCGGCTCTGAGCTATCTTCATCCGCTCCTGGATGACCTGGACCTTCTATATCGTGGACTGGACCACCTCTAGTCCCACAAGAGCTGATATGATTTCTTCTTTGCCGATAATAGAAATCCGGTCTCATCCCTTGGATGAACCATGTTCTTTTCCTAATACCGTCAATCCTGACATGGATGATACTAATCCATACCAAGAATGACGTCGTAAGGCCTCGACACTACTACCAAGAGATCCAACCATTACTCTCGCCTCCAATGGTTGAGTCACACTGTCGGCATCAGTTTGTCTTAACTGGGTCTCCTCCAGTAGATGTCTCACAAGTGAGGGTCAAGTCAACAGTCAAAACTGGAACCTCTTAGTAACAACACAAAAGAGGACATGAATGAAAACATCACAAAGGTATGCGTCTTTTATTATTGCAGTTCATAATATAAACACACTACACAATAGCAACAAGGAACTAGAAGTACAAAGGACGTATCTACTAATTTCGCTCCTGTCCATTTGCTCCCAGAGCTCCATGATCGAAGGCGTCAGCTGCCTGAAGCTGAGCTCTCCCATGTCCACCACCTGCTGCTCGGCCAGCTCCTCTGCCTCGTCCGCCTGCACCCTGCGGACCACCATGCCCGAACCGCTATTTGGGAGGTCCCTCTACCACCTGCTTCTCATCTGTAAGAAGAGTCGGGAAGTCTCGAGCCATGTGACCTTGCCCGTTGCATGCGTAGAAATGCCTGCCCCTCGTGTAGCTAGATCTCCTTCGTGTGCCCCGCACAACCGAATCTTCATCCAGTGACTGGCCATCTGATGGTCTGGCCCGTTTGGACCTCTGTGTCCCCTGTCTACTGCCAACTACAGAAGACCCTACTACGGGCCGTCCTGTAGAGGGCCCTGTCACTGGAGTCTGATCGGCGAGAAAAATCTTTACTAGAAGGGCTCTCTCCAACACCTCAGCTTGTGTCGGAATGATGAGGGAGATCATCGAAGCCCTGATCTTGTGCCTCAGTCCCTGCTCGAAGGTCCGGGCCCGGAATAACGGGTCCCGTACCATATTTGTTGAGTAGCGCGAGAGATCAGTAAATCTCGCCGAGTACTGGGCCATGGTTATGCTGCCCTACCGCAGCTGAAGAAGCTCCTGAATGCGCACCGCACAGAGGGTGGCTGGGACGAACTCCGAGAGGAAGAGGCTCTCAAATTCCGTCCAGAGTAGAGATGCCTCATCCTGCACCTGGAGCATCACGGTCCACCATCGGCCTGCTGCTGCGTGCAGTAGGCTCGCTGCGAGGATCACCATGAGGTCTGCTGGTGTCCTCACTAGCCTGAAAACTCATACGACTGCCTCCAGCCAGTCCTCGTCTGCCTGGGGTCCATCTCCTCATGTAACCTGGGTGGTTGCTGGCGCTGGAACTCATGCAGTGCACTAAGGTGACGTGCATCGTCAGCGGCTGGGACTAGAAGCATCGGTGGCTCGGCGGGTAGTGGTACCACCGGGGCCTCTACCGTCAAAGGGCCATGCACCGAGGTCTCATCGCTCGGTGGGCTGTCGTCACGCTCAACTCTCGGAACCCTATCTGGTTGCCATCGTGGGGCCATCTTGAAAAGGAAACAAGTGTGCCACGGTCATAGTACACCTAGTGAGCTGACAGAAGTAATCACAAGAAAACTTGAATCACACACGCAATCAATGTTTTCGTGCATTAAGTCGGCAATCAGATGTCAGGGTCCTGGTGTACGGATACGTCGGCCACCGCACTAACACTAGACACCCTGGACTGATAACCACACCCAATACGCTAAACACTATTGCTTCACATAGAAGAAAGATCAGAGTCTGCGGTAGAACCGAATCCCTCTGATATCAATTTGTCACGACCCGTCCTCGGGGCCCATGCCGTGACTACCCCAAGCCCGCCTTCCATAGGCCAGGGGCTGCCGACTAGAACCAAGGCGTAAATCCCAGTAAAAGGGAAGGAATTGCCTTTGTAAAGTAAACAAGCACCTCAGAGTATGCAAGAGGAAAAAGTAAACACTAAGTAAAAACAGAGTACAACTGCAAGTGCGGAAAGTAGGTGGGACAAAATACAAACCCAAACTGAAAGTAAAGTACAACTCGAAAGGGAAAACAACAACTGAAAAGTAAAAGCCGCTACGCCGAGCTGTCCACTGGAAATCCCACCTGAAGGGTGGGTACAGATAGCTCCACTACTCCTCAGGTCCCGCTGTCCGCTCCGAGTACATCCCGCCCAATGGTCCTACTCCAGGTATCGTCCTGCTCTGCAAGCCTCAACCACGATCAACGTTGTCCATCATCTGCAACCAACACAACGTAGTGCAGGCATAGATCGTGCAGGGGTGAGTATAATCTACTCAGTAGGGACCCCAAGACCCCCGAAGGTCTCTCAAAATTCCACAAAGGATAAACCACAAAGGAAAGATACAATCACGAAGTAACAACCGACACTGCTTAGGTATATACCCATACATATACCTTTGTCAACAATTCCAAAATGCTCCAACCTCTGAGCCCAAGAACAACTCAGTCCACACAGTAAAGTATACGTATTCCACACAGGAAAGAAAAACGTAATCCAAACAGGATAGCACAACACAATCCACACGGGAAAGCAAATAGGATTCAGCTCACATAGGTATACATCATCGAAATGGTGAAATAGATGATCAGACATAGATACTGAATCATCTAAGCTGGGACCCACATATGATACAAGACTAGCACAGCTAGGACCCACATAGGATACAAGACCGGCTGTCTTCATTGATTCATCTATACTGGGACCCACATAGGAAACAAGACCAGTACTGAATCATCAAAGTTGGGACCCACATAGGATACAAGACCAGCACAGCTAGGACCCACATAGGATACAAGACTAGCTGTCTTCATTTATTCATCTATACTGGGACCCACATAGGATACACGAACAGTACTGAATCATCAAAGCCGGGACCCACATAGGATACAAGACCAGCACATCTATGACCCACATAGGATACAAGACCAACTGTCTTCATTGATTCATCTAAACTGGGACCCACATAGGATACAAGACTAGTACTGAATCATCAAATATGGGACCCACATAGGATACAAGACCAGCACAGCTAGGACCCACATAGGATACAAGACCAGCTGTCTTCATTGATTCATCTATACTGGGACCCACATAGGATACAAGACTAGTACTGAATCATCTAAGCTGAGAGATCCATAAAGGATCAATAGGTACTAACCCCACCGCAAAGGCCCACACAGGATCAGACCCACAAAGGATCTGTAGTACTGATCCCCGTAGGATCGCTGAGTGCTATAGTCGTCGCTGTCGAATCCACTGAGGATCTCTGTACAGTCGTCGTCGAAGTCGCAGTCGCTGCCAGCACTAGGGTTCCCGCACACAACATGCTCGTTCGGGAGGATCCGCTCCACGAGCCGAGAGGCTGATACATCAGGTGTCACATAGTCCGAAGTTGATGTATCCAAATGTTCTGTATCGTCAACAGGATCTCAACGCAACAGACGGCGCGCCAATCGGACGCCCGGTCTGAGAGTTATTTGCTTTTTTGTCCCAGGGGCCCGGTTGGTTTTTAGGCAAAACCAACCCGACCGTACTCCACCTGCGTCCAAACCTCGGGTGGAGTATGAAAAAAGATCCGTCTCACTAAGAGAAACTCAACCAAGTCGATGACACGTCAATCGGACGTCCGGAGATCAAGAAATGAGTGTTTCCGCTCCGAGGGCCCAGTTGGTTTCGTGTACGAACCAACCCGGCCGAAGTCAAATTATTTTGAAACCATGAGTGCGATATAACAAAACGACCGTCTCGTTTCAAGGATCTCATCGCAACTGACGGTGCGTCGATCAGAGGTCCGTAGCCCAAGATATGGGCGTTTGAACCAACTCAGCCCGAAAATAGGGGGTCTGGGCCCGGCCCGGCCTGGCCCAGTACCCCCTGGGTCGGCCGAACCGGGTCGACCTGGATCGGGGGGCGACCTGGCCCGGCCGGCGGCGCGGCGGCGTGGCCGGGGCGTCGCGCGCGGGGCAGCAAATTCCCCCCCCCCCCCCCCCCCCGTGTTTTCAAAATGGCGCGACATTATGCCTCGCCTTGAGGGAAACGGCCCACCCACATGGGGGCCCGCTGCTTGGACGCTGCACGGGGGGAAAGCCCCCCCCTTTTTAATACAACTACGTGGCGCGAAAATTAGTTTCGTGCCTTCGAAAAAAATAAAAAACGCCCCCCCCCCCCCTCGAGGGGACCAACTCGAGTCGCGTGCCGGGGGTTTCGACCCCTGGCCTTCAGCCAACCCGGCCGACCGTTTTTGGCCGGCCGGAAGTCTTCCACCGCTGGGATTTTTTTGTCCCTCCATCCGCACGTCGGTGGCCGGCAGTTCCGGCAGTCTGTCACCGCATAGCCGCGGCCCAAGGGGACCGCGACTCCTCCTCTCTGCCACGACCAATGGCCGTGGATCTTCACCACTCCGCCGCAGCTGAGGGCCATGGCCTTCGTTTGACTCATCGCCCCTCCACCGTAGGCCGCTTCGACCGCTTCCTCCCACGGGTTTCTCTGGCGCAGCGTGACGGCGTCGCGCACCACTGCCGCGGCCCGCTCCAGCCGCAGTCCTCATCGTTTCCGCGCAGTGTAACGACACCACGCCGCTTTAGCATTAGTATCATCAGAAATCAACAACAAAGAGGGGTGGAGGATCGGCCGTGCTTGTGTGGTCTGACCTCCTACCATTAAAAGATATCAGGAGGCTAAGCGAACGAAAAACTCAACGTCCAACAAGCAAAAAATTATAACAAATAAAATGAACTAAACCCTTACCTCGCTTTTCGTTATGAGTTGACGAAGTCACCGAAAGGCGGCGTCGATTCGTCGATGTTAGAAAAGATAAAGTCGTTGATGACGTCGGCGTTCTTCGTGAATGGCGCTTCCTTCTTTATTCTGGAAGGAGTGGTATGGAGGCATCCAAGGAGGAATCGACGTTGGAAACTTCACGTTCTTATTTGGAAAAGTCATTCCTCGTCGGGAGATTATTTCCTTTATCCTTCCAAGACTCCACCACAAGATTCAGCCAACCCCCAAATAATAAAAACAACACATCTTATTATAGTGTTAGCTTAATGAATTCAAAATGATTCAAATTCAATATGTTACATCCCTTCATTAATGGGTGGAGAGGCTCCAAAATTAATGGAGGAAGGTGGAAGTGAGGAGTTCACCATTAATTGGGGGTTCAAGGGAGTTAAGGAGTTTTAAGGGGGAGTTAAAAGAGAGTATAAGGGAAAGTGATAGGTTAGGGGTTCGTGCGGACCCCACCTCCCTTACAAGTATCATCCCATGGAATGTTGGGTGTGGTATGGGCTCCACCTCAACTTCCCTTTGGAGGAATTAACTTCCACTTGAAAGAAAAATAATTGTTATACAATTTTATTTATTTCTTTTTACCCTTTTCATTTTTTTAACAACACTATCCAAGCAACCCCACCTTCGGAAAAGGTGTTCCTAGGAAAATACCGGCACTGCGGTTCCATCGGTGCCCTCGAAATTAGATTCCGACCATCGGTTCAAAATTTAGAAATTCCCGCCCATTCGTTCACTGAACGTACCCGAGCCAAACTTCGGAAATTGATTCCGGGCACTTCGGGCATCGGAATCAGGCGCCGTCAGAAACTGCGTTCTTTTAAAATTCCAAAGAAAATTAAGAAAAAAATTTCCTTCAAATTTCCGGGTCTTTACATATAAAATAAATTATCTAATGGGTTAGATGAAATTTCACAATGAAATATAGGTATATAAAATTTTTATCCAACCTTAAAGATGATAAAATTATAATTATCTTAAATACCACATAATAAAGAATCACATAACAATGTGAGGGAAAATTTCTTATAGTGAAAATTATTGGAAAAACCATAATGATAGGATATATTAACAATAATAGTTTTTGAAAACCATATATATAGTTTATGGATAAATCTTATAAATAATTTTTTGGAATTTGGAGTCTATATTTACTTCATATAAACATATATTTCCGAAAAAAATTTCTATAATTTTCTTTCACCCATAACAACTGAGAATATTTTCCCACCAAAAGGGAGCAGTAGGACCCTATGGTGATAGTTTAGTAACTATTATTTATTGTTATATATATATATACATATATATATATAATAAAAATATTCATTAGGAAATTGGTTCATTTATATGTATTTCAAGGTGGTTGTTTGGGTATAAAAAATCATTAATGTTCTATTTTAAGAAGGCTTAACCATAGTTTTTATATCAATATCCATTGTTTAAATAAATCAAAATATAGTAAATAGAGTCACATTTTTATTAAAATCCTGCCACTTGGGATACTATAATAAATCCTACAAACATGGTTAAAAATCCACGAATACAGATTATTTCTCTGTAATTTGTGTACAAAAAATTTAAAATACCACGAATATAGAAAATCTTTGTAGTGGTGTAATATATAAAATCATGATTTAAACCATTATGATTATTTATTTATAATGTGTTAAAAATATTTCATAAATAAATATCTTTTTGGGACCCCAAAAGGCTAATAGGGGTCATAATATTGCATACAACACCATTATTCTAAAGGGATTAATAAACATCTTAGGTGGAGTAAATGATTTTTTTCATAAATAAGGCATGGTTGAAAATTTATTATTTAAGGATTATAAATATTTTAAACATTGGAGAAACACTATTGATCAGATTGATAATTGGGAAATAATTTTGGAATAATATTTTGAGGACACTAGGGATGAATCTATACTCAAAATAATGAAAAATGGTGGATAAACTAAAAATAAAGAGTAAGTGTAAATTATCCACTAACCATAGACATTAATTAATTTTGAAATTTTTTTTATTCATATATAACATAAATATATTTATTAAAACAATAATTTAAAATTAATATATTAATATTATCTTTAATCTTTTTCAATTATAATCATTTGGTTTTAATTCTTAATTTTTTTTATTATATATATTCTATAAAATGTCCCATATTCTTTTCACATTGTGATTTTGTGGTATTACTATTTATTAAATACTAATATAAACCTGAGAATGTTATTAATACATATATCTAATCATTTATATTACATAAACAATATATTATAAAAACCATAATGGCTTTCATTAGTAGAGAGTTGGAAATATCCTCATAGGTGGATAACCAACCATTTGTGAGTCATTTTTAAAAATAGAGGTGAGATATGTGTGACATATATCTATATTTTATACATAGATATTAAATGTATTTTTATAACATTATCATTATTTAAATATTAAATTTAATTAAATTTTGGACTTTTAGGTCAAAAACTAATTGATATACTGAGGAAGGGAAGATTAATGTCAAAGGAAAATATGTAAGAATATGATCTCATTGGTGTTATTCCTTTTATATATCCAATAACTCATAGAAATATTGATTTTTTAGGAATCCTAAATATGAAAATGGATTATATATGGAATAATATAAGTAATTATGGTATATATTTTTCTTTTAAATTTGTAAGAGAAGAGGTTTTCTATGGGGAGGTCATGGGTGTGTTCATATGTGATATTATTTGAATTTCAATGATAAAATATTTAATGAAATATATTTTTAATTAAAAACCCTGAAATATTTATATGTTTTTTCCTTTTCAATTATATTTTATTAAAATGATAATTTTTAGTTCAAAAAAAACATTATAAACTAAAAAATGGAGTTTATTAAACAAAAATGTGGAATATGAGGTATTATTTTTAGTGGAATACTTTATAATTTTTACATTAGAAATTCATTTTTAGTTAAAAATTTAAATTAAAAATATATATAACTTGTTAAAAATAATATGGGTTAAACATAAATCTATAAAATTCTTAGGATTGTGTTATAGATTGAATTATGTAATTAAAACATTCTAGCTCGGTAAAAATGAATTACTTATATTCTCATATGAAATAATAAAACTTAGAATAATTTTAAAAATCTTCCTTAGAAAGGTAGAGAATTATATTTCTTTATATGAAATTCATTTAACATTATTATTTTGATTGCATAGGATATTCTCCTTATTATGAAAAAATAATATTTTACTAAAATATACAAATGTATAGTTTATGAAAAAATATCATCTATTTTTTATTATAATTCTATTGTTTATAATATATGTTTAAAATATTTATACATTCTTAAATTGTTCATGGTAAATATTATTTATATGAATTTTTGATATTTCTCAGTTATAATAGTACCTTATAAAATTCTACCATCGTACATTTAATGGTTCCATAAACCCCTTCACCTTGTTCTATTCCACCATTTCTTGTTATAATACTATGAACATCGATTTATACTATTATATGACCTACATTAATATTCTGAAAAATAAGGGTCACTTAGTTGCTTGTATATCATTATTCTCAATATGTAGATTGATAGTATTGATTGATAATAATTATTTAATAGATCAATCATTATATCCAGATCTGATGGTATACATAGTCAAATAACATATACTATAACACCTTCATAATAAATGTTTTGAAATTTTTTACCGTTTTAGATATTATCATCAATCATTTTTATCTCTATATTATCCCTTCAGGATTTATTAATTTTATTCTCAATAGATGGTTGAGAAATATTTTTATCATAGTATGATGTTATTCCTTCTTTTATGGTTTTCATGACCACGAATTACATATATATAATGATTTCATCTATCTCAATTATCATTTTCTATAATGGATCAAGACCATTTCTATTTAGATCATCTTCAAAAGCATTTTCCATTGTAGTATTGTAGTGGGTAAGAAATCACAATCATTTATCAGATCTAACAATCTATGTTAGTTCAATTTAGTTAATTTAATTAGAATATAATCTTTTATCCCTTATGATAAGTATATATGTCACACTTCTCTACATATATATATATATATGATTTTTTATATTACACTCGAATATTACTCTATTCAAATCATCATCTTGTGAATCATAGTTCATTGTACGAATCATAAACTATCTTAATGAATAATTTAATGCATTAGCATTTTAGGTGGTTTTTGAATATTTTCAATTCTCTAGAATGAAATATAACTATTATTATGTACATAATATAATAAGAAATTTATAAAACCCTATATTTTTTGATACATTTATCTTTAAAAAATTTCTTTGATTGAATCCATTATAAAAAACATTTCTATCAAATAATGTGTGATACAAATTAAAAATGCTACTGTTTATAGTGATTGTTATTACCTAGAAGTAAAATTTGAGTTTAAAAATAGAAATATATATAAATTTAAAAACGTATCAATATTATTTTTGTAAAATCAATTCTTTATTATTTAATTGGATATAAATTAAAATAAAATAATTTGAGGTTAAAATGTAATATTCGTTTGAAAAAAAACATTTATGTACATAATGAATTTTTATAACAATAAACTAATTTAATAATTATTTATTATCTATATTATTGAAAAATTTAGATAAAATAGTTACTAAATTTTTATGGATGTCAATGAAAATTTTTCTTATGATACATAATATAGTATACCTCAATTATACCCTTAAAGTTGTTATATCAAAAAAAATTATTTTCCTTTTTTTGTGAACTCGCATTAAAATACATTACTAAAAATTGAATAAATTTATTCTTTGAAAATGCATTCCATTTTAAGAAACATAAAATTTAAAATAATTTAAAAATTAAACAATAATATTATTTCATTATGAGTTTGAAAAATAATTTTTTTTACAATTCATATATATTGAATGGGTTTACTAAGGTATTAACCTAATATATAAGTTCTAAAATTTCCAAAAACCCATACATTAACATAATTTTCTAATGGGATTTTTACTGTACAGACAATAAATTATATTTTTTTTCATATATGATCTGAATTTATTCTGATGGAAATTTTTATATTATTGTCTTTTTTAAATGTCTATGTGTGTCAAATCCATCCATTATAAAATGATACAACCACATTTTTCTTTTTTACAATTCATGGGAACTCTATCTAAGACAATAAATTCCATAAAATTTTTAATAATATTTCTACATAGGTTATAAAGGTCCATTTTTATTAGGAATACCATGCTTTCATTGATTAATGTGTGGGTTAAAAGAATTTGGTCAATGAAGTGTTATACCTTTTAACTGAGTAATATCAATTTTATTTCATTTCCCACATGGTCTGAAATTTTTCCAAATTAATAACATGATAAATCAAATATTATAAATATTCTGTGGTGTTTTATTTGGACCCTGATTCATTTATTTATCTACAATTCAATAAAATGGTAAACTGAGGCATGTTTCATGCATATTTGTAGGATAATTCCAAATAAATAGATTTATATTATTTTTTAGATGATGATAGAATGGAAAGAGGTGAATGCACTAGGACCATCAGATAGAAACAATCATGGAAAATTTACTATTTTTCAAAAGAATTATTTTTTTAATGAGAAATTATAAATATAACTACTTTTTAATTTAAATTATTGATACATAGATTGTTATGAATGAATATGGTTTGGGAATATATGTAAAAAATCTATATTTATTTTATAAGACTTTATAAATTTTATTAAGAACAATATAACATAATATAGGTTTCTAGGATAAATTTTCATTTCTTTTCTACATTTTCAATATGAAACAAATGTTGAGGGTAATAGTATAGTTCTTAAATTTTTTGCAACATAAATTTTCTTCATCACTTATTATTTATTATTATTGTATGTATCATAAAACTTTTCATCCCTTTAGTATTAAAATTATCAAAAAAAATTATTTATAAAAATACAAAGCTATTTTCTATTTGATTATGGAACAATTTTTTATATGTTTGTTATAATAAAATTATTTTTAAAATTTTCTTAACTAAACAATAAAATTTTACCAATGATTATTTCATAAAACATTGAATTTATTAACAATGTAATTAAATGTAATATTTCAGAAGATATTCCGAATAAATTGTATTATAATGATTACAAATGGGAGAAAAGAATATTCTCTTTGAACATAAACGACATGAAGGGATATTCTCATTTTCATGATATTCCATTACATTGATTATTCATACTAATCTTTATATATCATTAAAAAATCCTAAAATTATGTAAAATGTTATATTTTAAATTGATTATTTCAAAATAAAAGGGTCATTTTCCTATTTAATTGTTCAGGTGATCATTGAAAATTATTCTAAAATATGTCAATATAATTGTGTACACTAATGAATCATTGGGTATATGTTCATATGAAACATTTAAATTTGTTTATATATATGTATTATTTTGATGATGAATTAAGGATAATTATATAGAACCCATATCTATTCAAATTGATATGCTTTGATTAAATGATGAAATGTTTATGAAACCCAATTCAATTACATAGGTTATGATATGATGATATGATGAATATTTTATGATATTGTTGAACATAGGTGTATAATTTTCATTATTTGATAGTTGGGAAAAAAATTAGATATCACTCTAACACATTAGATAATGGTAGTAATGTTAGTATATAATAAGGAACAATGTGGGGAGTTATCCTAAATAGATTATATTTTCTAACTGATATTATTTTCTTTGGATTTAACTTTGTATAAGTATACTATTTAATTGGGAGTGGACCCTATCCACTATTATTTCCATAATAGTGATCCCGAACTAATAAAATTATGATAAAATATTACATATTGTTATTATATGTTCTCATAATAGATGATTTATTATTTATGATTCATAAAACTTCTAACTTCTGCCATTTTGAATTGAAAATAATTATTGCATACTTTTCGATTAAAGATATGTTTTTTTGAAAATGAATGATTATTTTATGTTAGGATAATTTTATAATACTATTTTACATATCTCTTGATATATTATGATGATTGATTGATATTTCTTTTGTTTACTCTTTCTGAGAGTCATATCTCACCCTTTGTTATGTTTCCTTTTAATGATTTTGATGAAGGGTTTATGTAGGGTATGTCAACAATGTATATTATGACAAATATTTTGGCTGGAGGGGATGTTTAATATCATTCATGTTATAAAATGTTTATGTATCTAGAATATATAAATGTTAAACCATTAGTGTTCTCATGAGTTATTTTCTAGGATTTGTAATTAATATTCATCTAAAATGATATTAAATATATCTATGAATTTCATGGATACCCTTAGTTGGTATCAATGGCTATTTTAGTTCATATTTATAGATTTAATTTTAATGATAATAGTTTAAAACCCATTGGATAATTGTATTTATATTAGTAAATATTCATTTTTTTTTGGTAAACTAGATGTTGTGTGGATTTCCTAAAAATTACACCAACTCCAATACACTTGTAATTTGATGTAGTTGTGTCACCAATTCACATAGGGGTAAAAACTCTCGAATATGAGGATTATGTACTAACATGATCATCACAATTTCATGATTACTAGGACTATGAATTAAACCAATATATAAAATTAGTAGTTTTTTACTTATCATAATTATAATATTTATTGATATCTAAATTTTTTTATTTTAATATATTATTACCATGATTACAATAAAGTTATCATTGAGTGTCATATGCTGATAATAATGTTTCACTATTGAAGACTTCATAGGAATAATATTACGTTATTATATGCATGATCACTATTATTTTTGAATTTCATGCTAACAATTTTAGATACATCATGGCCAAGATGTTTGAAATATTATAATAATATAGTTGCCAAAATAGTCAAATATCAATGTATTGTATTTGGGAATAGTAAAATTAATCATATATGACATTAAATTTCTTTTGAAATTTTAATTCCTATTTCAATGTACAAGAAGTTTAGATAGTAATAAGAACACTTAGTGGTATTATAATCATACTTCTCATCTACCAATCTTTTCCAAACTATATTTCTAGAAATTTTAATCATGACAATTGTATAATTCAATTTAGATGAATTTTAAGTTATTTGGAAATATATTTTCTCCCTTTTTATGTATATAATATATATTTATAATCATATAATTCCAATTATTATATTTGAAAGAAATATATGATCATCATTCAATTCAATGATTTATATGAACATCCAATGGATATTTCATTTATTGTATGGTTCATAATGCATATTAATGAGGGACATTAATCAAATATGGTTGGGGTTAAACAAAAAATTGAAGAGACAACTTTTTTTATGATTCTGATGTTGTACATCCAAAATAATTTCATACTTTTAACAAAAATTTTAATTTTATGTTTTCCATAAAAATAATATCGCATGCTATGTAAAATTAAATGTCCCCATATAGAATATACATGAATGAGTTCTAGAAATTAAAGAAACATTTCCAAGGGAATCCTGATGACTGATACATATATTCTAGTATGTCACCATATGGTGCACCAGTTATTATTTTTATGTTTAAATATTGTTCAATACATCATTGTTTCAATTATTGAGAACTAAAAGAAGATCAATTTTAGGAAAATGTAGAAATTAACTTATTTAATACCATTTTTTGAACAACAAAGTGGACCTCTATTAAATTTAGTTATTGAAATTAATTCTAAATTTCTTCTATTGTGGGTCATGTAGGTTTATATATTTATAAAGTCATTTTATATGTCTAATAGAAATTATGATTTTATAGTAATTTAATTTGGACTTTCCAATTCCATATATATCATCATTGATTTAATTAATAGAATGTTTAGATATTGCCTTCATAATATATTGGTAGACATTTTAGATGATATTCTCCTATATTCAATGATTATTTAAGATAATAAATACTATATTAGGATTTATATTTTTTTTGCGATGAAGGAGATGTTGTTTGATGAATTTAATATTGTTTAATTTTGGCTTCATGAAGTCATATACTTGGGTAATATGATAAAAATTTAGGGTATATCATTGGATCATTCATAGAAATAAATTTTTTTAAAATGGAAAAGTGTAAAAAAATACCGAGATTCATAGTAATCATTGGTTGAAAATACACTAGTGATTCATTGTGACTGATTTATCAAAGACATATAATCCATAAATCTTTTTGATAATGATGGGATACAAATTACTTTTGATAAATTAATATGAAGAAAATTTCCTTTTACTAAAAATAATATCGTTTAGGAATCATGTATAAAAACTACACTCTTCTAGATAAATTTTTTTAAGATTTAGTGATTCATCCATAATGGGACTAATATTCATCCTCATATATAATAACATATTTATAGATTATTCCCCAAAAATATTTTAAATTTAGGAGGAAAATTACATGACTAATGATTTGGAGTTGTATGAAAAAATATATACAGTAAAGATACAATGGATTTTCCATAGGGTGAAATATTTAATATATAAGTACGCATTAAAATTAGTAACAATACATTCATGAAGAATGTGGAGAATATTCACCAAATAATATATTTTTATTTGATTAATTATTATGATTAATTAATTGATTACAACCCTAGAAAGAAAAAATGGTTGGATAATGCTCAAAATAGGAAAGACAATACCTATTTTTATTGATGATGACTCAAATAGATGTAATATATATATATATATTGAATATTCATCATGAAATCCAGATAAAGAGGAACATAACATATCTCGATCAGAATAGAACATTATTTACCACAAATAAATCATCAACCATCATTCCACGAGAGGATTTAATAGGAATGAAATAATCATATTGAACTGAAGATTTAGTTGAATAATGCACTATAGTTCAACAACGATTTTTTTTGGAATGATAAGGATTAGTAATAGTGTATTGTTACAATTAATACCCAACATGAAGAAGGAGACATTTTATGTAGCTCACATTTCATCATTCACTATTCATCATAGATGTTTGAAGATGTATAATGATTTGAATGAGTATTTCTATATTGATGACATGAAATGGGATATTTTTGAGTAAGTATCTTGATATCTATTATGTCAGAAATTTATGTATGGGAAATATATATCCAATGGGATTTTAAAACTATTACCCATAATATGAATCAAATAAGAATACATTATTATGTATTTCATCGTTGGAATATCCAAAACATCTAAAGGGAAGAAATAGTTTGTGATGTAGTCGATCTATTTATGATTTCAGGAGAATTTGCATTGATTTGAGAATATTTTGTTCTAGATTATCTTCTCAGGGTATAAATTTAAGTTTTTTTGGATTTAAAATAGATCCTTTCTAAAATTTATATGAATGGGATCTTCTGATTATCATAGTTTCTACGAAAAATATTCATAAGAATGAAGAGAAAATGTTAATGTTCAATAGTGAAATTTTCCATCTAACTAATGGTTTGTGAAAGATGTTCCTTCAATCCATTTATCATATTTTGAGATATTATTGATATATTTTTTCAATTATGCGATCAATGTTTTGGAATGAGTGAATTTTTGTATAACAATATCATTCAATCATGCATTCAAATGGATCTTAATGAGTCACATTATAATAGGATGTTTGAAACATGGACATGTATGGTGTTAGTTTGAGAGTGATAATTATTGGGACATGATCAAACTATTAAAATAGAACAGAATATTTGATATATTTGTATTCACATTATGTTATTACAGAGTTCATTGGAATATTATGTTAGAAATCATATATGATATATGGAGATAAAAGTTTATGAGATAGTATTCATCTAAATTTATGCTTAGAAAATTGTAATAATATTAATATGGAGAAAAATTAAGAGGAATATATATATGTCCCCTTATTTTTTTATCATCTCACTATAGCTTGTTATGTCATGTGACTTTCACTAGATCTTGGTAATAATCTCAAGGTGTAACATGTATCTGTTTTATGTAAATACCTACCTAATCCATTACATGTATAAAATAGAGAGTTTTTACAATTGAAGTATGATATCTTATATGAGAAAAAACTGGTGGAAATTCTAGATCAAATGGAAAAAACACATCTACTAATGAGGAATGTCATAGTCATTGTTTTTTGGTGAAACCAAAAAATTGGGGAACTGATGATCAAACCTAAAAATGTGACAGTATTGAATTATCATTAGTTGGATTTTATTTGAGCGATAAAATTTTTAGTGAGATAGTAATATAAGTGGGTATAATGTAAAAGACCTTGATTTTATTAGAATTTTATTCTAAAAAAAATTAATTATATTTAAATCATTATTCACATTGGGCACTGATCTTTGACAAGGCATAATATGATATAATAAATTTAAAATTTAATATGTCAATTCTAAAATAATTATTGTATTGGTAGGAATGAATTGGAAAAACAAAATAACGGAATTTTTTATCATATGTATAAAATTAATTCATTAGTTTTATGATATAATTTAAAAGGAGTGTATTTGAAATTTAGAATTGATAAATTTTAGAATTTTTTTATTCAAAAAATTAGATATTATATTAATATTTTAAAGAAATTTATATTGGTGACTAGATTTTATTAAATTTATAGATAATATATTCATTGAAAAATTTTAACATTCATATACTATTTTTTACATCATAGGAAATGATGAAAAACAAAATTTTAGTCCTAATATTAAATTTCTTCAAATTTTTTTTATTGAATCATTAATACATAAATAAAAATTATATTCATCCACAATTTAAAATTTATAATTTAATATTTATACATTATTTTGAATTAGAATTTTAAGATCAATATTTATTATAGTTACACCCTTGTGTTTTTTGATTGGGCCTTGGTGCAATGTATTTTTCAGAGATAAAGATCCTTTGTTAATGAAAATGACATAGAGTTTGGGAATCTATCCTTGTTTGAATTAATGGTTTCCATGTATAATTTTTTTATGTGTTAACAGATTTTATTGGTATATTGAGAAGATTTACAATTGTTTCAAGTTGTTTAACTAGTAAATAAGCCATAAGACCCACTGGAAACATTAAAATATCATGTAAATGGTTTAAACATAATGTAATTGTCTATGAGTTTTAATAAAATAAATTTTAGGTGATTAGTTATTTAGTGTACTAATGCAAAAACATTTACCCCAGATGTGACTATATTACATATTACGTAATTATGTGACATATTATATTAAACATGTTTTTCTAGTAAAATTTATTCCATTCCACTACATCTCTTCTCATATAGACCCTAGGGAATTATCCATGTGAATTCAGAGTTCCAAACCTCCTTTTGGACATCCCATTTGTATGATAATTCTATGGAAAGTGGTTTTTTGTCATGATTTCCCTTCTCTCCCTTGGTTATCTAACAATTATGGTGAAATTGTTTTACTGATACGATTTTTTCATTGATCTTGATTAGTTTTGAACTAGAAAGTTATTTTTAATCATCTAGAACATTATCCTTGTTGGAGTTTTCAATTGGATTCAAAGATGGGTTGTTGGTTAATGTTATCGGGTCTATATCTAAACACTATAGTTTGGAAATTATGATTTTTATGAAATATTTTGATTATTACAATGTAAAATACTCACAAATAAATTTAGTTTGTGAATTTAGATATTCATTGATGTAATTGGTTTTCATTTTGCTTCTCAAATGGATTATGGTTACCCATGGGGTGAGTGAAAATTGAGTATAATTGAATGGGATAATGGTTTATTGTGTGTTTGAAAAGACATGTGACCATAGGTGATTACATGTTATAGAATTGCTAAATTTTGGATAATTTTCATATTGATATAACAATTAGTCAATAATGATATAAATATGAATTGTATTTGATTATAAATAGAAATTCTCATAATTAAACATTGAGATATGTGATGTGATATTGTGATATTCATGATGTGTTACATGACTTGTGTTCCATTCTTAAATTATTATATATCAGACTACACCCTATAATAAACAATCATATATTCTATTATGGTGATATTGAGTGAGCTTGGCTAGATTCCCATCATGTAATGATTGTAATGAGAGGGTTATTACAAATCCCATTTTGTAATGCATATAGATATTTTTCCCAGATGGTGTAATGCTTATAGATTTTTTTCCCAGTTTATCATGACTATTCCATGGTTATATATTGATGGTTAGAATAATCATATCACATATTTATATATATTTTGAAATACTCCCAAATCAGGTTAATTTATTTGGGTTAAATAGTTAAGGTTTTCAGGGTCCTATGACATACATAGATATATTATAGTAAAAAGCCTAACCTTGTTATTGTGGAATTTTATTTTATTTTGAAATAATTATTAAATTTTTTTAATGAATACTTACATGAATTTCATATTATTATGGTTAGATTAGTCATCGTTATTTCGACATACTTAGGTAGACACACAAACACACACGCACACCGTATTTGAGCCTCCATTTGTTACTCGAGTAGATTACATGGATTATTGTTCAGATAAAGAATAAGAACCATGCAATTGATTTCTAGTTTCTTCGATGAACTATTGTTTGTATTTGGGAAAAAAATGGTTTTTAGGAATAAAGACGTTTTTTCTTTATTTGTGTCATCTAGTATTTTACTTTTTCCTATTATGACATTTAGTTACATTCCATCACATCAAAACATTTTTCCTTTTTTATTTATTGGACTATTCATTTTTTATTTATTGTTTTCCTCAAATATGTCTATACTGTTATATTTATTGGAAAATATGGTTTAATTCTACAAGGATGAAACGTAATACATGGGATTATAGTCTCCACACTATACATTTCACACCCCACTTCTAATCTATAGCCTATAAAATATGTGGAGGGTCACACATGGTATCATAACCAAACCCATATGGCCATGTGAGAGGGTGAAGTATTGGGGGATGTTACAGACTGTTATATGTACTGGGTATTAATTTAATCTAGTTTACTATTTTTTAAAGGTATAATGGTGACTTGTATGTGATAGTATATGGTAATGACATTATGCATGTTATTCGTTAACCCAAGAACCGGGGTATATCCAAATGCCCAGGGATGGGATTGTAATGTGTGATATTTTTCTGATTAAAATTGATGTTATTTCACCTTAGGTGATTCATATTTTCTGTGAGGTAATTATTTTATGATGTTAATGCTATTAATATTATAATCATGGACTTGTATGTTGCGATATGATAATAAATGCATCATAATAGGATCATAGGGATATTTTGACATGCATTGTTCAAGATATTAATATATATATATATATATTCATGTGACATATAAAATGTTAGTTGAACTATGAAATAGTACATATCCTTCAATGGATAAATGAATCGAGTTGAGGTGTCATTCTTAAACACATATAATCCATGTTTATAAAGACTAAGAGTTAGTAGTTCTATCTTTTAGTCACATGTTGAGGTGGAAGTTCCATATGTTATGTTTCATTCATATAGTGATAATAAATAATTTTTGTCTTCCATATGAGAATCATGAGTGTGGAAATCATCAGAATATTATCAAAACTAAACCAAAGAAACTTATAGTTAATGAGGAGTATATATATGTTATTCTTTGAAACAGCATCTCGAGAGTCATGTGATCCTTGGATGGGGATACTATTCATACTGTTCATTCTATAATTTATCTAAATAGAGAGATTCATCTACAAAATATTCCAACGTTAAATGGGGAAGGAAGAACCTATAATTCAATGTTATGGATTGTATTTATCCTGACAAACATCATCCAGAAATAGAAAAATACATATATAAGGGTTAAGAATACTCTATATATGGTTATTGGACCTATAATTCATTAGATGGGTATTCTGGAAGAAGTTCGATTGGATGAGGATCGATCATGGACAGACCCTCCGAGTAATTTCAAAATCCATTTATTTCCAAATACATTAAGGTTTGAAATGGATTGTTATTTCATGTAAATTATGTATTAAGATATGTTTGTGACTAAATACTTTCGGTGTTTCACTAACCCACATCAATATTTTCCATCATTTAGAGTTTTCGATATCTCTAGGGTGAGGCAATTTCAGAACATCCTTCACTATGCGATTATGATGCAAGTAATTTTTTTTTCAATTGAGCATCTTTGGGGATGTTATGAACTTATAAATCCTCACTAAGGGGTATATCATAGAGGCCCCAAGAAGTGGAAATGTTGTTTATGTAGGGTGATCTCAGATATCTTCGTTGAGTGGAATGAAGCACCTCTATAATAGTTTCCAACAAAGTAGAAGTGGGAATAGTAGTCAGGGACATTGACAACCATCTCAAGATTGTGTTTGGTTTCAATACTAACAGTGTGGATAGCTCGGTTACAAGAATCCATACTGTTCATACCCCATAGATGAATGTATTATCTATGGAATAAAAAGTCATATTTAGAGTAACATTATGACCATTAATTAATAGATTAGTGGTAGGGAATGATAATATTCAACTGATTTGGGAAGGGTATCAGCAACCCCTCAGTGTGCTAGTAGTTAGAGTTCCACTAGCAATTCATGCTCACGAATTGAACATGTTTCCCCCAGGGCCTGTGAAGAGGTATTATGAATTAGAAATTGCTCAGGCTGGTCATACAAGAGCTTAGGGAAGAGGGAAAAGACATCTTCCGATTATGCAGACTAATACTGATATCATTTATTAGGATTATCTACAGTCATAAGTACGATTATTTTATCACCTACCTTAAATAACATTTTGATTGAAATACTACCATCAAATTATTTTCTATCTTATATTTTTGAATATGGTTCATCCATTGGTTTGGAAATCACAGAATGTGTTTCATCAAAATATACATCTTTGGGAGTGTAGTAAGAGAATATCCAACATTGAAAGATGTCTTCTCGAGATATTAATGATTTCCATTTCTTTTGGGAAATTTTCATGACTGAAATGGTAGGATTCTACTTCGTTAATGTTGAAGATTTCATTTTTTGTTACCAAGATCATAGCGACTATTACCGGATGAATGTTAATCTTCTATCTCATAAAGGTGGCACTTATTTTTACCCATGTAATTAGGATCTTCAGAATCATTTTGAATGACTAGTTTAGTGTGTATTAGATTGTATCATGGCTCTGATATTGGGTCAAGGTAAAGCTAATGGTGTAATATAGTAAAATTCATTTCCTCCAATGGTTGGTTGTTATCAAGATGTTTTCTTGAAATGTTATATGTCTTACATAACAAGTTATAGATTGATTTTATAATCAATTTCGTGTTGTTATTAGTCTCATCTTCTTTCCCAATTTAAAAAGTTGCACCCATAGAGCCTCTAGAGATTATATATTAGTTGGAAGACAAATAATATAAAGGCTTCATGTGGCCTTATATCTCTCATTAGGGTTTATCAGGTCTCTTCTCAAATAAATAATAAAGTTCATTGTGATTTTTTGTGGATTATTAGAGTTTGAACCAGAGAAAGGTCAATAAATGGTATCCCCTTCAATTCGATTATTATTATTTCAGTCAATTATGTGGTTCTAATATATTCTCCATGTTTTATTTGATGTCATGTCACCATAAATTAAGTGTGATACCATCAAGAATAAATTATATTTAATTTAGGATAAGGAATGTCTTCTAGGGATTCATTGTCATACCGTCTCGATTGAATAATGCACTAAAGTAATTCATGTCATTAATGTGTATGATATTTTTTACTTTTCCTAACCATTTTGTGTTGGTTTTTGTCAATAATATCTTATTGTACTTATATTAAGTGGACAATCAATCCCAACAGCTTGAAATCCTGAAGAGTACATTGAGTGACTATCAGTATGATTCTTAGCTAATCAAATGTCATTTTGGTATTAACAAAGCGAACTTATTGGTGTATTTCATATCATATTAAAGAGTTTTAGTTGACCTATATAATATCGCATCCATAATATCTTGGTAAAATCCAATGAATTCCTCAGAGATTCTTTGCTTTTTGGGATTAATGGGTTATTATTGTAATAATATATAAGATCTCTCTCATTTTTCAAAATAATTATTTGGAATTACCATGAATGGGGGGATAATATTTTGGTACGAGAAAATGAGAGATATTTATAGGTATTGAAATGTAGGATGATATCAGAACCTAAATTCACTTTACCTCAAATAGGAAAATCATATATTGTTCATGCTGGTATATCTACAGTAAGACTCGATGAAGTTATAATGCAAGATGATCAAGGTGTTCTGTATGGATCTAGAATGCATGGACCACATGAGAGGAATTAAACTTGTCATTTTCTAGATTGATCTAAAGTGGTATATTCATTGGGAATTTTAAGACAATATCTTATGGTTGAGAAGTTATTGGTATACATGGATCACAACATCCTTAGATGTATATCTTCTCAAGGAGACCTAATCTTTTGGCAGAGTAGGTTAAACGAGTATCTATTGTCTGGGGAAAATTTATTGAATTATACACAAGGAAATGGAAATTTAAATTTCAACACATTAAGAATTAATACATAGAGAAAGGATGTACATGAGCCTTATGCTCAGTGAATTTTAATGGCCAATTTTTTAGACATGCATCTAGATGTTGAGGAGTCTTATGGATGGGTAGTTGTGGCTTTGGAAACTCTTATACTTATGATCATTGTTCATATTAATATGAATTAGTTGTTTGATATATATGGATTAGTTATGAGTAAATAAATATAATTGGGTGAGGCCCAATTAGGTTGGTCTCTCTGTAGTGGAAATTCCTTCTTTTCAATACTAAGCATGGGTTACTATGGTTTATCTTGAGGGGATTTTTAGGGAGTTTCATGCGTCCATATGGGAGATACATCCTAGTTCAATAATGATTTATCACAATATTCATAGAGAATAGTTTTTGTTGGGAATGGATTTAGAGGTGGATACTTTCATAGCTAGATGATTTACTTTTAAACATGTTAATGTAGTGTATTAGAGGCAGGTAAGGAATTTCAATCCATTTATCATTAATGAGTACAAATGAGATGAGGTCCTAGTGGATTCTTTGGTAATATTTCCAATGAGAACCCATATGAATGATTTTTATGGATTATTGTGGATCAACCGACTAATTTAGAACAATTCTTACCAAACAATTAACCATTCACATTTTATGATCTGAGTAGTGTTTTCATGTGAAAGGTGGTTCAGTAGAATGGTGTTCCAAGGTGTGTCATTTTTTTGAGATCATAGTATCACATCATGTTGAAATAGGGTCCACATAAAGTTATAATTTCACAATTTATTTTATGAATAAATTATCATCAATAGAGTGATTTTTAATCAATGAAGTGTATTTAGGTTCAAGAGAATTCTTAATGAACATTTGTTTTATATTTTGGTGGTTCACAGAAAAGTCATACTTAAATCATGGACTTTTAATCTAATAAAAGGATATAGGAATTGATTGAAATGTCATCTTTTTAGGCTTTTATGAAAGGTTGTGTCATTTACCTCTCTATTGGATAGGGAGAGAGAGTATGCACTAGTTATCCTAGTTTATTTTGGTTGATATTTTTAAAGGTCGTGTGGATCTGAAAACAGTTTTTGACCATACAGAGTCCGAAGAAATCATATGAATACCATCAATGATAACCTTTCTAATTCGAGGATGGTCATCATGTATTCCATTAGTTGTATCCAATTTCATCGTAATTCAATATATAATAATAGATTATGCTACTATGATGGGTTATCATGCAATTTTATGTTGTTGGAATGGTCAGTCTAGTGGTATACCATATAACCCTTCAAATGATATAAAATGTCCTGATTGACATGCTCTATGTGTTAAAGAAATGATGATATCACGCAAACCCTTCCCACCTAATAGATATAGTAGACATCGATATTTGTTCTGATGATTAATTTCAGAAGAAGCCAAAAACGTTTGGATTATTTTGGGAAATATGTAATAGATATGAATATATCATTATTTCAAGTGTAGTGGTCAAAGAGATGAGTTCAATAGAAGAACTAGGAGAGGGTGTCTGGTATGAAAACATAGTGTCATAAAATTTTCTCTAATTCTTGAGTGTGACGCTTGGAGAATCCAAGGGATTAGTTGTTATAAGTTGGGGATGTTTTAAGATCCCATGTTTTCATGGTATTACCCTTATTAATTTCTTCTTATTGATCTTCTTTGGATGAGTCTTGTTCAAAAATTAAGTGCATTATTCGGATAAAATAAGCATATATTTAAGGATGTATGATTTTTTAATTACTGTATTATGGGTATAATTGGACTAACTATTAAAATGGGTTTCTAGTCTATTGAGGATCTTTAAATGGTGTTCATGATGCTTAAAGTGAAAATGGCCTTCAAAAACATATTCAGGATGTTTACATGTCTTGTAAATTGATTTCATGAAGAGTAATTGTCAGGGTCTTTTCCGAAAACATGTTTGATGTGACTGGATTTCAATATATTCCAATGAAAATATTTACTTTACATATAATTACAACACACATCATTTAATTACCATACCATCTATTTTAAATATGATGAGGGTAAAAAAATCATTACATTCCACTAAAGTTGATTTTATCTGGAATGTAGGGAATCTGCTTGGAATTTTTTGAGTTTCGACCATTCTTCTGGGAAATCAGTTTTTTTTGAGAAATACCTGGTAAGTTGTTTTAGTTATGTTTTTTCTTCCCTCCCATGGTTCTCCTAAAATTGTAGTGAAGTACTTTGACCGATTTTATTTTTGATTTTTATCATGATCAATTTTTATCTAAAAATCACTTTATGGTCATCCACACATTCTTCCATATGGATATTTTCCACGGGGAGTGTTTTTGGATTATTATTTAATTGAAGGGCCATAAATCATTACCCTATGGTTTGATAATTATCAATTTTCTATAATATTTTTATATTTTCAATGAAATTTTCTCTCAAGTAAATTTAATTAATGAATTGATTATTCCATGTTATGAATTTTTTAAATTAGCTTTTAAAAAAACATATGGTTACCCTTGGGGTGACTGATCCTTGAGTATTTCAGAATTAACAATTTCTTTAATGTGTGTTTAGAATTACTAGTGACCTTAGGTGATTTATTATAATAGGTTCACTATATTCGCTCTTATATTTTATTTTTATATATATATATATATATATTTATAAATGGTTATATAAATTCTAATTGTATTTGAAGACAAATGGTATATGAAATAATTAACCATTGAGATATGTGATATGCTATTATGATTACTTTTAGTATGATAAGACAATTATTCCATGTTGAAATAATTATATGTTAGGCTTGGAACTATCACCTTAACACATATACGATGTAGTGCTGACATTGAGAAATATTGGATTAGTCAAATGGAGTAATTCTTATAGATGGAGGGATATTTCTACTCCCATGTTGAATTGATTATAGGTATTTCAGTCAGTTATTGTAATGCTTAGAGGTATTTGACCATGATTGTTTCGACTAAAACATAGTTACATAGTGTTGGATGGAATATTCATCAGATGTTCACAAATATATTTTTGCATCATGTTGAAGAATGTTATTTTATGTAGGTTATGTAGTTATAGATGGAATTTTCCTCAGACATTCTTAGAGATATTCTGGAATAGAGATGAAGGATTATTTTGTACTTATTTTATTAATTTTATAATTAATTAGTACATATATTTATTACTTTATTTCCTAAAATTATTATCTTACAAGTTAGTTTAGACATGGTGGTTTTGACCTACTGAGTTACACTCACATCCTATTTGGTCCAACGTATGGTACATGAGATGGTTATGTTGATGTAGGTTTACACAAGGGAATATGACCTTATAGTTGACTGCTTATTGGCGGGACGGGATAGTGTTTTGAGTTTTGACCAACATGGGGTTCAACACCATGTAATTGTGAGTCTTTATTTGTGTCTTATAACATTGTACATGTATTTCATCTAGCAGGACATATAGTTACATTATGACATGTAATTACATTATTCAATTATTATTTATTGGATTATTCAGTTATATTTTAATTTTGTCTACCAAAATGTATGTACTGTGAATTTATTATTCCTATATGGTATATATATACTACTATGACACATTATACTACTATGTATAGCCTCCAACCTATACATTTCACACCCCAAATAGGGATTCACACATGAGGTTTGGTAACCAATCCTTTTGGGCTACTTTAGATAGTTACAGATAGGGGGATGTTACATGAATAATATAAAAATTCAAATGACGTAAATTTTTATTACTCATTTAAATTATACGTCAAAATAGTTATTTTTATTAATTGTTTACCTTGTGTTCAATTTTTTTATAATGGTTAAAATACCATGAAACAGTTAAAATAATTATAAATTTTGATTGTATTTCTACCTTATCCTTTCAATATTATGTTATTTTATATTTTTTTGAACAGTTATAGATAATAATATTTTAGATTTTAATCTATATAATATTCAATGTGGGTATTATCCCCCATTATAAAATAATACTACTTGTTATCTCTCTCTCCCAATTAATTGGAAATAAATATCATCCAATACCTACCATAATAACTTCCCTAAAACTGTACACATTTCCTAGAAATCATTGTATGAAAAACAAATATATTCTAATCAAGTAGTAAGGTGTTTGTTAATGTTGTTTAATAAGTAGATATTTATAACTCATAACCCATTACATTGAATATTATTTCATAATACACCTTCTATAAACATGTCATATATATGATAACCTGAGGAATTTATAATCATTAATATATTTATATTTAATTATGTATATGGTGTAACATTTATTCACTACTTTTCCATATATTCGGAAGTCAAACCATTGTACAAGTGCACATATAAACTAACTCCTCTCACAGTGATGAATTTAATTTTTCATTACCATTATAAATGGGAGGTCATTTTAATTGATTTAAAACACAATAATTATATTTATATGATATTTATGGTTGTGTAATTATAAAATATTATCTTACTTCTCACCATTCAATATCATAGAAAAAAATAAAGATGCATATGCATATGTGTGGACTTCCCCTCCACACAATAATCTGATGTTTTTCGTCATGATAATATAAAAAATATTATAAATGTGTATATTTGGAATAATAATTATTCATATGTCATGATTATGACCATATGTATGACAATACCATCATATCTAATAATTCATGGAATTCAAACTACTTTTCAATGGACATTTGGTTTTAATAACGAAATAGATAATAAATGTATTAATTGGAAATTTTAATTGATTCTACCATATTATATTATTTATTAATTATGATTCTTGATATATTAATATGAAATATATATTTATTATATAGTATATTTCTAAATATGTGATGCGTGAAAAAACCAATGTACTAACTATTTGTTAAAATCCTAATTTATTTGAATATTATAAATGATAGTTTTATTGTGAGGGAGATTATATGGGTAATAACCAATAAAACACGAATATTTAATTATTTTATAATTATTTATGATGGTTTATGTTATTATTACCAAATTATAATATTTAATATGAGAAATCATGTAGAAATAATTATACATAAAAACAAACCTTATTTACTCATTGGTTGACAATCATTTTATTTTATACTCTTACTCCTATGTTTTTTTGGAAAGTTATTTACGCGGAAACTGTGGTATTAAAATCTCCTCTTATTAAATTTTGTAATTTATTACAGGGGTTTAAAATAAATATATATAAATTTTCTACAATGATGTCATTTTTGACGATATAAAAAAGGGTGAAAAGAGTTTTTTTCTTTAACTTATATAACATTGACATATATTCTCACCATCTTGAAAATTATTTACAATTAACCTTTAGTTAAAATATTCTATGGTTATCATTATAGTAAATTATTTTTATAATATATTTTAAATTCCAATATGTTAAATAATAAATTTCAATATAAAATTAGTATTTCCATCATGAAATGTTCTTGTGATCCGTTAACAGAATTTTCAACGATTAAAATATCTTTTAAGGGTTATTTTTCATCATTTCACATTTCATATTTTCATATTATGAACAATATTTTTCTATATATATATTTTTAATGTTATTTAGAAATAATTATATAAAACTAATTTATTTTCCCTTAGTTCCTTATGTTATAATGAAACCAATTTCATACCCATTTATTTGTCTGGGATATCCTACGATGAAATGATGAAATTTTTATGAAACCCATTTTTTACCATATTTTATTATATGGTTATAATATTAATTTCATTTTATACTGTGGGAGAAATATGTTTGATATAAATTAACTGATATTTATTAATAAAATTATATATACCTCCAATTCAAGAGATAATATTGTTATCTTATGAGATAATAAGTAATGGAATCGGGGGGGGGGGGGTAAAACTTTTTATTAAGGGACTCAATCAACTATGATAATATAAGGATTGAACCAATACTATTAAAATGATGGAATGAGGAGTGAATATATACTAATATGTTTAGAAAGGATCCATGAATATGGAAATTATTTTCAATTCATTTTCATATTCCAAAAATATATGACTTTTGATTATTATATATTCTCATATATCAGGAAAGATTATTGATGATTCTTAACATGTATGAAATATATAATTGTTTATTATATAGGCTTATTCCATGAATAATAATAAGGATATTTAAATTATATGATATTACTATTTAATATTTTTAAAATTTTATCATACAATTATGGGTGTCTTATTCTCAATTATGATCATATATTTATATATCATAATGTTTTTTGTAATTGAGAATCATAGATCTCCATTTGTAATAATTACTTTCCATATGTCATAATTAATTTTTATATATTTAATATTACTAATTATGGGTACAATGTGAAATGGTATTTATGGGATATATAAATGATACTTTATGTCATAAGATATTTATATATATAATTTTTATAGACTCCAAACATTTATGGTTCTATAGAAGGAATATTTTTAGATGTTATGAGTATTCATATAAAATGATTTAATATATATATAGTTGATTATTATGTTACATTAAAATAGTTTAATATTGAAGTAATATAATGTATACATATTTCCAAGTTGATTTCATGAGAAAAAATTTTCATTGTGAAATAATATGGTAATATGAATTGTTTCCATGTTCATTGTAGTTGAATCATCATAAAATAAGTGGTTGCTGGATTGGATCCTTCATTATTCCATATTATTAGTATTCTACATCCACTCCCTTCAAAATTAATTAGTTTTATACCCAACAATTCAAATATTATAATATCCCATCTTCGACTATGGATTATTTAAAACTGATTCTCCACATATTTATGACATGTGAGAAATGAATTTACATCCATTTGAAAAAATTATCCGTTTAATCAAAAAAATTAAACACTATTATCCAAAATTTATCACAAGATCTATGAGACAATTTAGTATCCCTGATTTAAATTTTTATGTTATGGTATAAACATACTATTTTTTATCATTATTAATTTCTCTAATTCTTCATTTATTAGGAGGACTTCACTAGAGTCTTTTAAATAAATTATACGTCCTACTATAATGGTCAACAAAAATGTATAAGTACATATTGCTTTCCATTTATATTTTTCCTCAAATGAGCTGATTGATTCATCCATCCTATTCAAGAGTCCAATACACTTCTTAACATTTATATGATTGAGAGTGTGAGGAAAATATTTTTTTAACAAAAAAAATTATTGAATTAATTACACTATGTTGATTTGATATTATCTGAAATGTAATTATTTAGGAAATATGTCTACCACCAATAATATTATTCTAATAAGTGATAAAATTAAAATATAACATTTTATTACTCAAAAAACTAATATCATAGACTATCATATCAATGGAATTAATATAATTTTCCATAACTAGGGGATTAACAGACCCTGAAAATAGTGAGGCAATGTTATCAAAATAAAACAAACCCAACTTGTCCCCAATTTGGATATGTATTATAATCCACATGATTTATGTTATTATTCATGTCATGATTTAGTTTTTCATGTACAAAAATTAGGATATAATATTATTCTCCCATTATATTTGGAATATCATTTCTAAAATCAATAAATTCTCAAAACTCCCTAGTTTTTTAATGATTCCATCCATTTATATTAATTATAAAAAATAATTGATAGATAGTGATTATAATAAAAAAATTCAATATTAAAATAAAATAAAAAATATATCTCTAAAAATAACCTCTCATATTGGTCCCACATATCTTATCAAAAGAAAATCTATATTTCAATCATAGTTTTTCTTAATATATGTTCAATTATGTTTCATACCAAATCATAATAACTAATGAGACCATTCCCAATTAAAAAAAATAAATTATAATGTGTCTCATGAACATATTATCAAATTATTTTTAACAGAAGATTACATGAATCGCGATATAAAAATATAGAGGTATAATGTGATTAAAATATTTGATATACAATTCATCATCTTAAAAAATAAACCGCATCAAAATTATTTTGAACATCATAATGTGATAATAAGTACCTTTTATATTTTAGTAATATAGAGGATACTCTTGGGATATAAATAATGAAATGGCTCATCTATGAAAACTATATTGGTAACAAACATGAGATAGAAATATTAAATAATTTTCAAGTTTCTTAAAATGTATCATAGAAATTGATAAAAGACAAAATTAATTATTTACGTGGTAAATGTCATAATATCGCATCATCACAATGATGTTGTAAAATAATATTCATGATTTAATAAGCATAAATAATTGAATTATTTTATGGAAATATAATATAGTATTCTAGTTTTATTTCCCATGAGACATAAATGATATCACAAAAAAAATAACTCATTTGGGGGATAAAAAAAATAATGTACCACCAACAAGATCATAATATGTTATTAAATATGTGTTCTAGATAATGAATTAATACATAGGGATTAAAAAAAATAAAAAATATAACATATGAAATTGCAACATAGTATTATTCTGAAAATATAGAAAAAGGATATGTCATGAAGATTACAAGGAAAATAACAATTTAAATAAAATTTGATGTAAATATTTCAATATGTGGTTTTAGGTATTAAATATGATGTGAAAATAAAAAATATTATATATGTAGATAGTTAGGTATAGAAATATACCTAATATGTGATGTTTTATAGAAGGAGTAATGAACCTTTATAGAGGATGGGAAAATGGATTTTCTTCATTGATTTTTTATAAACAGAATAGTTTTCATTATTATTTTATTATTGAAAAATGAAGAGTAAAAAATATAATAAAAATGATGCCTGAAATTTAAATGAATTTATATACTCCCATTAAAGGGTTTTCTTAAATAAAAATCAAAGAATGAAACATGAAAAAATATATACAACCTTCACAAATAAAGGGAAAATATATTATTTTTAAAATTATGAATCATATATAGATAATATATATGTGTGATTGATATGTACAGAATTAGAAATTTTTTATATAAATATAATTTATATTCTAATAAAACTGAATGTTCTTTAGGTGTTCCATTTCCCCTATCTATAATCGCATATAAATTTATTTTTAAAAATAAAAAAATATTTTTTTTAAAATAAAATCAATAAAACCATTTTAAAATAAAATAGATTTTTAATTTTCATTAATGTTATTTTATGGTCATTTTTTGATAAAATTTTGTTCATGGAATCTATATTTTGTTATATTATAGTTCACCAACACATACTAAATGAAGACATCATACTGTGGATCTAATGTAAGAAAAATATATATGATTACCATAAGAAATCACATTATGTGAGAATAAAATATAAAAATATTTTCTATATATTATTTTATAAAATATTAAATGGTTGATACTATATTGGGATACAATTCCACTTCAATGGATCCTATAACATAGAAAATCACTTCCATTAAGAACTTGGTAAAAAATTGATAACACTACATGACTCTATTAGTGTTTAACATACTTATAAGGCCTATCATACAAAATGGTACTCTCTCATTATAAGATCCCAAATATAATGGTATTTTATATATATCTTTTCTCTAAAACTTATCAACCCTTATTTTGGTATATCATTGATGGGTTTTGATTTTAGGATTTTTTGAGTGAAAATTGATTAATTTAAAAGGAGAATGTGATGTTCATGGTTGGTGAATGTTCTTCCAAAACTATTTTCTTACTACCATCTTGTCATGAAACACTATATATAGGTGTGTTGAATGATATGTTCACTAGTATTCAATAGAATCTCCATTATAGTAGTAACCACGTGACCTATAGGGGAGTCACACAGTTAAAAAAATATTTTGTTTGTCTTTTATCCTAGCCTAGTAAATCATGCAATTGATTTTTATTCCCTTGAAAAATTATCTTTAATTTATTTATCCCTATAGATGTCAGTCCCATTTCTCCAACATTACATAATAGGTTGTACTTAATTTTATTTGGTTTTATGGAGGATTACATGGAACCCATAAATCCATTAATGATGAATCAAAAAACTTACATGAGGATATGCTCGTCTTTTGGTATGTGATCTCTTCATGTGTGGTTTCCACTCTCTCTCTCTCTCTCCTCTCATTCTGGAAGAAGGGGAGTTTTTGTTCCTCAATTTTGATTGTTTTGATCCTTGATTCCAAGGTTCATATTTCATTTTTCAGTGTTTCTTAAAATTTGTTCATGATATCATTCTTTATATATGTGATATTATTATTATTGTCATATTCTGATATATGGGATATGCATATGTGGGACATGGACTGATTCCTCAAAATCACATTTTTAATTGAATGATATCCATATGTCAGACATGGTTTGATGGTTCAAAAGAAAATATTTTATAAAAATGAGTTGTAGGACAAGAAATGATACTTTAATTATCTATGGGGTGATATATGTTATATTGTAGGACTGTATTGTTTGAATTAGTCTATGATTACATATAACGATAATATTAAATGAATTGAATTTATATGTGAAGAAAATTTTATACTGAATTGTGATTCCCTATGTTATATGGCATAGGCTCCAACATGGGATGAAATCAGTATTAACGGTTTGGGAATTATTATAAGCGTGAAAAATAAAATAACTAATTATATAATAATGAAATGTGATGATATATTACATTATGCATTTTACATTATTCTCACTAATATTTACAGACAATTGATGAGTGGAAAATAATTTAGAAGTCCTTGGTGGTGTCAAACTGATTTATATTCACATCCTTCTCAGTCTTCTAGATCAGTTCAAGAATATAAGTCATGTTTTCAAAATATGATAAGAGAACAATCCCTATATAAGATAATTAAATTAGTATATATAATTGATGAGGGTACCAGAGGTGATGTTGTGACCCACAATGGGAGTTTTCATTGTGTCTTTATTTTTTAGGTTTTATTTAGAAACTTTTGATATGTATTGAATGCTATATCTACTATTTTGGTTTGGATATTTTAATCCTATTTTTTTATCATGTGATAATAGTATTTTTCTAGTTATGGATATTATTATTTCATTGTTGATTATTTTTTTTCAGCAATTTTGAAGCATGATTAAATATGTTATAGTCACCCAATGATATATATTTGACCCTCGATTCTAGTATGGAGCCTTTATAATAATGGGAGGTGATCCTATGGTCATGTGACCAACAAGATCATGGAATTAGTATTTGGAACCTAGTTATGGACATTAAAAATTTTCATAAAATGAGTTTTATTTTATTTTCATATATTTTTTCTTACTATTTGGGATTGGTATACTGGGGAGTAGGATTATTTGGATCTTGTCCATTAGCTTCTTCATTAGTGTATATTACCAATTTGTATTGGAAAAACTATGTTCCATGTGTGGGATTTTTTTATTAATGTTTTTTCTTATTGTTTCACACTTCTCCACCTCGAGTGACGCACTTCGAATTTGATGTAATTATTTTTTTATGTAATTAATGTATCATTCCAAAGAATGGGATGAGAGTTCTGTAATCATGAATTATTTCTTTGAAATTTGGATTATATTTACATTCATATTTTTTTCACTAATGTTTAAATAGGGGTTTGGGGTATTCTATATAAATTAAAATGACATTAATTCTTGTGTAATTTAAATTAAAATGTTTCTTAATATGAGATTTGAGAAATTTTAAATGATATAGAATGTGATAATTTGATATTGATAAATGGTTTTCTATTGAGAATTTTGATTTCTGAATGTTTTCCCTTTATTAGACAAGAACAATATAATGGATTAGTTAGGGAATTGATAAAACTTTGTTTGTGACAATGTGGTTCAATATGGAGATAGGGTTGTTAAGTTTATTTGAATTAATATTTTATAATTTTTGGATGTATTGATGTCTCCCAAAACGTTTTTTTGAAAATATTTTGATATACCACTGTGATGATGTTTTTTATAGGATGAAAGATACATATTTCAGGAAATTTTCCTCTAATATTTGTATGAGAGGCTCTGATAGTGTTGGTTGAAGGAGCTATAGGGATGTTCTATGAGAATATTTCACATTTTATCCTGTTTAGGGAAAGATCCATACAGATGTATTTAATGAGTTTTTACAACATGACATGGGAGTTCCATTTGTATAATAATATTTAATTCACTATATAGTTTAGAAATTAGAAAATTGAGTTATGGATTGATTCTCCCTAGATGATTCTTTAGGACATAGAGACTCCTGATAAGAAGAGAGTCAAACTAGAAGCTTATTTGTTCTATGGTTGTGTGACATGTTAGCAAGAAAAATATACATGGGATGGAAATTTAGGGAATATGGAGCTGAAGAACATCTAAGAGACATTTATGGAGAACTTTTACCCTAAGGAACTCATACATTAGGGGGAAATAGAGTTCATTATGATCTCCTATGGGAGTCTTTCTATGATTGGATGTGAAGGACGACTTAAATAGTAATAACACACATTTTAATTATGGAATGACATGAGGCAACTAAAGTGAAAAAAATTTAATATCAGATTAAATATTTAATTATCTGCCATTTTTACATCATTCAACTCAAAAAATTTTCATATTTTCTGAATCAGGATTTCATATCATAAGGGAACCTGATTGAAGATTCCATTGGATAACATATTTTTTTCTTCTGTAAACTATGGTGAATGTATTACAAGAGTATGAAGTGTCTATTTTAAAATGATTAACATGTAGATAGAAATAAAAATGGATAGGGGGAATATATACTACTCATGAAATTACATGAGTTATTTTATCCATTTTTGGTAGGCTAGGACACATATATATGCACTTCCCTCACAAACCAATAGATTTATAGGATTCTGTAAGGTTGATACATCTATAAATCTTCTAATGTAACCCATGAAATTTGTTTGATGATGGTATAGATTTAAAAAATCAGAGTGTTAGATGGGGATCTATATACCCCATATTATTCTATTTTTTTGAGTTCTATTGGAAGGGGTGGTAGATACAGTGGACGTGATACTCTAGAATAAGGTCCCATATAAATATAGTGGAATAACTAATGGACTCATGATTCTATATATAGATGATGGGAAGGATAGATACATGTATTTTAAAAAAAACATATGTATAGAGATGTCAGACCATCGAGAACCATAGTTACTATTCTTTTAGCATGGAATCTTTCAAGTGCTTTATTTGATACTAGAATCTCTCATTATTTTATATAATCACAAATAGTGAATTGGTTGAGTCTGATAGTGATGTTTGTATATGGGGTTATGATGATTGATAAATTTTTAGGAGTATGGTGGGGATAATTTCATTTAGGAATGGTTTGTTCTCTTAATGATGGAGGGTATTATTTTAATTAGGATATTTAAATTCATTGGGCTTCAAAAATGTACATGAATTTTTGTATGGAGTAGTCAGTAGCATAACATGATCATGTAGATTTCTACAATACGAGGGTAAATATTATGTCTCTTGATAGAGAAAATTATGTACATCATGGAGAGTCAGATATAAATGAAGGATATCCCAGATCCAGTTCATAAGAAACTATGGGAGGTCACCACCTAGGATATGGATCTTTTTCTAGATGATAGTGGTGTGAAGCGGGATGTCATCCAATACAGAGTGGATCATTTATAATATGTGTTTACTTGGGATTTCTCAGGGAATCAACCTACAATTTATGTGTAATTTTATATTGAGTTAATTTATATAGAAGATTCATTTTCTTTTCCCCATTATGTAATTAAACCAAATGTGTTTGAGGATATTAAATATCAACTGGAAGATATGATGGATAAGTTATTTAACCATAAATTTAAGCATTATTGGGTTCTCAAATATTGTTTTCTAAGAATTCTAATTGTAACATATAGATATGTATTGATTACTAGTAGTTTAACCTTATGAAATTGAAGAATTAAAATTCCATTCCTCATAATGATAAAGTCTATGACCAGTTTAAGGGTAATTTTTTTTCTCAATTAATTGAAATAGGATAATGTATCATAAGATGGTAGTTAGACATTAGGGGATACAAAAAAAATTATTCATTAGAAAGTATGGAGATTAAGAGTTCATTTTCATGATCATTGGGATAATGTATACTTGAGTCAATTTTTTAGTCTTGAGAAAAAAAATATTCTACCCATATCTAGATTTGTTTGGGGTAGTTTTTGTGGATAAAATATTTCTGTACTCCAAGATTCATGTCGATTATGCTATGAATGTTGACATTATCATCAGTTCAATGTGGTAGAATTATCTATTTTATATGATATAAATGTTCCAATTATGGATTAATATCTTACCATTATTGGGATACAATATCCATAATTAAGGTGAGTTAGTGGACAAAGAGAATGATCAGGAAGTGGATTCGTGGTAGCATCTACATAATGTTTTTATATCTGTAGTATATTTTGCTTAGGGAGCTATTATGGGAGGTTCAAACATGGTTTTTCTATATTTTTATAAATTTTATCATGATTGAAAAAGAATACAGTGATGTTTGTATTGTCAATGGTAGGAGATAATTTCTTTTCAACAAGTTGAGAAATCCCTGAATCGGTACAATGATCTTGATCCAATATGGGCTATGGGAGGAGTATACAGTGTTTTGTGATGCATCTGGGATCAATAATATATAAGTGTTAATGTCGGGTGATCTTTTTCATTTATGGGTTATGGATATGGATTACAGATGAATAGAATTAGCATATTCATGACCACATGTTAGATAATGTGGAATATTTTGTTATGTTTTGATGGAAATATAGTTTTGGAGAAAATATTTTGATATATAATGATATGAAATATTATAGAATATATATTCAATGTAGTATATTAATTTATATATGTGGATATGGGATCTTTATATAAAATCCATTTATTTTGAGCTGACATATACACATAGTAAGTAAAATTGTACTGTTTAACCTTTGAGTAAGAAAACATGGACTTGGGTTGTTATGGAGTCCCGTTATGAATAGGAGAAGATGACCTTATTGGATAAGATACATGTTTGGTTCAAGGGAGCCATGATGGATTACTATTGTATTATATTCAGTAGAATCCACACTTCTGAGCTAGACCTAGGAGAGGAAGTATGAGGACTTTAATTTTATGTCCTAGGGATATTTCCTTAAAGGTGGGGAGTCAACTTATGATTGAAATATAGTTAATGATACTATCATATAGGTTAGGAATAGTGTGGTTGTGCCTACATGTAGGATATAAGAGACGATCGATGTATTTCATGCCTCTATGATGGATGTGCATCTGGGTTTGACCAAAATATAACATTTCCAATGTTGACAATATTGGTTTTCGGGAAAGAAAAATGAAAATCGTTGGTTTTGGGCAAAATTAAAAACATGGAAATAGGTGATGGTTGGGCATCAACAACCTATAAGATTACTATAACCACTACCCATTACAAAATGAAAGTGGCATGACATTATCATGGATTTTTTTGTGGTTCTTTTAAAGATTCCTTGGATGATTGATGAAGAATTTTTGAATGTTGATTAACTGAAGTAAGTAGAAAATTTCATGAATATTTGGGAGACAATCACAATGTATCAATGGTATGAATTCTATATTAGGTATATATTTTTTCTCCATAGGGATCCAAAAATTATAACGTGAATCGCGATTCATGTTTCACTTCATGTTTATGGAAAGGGTTTTTTTGAAAGCCCTTGGTACATTGGTATTACTCTATATAAACTACAAACCACATACAGATGGGTAGTAAGAACATAATATATAGGTACATGAGGATATGATACAGGTTTGTGTTCTATATTTTTTTTGGGACTTCAGAGATTCACATAGCGCTTATTAAGTTCTGCAATAGTAACAAATATCAAGAAACTATTTACATGGCACCACTTGAGGTATATTAATGGATTAAAATGATGATAATCTATATGTTTAACGGTTTTAGGAGAGTTAGAGTTATTGGAAATGATTCTCATACAATACACATCTGAGAATGTTTAGTGGAATTAGATATGTAAGGATAAAATTCATATTACACAAAATTTATATTTTGATCGAGGTATAGTACACCTAATTTATATCGATTATGACTATGTTTTCTTTCTTATGTCTCAAATATTGGTTCACCATTGTATTTAGAGGGATGCAATTTTATATCATTGTTTTTAGTATATTTTGGTGTTGTGTAGATAATATTTCTAATGGAGTACTAATTATCTCTTCTACAGAGGCTCAATGAAATTGATGATGATTTTCATCTGTCACAACATCAATGGTATCACCCACTCCATTATCATGTGATCGATTTGGGTACTGTTGAGATTAAGACCAATATTTCCTTTTAAGAGAATCTGATATGTGTTTTAGATCATAGTGAGAATGTTTTTTTTGATAAATTACATGCTGATAGTTTTAGTATTGTGTAAAAATTATTCATGTTTAGGAGGAAACATGAGAGAGGGAACTAGATATAGAGGCCCAATGGCCTGATCTTCTTCCTAATAATTTTAGAGGTGCTTCAGTGTACATATGAATGAATAGAATCGCAATAATGGGTTTATAATAATATCCTAACCGTTATGTAGATGGATTGATAACATTTAAAATTATATTTCACCCTTGTATTGGTATTCATGGATTTGTATTACATTGAATATTTTTTAGTGAAAATGGGGAAATTTGGAAGGGGAAGGGGCAACGCGAGCTTGGTACATGGTTTTCCCAAAATATGCACCTATCACCAGTAAACCATGCAATACATGATTGAGGGGGATTTCATGGTTGGGGGAATGCTTTGATAACCATGCAAATTCTCAGAACTACCCATGAGACCCATGTGATTTGTGAAATGTTTTGGAACATAGGTTGGTAAACCATGCACCCTAGCCCAGGAAATCATTTTCATGGTTATTAATCCACTGAAAATTTATTTTAAATTTTTTGGTCCTACCAGTATTCACATATATTTCCCCCCACTCATCCTAATAGGTTCTACTATATTTTTATAGGTTTCAAAAAGGATTATAGGATCACAAGATCCCTATTATTGATGAATCAATGGTTTGGTTGAATTATATATACCCATTTCATTATGTAATACCTTCATATGGGGTTTTCTCCCACTCCCATATCTCATAACTGATGAAGAGAATTGTATTATTCTATCTAGGGGATGTTTTAGATCATGGATTTCATGGTTATTATTCGGTATTATCATGTTTATAGGATTTTGTTCTAAATATCAATCTTTAATGGGATATTAATTATTTTACATGTATTTTGGGATTTTATTGCATGGTGAATTCTCTTCAATGATCAAGTGGTTGGTGTTCAAAATATTAATTCCCATATTCATGGATTATAATTGCGTGTATGTACTATTTAATTTAAATTTACACATTTATAAATTTAATATTTATTTGGATTATATAATTGGTTATTTAATTAATAAAATCATTTAATTTATTAATATAAATTTCATGCTATAATTAAACTGCTTCAAATTTGGAAATTAAACTAACTAATTATGGTTATAAAATTTTATGATAAATTGGATGATGAATTAATTTATTAACGGTGATTAAGGAATTATTGGATTATCAATACCGGGGGAATGGTTTATATGATTAGTTTTTTAAAAATATTTCAATAATGATTATTCAAATTAATCTATGTTGGTTGAAGTGATTAAACTTGTTTTTTCTAATGAATTGTAAAGATAAAAATAAATTATAAATTTTCAAAATAAGGTTCATGATTATTAATTTTGATGATTGTAAAATTCAGATAATTTTCATAATGTGATATTTTTGATTTTATGATATATGTGATATACATCTATGGGAAATGGAAAGATGATTCAAAATCCCATATGTGATCGATTGATATACATGCGTCGATCATGGACTGATTCTTATAATGCCCCTATGTGAATAAAATGATTTTTTATACATATAGTGTTGCTTCAGATAATTAGTGATTCTAGACAATATACTGTAAACCCAAAATGTTGGATTTATATAATGGTTCCATCAATCATATAAATTGAAATAAATAGATAATTTAATACAATGTTATAATATAATTTGGTTTCTATATGTTATATTGTTCAAACTCCATCAAGGGACAAATCTAGTATTGATGGTTTTGGTGTTATTTTGAACCCATAAAATTATGTTTATAATAAATGAATAATGAAATGTGATGACTATTTACATTATAAATTGTACTTGTTTCTTAAAACATCCAAATACACTCCTATTAAATGGAAATTATTTTAGTCTTAGTTGTATGTTGATTAGTATGTTGTATTCAAATCATACATAGGATTATTAATCGGTACCTGAATAGAATTAATTTTTCTAGAAATGTTGATGGGAAATAGCCTGATGTTAAATTGATTAGTTGTGATGTAACATGGATGAGGTACTCATCCATGATGTAGGGATCCAATGACGGAGTAATAATTATGTTTTTATTTTGGGATTGTTTTGGAAACATGAAACATATATGGAACATCATATCAACAGCGTTGGATTGGATATTTTATTCTAATTTTGTTCATCATGTAATTCTAGTAATATTCTTGTTATATTTATTACCATTTGGTCATTATTTATATCTATCTGATGTTCTGGATCATTGATAATGGGGTTATAGTCTCCCCATGTTATATATTTGACCCTCACTACTATATTTAATCTAATGGAATATGGGGAGGAACACATGAAGTAATGTGACAAAATGACAATTGGAACCATTAGGTGGTACCCACTCTTAGATGTTGCATGCATTGGTCCGTATAATGTCAATTATACTCAAATAAAAGTTAATTAAATACAATTAATATTCATGACCGCATGGATTGTTAATATTCTTTACCACCCACATAAAACATAGATTCCCCCTCAACGAAAGGTCTATCCACCCACAAAGGAGATATTTATAATGATCATCATAATCCTCAATCATATTACTAGTTTAATATTTTTATGGATTATTTAAAAAATCATAATAAATCTAAATATTTCATTTCATATGATTCATTTTGGAAAATTTAATTTAAACTCATCATGATACATTTACCATGAAATGTCATGCGTAAATTTTGTGATCAAATATTAAAATCCACTAAATCCCATCCTAGAATTAATACATATATTCAATTCCATATTCATTAGAAATTTTTTACCAATCATTTAATTCTAAATAAATATTAAATATTTTAATAACACAATTTAAACTACATTCTACCATTTGTGATAAACCATTAGGGGTCTCATTTATATTAAATATGATAGTGTAATATTATTCTAAATCAATTACACTATAATTAGATTGAAATAACTTTAAAATCAAAATATTAAATTCATAAAATTTAAAAAAAGTGTATTATAAATTTTTTTGAGTGTTATAGTGATAAATTAGAACTATAATAACCAATGAAATCTGTCACATATGATATAGTATTTTTGGAATAGATGTTAGGGGAAAATATATATAGATGGATTTTCTCCCATTTATTCATTGAAAACTAAATACATGTCCCATGTGGTTCTTAATTAAAACCCTTCCATGAAAATTTTAATAAATGCAATAAGAGAATATTTCAGTATAACCCCCGTTACTCATGAAACAATGGTGCTACCCTGTTAAGAATAGTATATATATATATATATCTTGTTTTTGTGTGACCTCATGAGTCATTGAGAAATGAATCATCAAATATAATAATAACAAAAAAAGGTAATACTTATATCATTGAAATATATCCCTCAATAAAAAACCAAATTCAAATAAGTACTAAAATACCATTAAAAACATACAACATGGTCTCATTTTAAAAACATATCCATCATATTGCAATTCCCCCATTTGAAGATAGAATAATAAATCAAAGACACTAAATAATGCATGATTGGGTATATTCCTTGGAAAACACCACTCCATTTTCAAATCTTTCATAAAATATTTCATTGGATATATTATGAAAAATTTATTTCACTAGAATTTTTCTTATTATGAATCCCTTATCTCATTTTGAACATGAAACATTACAACGTGTGTATCTTATTATAGAAAATACATTATTTGAACTTCTGATAACTCTATAAAATAAAGAACCTGGACCTCCAATATCTCATATAACAACCCAAAACAATTAAATAAAAAATGTTCATAAAATATTAATAAATATCATATGTCATTATATATTTAGTGTGAGAGAGTAGATATATATATCTTACTTTTAGTAGAATAATATTTATGAATCGTTCTTATTTATTCATTCTTGATTAAAATATATTATTTCCATTAATTAAAAAAGCATAGACCATACACATGGGACATAACATATATTTAACGTCACATTTTCAACATGGAAACATATAATCATATTATAAAATATTTTTCAATGGAGAATGTAATTATATAGAACTACTATCATTGATTATATTTTCAACGTCAAAGATATAAAACATTAATCCTTTTTATATTGTAATAAATTTCAAATACCCACCATATAGTTGATTTTGTATATAAGTATTCAACATTTATAACGTTTTATTATAATTTGGATATTTTTCCTCATGCGTATTAATGATATTGGAAACATGGACTATATAATCATATATAACATTTAAAATGTCATTTGATCTAAAAATCAATTTTTATTCATACATTATAATCATGGTTGTACAATCAATGTAGTTTATCTATGTTGTTGATTTTTTAATTTTGTAACAAATTAATATTTTATTCAACTTTGTTAAACCAAATAACCCGGAATAAAAACAACACATTTAAAAATTTAAACATAAAAATAAGTATTTTTCATGGAAAGATGAAAATTTTAAAAATCCGCTATTTTCATTTTAATATTAATTCAATAAATGATTAATATTAATTAATTTTTTACAACATTAATATTACCTTTTAACCACAATTAACAATTAAAATAATAGTTAACATCTTTTAATATAATAAAAGGAATATATATATTTTTATCAAAAATCCTAATTTACATAATAAAAATTTCAAGTGACAATAATATTAAAATTTTGAAATTTGTAGATAATAATAAATATTTTTTTCTAATATTATTCACGAACACACACACACCCTGACCCACACACAAACACACACATATATATAACAAAAAAATTACATATTTAGCTTATATAAATATATATCATTCATTCCAAAAAATATTATATTTTTATAAAATAATTAAAAACATATCTATAATATTCAATATAAATATTCAATTTAAAACATTCAGGTACAAAAATGTTAAATGTAATATACATTTTTAGAATAAATGTGATCAGAAAATATATAGCAAAACCCATTCTTTTCATTATATATAAAACTTTATGATAAATTTAATTTCTGAAAAAAATCATATTAACTATATATTATAGTTCAATTTTCTAAACACATGTAAAACTAAATATAAAATAAATTTCATGATCCAATATTAATTATATCATTTATGTTATTTTAAAAAATTTATCCTAAATATTAATTCATAGAAACTAAATTCTATATGGAATTTCATCAGTTTGATAGAATGATTTTCAATGATAAATATATCACATCAAAATGAAATTATGAATATGGAATTTAGTCTATAAAATGGTATTTATTTAAAAGTTTCCTATTTATGAAGAATAATACCATATATATAGGTTTTGAATTGTATTTATATGTTTGGATATTTAGAATAATTGTTAGAGATACTGTGCAATCTAATAATGTTGTGTTCTAAATTGAAAAATGAATAATGATATATTCTTTTCATAGTTATGGGAGACAATTCATTTCGACCAAGAATCATATGTTTTGAGGTGGGGTGGAAATCACGATTACATGTATGGTTAGGGAGACCATAAAACTAGACCATACATAAAAAATTAATAAACATTTTACCTTTATATTATTTGAAACAACACTATTTTTTTCTTAAAATATTCTTTTAGAAATCAATTCACTTTTACGGGGATCATAAACTTTGACTCAACATTATTTACATATATAATTATTGTCAATTAATTGATTTATATTGAGTGTCATGTATGTTATTGTTCCTCTTTCTATGAAATAAATTATCATGGATAATCTCCTTTATATAATCATGGAATTTTTATCTAATTAATTTATGGATAAGTTAATTATTTTTTATTAAAGATGAGATTTTGATGATTTTAACCTATTAATGTTATAATGGATTGATTTTTTGGGGAGCTTTCAGTTAAACAATACTTATTTATGGAATTTATTATTATATAATTTATAATAATAATTAATGATATATTTGTTTATTATCTTAAAATAATTATTTTTGTTTGATTATTTTATTTGAATCAATAAATTTATTATAAAATATAATTTTAATATGGAATTATTTTTTAGAATACTCTTTTTTTATCTACTGTAAATTTCTTAAATACCAATGGGATATATTTTAATATAATTTATATGATATCATATATACTATATGATGATTTATTTGACATCTATTATTGATTTTTGTGGAAAAAATATATCATTGGTGCTAATTGTTTATGAAAATTCCCATTAGAAGGACATGAAATTGGGAAAATAAATTTTGGAAAGTATTTCATGAATTTTGTTCAATATGACATTCTTGGTGTATAAAATAGGATTAAAATGATATTTTTTTTTGTAATTAATTCATTAATAGCATTATAGATGATAGTTATAGTCTAATGAATCTTGTTTTTCCTATCAAATATTTGAGATATTTTAAATAATATTCTTTTGGATTTGAAAATAGGAAGATATTTTGAGGTTTGAATAGGCCATGTATGGATATCAGATAATTATAATATTTATTATATAAAAAATGAGACATTTGTAGAATATAATTGAATACATCTATAATATGTATTTCATAGGTAATATTTCATCTAAATTGAATAATAACCATGAGTTTTACCCAATATGACACATAATCTTGGTACCCATTAGGTTTTTTGATTAAGCATATTCATGATCAGAATATTTATAAAACAATTATTAAATTAAGTTAGTGATAATAATTATTAACAAACTAAACCCTATAGTATTATAAATCACTTATGAAAAAATCATACAGATAACTTCATAACCCATGTAGTTGAGAGAGGTGTCGTTGGAGGATCATTCTCAGCTAATCTATGACATATCATGGACTAGAATTAAATGTAACAATTTGTGCTTCTAGATATCACAAACTACAATGATGTTTAACCATTATTCATTATATATTGATCAAAATCCATGTGCTGGATTTTTTTCAATTGTTTAACCCATGTTTGTTTTTCCCATAGGGACTGTTAATCATGTTCTCAAATATATAGATTAAAAAGTAAATAATGCTTGTGGGTTTGAGATTATCTTCTTAGGAATTTGTGATTGGTGATATTTGTCTATTGTTACATTATTCATTGATCTCAATTTTTAATGATAATTATTAAAAAAAATAAAAAATGAACAATGGTTCATGTTTTGCCCCATTTGTGTTATGTCGATTTATACCCCAATATTCAGAAGTTTATCATAAACATTTTCATGGGATGGTGATTTGAAAAAATATGTAGTAGTTTATCAATTTACAATCACACTATAATGTTGAAGATCAATAAAATAGGTTTTTATTATGGATCTACCACATAGTAGTGGTGAATGATAATGAATTTAGTGTCAAAATCATATATGGATATCCTACTTCATCATTTTTCATAGAGAGATGACGTGGTTAAATGGAATAATTTTTTGTATGGATTTGAAAAATAGAAACCAATACACATTTAAAACAGTTATCAATCAACCCTCAATCCACTTTTATTTGCTGGAATTGAAGATGAATCGTTAGTCGATAAATCACGAGAGAAATGTGTAGAAAAATAATGATTTTACGAAAAAATACAATGTGCTTACAATGTAGTCCAAATAATAAATGTAGTGTGGAATCATTCTGTAGAGAATGGTTTTTTGAAAAGTTAAAATAATAACAAATTTTGTTACATGTGGAAAAAGGAATGTGATGTAATGATTGAATCTCGGGAAGTATCCATGGGTGTAGCAGATCGGAAACATCCTGTCACAAGAGGATGAACAGAGTTCATGAGAACATTTAGTTCACAGACAAGTCAATAAACATGTACATAAACATAGTATATAGACATGGCCTAATTTATGCAAACATGGGGTACAGTAGATGAACATGAGTAGGTGGAAGACACAGAATATTTACCTGACCTCTACACATTGTGCATCATCAAATGAAACATCATATATATATTGAAATAAATATAATGTGTAATGCTGAGACATAGAATTTTCATTCGTAGAAAACGCCCAAACTGTATTCCTAGTACATTCCATTTTTGATTACCAATTCACATTGAGTCACATTATTACTCAATTATAGAATAGTATCTATGGGTTTTGTTCCCTTGGTTCATCCCCATGTAGGTTATGCTAGGTATTACAACCAAATAAAAGAATTCTATCCAACATTAGAGATTAATCTCGATTATATTTCATGAAAATCACACAATTTGACCTGGTGTGTGATCCAATCTCATTTATTTTGATTCTCTTTGTTGGTTTTTCATAATTATCATGACAAACTTATTCAGGAATACCATCCTCTATTAGTGTGTAATTGGAGGAAGGGTCCGATAAACACCATAGGCCTTGTGAGATATCCCTTGTATTTTAATTGAGATCATCATTGTTAAAGAGTGAACTTATTAATTGTGATTTTTGGTGAGAATTAAATCATGTATGAGTGAAAACAGTGATGGGATGCATCATTGATAGAGTTCATGTGGATCAGAGTTACCTTAAAACCTAGAGAAGTATTCTTTGGAAAGTAGCATGGTAGAGAATTTATTAATAAATGGTGTCTTTCATGAGTATATATGTGCATATTTTTTATCATATCTATATTTATAATTTATTTACTGATGTTATATTCTGAGGTTGAGATGAAAAATACATTAATTATCTATGTTTAATGATATTAAGATGTCCTATTTGGTATTTTTTTACTCACACTTGTGTGGCCTCTTCTCACAGAGGTCATGTATTATACATATTACATTCCATGTTTTGTAGTCATAGTTGTAGAAGGAGTATATATAGAATTTTAATGATATTTATATACTAGTATTTATCTAGTGTTTCAATTGATTGTAGTCCCGTACTAAATAGAGAGTTTCAATCATTAATTAGTCATTGTGGGATTTTATTATTCCCTTATTTATTTCATACTCTTTTGTTAAACTGTGATATGGGATAGATGATATGAATGAATTATGGTACCATTATTTTTCCCCCATTTATAATTATACTAGTGTGTGTAGATCCTTTTTTATATACATGTAATTGAGGGTAAGGCCTCCAATGTGTGTGATATGTATATTCATTTCAATTCACCACCATTGACCAATTGGAGGTTGACAGAGCGTGTCACACTCAGCTTATGACCATTGATAAGAGACATTGGGTGTTAGGTCATGAAATAGTGTTATCATACTGGTTTACATATAAGAATGGGATATTGGGTTCATTATAGTAATCTGTCTGGTTTTGTTGTTTAGGATTTTTTTGAATGTTATGAAGTTCATTTATTGGAATAAATAAAATCATATTAGTTCAACTACCTATGTATATATTCATTCAAACTCTGAAAACCTTTTTCATAACTCATTTCATATATAAATTTTTTTTGGAAAGATTATTAGTACAAGAATTACAACTTGTGGATTCCATGTCCTTCTTAGGTCAACATCTTGGATATACTATGTGACCATTGTATAAATTGTTATAATTTGAAGCCTTCATGATTACAGTTATCTAGAATTCCACCTCAGAAACATATGGATGGTAATCTAAATGAAGAGTCATTAGTTTAGGGTCCTATACTAATTTTTGTACCTATGGTTGGTTTATCAAACCTAATATAACTCATTGTTATGTAATTTCCACCTATCAAACTGGCTGAGGATATAGATAATATGAGCTCACTTTATAATTTTGAGAGTTAGTGACCTCCTAGATTTTGGGGTGAGATAGATCCCTAGTTATTTGAGGACAATATAAATGTTCTCACAATATTTTCCTCCCTTGATAGGATTACTCAAGATTATATGGTGGTACAATAAGTGATTTTTCTTTGGAGATCCATAGGTAGATATGAGAGTATAATGACTCAAATTTATGATGATATGGATCCATCATGAATAATGTAACGTTTTATATTCAGGGTAGAGTTTTATCCCACATTTATTCAATAGTTGGGTATCTAGTGTATTACTTAACATCAGTAGGGAATCATCCTCGGGTAACCGTATTATTTGATATTCACCAATCTCCTTGGAGACCATTCTGATCTAGGTCACTTTTAGTTAATTAGTATTGAAAATTGAGAGGGGTCTATTAAAATATATCTTAGTTGAAATGATATCTCATATCCTTCATACCTATACTAGTGTGCTTGAGAAATATCAAGTATTATAGTGATTTCTTGGTGATTATGGATTGATAGAGGGCACTGGTATTGGGAACATACTAATAGAGACATTATAAGATGGTATTAAATGGCTACCAAATGGATCATAGAACGTGATACACTTAAATATGTTATATCAAGACAGAGGGTGTAATTTTTCAAGTCACTCATGGTGTCCTTACATAATATATATAGAGAGGCTATGATTCTATTATGATTTTTAGTGAAATATCTAGAGATATTTTCTACACTATATTTAAGATGGAAAATTGACAACTGATGGACTACCCAGGATGATTTAATGGAATGAGAAAGAATGGTCTATAGGGTGGTGGATGTGGCATATGAGTGATTATAGATGTATATGGGGGGGGGAATTGATTGATTAATTTCCACCACCACTCTAACTGGTAAATTCTATACTTATAGTGACTATACTCAGGGATTCCCATAGTTTCAGGTAGTTTGTTTATTTTAAATATAGGTTCCTATGATTATTTGAGGTTGATTTGTAACATATCTACTTCATCAACATTGTTTATAATAATAGGAGTGAGCCACTATTTTATTCATTATATTTTTCAAGAAGTATATATAATAATAGAACCCTTATATCAACCATCAATAATTGATAATCATATTGGATGAAATATAGTATTTTCACACTTCCTATGTATGTGTTACATAACTTTTATAGGATATAATATTTTTTGGTGTCAATTTGTAGCTTCGAAGAGACCTTACTATCTCTTCCTCGGTATGGACTGGGATTCATTTGTTGATCATCATATTAACTAATATAAGTAGAGGATGCGTTTTTTTTGTGATGATGGTGTAATGGTACCTAACATGGGATTTAATAAAAATTAGGAAGATAATGTTGAGCTCAAATGTAGGAGGATATTATTGATTACTCAGAAATTAGCTAGTATTAACAATGGGCTAGTGGATGTTTTATCCTTCTATAGCTGTGCTGGATAATGATTATTCCTTTAAGAAATATGATCTATGGTTACCTCTCAAAAAAGGTTGATAATTATAAATAGTATTTCACCTATGTATTATCTGGATATATACACCGTCATACTATAGGGCCCCCATAGATCTTCCTGGGATGATAGTTTTGATAGAATATTAATTGATGAAGGGATTTTAGGACCCATTGTATCACCATGGGTAACCCATTTTAGATATACAAGTGGTCATATTGTACAATGTGGTTTTTTGTGGACTGTTGTCTCCTAATCTAGGTAATCATGATAAATATGTATATAATAGTGAGTATTAACAAACAATTCAATTAGTTGATAGGGGAAATATAGTCCCATAAGATTTACCTTATATTAGTTTATCAGTAGGTCCATGTATGAGATATTGTTATATTCCAGACATTATTATTATGTAATTATTGTCTTTATCATTTAATAGTGATTCTTTTTGTCATAAAAAAATTCCAGACAGTATTTATGTGATTTAGGGACCAAATCATTCATCCTATATATATTATTTCATTTTATTATACATTGATTAATTAATATTACACTTCACATATAATGGGTAGTATGTGATCCATTTGAGGATTTTCCATGACATACATCTAGAGAACCAACATTATGGGTTGCTCATGGTCTATTAGTTTCATATCTTATAGGTCCACATTATAATAAATGACATCATTGCATATTTTTTGTTTGTAGACCCATTTACGGTAGATATAATATTAGATTAAGATCCACAAGAGAGCATGATAATGGTGAAGATATTCCTTTGGTTAGAGGGGTGGTACAAGGGATTCATAACCTAATTATGTTGGATATCCAACAAACTGTAATACATTATCCCATATGGGATCTCCTTTAATGATGATGGATATGTGTGAATAATACATTATGATTTTTTAAATTATTTTGAGGAACACCCCCCCCATCATGGGACTTCTAGAGGAGGTTTTTGAGGACATGGTGTTCACTAATGTAACTGTGATTGGGAATGTATACATCCTAATGCAGAGGAAGGAAGTTATTTTACATTGGTTATCATAACTAAGACCGAATTATGAGATCTATACAAACCACAATATAGAGTTGGAGGTGATATTCATATCCCTGTCGGTTTGACGACACTAAATTATGGGTGATGGGTTTATGATCAATTTTGTGCCCAATAATCTAACATATATAATCTCATAGAAGTACCATAATTTGATACAAAATTGATGTCTATATTTCCCTCTGTTTTATGAATTCTACATATTATACATTACTAGGAAGGTGAAGACTATTGTAAATGCTATCATCATGTGGTATTATTTGTAGATTTTTAATGAGGTATTAGATATGTTAGAATAATTGAAAGTTTCTAATAATTTAATAGGATTGTGAAATAGGACACCATTAAATGGTCTTTACACTTCTCCATCTACATCATGTTATGAAGTCTCTTCATGTTGATAATGATTATGATATATTTCCATCGCATATTTCAACATTACGTGATCCCGATGGATTATTCTATGGTCAAGTACACGTTATCCATTTAAAAGTAAGGATGATTGTAACAAGGATGATCCTTGAGGTGTATTTGAGGGACTTTCATACATCCCCCTTGGTGGTGTATCTAGATGGATTGAAGAGGTACTAATACATTCGTCATTTGTTCTAGTGGACAATTAAAATGCAGTATATATCATAGTTTTCTTCTCGATTCTACACATATCAATAAGTTAAGGATGAGAATTATATTCCCACAAGATTATCTTAACCCCATCAAGAGGAAAAGTTAATATGTGACAATATAACTATAGACCTCATGAAAGGACTCCAATGAATATTAAGAGTGAATGGTTTCATCAATTATATCAATGATGGAATCTCCACATCATCTCACTTCTGACCAATCTGAGAGAAATGTAGTATAGAGATATTAGGATGCCATTACCAGAAGATGATAGTTGGATTTACCATGTTTCTAAAATGATCAATTCATATAGTGATATTCTCAAAATTTCATAAATATATAATTGATATTAGGATGTCTCTAAAATTAATATGTGTTTTATAATTATGTTTCTCCCTTATAATAGTGATTCTGAGTAGAACATAATGTTTTTAAAAGACATAATTTGAGATTTCATGTTGAAATTTGAACACATTATGGAAGATAGAATACCCTTGGTAGATATTTTATATAAAATAACTTCCATTCTACCATTTGTGTGGAACCATTTAAGGAATACTCTAGGAGGTTGTATAGTTCACCACAATGTTTGATTCACCATGTTGAGTCAGAACTCATGGAACTATGGCTGATGTTATCTATGATAGAGATGGTTTAGGTTATCTCAGATAGGATGAGAACAACTATAATCTGTTATATGTCATATAAATACTAGTGAAATATTCCATTGGATTTAAATTTATAATACAACATGTTCTATAAGGTCACACCTTGGCATGGATTGCAGGAATTAGGCTTTTTAAGAAGGTTGAATTTGAGCTTAATCGGCCCTTTATAGATAATATTTTGGGGGATAATTTTGGTATACCACATAACAGAAGAATATTAGTTAGAATGGGTACACAATAAACTCTATGAGTCATATATGTGGAGAAATTTTCATGACTGGTCACATTTTTCTGATGGTGGAGATATATACATTGAGGATGGAGATACATTTGAAAGTTGCCTATTAAAGATCCTGAATTAGTAGGAGGAAATAAATTTTGGGTGAATTATTCCCTTGTTTCACGTCTAATAAAGGAATAGGAATCATTTTGTGATCACATGGGTGCATGATATCTTGATATGACCCTAGTACATTCATATATTTTAAAATCTTTTTTCTTCTCATGATGAAAATCCTTGAGGTGCAGAATGTTTAAGGACTCATTTTTACTTATAATATCTTTTTGTAGATTGATTAATACTTCAGAGTCTATGAGGATAGTTAGAGTGTGATATATAGGGCTATAGAAGTCATCTGTTAATGTAAAAAAAATATAAAATAAATTTAATCAATCAACGCAATTTTAATAAATTAATTAAATAAATACTAAATAGAGCTTCTAATAAAAATATGAGAGAAATATTGAATATGGATTGTGGTATTTACCCTTTGTATGAATTAATATTTTTACACATCAGGTGTTCTCCAAGAAGGCCATCATGGGCACAATAATAAATAATAAATTTATTTAATTTATTAAATTGATGTTAATAATCAGAATGTTAAAAACTAATCAATATAAATACTCTTAAAAAGACATATAGATACATACAGACCAATGATATTGAGATATATACTTTTATTGTAGCATCCATTGATGACCAATGGTTTTTCTTGGATTAGGAATTAATGTTTCATGACATCACTAATGATAGAATCATGCAACCAATATTCAATATAGATATATCCATACTCTAGTTTGGAAGTTTGAGTTTTATTATCATAATCAACATTTTTTATCAATTGAATGACAATGATAAATTAATATAATATATTTATTTGGGGGTCTGAAATATTTTCAGTTGTGGGTTAGTAATCTATAGATTTTATGATTGATCATTTTTCATTATTGTTTGATTATTTTATTTCATAAACATTCATATATATAATTGTAATGAATTGAGGTCATCCCAAAAAATGTATGAGGTTCATTACTCTTGTTATGGGAACTTCTCCAAAAATCATCACAACTTTTACCTTTTCATCTTATTTAGATGAATATTAGATAAATAATAGTTAGGAAATAATTAAAAAATAAATAATTAGAACATCATTGGAATATACTATGTTTAGATTTGGGATTTACATCGTGGTAAAAATTCATGATGATGATAGTGTAATTTTGATTAGATTTGGTGGCAACTTGTTTGTGGTTTGACATGTGTCACCAATATACTATGATAGATTCAATTTTCAATCCTATTTTGTGGATAGAATTATATCACTAATAGAAAATTGGATTTTCAATCATAAGATCATGTTTTTATATTGTACACATGGTCGAATCGATGATGGAGATAGTGAGAGAGAAATGTACACAATATTCGGGACATTCTATAAAATTCCTAACTACATTGATTGTCTTATGATGAACAGAAAACATGTTGTCTTCCCCTACTATTCTAGGTTTTATGAATAGTTAACAATATCAGACACCATGGGACATGTTTCACAATATTTTTTTTTATAGTTCTGTGAAATGAAAATTACTGATAGGGTACATGTGAATGTAAATTACCAGAAAAAAAATCATGAATAGAGTTCAATGGAATAGACCATTACTCTTCCATGGAATGGTATATTGGTATTAACAATAGTATATAGGGATGACTCAATGTACATAATAATGGTCTAGAGTTTTCAATATTGGTTAGGTGGAACAAGATCAGTGTTTCCATAACAAATACACATTGGTTATTAAAAAACCATATTTTATATGAGTATTGTTTTGATATGTGAGGAGGTGAGACACTGAAGTCCTAGGGAAAAATGATATCTCTAGAATGACATGTAAAAGCTGTTTACTATTTATAAGGAATGTTGAGGCCTTCATCCATCTCTATATAGACCCTTCTCAGTTTGGTGTGTTCCCTTGTTATATTTTTTAGGTATTACTGTTGAATTATTTCATCAAAATAGAAAATTACCCCCCTTATTTTATTAAAATTGGATAGATTATGGGAGTCCCATCATGTGACTCATGGCATGTTTCTCTATTATTTCTTCTATATCCATTGGTGGTGTCTGAAGAATATTCATGGCCAACACACATAGTAGAATGATCCTCCAAATAGTGGGTCATTATAGGTAGGTTTTGGTATACCATGGTGTCCATATATTAGATCTACAATCATTCTATAGATATAAACAGAGTTCCTTTGACTACTTTAATGTGGAGATACCTTATTATCCTGACATCTCATATGATTACCATAAGTGATATCATGGAACATGGAGCGAGTCATCATAGAGGATAATTATGAAAAACACTCAAGTAGAATACCATTTTATGAAGAATAGTTGTGACGTATTTTAAATATATTGCCTCTCATGAGTAAGCATTGGTTCAATTGTGTTTTTATCTTGATGTATTTTATCATTTTTTATGTATGTTTTTCTGATGAGATAACTAGAAATATAATTCTTTATGTATATATATTTTAGGGTTCCTAATGTTTACATTAATACTCACTCATACATGGTATCTCCCAACAAATGTAATGTATTGCTCAGAAAACATTCAATTAAGTTGAATCCTCGCATGAATAGTATAAGGCATAGAATAGTTGATTTAGATAGAACATGGTTTTAATGATGTGTTTTATTTGATATCATTCCCCTAATACATATTAGGATATACACTTTGGCCATTTTTTGCATGACAATATGGGGCTATTAATGTAGTCTAGAATATTCATCGTACTCTGATATGGGATAGATTCTATGAGTGAATTATAGTATTAGTACAATTTTATAATGTTGTATTATACTAGTGAATGGAGAAGTGTTTTTATGTACATGAACTATATATAATGGAATCTAATGACTGTAATATAACTACTTAATTATATTCACTATCCCACAGACTAATATACTTTGGAATGGATTGTCACACACAACATATAGTTGGCCAGATGGGACCAGGATAGTCAAGTCTTGAAATATAGTGATATAATAGTAGTTTTCTTTTTAGGATTATTTTTTTGATATTTAATATATATGAGTTGGTTTGGGAATTTGAGTAAAATTATTAAAGTGTTTCTTGTTAGACTTTTGGGAATGTGAATATTCTTTTGGTACAACAACCAATATATATATTCACCCAAACTATAGAAACCATCTTGTAGAATCAGAACATGTAGACACATTTCATAGTGAGATGCATTGGTACATTACATATATATGAAAGTTTTTGGTTTCCATGTCTATATTGGGTCATCATGCCAAATATAGTCTTTAATCTTGGTACTTCTTGATTATTTCATGATGTCTCTATGAGGACATCCAAACAATATTCCTCAATGGGATCCTTGGGTTAATCATTATAGTGAAATCAAATTAGTGCAAGATCATATATAGGATATGTTACCTCTAAGATGATTTCCAGTTTTTCCACCCCATGTTAAGTAGTAGGTTATGCCTACAATATCATTAAAGGAATGTGATATATAAGTGAACTCTATGAGTTTTAGAAGCAGAATACTTCTATGATTCAGTTTAAGAGAGAATAAAAGTATCTATGGACAAAATATATGTGTTAACAAGTTTTTTTGCATTGTAAGGATTCCTTTAGGTCAGATGGTAGTTCTAGTAGTGAGTCTTCATCATTTCTAAACATGGTGATGTCGTTGTCGATTATCTAAGAAGTTTGATGAGATTAATCTCATCTAGATAGATTTATAAAATCTCTCCAGGGATGATTTTTCCTATATATGATGTGAGTGGTGTGAATATAGGATCATTAATAATTTCAGACATAATATATGATAATGAGAGAGTATTCATTGGGGTTTCTCAACCTCTCATGATACTATTTATATGTGGTTCTAGAATAGTTCTACCTAGAATGGAAAATTGAGTTGGAAATATGAAGATATATCATTGATGTAGTGATATATATTTTCATTCATAACCATGTTGAAGACCTTTCTTAGGTACTGGTAGAAAAGATACTTCAGGGAGAGAATATGCTGGTTGTATCCACAAAAATCGTTTAGGGTATTATTGATTGTATGTGTCGATATGAATATATATTTTATAATTGAATAAACTTCTGAAGCAACTAATAGGATATTATTTCTAAATTTCAAGGATATATAAATGGATTAATTCATCAATGGTACTAGTGGTTTCTCACATTCAATGGTCAGGTACGTCTTACATGGGATTGTCTTGCCCATCATGATGAAAATAGAGAGAAGACATATTTTCATTTTCCTTTATAGGATGTATTATCTCAAATGTGGGGGTAGGGGATGAATTTATCTCAAATGGATATGTTTTATATCGAAATATAAATCCATGCCATATTTAATGAATTAACATTTTCTAAAAAATTAATGTTTTATAAAACCAAGAAATTTATAGATTTTTAGAATGTTTTTATGAATATGACTTATTATTATCAATTGTTTCCTATATTTAATGATATGACAATTAGATATTGATTAAAAATGACATCAACATAAGAAAGCTTGATATGTGGTTAGAAATATATTTATATTCCTGGAGTATAATATTATTGTTTCATATATATTTAGAGGTAGTAAATATAATGGATCAAGAATCATAGTGGATTTAATATATATAGGGTTCATGAACATTTCATAAATGGTAATGTAGATATATAAATTCATTACATTTTATAAAAGAAAATAGATTGTATTCAAGTGGAAAATAATGGATTCTTTTTCTTATTTATTTTATATATTGATTTTATTGAAGTATATCCATTACAATTGAGTGGGCCATATAAAATAAATGTTTATATTTCATTTATAAATGGGATTTTATTGTGTTTGTTAGGCCCATAAATAGAATTATGAAGATAATATCACATAGTTGAGTTGAGGTGGTGAAACATATCTATTATAGGGACTAATGGTGTAACATGGGAAATCAAATAAAACTATGGGGTATAAAAATATGGAAGAGTCATCATAAAGAAGGAAAAGTACATATGAATATTTGGTAAAATATTTTTAATATTGATAATTGATCAAATGATTATAAGACAATTTCTGACCTTCTATAGTCAATATAATTAAAATATATTAAATATATATTTTAATATTGTTATGTACATTTCTCAAAAAATGTTGAATCACCCATCAATCTAGGCATCTGAAAATGATCACAAAAAAGACCTAAAGGGCATTACTATTCACATTATGCTAGAAACTAGTGTTTATGAATCAATGAACACAGTTGTGGAGGACATGTCCAAAATAAATTTTTAAAAATTTAACATTTTTGTAGCATAATTAATATCATAGTGGAAAATTCATAGAATAATGCAAAAAATATCAATCTTGAAACAAGTAAAAAAAACATTGTATGATTCTTTAAAACAAAAAATATAAAAAATTTCATATTCATGTGTCATATAGGTATGAATCCCACCATCCCATAACTAAACTCACTCAAACACAATCCCACATTCACATTGTCACTACGTGTAACCATTCCATTATATATAAATCACCAAACAATTTAGGCATATATCAAATGATATGTGCATAATATTTTTGAAACAAGCCCAGTACGATCTAAAAATGTATTCTATAATAATTAAATATTTTGTAAAAAATCAGAATATTAAAAATTTAAATTAATAAACATGTTTAACTTGTTTTTTATAAGACATGAAAAAATTATAATATTATTTTCATGTTGAAAAAATAGGTTTCTAATATAAATTTCAGAAACCATGGTTGAATAAATAAATCAATATTTTTTAAGATCCTAGGTTCATGAAAAAATATATAGTGACTCTTGAATGGAATAAATCAATAATACTTTCATAAGGAGACCACAATATGGTATATCACCACGATAAGTTAGTTGAATTTTATCTAGAATCTATATAAATTTTTGAACATTTTGATTACATGTTCACGTGTTAACCCACTTGGAAGATCATCCACCAAGCCTATGGTAGGATACCACTAGTGCTTGTTGATTTTTATATTTTATAACAAATGGTTTGTAAATATTGAAATGTAAATAATGTTTTCTCTGGAAAGAGACCATCCTATTATTCATATACTAGGTTTCTCATTAAAATAATAATATTCCCATGTTCTTTCCCCATCAAAAATATATTAGTTTCCTTTTGGGGTATTCCTTAAAATATATTATGTTCATTAGTCACAAAAAAAAATACCCTAACAACCATTTTTACATGGTATTAAATTAAAATTTAAGACCAACATCATTGAAATGTTATAGAAATAATTTTTTCATTCAATTTTTTTTTTCATGAAATCATGATATAAAAAAAACAATTTATTGAAAATGATTGCAATTTTCACAATCCACATAGATTTAGAGAGAATATCTAATTTTTAACCCACCTGTCTCTACTATAAAATTGCCATTGTAAACACACATGATATATTAAAATATGAATTTCTATTAACTATTAATTGATGAATATAAATTAATTTATTTTTTCAAACACCAACACCCATTGATCCTCTCATGAATTTCCAAATATATTAGTGTATTATAGTATAGTAGAAAAGATCTATATGTATGATGAATAATTTGTGAATAATGGAAATTCACATTAAATTTCATTGATCTGTATCTTTATATATATATGTATTCTCTATATATATATGAAGAAATTTACGATGAGTCCATGTACGAGTATTTGGGTTGAGACCCTATTAAATATGTCAAATATTGAGGTCTTTAGTTGTCAAATTAGATTTGAAATCTGAATTTATAATTTCTAAAACCCATTATCCTGATATGGTCTCACAGTTTGAAAAACCAAGAACCATCTATGTGAATAATATAATCCCTCTACATATGCTCTCATTTTGGTCATGTCGATATATTAATTGTTTTCTAAATACTACGACACTAATTTTTCATGATACATTATTTTTTGACGATGGCCACAAAGTCATCTACTATAGGGGTACCTCCTCTTAGAAACCTCAACCGGCTGCACTATTTCTAAGAAAATATAACGACCCACACTTTACATACGTTGTTAATACTTCAAAATTGAAGCACACTTATTACAACATATGACAAAACCACAAAGGACCGTATAGGTATAGTGTCTTTAGAAACTGGGAAACATAAACAACTGGTTCATAAATCTTCTACAGTGTCTCCCATTTATTTCATCATATCTAGGGTCCCTTTTAGCATATTCTACTTAATATCCATCTTCCTGACCTGGGGAAAAGAAAACATAAAAGGGTGAGCTCAAATGCTCAGCAAGGGCAAATAAAGGAAATAAAAATCATATCATATCTTTATGAAAATCAAAACCTGCAAAAGAGATCATAATATCTTAACATGGAATAAATCATAGAAGTGAAAATGAGATCCCCAAAATCATAACATAAAACTTGAAACTTTGTGGCATGCACACATAATCATGGAGATCATTTCTTGTTAGTCATGACTCATTGCCAAGACTATCTTAGTGGACAAAGTCCCTTTCTGAACCGAGTTCACTCCTCGTTTCAGTCCTGTATCACTGAACCGAAATAACCTTTCGTTCCAGCCATGTCTATCTCATGAGATATAAAATCTTTACCCAATGCATTGGAGGGAGATATAGGTCCCACCCATCTTATAATGAATCCTTTCTTATGTGTGCCACATAATCATACATCATCGCATAACACATGTAACAAAAATGGGATTCTTGAAACATCATGACATCATAAATCAATTCATATATGATAAAGGAATTCATAAACATAATTCCATCACAACATAGTCAAACCAATGTAAAAATATGGATAGAAACAGAACCCTTTATTATCTTATATGGAAAATAATTTTGATAAAACACTTGAATTGAATTCTTGAGGAAAATATCCTTTCTTCTTCAAAATCAATTTCTTTTCACAAAACATCATGCAATTTTAAAAGAAAGAGATTTTATTGAAAATAGTCATGAAATATTTTAGAGGAAGCTTCATGAAAATAAGGCTTTATAAAACAGTATAAATCCGTTCGTTCCGTATAAGTTAAAAAAACATTCTTCGTACTTTTGTCGGAAAAGTCAAAAAGTACCTCGTACGGAAAAACGACAAAAGATTCCTTTCATATTCTTTTCTAAAAACTCACCTAAGGGTAAAATTGGATTTAAACTATTGCAAGTGGATGGAAACAATATTTCATATTGAGGGAACATGGATGTGGATGATAAAATACATCCCAGTAAATACTTACGAATAAACAATCTCGGATAAAAATGAGATTGTGATATTTCCCTTACCTTAGGTCCGATTAGCTTTGTACGTGTCCGAAGCTCCTGTATAATGGTTTAAATAATGTTATTGACTTATTCCAGAATCATACATATTGATATGAGATCATATATGGTCATATTATTAGCTTCTTGTTAGTAATATTTCATTGTTACTTGTTACTCGGGTCTTTATAACTTTTTTTTCTTATGCGTGTTTTGTCGAATAAATTCTTATTCTTATATTTAGGTTATTGATAATTCATTTCCAGAATTGTATTAGTGTAGTATATACCATATTCATTCATTCAATTCATTTATACAATCATTATGAAATGAAGATCATGTAGAACGAGTCGCATCACATCGTGGAGACGGTATTCCGTACGTACGCACGAGTGATGATATCGTTCCTATGATCGTGGAATTGTATTGGAGTTTATATATATATTATTTCAGTATCAATATTACTTAATAATAATCATATATAGTTACTCATTACACCATTATACCCATCCTTGTAAGGTGATGGTGGAAAATAGATTACACCACGGCGTGGAGACGGTATTCCGTACGTACGCACGCGCGGTGATTTCATTTTTTCCGTAGGATGGATAGAAGGTGAATTAGGGTTGTTTCATATTTATAATAACATATCAGTATGTAAGTAATACTGATGTTATTACTTTATCATGAAACAACTAAAGAAGAAGAAGTTGAAGAAGAAAGAAATTGAAAAGATCGGTAATGGATATTACCTCTTCTTTGGAACGCCTTTTTGAATCCTCCACTTAAGGAACTAAGATTGGTCTTTGGAGAAGACCAGGACCTCTAGGATTATTCTAGGGAAGTGGAGAATGGAAAATGGCAGGGGTTGGCCGAGCTTGAGTGCTCAAATTGGTGTGAGGAGGAGGGGGAGGAGGTGCCCTTTTATAAGGGAGGAGAGGGGCACCTTAGGAATATCTCAAAATATTATTTTATATTAAAGTCAAAATCGGTTTATAATGGTTCCAAAGGGTCTTATTTCGAAGCTAAAGTGGGGATGGGTCGAAATCGTATCAACCTATAGAATTTAGACAAGTTTAGGATATTATTTTAACCTTATCAATTAAATTTAACTCTAAGTTAAATAATTTAACTTTTACCATGTCTTTTTGTTTTCTTTCACTATATGGTTAATACACTTACTATAATATGCCAAACGAACTCCAAATTGTTTATTATTAATATATATATCCTTATCTAAGTCATTTGGCCGAACCTTAGATTTTTAGGAATAAAATAACAATTAATAATATAATATTTGATTTAAAAACTATTTTGTGTCAATTTTGACACTATTTGATATATGATTTGTTTGAAAGTCATAACAGAATTATATGTTCGAACCAAGTTGATTAAATCAATACTAATATATCATAGTAACCTAGAAAATTAGTGGAATTCATAAAAAGTCTCAAATTATATTTATTTTGGTGTTTATAACATCAATTATGTCAATATTTCATTAATAAGATAATTACTGCATCATCATTATGTCATAAATAAATTAAATTATTTAATGTCTAAAAATTACAAATAAAATATCATCATGTAGGAAATCTTTTTATCTTTCTAATGAATATTTACAATTGAATTTATCTTATGTATAACCCCATATTAAAAATGATTTACTTATTAAACTTTGATTTTAACTATTTTAACCCTTCTTTAAATAAATTAATAATAAATGTCCTAATCTAATCCAAGTGGGCCTAAATGGTCATATTTTATTCCTAAGTTTGTTTTTGGTCGAATTACACTTGTCCAATAGAATTAGTACATGTGTTAGGGTAATATTAATATCATATTTACCCTTAGTTACCCTATTTACTATTAACCGCGGTAAAATAGTAAAAAGTTACTATTCACCAAAAAATTATTTTCATCTCATTGAACCACATTTTAGTCCTTGATATTAACCGTGTCTCTCGGATTTTTGAAATTCCATTCACAGAAGCGGTAAAATTAAGTTTTATGCAAAATTCAGTTTTTAACCTACCACTTAGTGGTTTCACTATTCATCAAAAATTGAAAGTTTTCAGAAAAATACCAAAATTTCACCCTAGGCTAATTTCGATATTCTGAGTCCGAAAATGAAGTCCATTTTGAAAAATAAAATTTATAAAATTTCAAAAAGTGGTTATTACTATTCATAACGACTAGTTTTAATAGCATATTGTTGTTTAGTGAAACTCGGTATTGCGTACGACGCAAGCTATCGAGGAAGGTTGCGATTGCGTGTAAAGCAAGCCAAGCAAGTGTTGTGTAGAAAAAGATTCCTTTGATGATTTATATAACATAAAAGTCTCGGGTGTTACATTCTACCCCCCTTAAAAAGAATTTCGCCCTCGAAATTCGTCACTTTGCAACAAACAAATGAGGATACTTCTCCCTCATCATATCCTCAAGCTCCCATGTAGCTTCTTCAAGTTGGTGGTTTCTCCATAAAACTTTCACCAAGCGAGTGGTCTTGTTTCGTAGGACTTTTTCGCTACGATCCAGAATCTCTATCGGCTGTTCTTCATAAGAAAGATCTTGCTCCAGCGGTACAACTTCTGAGCTGAGTACATGTGAAGGATCTGGTATGTACTTTCTCAGGAGAGATACATGGAACACATCGTGAACTTGAGAGAGATTCGGTGGAAGCGCCAATCGGTAAGCTACCTTCCCAACACGATCCAGTATTTCAAAAGGACCGATATATCTAGGGCTCAACTTCCCCTTCTTTCCAAATCTCATAACCCTCTTCCTGGGAGATATTCGTAAGAACACTTTATCGCCGACTTCAAACTCTAGGTCTTTTCTTCGGTTGTCGGCATAACTTTTCTGTCGACTTTGAGCTGCTCTTATGTGTTGTTGAATAGATCTAACCTTTTCTGCCATTTCATCAACGAGATCAGGTCCTAATAGCTTTCTTTCCCCAACTTCATCCCAGCAAGTTGGAGTCCTGCATTTCTTTCCATAGAGAGCTTCATAAGGAGCCATCTGAATACTGGAGTGAAAGCTATTATTATAAGAAAATTCCACCAAAGGTAGGTGTTGATCCCAACCTCCTTTGAAATCCATAGAGCAAGCTCTCAACATATCTTCTAGGGTTTGAATTGTTCTCTCAGACTGACCGTCTGTCTGGGGATGATAAGCAGTGCTGAAACTCAACTCTGTATCCAGAGTATGCTGAAGACTTCGCCAGAACTTCGAGGTAAATCTCGGATCTCGATCAGATATAATAGAAAGTGGTACTCCATGCAATCTTACCACTTCCTTTACATATATCCTGGCAAGCTGATCTAGAGAGAAATCCTCTCTAATAGCAATGAAGTGTGCAGACTTTGTAAGACGATCAACTATGACCCAGATAGCATTATTGCCTTTGGATGTTTTAGGAAGTCCTGTGACAAAGTCCATAGTGATGTTTTCCCATTTCCATTCGGGTATGGGTAATGGTTGTAACATTCCCTTAGACTTCTGTCTCTCAGCTTTAACTTGTTGACAAACCAAGCATCGAGAGACATATTCAGCAACATCTCTTTTCATGCCATCCCACCAGAAGTACTCTTTCAGGTCCCTATACATCTTCGTGCTTCCAGGATGAACAGAGAATGAAGAACTATGAGCCTCATCCAGCAGCTCTTTCTTTAATTCGGGGATGGGAGGAACACAAACCCGATTCCTGAACTTTATTATCCCATCACAATCAAGGTTGAATTCAGGAACATTTTTCACCTTCTTTTGTAACTCGACATCTTCTTTCTGTGCCTCTTTAATCTTCACATGTATAGATGGTTGAACATTCATTTGAGAAAGATAAGATTTTTCCCTTTCCATTATAATTCCAAGATCCATCCTTTGTAAATCCATAAATATTGGATCTTTTTTGATCCTCATCATGGATAAACTAGCATGGTCTTGTCGACTTAATGCATCTGCCACCTTGTTTGCTTTCCCAGGGTGGTAATGGATTGAGCAGTCATAATCCTTAATCAGCTCCAACCATCTTCTTTGACGCATATTCAACTCCTTTTGTGTGAAAATATACTTTAAACTTTTATGATCAGTATAGATATCACACCTTTCACCATAAAGGTAATGCCTCCAAATCTTTAATGCAAAGATTACCGCAGCCAACTCCAAATCATGTGTTGGGTAATTTTGCTCATGGATTTTCAACTGTCGTGAGGCATAAGCTATCACCATATCATTTTGCATAAGAACACACCCCAATCCCTTCTTGGATGCATCACTGTAGATCACAAACCTTTCTCCACTACAAGGCAGTGTGAGCACAGGTGCACTGGATAACCTTCTTTTCAACACCTTGAAATTCTCTTCACATTCCTCTGTCCAGACAAACTTAACTCCTTTCCGAGTCAACTTGGTGAGTGGATTAGATAATCGTGAAAAATCTTTTACAAAACGTCGATAATATCCAGCCAAACCAAGAAAACTTCGGATCTCAGTTACTGTGGTTGGTCTCGACCATCTTTCGATAACCTCTGTTTTTGCTGGATCCACAGATATCCCCTCTTTTGAGATTATATGACCCAAAAATGCAACTTTTTGAAGCCAAAATTCACACTTGGTAAATTTGGCATAAAGCTTCTCTTTTCTCAGGGTCTTCAATATAATTCTCAAGTGATCTTCATGCTCTTCCTTGCTCTTTGAATAGACAAGAATATCGTCTATAAAGACTACCACAAATTGATCAAGATAGTCTCTAAAGACTCTATTCATTAGATCCATGAAGATAGCAGGGGCATTAGTAAGACCAAATGGCATCACTATAAATTCATAGTGTCCATACCTTGTACGGAAACCGTCTTTGGTATATCCTCCCTTTTTACCCTTAATTGATGATACCCTGAACGAAGATCAATCTTGGAAAAGTATTGAGCTCCGCGTAGTTGGTCAAATAAGTCATCAATGCGTGGGAGAGGATATTTGTTCTTGATAGTGATCTTGTTAAGTTCTCGATAATCAATGCAGAGTCTCATTGATCCATCTTTCTTCTTAACAAATAGAACATGTGCTCCCCAAGGTGACGCACTAGGGCGTATGAATCCCTTATCAAGATTCTCTTGGAGTTGCTTCTTCAATTCCTGCAACTCAATTGGGGCCATTCTATAAGGTGTCTTTGAAATAGGCAAAGCACCCGGTACGAGTTCTATTGAAAACTCAACTTCACGATTTGGTGGAAGACCCGGCAATTCCTCCGGAAAGACATCATCAAACTCCCGTACAATGGGCATATTCTTAATCGTGAGTTTCTCACCAACCATTTGAGATAAATAACCTTCATTTAGTGGAATCAATACCCATAAGATGGAAGAAATTTCCACTGGAAGGTTATGTTCATCCTTGCATTGATAGACGATCGTAGATTGATCTGGAATATGAAATGTGACTTCCCTTCTTTGGCAATTGATATGAGCTCCATGTAGAGAAAGCCAATCCATGCCAAGAATCACATCAAATTCCACTAAAGGAAGGATCACAAGATTTGCAGGAAGCACTTTCCCACAAACTTCGATCGGAGAAGAATTATAAACTTTTGATGCGATTGATGTGCCATTAGGTGTTGTCATGGCTAACTCAACATCTAATTGTTGAGGTAATACAGTGATACCCTTAGAAAAGTCTTCAGAAATAAAAGAGTGGGTGGATCCAGAATCAAATAAAACATTTGCTACTTTATAATGGATGATAAGTGTACCTTTCACCACATCGTTATCGTTCTCCACATCGCTGATAGAAATTGCATGTGACTTTCCTTTGTCTTTAGCCTTAAGATTTTGTTGACGTCGACCATCATCATCAACCCTTGGATTTGGGCATTGATTGGCATAATGCCCCATCTCCTTGCACTTGAAACATTGAAGTGTAGTAGGTTCATTCTGTGTATCCCTTCCTTTGTTTGCATCATTAGACATCTTCTTCCCATTATCACGGCATTCAAATGCCCGATGACCTTCCTTTCCACATTTAAAACATTTACTTGTCCCTTTAAGACAACTCCCTCAATGTTTCTTTCCACACTTTGAGCATAAGGGAAAGTTCATCTTCTTTTCCGTGTGCTCTTTAGATTTTTCTTTGAATTCCATCTTCCTCTTCTTATCAAACCCATGTGACTGATGGGTTACTCCAATCTCCATCTCGACTTTGAGAGCACATCGAACGATTTCCTCGTAGCTATTGAAGTCCCTTATGGCTAACGCCCTTCGAAGACTTGGTTTTAAGCCACTAAAGAATCGATCGATCTTACTCTCAGGTTGGATAATAATACCAGAAGCGTACCTTGCAAGTCTTGTAAAATTTGCTTCATAGGTACTAACAGATTCATCATCCCTTTGCTTCAGTTCAAGGAACTCTTTCTCCATCTTTGTTCGGAGAATACGAGGGAAGTACTTATTGAAAAATAAGTTCTTGAACTCGTCCCATTCCATAGACTCAATTTCATCCCTTTGCCTCGTATTTTTAACAAGATTCCACCATTGATCCGCATCTCCTTCCAAACGATACACTGCTAGGATGACTTTATCATGCTCAGAACATTGAAGAACTGAAAATATCTTTTCAGTAGTACTAATCCATTGTTCAGCAACTAATGGATCAGTAGACCTGCTGAAAGATGGTGGACGCTGCCTCATGAAGGATTCAACAGAATGTTGCTCCCTTCTTTGTTCGTTTGGAAATCCTGCATGATTCATAGCTTGAGAAAGTTGTGTGAGCATGACTACAAGATTTTGCATTCCAGCTCCCATATCTTTTGGTTTCTCAGGGGGACAATCATTGCATTGCCCATCGCATTCCGCATTAACACGGTTCCTTCGGGTTCCAGCCATTGACTAAAACCAAGAAGAATAGTGTGAGAAACACTAATTATAATAGGAAACCACATAATTCAAGAATAAAATTTTCATGCTTATGGTCTTATCCTAGGTTATTCATGGCCATTTCTAAGATTGTGTTCTATGCTTAGACTTATTCTTAGGGTTCTTACTAAGGCTTTCACATCCTAGTTTCCAAAGGTTGATTATACCTTTCCTCTGATACCAACTATAACGACCCACACTTTACATACATTGTTAATACTTCAAAATTGAAGCACACTTATTACAACATATGACAAAACCACAAAGGACCGTATAGGTATAGTGTCTTTAGAAACTGGGAAACATAAACAACTGGTTCATAAATCTTCTACAGTGTCTCCCATTTATTTCATCATATCTAGGGTCCCTTTTAGCATATTCTACTTAATATCCATCTTCCTGACCTGGGGAAAAGAAAACATAAAAGGGTGAGCTCAAATGCTCAGCAAGGGCAAATAAAGGAAATAAAAATCATATCATATCTTTATGAAAATCAAAACCTGCAAAAGAGATCATAATATCTTAACATGGAATAAATCATAGAAGTGAAAATGAGATCCCCAAAATCATAACATAAAACTTGAAACTTTGTGGCATACACACATAATCATGGAGATCATTTCTTGTTAGTCATGACTCATTGTCAAGACTATCTTAGTGGACAAAGTCCCTTTCTGAACCGAGTTCACTCCTCGTTTCAGTCCTGTATCACTGAACCGAAATAACCTTCCGTTCCAGCCATGTCTATCTCATGAGATATAAAATCTTTACCCAATGCATTGGAGGGAGATATAGGTCCCACCCATCTTATAATGAATCCTTTCTTATGTGTGCCACATAATCATACATCATCGCATAACACATGTAACAAAAATGGGATTCTTGAAACATCATGACATCATAAATCAATTCATATATGATAAAGGAATTCATAAACATAATTCCATCACAACATAGTCAAACCAATGTAAAAATATGGATAGAAACAGAACCCTTTATTATCTTATATGGAAAATAATTTTGATAAAACACTTGAATTGAATTCTTGAGGAAAATATCCTTTCTTCTTCAAAATCAATTTCTTTTCACAAAACATCATGCAATTTTAAAAGAAAGAGATTTTATTGAAAATAGTCATGAAATCTTTTAGAGGAAGCTTCATGAAAATAAGGCTTTATAAAACAGTATAAATCCGTTCGTGCCGTATAAGTTAAAAAAACATTCTTCGTACTTTTGTCGGAAAAGTCAAAAAGTACCTCGTACGGAAAAACGACAAAAGATTCCTTTCATATTCTTTTCTAAAAACTCACCTAAGGGTAAAATTGGATTTAAACTATTGCAAGTGGATGGAAACAATATTTCATATTGAGGGAACATGGATGTGGATGATAAAATACATCCCAGTAAATACTTACGAATAAACAATCTCGGATAAAAATGAGATTGTGATATTTCCCTTACCTTAGGTCCGATTAGCTTTGTACATGTCCAAAGCTCCTGTATAATGGTTTAAATAATGTTATTGACTTATTCCAGAATCATACATATTGATATGAGATCATATATGGTCATATTATTAGCTTCTTGTTAGTAATATTTCATTGTTACTTGTTACTCGGGTCTTTATAACTTTTTGTTCTTATGCGTGTTTTGTCGAATAAATTCTTATTCTTATATTTAGGTTATAGATAATTCATTTCCAGAATGGTATTAGTGTAGTATATACCATATTCATTCATTCAATTCATTTATACAATCATTATGAAATGAAGATCATGTAGAACGAGTCGCATCACATCGTGGAGACGGTATTCCGTACGTACGCAGGAGTGATGATATCGTTCCTATGATCGTGGAATTTTATTGGAGTTTATATATATATTATTTCAGTATCAATATTACTTAATAATAATCATATATAGTTACTCATTACACCATTATACCCATCCTTGTATGGTGATGGTGGAAAATAGATTACACCACGGCGTGGAGACGGTATTCCGTATGTACGCACGCGCGGTGATTTCATTTTTTCCGTAGGATGGATAGAAGGTGAATTAGGGTTTTTTCATATTTATAATAACATATCAGTATGTAATTAATACTGATGTTATTACTTTATCATGAAACAACTAAAGAAGAAGAAGTTGAAGAAGAAAGAAATTGAAAAGATCGGTAATGGATATTACCTCTTCTTTGGAACGCCTTTTTGAATCCTCCACTTAAGGAACTAAGATTGGTCTTTGGAGAAGACCAGGACCTCTAGGATTATTCTAGGGAAGTGGAGAATGGAAAATGGCAGGGGTTGGCCGAGCTTGAGTGCTCAAATTGGTGTGAGGAGGAGGGGGAGGAGGTGCCCTTTTATAAGGGAGGAGAGGGGCACCTTAGGAATATCTCAAAATATTATTTTATATTAAAGTCAAAATCGGTTTATAATGGTTCCAAAGGGTCTTATTTCGAAGCTAAAGCGGGGATGGGTAGAAATCCTATCAACCAATAGAATTTAGACAAGTTTAGGATATTATTTTAACCTTATCAATTAAATTTAACTCTAAGTTAAATAATTTAACTTTTACCATGTCTTTTTGTTTTCTTTCACTATATGGTTAATACACTTACTATAACATACCAAACGAACTCCAAATTGTTTATTATTAATATATATATCCTTATCTAAGTCATTTGGCCGAACCTTAGATTTTTAGGAATAAAATAACAATTAATAATATAATATTTGATTTAAAAACTATTTTGTGTCAATTTTGACACTATTTGATATATGATTTGTTTGAAAGTCATAACAGAATTATATGTTCGAACCAAGTTGATTAAATCAATACTAATATATCATAGTAACCTAGAAAATTAGTGGAATTCATAAAAAGTCTCAAATTATATTTATTTTGGTGTTTATAACATCAATTATGTCAATATTTCATTAATAAGATAATTACTGCATCATCATTATGTCATAAATAAATTAAATTATTTAATGTCTAAAAATTACAAATAAAATATCATCATGTAGGAAATCTTTTTAGCTTTCTAATGAATATTTACAATTGAATTTATCTTATGTATAACCCCATATTAAAAATGATTTACTTATTAAACTTTGATTTTAACTATTTTAACCCTTCTTTAAATAAATTAATAATAAATGTCCTAATCTAATCCAAGTGGGCCTAAATGGTCATATTTTATTCCTAAGTTTGTTTTTGGTCGAATTACACTTGTCCAATAGAATTAGGACATGTGTTAGGGTAATATTAATATCATATTTACCCTTAGTTACCCTATTTACTATTAACCGCGGTAAAATAGTAAAAAGTTACTATTCACCAAAAAATTATTTTCATCTCATTGAA